>JPSZ01000003.1:0-1200000 GCA_002161795.1 Curvularia sp. IFB-Z10 | reverse complement strand
GAGGCGGGCTGACTATATGGGTATCTCGCCTTGTCCTTTGGACGTCGTCTCTTGAGCCCCTTCTCCCTAAAAACACTGTAGTCGTTCATTGTTGCTACCATTGCTTTACCTGTTTTGGCTTTCGTCCCAATGCTACATCACATGCCCGAACATGACGCACCATTGCATATTCTGGATCGATACGACCAGCGAATATGCACGGGACAGTAAGGCACTTTCCCACAGTTTGCTAAATTGGCCTATGCGACAACACAATGCGGAAATGTTCTAGTGAGAGTGTTGGATGTCAGGAGTTGAGTATCTGACTTTTGTGTCCCTACTTCACATTAAGGTTTCTTGCCGAGCGCGCCGTCACATACCTAGAGTAATACCGGCACGGGACTAGCCGTACCGGCGCTTCTTGACGACATACTTCCAACTAATGGGCTTGGAGGATCCCTCATATAACGTTCAAACACCCCGTCTGGCTTGTAAGAATGTACGGAAGATGCCATCAATCCTCGTCTTCCGTCACTGATGTGGACATCATTCCAAGTCCTCCACAGCAATCCTTGCGTATCTCTCCGCAGATGGTCCCTATCCCTGGGCTGGGATAGCGATACTATCTCCCTGTAGGGTTTGTATCGGGAAGACGCACTGTGCTGCAACCTTTGAACCGCTGCACATGGGTACATGCATCTTTGATACTATGGTATGTTGATGTTAGTAGATTGGATCTTCCGTCTTGGGCGATCGTCTCTCCATCGGCTTCGTTGTCAACTTGGGCGTTTCATGTTGGAACTGCATGTCGGTTTGTCGTCCCACAGATTTTCTACAAGCAAGTATCATACAACCGGCCAGTGTCTCTCCTTTGCTCGACTATATTCCAATGACGCTGAACTTATGGAAGGAAGCTGTGAGTAGGAAAATTATATAAGAGTTTTCCAGGCATGCTGCAAGATTTCAGAGTGGTTTGCATCGCGCTACAGAGTTGACATTCAATCGTCCTTGCCTGACTTTAGTATTTGTATCGAGAAAAAGGCATAATAACAGCATCTTTCAAACTCATCGATGAACACCATGTAGATATGGTTCTCAGCAACATCTAGGATCAATTTTTTAATAGCATCTATCCTTCGCCGTCTGTATCTAATGCTTGTGCGTGTCGCTGCTTAGTTGCGTGGTTGGACTGAATCGTGTGGTAATTTCGGTCACCTCATCGTCGCGGCATAACTTAATTCCTTTGAAAGAGACGTTATTGCAATCATGTACGTAGTGCGGTCTGAGTCTCGTTGCGATGAGAAGATGCACTTGATTGCAGGCTTGAAAGAGATATGCGGCCGGGGATTGGGCTCGTCTTCCTCCGGGTGACAAGGTGGAGAATGATCATCATGATGCCGCTTTTTTTCTCATCCTTCCTGCTACTACCTCATCGAGCATCAACACCATCGCCGTCACTTCAGTCCTGCTCCCGAAATTTTCCATAGAACCTAACAGCTCGCGATCCTAATGTGCACGCCTTTGCAGGATGTAATGTGTGTTGCTTGGGAATGCCGCTGCGCTCATCGGACGTTACAGACGCAGATCTTCTTGTTTCCCCGCGTTCCTGTCCCCACAATTCATCCGCAGAACCTCCGATGGCCATCCGCACGCTTAATAAAACAGGACATGATCTTGATTTGATGCCCTAGCTTTTAGCCTGAACTACGGCTTTTTTGCTCCAACTTGCGTCTTCGGTTGGAGATGTCGCGACAGATGCTATCGTGATTAGACTATTGACGTATCGGTCTTTACTAACCAGAGATCATAGCAAAATATAAATGGTTCAAGACAGCAGTATGGCTTGAAGGGTCCTTGCTGCATTTTGAATACGACTATGCGGCTGATATTCGCCACATTACTTTCTGCCATCGGAGGAGCCATCGCTGAAGATGGCTCCCAGGGCTGGCTACGATACGCTCGGATCCCAGATGGACCATCTGCTCAATCGGTGCCCTCAGCAATTATCGCGTTGAACAGCACACAAATCAGCCCTGTCTACACAGCCGGCCAAGAGCTTCAGAAGGGCATACGAGGCATCACCGGTAAACAGCTCAATGTGAGCACCATTGGGGGACGGAATCACTCAACCATCGTTGTGGGGACGACCGACGCTTACAGCAAGGTATACGGCAGTATTGACGAAAGCAGAGACTTAGAAGAGGATGGGTTCTACCTCAGCACGACCCCAGGGAAAGTCATCATCGTCGGACAGAACGAGCGCGGTGCTTTGTACGGCGCATTCGAATACCTCTCTCAACTCGCACAGAACAACGTTACATTCGGATCGAAGGTGTACAACCCTCAGGCGCCCATTCGATGGACAAATGAATGGGACAATATGGACGGTAGTATTGAACGAGGCTATGCTGGCCCGTCAATATTCTTCCAAAATGGTTACGTAGTCGAGAACACCACTCGTATCGCCGAGTACGCCCGTCTGCTGGCCTCCATTCGCATCAATGGCGCCATTATCAACAACGTCAACGCAAATGCCTCATTGCTCAGCGATCGCAACTTGGAGGGTCTCGGCAGGATTGCGAATGCAATGAGACCGTACGGAGTGCAGATCGGCATTTCACTCAACTTTGCGTCTCCCAGCCAAAGCCTGGGCACTTTTGATCCACTGGACCCCAGGGTCGATGCTTGGTGGGCGAACATCACCAACCGCATCTATGCTAAGGTTCCAGACATGGCAGGCTACTTGGTAAAAGCCAATAGCGAGGGTCAGCCCGGACCACTGACATACAACCGTACGCTGACGGATGGAGCAAACATGTTTGCAAGAGCTGTAAAGCCTCACGGCGGCGTGGTCATGTTTCGCGCTTTCGTATATGATAACCATATAAATGAGGCGAACTGGTACGCTGACCGAGCGAATGCACAGCTGGAGTTCTTCCAAGATCTCGACGGAAAATTTGACGAGAATGTTGTCGTGCAGATCAAGTTTGGGCCAATCGACTTCCAGGTCCGTGAGCCGCCATCGCCGTTGTTTGCATCGCTGCACCACACTAGTACAGCCATCGAGGTCCAGATCACACCCGAATACCTTGGCCAGAACTGCCACCTGGTATACCTCGCGCCGCAGTGGAAGGAAATCCTTGACTTCGACATGAGAGCTGAAAATGCTCCATCAAAAGTCAAGGACATTGTTAGCGGAAAGCGGTTCAAGCGACCACTGGGTGGCTATGCTGGCGTTTCTGGTGTTGGTTCCAACACTACATGGCTAGGTAGCCATCTCGCCATGTCCAACCTGTATGCCTTTGGACGGCTAGCCTGGGATGCGACTAGCGGCTCGGAGACGATTCTTCAGGACTGGATTCGTTTGACTTTTGGATTTGACCAGCACGTTCTCGACACCATTACCGACATGTCGATGAAGTCATGGCCCGCATACGAAAACTACAGCGGCAATCTTGGTATCCAGACGCTGACCGATATCCTTTACACACATTACGGTCCTAATCCGGCTTCTCAAGATGGCAATGGTTGGGGTCAGTGGACGCGCGCCGACGCCTTCAGTATTGGTATGGACCGCACAGTACGAAATGGTACTAAGAATGCTGGACAATACCCACCCGAGGTTGCACGAATGTGGGAAAACATTGAGCTGACTCCGGATAATCTGTTGCTATGGTTCCATCACGTTCCATATACGCAACGGTTAAAATCTAACAAGACGGTTATTCAGCATTTCTATGACGCCCATTACGAGGGAGCAGCAACGGCCCAGGAGTTCGTCCACCAATGGGAGTCTCTGAAAGGTAAGATTGACGAGGAACGATTCGAGCACGTTTTGTTTAGACAAATTTACCAAGCTGGACACTCGCTCGTGTGGCGCGATGCCATCAACGAGTTCTATTTCAATCTGTCCAAGATACCCGACGAGGCGAATCGTGTGGGCAACCACCCTTATCGAATCGAGGCGGAAAGCATGACGCTACAGAACTACAAGCCGTACGCGGTGAAGCCTTTTGAAACAGCGTCTGGGTTCACAGGCATCGTCACAACGTCGAACCGGTCAACTGGTGTAGCCACGGCGAAAGTAAAGTTTGCGAGTGGAAAGTACGACGTGGCGGTCAATTATTGGGATGTTATTGGCGGAAGGGCAAAGTATCAGCTGAAGCTGGGAAACCGAACAGTGGGATCTTGGATCGGCGACATGGAAGACAAGTTGGGCCACGCGCCCTCAATCTATCTGGACGGGCATTCAGCGAGGCGGATAACGTTCCGAGACGTAGAGGTGCAGCAGGGGGAAGAGGTGCGCATCACAGGTCAGGCGGATGGCATCGAGGCAGCGCCCATAGACTATGTTTCTTTTCTTCCAAACGGGATGGTTGATTGAGGGAGCATGGGAGGATTGCGCAAGACGTCAGTCGGGTTGGGGGGCAGCGAGCAGTAGGATACGAGTAGATTAATGAATGCCATCGCGTGCCGAGATCGCAAACACGGGGACCTTCGGCTAGTCTTGGCGTCATTTCCCTTGCAGGAATTCCCTGTGTGCTTCCCGTTGCACTAAGCCCGATTGAGATGCACATCCCCTTTTCCGCCCATGGCTGCCATGGCAGCACACGACATTCGCCGCCGTTGGATGGGCTGGCGACGGGCCAAATCTCACACGGCATGCATACCTCGAGCCATGTTTGCTGCTTTGGCTGTCAATGACCGTGTCTGGAAGCAGGCCAGGCAAAAAGCAACACCCCAGCTCTTTCGCGACACACCCCCATACCACCTCCCCCCGCGCTCCACGAACGACTCTCATAAACGGAAGGGTGGGCGCTTCGCCGTGTCCGCTCCCCTCTCCTTTCCCCTCGCCCATTCTAGGTGACCGAGCATCCGGTGGGCACGCAAAAGCCTGGGATCCGTGCCGTACGCCGTTCGTGCACAATGTGACAAGCCCTCAGCCTCGACCGACTCAAAACACCCCAGCTGCAAAACCCCATCGACGCCGTCCTGCGATCTCTAGATCCTCGACTGCCTCCCAGCACGCGCAGCGTCGCCATACCATCACGAGTTGATGGCGCGCCCGAGTACGGTCGCCGCTCGATGCGCTGCGCTAGGGACATCGATCGCCCAGGTCAGAGCTACCTCCCAGGTTCCATCATTCCCACCCGGCTCCTTGCGCTAACATCCGATTCAGATCATCCCGGACATCAGCAGTTTTGCGCGCAAAGTCCGCGATGCAAGACATGAACTGAACACAATCAACAACAACCTGCTCATCATCAGGACTGGTCTGGGCATTGCCCAGGATGACTTTTCAACCAAGGCGGCCGGGCTGCCTCCCTCTCTCATTGACGCTGTGTCGCGTGTTGTCGACTCTTGCGACGATACCAGTGATCGTCTCCAAAAGGCCTTTCTCAAGCTGTCGTGCAGTAAAAATTCAAAGGAAGATTGGCGTGTTCTTAGAGAGGGTCCTCTAGTGAATTTGCGCCATGATCTCGACGCCTCAAAAGTCATCCTGGAGCTCTCTCTGGATTATCTCGCACTGTGAGTTACGGTCATCTTTTTTCCAGGCCTTCCCAATGCAGACATTGCTTACGTTTCCCAGATTTGGCCAGCAGGATACCCTGGACTCTCTGCTCCAGAATTATGTCAGCGATCTCATCACGCAAAGTGACGATCTGTTGAAGCGGACAGATACAGAGGAAATCTATGTTAATCAAACAGCACGAGAGACGCTTTCTGCGCTACTCCAGGCTGTTCGCTTACTCCGTTCATGCATTACAGCAATCTCAAGAGAAGGGACCCCTACAACACCACAACAGCCAGCAAGAAGATCGACAATTCCGCGACCAGACTCACTAGAACCCGCTCTTGGCGAAACGCCTCGAAGCGGAAGGAAAAGCCCCAATGGCAGAAAGAGTCCCAGCGGCCAAAGTCCATCACTTCCCAGCACAAATGACAGTGGCATCGGCACGTGGCTCGCCAATGTTCCGTCTTTTGGAGATGCGCAGCCGCTGTCATACTCTAACATTGAGCAATCGTCATTGCGACTTATGGTACCCTTTGCGCAGGACCCTCTGACCCCATCACGCGGCACTTTTTACACTGAAGATGGTGCGTCCTCGGCTCAGACCCTCGTAGCACCAGAGTCGCGACTGAAGAAGTCATACAGCTGGTGCACTGACCTTTCAGGAAAAGCGAGCACCAGACTACATCTCGCGTCAAACTATGCATCAAGACATGCATCAAAATATGCGTCAATAATTTCTGGCTCAGATGTATCCATTATTCACAAGAAAATCACATCCGACCGAATCGCCGTGACGAAAGCCAAGAGGAAGGAGCTTGAACCCCGTCAGAGAGAGGCCGTCGACCGCATATTAGCCAACATACCTGCGGAAGCAACATCCGCTGAGGTAGAAAGAGTTATCTGGGAGGGCGCGACTCCAATGGCACCCCATCCTGAGTTTGGATTCTTCTTCATGAGAGCAGCGTATGAAATGTCGACGGATATTTTGCCCCTCTTGATCGAATTTGGAGCAGACATCACCCGCAAAAACGTCGCGCCAACATCATATTACACCGCTGTGCACGCCGCCACGTTAGGATGCCAACTCGAAACAGTACGCTATCTTGCTTCTCTGGGCCATTCCCTCGACACACCTGACTTCCATGGCGAAACTCCCCTTCACCTTGCCGTCCGGACGCCTGGAGCGTCAGCAATAGCCAGGTATTTGGTAGAAACAGGTGCCGACGTCAACTTGGAATCACGAGCTGGACAAACACCGTTGCAAGCAGCACTCAAAGCAACGGGGGTGGAACCTCGAGAGCGGAGCGTGTTGATTGCGCTACTCATTGCACACGGTGCGGAGGGTGAGGCAGAGGTCAAAAGAGTAATGGAATGCAGGAGGGGCAATGAGAAGGGAAGGAGTGTCTTGGGACTAACTTGATGATAAACAGGTGGGCTATGAACAAGCCCCACGCAATATTCTTCTTGTGTAATGTACGGTTGTGCGACTGTGTCGCTTTGGCTATGTGGCATCATAGTTGTATCTATTTTCTCAACAGGCCTTGTGCTTATTTTAGATTGTTTTAGGCTGGCGAGGGGGCCAAGCACGGCTAGATACCCGATACCCTTTATTGCATGTTCGCTGTTAGAATTCATTCGGGATTTAGGGACAATACAGTATAAAGGGCCTCGTCTATATACTCTACAGGGGGTTGTAATTTTATCGGTGGCAGCGAAAAAGGTGGTAGGGCTTTGTTTTTTTCTTCTATGTTATTTACTCCTAGACTATATAGACTATCAAAATTAGCAGAGCCATCACAGCCAATTCCTCTTCGGATTCTCACAGAAATTGACATGCTGTGATGGCAATGGAAACGTAGCGTCCTTGTGACAAACAACGTGTAGCAAGATAACAGTTAGCAAGAGACGTGCCATGAGGACAGACGTTGCGCCCAGAGTCCCGTTGATGAATGTACTTTGGATTCAACACAAGTTGGCGACACTGTGGGGTAGCACAGTCCACAATGCTGAAGGTGGGTGGAGCTAATCGCTACGACCCCGCTGACTGATCGTGCTCCACTCGCCGTCGGGCAACTCCGTTATCGTTGCGGCAGACGTCCCGTCCCTTTTGCTTTTTGTCTCTTTATCCAATCTCTACCCAGTCCTTCAGCAGCATGGCCGACACAGCAAAGGATACGTATCGGATGTGGGTGGAGGGTAAAGAGGTAGAAGGTGGAGCGGAGCAGTCAGTCAGCTAGGCATGGATATGTGACCAACCATGATTGCTAACAATACTACAGGCTACCCATTGAAGACCCTGCAACTGGCGAGATCTTTGCATACTGTCATGCGGCATCTGCCGCCAATGTTGACGATGCTGTCAAGAGCGCCCACAGGTGTTTCAAATCCGGAGTCTGGTCCAAAGCACCACGTCATGTCCGCGCAGACACTCTGGACCGCATCACCACATTGCTAACGGAGAACCTCCCGCGGTTGATTAAACTAGAAGTCCGGCAGACGGGGCGCGCTATCCGCGAAATGAACGCTCAAGTGCCCACCCTCACCAAGTGGTTCAAATACTATGCCGCCCTTATACGGACCGAAGAGCGATCCGTGTTACCCACTGTCGGTAAACTTCATAACTGGATTGATAGAAAGCCTCTCGGGGTAGTCGCGCAAATTACGCCGTTCAATCACCCAATGCTAATTGCTGTCAAGAAAATCGCGCCTGCGCTGGCAGCAGGGAATTGCATTGTCCTGAAGCCGAGTGAGCTGACTCCTCTCACCAGCATCGAGCTAGGGAAGCTTATGAAGGAGGCGGGTTTGCCTGATGGGGTGTTCAATGTCCTGCCTGGCGATGGTGTTACGACGGGCAAAGCTTTGGTTGAACACTCATTGATCAAAAAGGTTGACGTAACGGGAGGCACTCCTGCTGGCCGCGCTATCGGTGCGATCGCAGGACAAAATCTTGCACACTATACTGCCGAGCTCGGCGGGAAAGCACCTCTAGTCATCTTTGAGAAAGCCCATGTAGATTTGGCGGTGAACGGAGTTGCGTTTGCTAGCTTCATCGCCAGCGGCCAAACGTGTTGCAGCGACTCGAATCATCGTACAAAACAGCATCCTTGATGAGGTTGTAGAAAAACTGAAGATCAAGGCGCAAAGTATTGAAAGAAGGATGGGGTCACCGAAAAAGACTGAATCAATGATGGGCCCACTCATATCTAGGAAGCAGCTGGCCAACGTTGAGACACTGGTCGATGACGCGAAGCAAGCTGGCATTACGGCCGTAACTGGCGGAGAACGCATGAAGGGCAAGTCCTTGCTGGACGGCACTGATTTCTCCAAAGGCTATTTCTATCCACCCACGATACTGACCAATGGTCAATCCAAAAAGATTGTCGACACGCGCATATGGCATGAAGAAGCTTTTGGCCCTGTCATCGTCGTGGTTGGATTCGACACTGAAGACGAGGCAGTAGTGCTTGCAAACGACAGCGAATTCGGGCTGGGAGCAGCCATCTGGACACAAGATCTATCGCAAGCTTTCCGCGTATCGGAAAACATCGAGAGTGGAATCTGCTGGGTCAACACGCACCATCGCAACGACCCTAGTTCGCCCTGGGGCGGCATCAAGAGCTCGGGTGTGGGAAGCGAGAACGGAATCGATGCGTACAATGCGTACACGACATCCAAAAGCACGATCATCAACTATGCGACTGCGGAGGAGGGTCTGGCGAGCGATGACTGGTTCAGGGAGGGTACAGGCGAGGTTAGGTATGGATAATATGAAGAGATGGATAAGCTTACACGGGAAACTCTTGTGCAAGATTCCTCTACACAGTCAAATGCAACATTCAGAGTATGCCCAATCATGTCTTTATTTCCCCTCGATCTAATCACTCAACTAACACGGAATCTCGCGCGCTGATGCACGACCCCAACACGCACCTCATCACCACCCACGTCCTTCCTTTCCTCCAGCATCTTTTCAAGCTTCTCCAGCACCCCATCCGTAGCAGGACTAAGATGCATAGGAAGAGCCTGATTATGCACAACCTTCATCTGCACATCACCACCACCCTCATCATCCTCCTGCACATCGCCAACATGCCATCTCCCCAGATGATACAGTTCGTTCGTCCTCAGATACCTTGTTAGCGAAACGAGCGCACGAGGCTCACCCTCAACCACCGCAGCATAGCCGCCGCCTGTAGACATCCTGATATCGTGTTTGAAACGCTGCTCGTTGCTGCGCCCGTTGCCTTCTGTGGGGCGCGCATCGCTTTCGATATCCGAGCCCGCGTCGTGGTCGTGGATATAGTAGCTTCCTCCGTCTTCGTCGTCATAGGAGCACGACAGGCATTGTATTTCGCGCTTGATGAGATCAAAGGCTACGGAGCTTATGTAGACGGCTGAGCCGAAGGGCTGGATGCCGGGTGAAGCGTGCTTGGTGAACAGGATGCGTGATGGTTTGGGTGGAGTGGGTGGAGCGGCGATGAGTTTGGGGACGGATAGCGGGTCGTCGGTCGCTGTGGAGTGGGCGTGGAAGGTTGTCCGCGCTGCTCGGGATGACTGGAAGAGAGAGCGCGAGATTTGCCATTTGAGCAGGTGGTAGGCTTGCTCTTGGATTTCTTTGGCCACGCGATCTGGAGTAAGGAGCCGCGCTATCTTTGTTGGTGATGCGCCACATGTGCAAAGCGGCTCTTGGTGCTGTTTTGTGTCTCTGGACTTGTTGTATACGACGTGCAGATGGGCTTGTGGTTGTGTTTCGTGCCACTCGGGCTGCTTGTCATCTTCGTGGTTGTGTTTTCGCTTTTGCCCGATGATGGCTTGTGTTGGGTACAACAACCCTTCTAGTGCAAGGCGAGATCTTGCACCGAATAGATCCAGGGGTTGCACGGAGTAGGAGCTGGAGAACACAGAATCATTCTTCTCTTTTTCAAGTTCCTGTACGCTCGCACTGCGCATATCTTCGCTCGATGCACCGCTCTCTGCACCAAAATCCGATTTCAACCCCGTGACCGACTCAAGATGAACAGGCATATTACGGGATGACTGCCGTTGTTTTCTAGCTTCAATGCGTGCAAGAAGCACGTCGATGATTTGGTCGGCGCTGACACCCTTGGCCATCAGTGGACCGATATCGTAGCCATCATTCTTTAGAAGCTTTAGCCGCACAATGTTGCTAGCCTTTTGCTTTCAGCTGAGGCGCGACCATTCTCTATCCAGGCTCAGGCCTTCTCGCTGGATTATCCATTGGGCTTTATCTTCCCACTCATATCGTTTCTTGGATGGGTTGGAAAGGGACATGGTGCTACATGATGTGCTGGACGTAGGTGTTCGGGATAAACCATTTGCCGGTAGGGTGCCTTCATCAGCTACTGTCGGTAACAGTGTGGGTAATTCAGTCGGAGATATGTCAAAGGTGACGACAGCGGTTGTTCTCTGTTGCTTCTTCTTCATGGCTTCTACTAGGTCGTCGTCTGGTCGCTGGTAGTTCTTGGTTATGTTTGCCAGTGCCTGCGCGCGGCTGGTCTCTTCTGGGCTGAGAGAAGACCATGACATTCGTGTCACCGGTGATGAAATGGTTTTCCCTACCCACCCTGACTTGACTCCTCCAGAGTTCTTTTGAGTTTGAGATTCATCTCGTTCCTCTGACAGTATGGGGGTATTTCGGGAGCGTAGCTTAGCTGCGAGCATGGAGAGATGATCGATTAGATGTGCCTTGGAATCAGGGCTATCCTAGGGGCTGCTGAGTTTGCTCCTATGCTAGGTCTCGGGGCTATGTTTGGCTTATGAAGCAGGTTATTCTTTGTACCAATGTGGAAGCTTTTGGAAGTATCTGGGTTAATGTCTTATAAACAGTCATTGTGGTCATGTAAGTGCACAAGGGATTTTATAATTAGCCGCTCGCGGTGTGAGCAAACTAAATTCTCGACCCTCTGACATTGCTGTTGCTACATGAAGGTGCCGTAATTGAGGGTGTATCTATATTCACTGCCGCTGGTATAATGGCGAAAAGGGGGAGTGAACCATCGGAAGAAGTCTCGCATCTGACTTTGGCTAGTGTGTATACAAGATTGCTATATGGTCTTTGTCAACGTCAAACAAAAATCTCAAGATGTGCTATACCAAGATAATCTTTGATGAGAGTTTGTTTCAATTCGATATAGTCGCCATCAGCCCGGTTGATTCAGCGGTCCGGTTTCAGATCAACGGGATGATTTGCTCGTGGCAGGCACGATTCATAGAAAAACGCGCTCCATACCCTAGATTTATAGATATCAACCTGCTGATGCAATAGCGAAGTATAAAATTGCTTCCGTATGATTGTTCTTGAATGTAAAGCGACTTGGACTTAGCCTTGCTGCTGCACATTGCACCTAAAGAACTCCATTAATTAAGATTCGTAGCATACTTCTCTAAACCACACTTACGAAAAGGCGTGTGAGAAACCAGCGCGGTATGCGCATATTGTCCGCATATAGCGGCTTGCCATGACGAGAAAGAAGCGAAAAAGTGAGCATACGAACTAAAGAGAGATGACAGAGCAGAGAATGTCAGACATATTGAAACATGCCAAGACGAAGACAAGGCATGCTAATAGTAGCATGTTTATGGGGATTGTGTCAATCTAAATCAACATTGAGGCCGAACACAGAATGTGTTTAGTGACTTTACAACTGTATCCACACAATGTAGATATATTCTTAGATTCGATTCACTCCTGGTCAGCTCTTGTCATCGATTTAGGAAAGACGAGGATTTGGGTCAATCCTACCCATGAACACTGAGTTACAGCACAGTACATGTCTAATACCACGCCATGTGGCCTTTTCATACACATACTACTAGACTCTACTAATTATGTGAGGAGGCTGATGTGATGGTGATGCGGCTTCGAACATGGCGCACTGTTCACGTTGCACTTTCCTTCACCTTCACTCTCTCTTTCGCCCACGTCATTGTCGTACCACAAATTTCCCCATAAATCCTCATGCCAACATAGCTCACTCGCACAACTTTCGCACAAGTTCTCAGACTTTCAAACCCCTACCTTTACTTCCATCTTGTTCAGAGCTCCATGCCAATCGATGTTCCCACGTACTGTTTGGCGTCACCTGACCACGCGCTTGCTGCCTAGTTACCTGATTGAGACAACCACTCCTAACAACAACTGGTGGTCAGACCTGAAATAACTACACTGGACCCTCGCCACGATCGCAGCCGAGTGGCCGCCCATCTAGACATGGCTACACCAGGCCACAATCGGTATGCGCTATTCGCCAGCGGAGACGGCAGCATGGCTACCCCTCCAAGCGCACCAGCAGATCCGATCAAAAACCCATTCTTGAACCAGGTTGCTGATGACTCGATACCATGGGAGGAGGTCAAAAAGCGTAACACTTCAGCTGTAACGGCGTCCATCAACCGCCTCGTGGATGTCATCAACGACCAGATTGGATCTGCCTCCACCCAAAATCTTCTCGATAAAAGAAACCGCGCAGCGTCACAATCTACTGCTGCGGGTAATGAGAGATCACCTCCGGACCCGCACGAAAACTGGTGTGGCGTCTGCTCGCTCAGACTCCCCAGTAAGACGGCGCTTCTCAACCATATCAAACTGTCAGCCAACCACCAGCACTACTGCAACCTGTGCAAGCGCGTGTTCAAGGACAGAAATGGCCTGAAGAACCACGTCGATAACGCCATCGGTCATGAGACGTACTGCAACCTCTGCCTTTCGGCTTTCAAGGACCAGTGGGGACTCAAGAATCATTTTGAGAACAACTACAGCGTCGGACATGAGTTCGTATGTCTGACGTGTCTGTTGGGGTTCAAGACGCGTGCCGAGTTGGAGCGGCACTTGCAGATGGCAGAGAAGCACACTTGGTGCCAATCGTGCCTGCGCCGCTTTCGAAGCCAGCATGAACGCGACGAGCACTGGCTGAAGACTAATCGTAAGTAGCCAAAACGCCTTGTGTATTTGGAACGTTCTTGTTGAAAGACCTCTACTGAGACACTCGCAGGGCACAAGCACTGCCTGCAGCCTGGTTGTGACTTCGATGGTCCAGATCAAGCCTCACTCATCGAACATCTGAGGCACGACCACTTCCAATGTCAAGGATGCAAAACCATCTTCCCGAGCCTAACCAAGCTCAACCAGCATTACGAGGGATGCTTGTTCGCACTGTCTTGCTCACAGTGCGGTGAAAAGTGTGCCGGTAAAAGCCAGCTGGAGTTCCACATGAAGCGCTGTTTTATCTGCGAAGAGTGCGGCTACCACACGCAGCACGAGGGAAACTTTCAGATCGTAGGCGAAAGACAACATTCTATTCGTGTTCTGGAAGCACTAACAACATCGCTAGCATATGACGAAGCACAGCCCTGCCGACCTCGTCTGCTGGGGCTGCGAGGCCCCCATGCGCAAATACTCTAGCCTCATCAACCATCTCGAGTCGGGTAATTGCCCCAAGCTAGGTGATGCAGCGCTTCTCATGCGCTGTCTCGGCATGTGGTGGTACTCACCGCTCTACATGGACCTCGATATGCATGCGCATATTCGCACTGGCCGCGTGGATATCCACGAGGTGTGGAAGTGGATGGGCGAAGGTGCATTGCACCCCTTTCTTTGTCGCGACACAGAGTGCGGCAAGACATTTAGTCAACTGAGTTCGCTATTGCTGCATTGTGAGAGCAAGGCGTGTAAATGGGACGTTGATCGTCTGAATATGCCTGGGCTGGAGAAAGAGTTCAAACAAACGTGTCTGAGGAAGGATAGTGGCACGAGCTAGCTATAGATGTAGCAGTCGGCCAGCATTTGGTGTTCTCACGTCAGAGGTGTCAAGGAATGAGACATGTGTCTCTTCAGCTGGCCTACATGGAAGATCCAGCGAGGTTACAGTCAGGTACGAGCTGATGGGCGTCATCATTGTATCGAGAAATGCTTTCATTACATGCCAAGGGTCTATCAAAGTTCGACCGTGGACTGTGACTGTGTCAAGGATTCGCTAATGCTAAACATGCATCTACTGCAAGACCAACCCTAATAACAGTAGTCAGCAAGCGTGAATTGTATAATATTTTACTGATGTCTGAAGCGTTTGACGTACCGGCCTTCCTTCTGCCGCACAACATCGTCAATGACATCCTTGTCCAGCTGCGGAAACATGCCAGTCAATGTCTCGACAACGACTTGGTGCTCCTTTCGCTGGATTCGCCTTGCCTCTTCTGCCTCTGCAGACGCGCGTTTCGCTGCTGCTTCTTCCGCTGACATCCTCTGCCGGCGCCGATCCTCCTCATGATCTGGCTGGGATTCCGGAAACTCCGTTTTTGCACGCGCGGGTAACTGCGGTTTCGAAGGAGTCGATTGTCCAGAAGGGTTGTGGGTGTCGTTGTCAGAGAAGATACGGCCGATTGTGTTGAGCGGCCGCTGTATGGTGCGCAGCAAGCCCGCTACTGCTGCGTTCTCTTCCTCGGGCTGTTCGGCTTCCGACTTGCTGTTCTTGATGCTCGTCGAGCGGCGCGGTCCAGCAGTTTCGGCTTCCATGGAGTTTCTTTGGGTGAGTTCTGGTCGCAGAGGTGTCGTCTTTTCCTGTATGTGGTGGTAGTGCGGTGAGGGCATGCGCTTGTGATTAGGGGCATTAGGATGTAACTGGGTAGATGAGGACGACTCGGCGGCTTCAGCAGCAGCATGGCGCTCGGCAATAGCCGACACAGCTGCTTCGACATTCTTTTCAAACTCTTCGTCGCTGATTGTCAGTGAAGTCTTGTCCAAGCCTTCAATAAACTGTATAGCGCCCATCAACGATGAGATGTAGTAGCCTGCTTCGCCGCCAAGCTTGTCCTGGTTGCGAAATCGAAGAATGTACTGTACATTTGAGACGAGATGTTCTGGATTCGCTTGTAGCACGGTGTAAATCAGTAGGGGTACGAATGCATCTGCGGATTGGTCTGAATTCGACGTGCGTAGGTAGCCAAAAATGACTTTGCAGCAATTCAGAATGCAGATGATCTTGTCTCGTGGCGCCCGATAGCTTTTGATCTTCAGTAACTCTTGCTGGGCCAGGTGCAAGAATTTCTTGCCCTTTTCGCCTACTGGCTTGATGTCTAGATGCTCTTCGCTGACCCACTTGTAGATGCGAACTTTCTGCGCTAGAACCTCGTCACGCTCTACGTCCTCCTGGTGCTGGCCTCGCCGACCGGGTCTTAGTGGCTCTTGTCTTCTTCCGCCTTTTCGTGGCGACACTGGCTCTGCTGGCGGGATTGCTGGCGAAAAGGTCTGGGTATAGAGCCTATTCATGACCAGTTTCTCCATACCTTCTCTTGCGTTGTCAAATTCAGCATCGGATACAGTCCGCCATACTTCGCACTGAGCCATCTTCTTGGCTATAAACTCGAGGAAGTCGCCAATAATCTTGACTTGTTCATGCACCATCCACTGTTTCTTGCCAAATTCGAGAAGAAAGGAGCGCAAGAACTTGGCCACCGGGTCTGCTGTTCGATGGCGCAGTTGCTCAAGGAATCGGTGAAAATCGAATGGCAAGTCTGGCTCTGGCTCTGGGGCTGGTTTGGCAGCCTTGTATTTGGAAGCATGTGCGCTAGGGGATGCTGGTTCTTGGAAAGATGTGTTGGTACCGACACGGTACAAGGATGAGGTTCGCGGCGGTGGGGATTGTACAGGCGTTCCTGAGGCTGTGTCGTCAATCGCTGGTAGGGGAAGGGGTTTGTCGGGAGGAACGAGGCTGGAGCGGCGTGGAGGGAAAGCAGATGGGGGCGACTCGAGGAGTGGGTTGGCGATTTCTAGGCGTGGTGACATGATCTCGTCCTCGCCAGGCGGTGCATTGCTCTGGAACTGATCCATGATGCTCTGGATTTCCGGCTGAGAGTTATCTGGAGCGTCTCCAGTGCCGTCATGAGTTGTGCCATATTCGTCAGCGGCAGCGTCTTCTGAGTTGCCCCCGCTCGACCGTGTCTGCGACATGGGTGATGTAGCCCGACTGGGCACGTTGCTTGTGGAAAGGTACTTGTCGTCCTTTGGGGGTGGAGGTGGGGGTGAGGGCGACGACATGGGCGCCTTGCCTGCGGCTCTCTCGGTGGGCTCGTGGGGTGGTGGTGTACTTGATCGGCCTGTAGCCAACTCGTCGGCCGTGGTGGTAGGCTCGTCGACCGCTTTGGCAGAAGATGGCTCTGGCTCTGATGCAGCGTGTCCCTTGTCTTGTGCCTCTATCGCGTCCTCTTTGGCCTCGTCGTTGGCGACCGACCCCTCGCCCAGAGACTCGACAGCCTGCCCCGCGTCGCTCGTGGTGTTTGCACTGCCATGGTGTTCTTTCGGGTGAGAGACCTGCCCTGCCATGGGCTCCTCGGGTGCTGTGGCAGTTACATGCTGCTGTTCCTCGACCTTGTCTAGCTTGTCCTCGGTGGTAGTGTCGACTGCATCGGGTTGCCGGTTTGGGTTCGAGAGAGACATAGACCGACTGGGATAAGGAACGTGAAGAAGAAGAAAAAAAAGGAGGCGCTAGGTGGGCGATCAAGCTCCCATGAACATGTGATAGAGCTTCAGACCGCTCGAGCAGCGTGGAATGTCTGTCGGCTGCCGTTCTGGTCGAGATGTGCAGCGCATAACGCCGCGAGCTGCCCGCATGGCCATGGCCTCCCGGCATCTAGAAGCCGAACCGCCGAGCTGCTTTGGCCTAATGCGTGCCTTCAAGTGACAGACGTGCGTCGCAGCATCCGCCCCCGAACCCTATCCCAACCTCATCCGCCCAACTGGACTGTGCCATGTGTGGCATCTTCTTCTCGCTCAGCCGAGCCGGACATGTGACCCCTAGCCCCCATACTACGCTGCTTCTCCAGCACAGAGGGCCGGATGCCACTGGAGAGCACCGCGTCACCATCCAAGTAGCCTCAGCACACGTGCACGCAACTTTTCTGTCTACGGTACTGGCTTTACGCGGCAACGACATTGTTAAACAGCCTCTCCAAGATGCGGCTACGGGATCAGTGCTTTGTTGGAACGGCGAGGCCTGGAGCATCTCTGGTCAGGCTGTCAATGGCAATGACTCCCAGCTCGTTTTTTCTAAGCTGCTAGCTGCGTGCGCCGAGCAAAGCGAGACTTCTACGCGTAGGGTGGTTGAGCTGCTTTCAGCCGTGCGTGGTCCTTATGCATTTGTCTTCTATGATGCGCCAAACAAGCGCGTCTACTACGGCCGCGACTGTCTCGGAAGACGATCGCTACTTCGCAAGCACGCTGCTGATGGTGCCCTCATCTTATCCAGCGTTTGTGACAACGCTTCTGGTGAGGCGTGGGCTGAAGTTGATGCGGACGGCATACACGTCGTCGACATGTTGGGCGTAGACATAGTATCTCCATTCTTTGCTGATAAACGGATACCACACCGTCGTTTGGATCAGGCAGAAGAATCTGACATTTCCTTCGTAGGTAAGTGCTCTCGTGCGTGGGTTCTGCTGACACCCATAGACTCTGCCCTTTCCTCTCATGAACTGCGCCGTCTCCGACGGTACTGCTCTGGATTTGGGTGTGGCCGAGCAACTGAGGGTATCTTTGATCAAATCGCTACAAATCCGCACCGTGCATGTCCGTGAGGCGGTAGTCGGCATGGAGGCTGATGTGCCAAATCAAGCACGAGTGGCAGTTCTGTTCTCGGGTGGCCTTGACTGCACCATTCTTGCGCGATTATGCCATGATCTCTTACCGTCAAGTGCACCTATTGATCTTCTCAATGTCGCTTTCGAGAACCCCCGCATCCATTCTCAGCTCGAACCTGGCACCAGTCCATACGAGCTCTGTCCTGATCGCATCACTGGAAGATCATCACATGCAGAGCTTGCTGCCATCTGCCCAGGTCGTGAGTGGCGGTTTGTTGAAGTCAATGTGCCATATGTCGAGACACAGGCACATCGTCTTAACGTCATGACTTTGATGCACCCTCACAATACCGAGATGGACCTTTCTATCGCCTTTGCCCTCTATTTTGCTTCACGTGGCAGTGGAGCAGTCCGGGCGTCAAGTGATGACATGACTGAGCCATACATCACCACCGCGCACGTACTTCTATCAGGACTTGGTGCTGATGAGCTTTTTGGAGGGTACCAACGGCACGATACAGCCTTTGCCCGGCGTGGATACTCTGGTCTTCTGGAGGAGCTGGAACTCGACTTTAGTCGATTGGGAAAGCGAAATCTGGGACGCGACGATCGCGTCATCAGTGACAGTGGTAAAGAAGTGCGCTTCCCGTATCTCGATGAAGATTTCATCGCATTGGCCCTCCGTCTTCCGGTGACTGCCAAATGCGATTTCGGGCTGGCCCAAGACGCCGATAGTGATGACCCAATACGGATTCTTGAGCCTGCAAAGCGAGCACTTCGGCTGCTAGCGTGGCAACTAGGCATGAAAAAGGTTGCTGCCGAGAAGAAGCGTGCGATCCAGTTCGGTGCTCGCACTGCCAAGATGGAGACGGGTAAAACAAAAGGCACACATGTTCTTAGCAAATAAGGTCAGTTGCTTTTCTCTTTCTCCTTTTCGTCTGGCAATGATTACAAAACGATCAAACGGCGGAGACACCAGTGCGTTTCCTCGGCCAGTGCTACCCAATAAACGGTGCCAGCCTATACGCGCTTTGGAGTTACTGATGTGTAGTTTTAAAAGGCAAGTCTGAGCCATATACAGATTGTCATGTTCCGGCTAGTACATAGTTCCCCCATACTGACTAGTCATAGGTAAAGCTTGTAAATCACAATGATTTCGCTTTGTTCGATTACCATTAGTTCATCGTCATATACCAGAAGACACCATGACCAATTTTGCCCAATGTTTTGTTCTCACGATATCAGCCTATTTGCGACATATTGTAGTTGTATTACGGACAGTCACCAGCTGGTCCTTGCTTACCTAATTATGCTGTATACAATTATAAGTGCAGTTGGCTTTTTGTGATAAGACCCTCGTCGTCATTGACCCAATGTCTGGTGTCTACCAACAGCGGTGATTGTACGAGATGAGAGAGCTGCAGAGAAACGGTGTATGGTAAGGTCGAGAGCGGGGACAGTGCGGACCAAGGGCAAGCGATCAAAATCACCTACCAGCGCATGCACATTACCAAACGACGCATCACAAAAGAAGTGCTAGGCAGAAAGCAGAAGAAACAGTATTAATTGGCAACCAGAATTTGCATGAGAACCCCTCAATCAAGGCACCAAATGGCCTAGCGCTCGCCCACAAACCAATTTGTTCAGCTCCCAACTCGAGTATAAAGCTGGCCGCCCATCCTGCCCATCCATCACTCCTCAGGGCGTTCTCAACTCTCAACGATGGCGCTGGCCAGTGACGATACCTTGTCGCTCATGAACATGATGCTGACCAATCAGTCTGAGGCTGGAGAGTTGGGAGGTAGCCTGTACAGAGTGCGCATAGTTAACACAAAGCTAAGCAGGGCGTCTTCTTTATAGTCTGTAAACCATGAGGTTGTCGCTAGCGGCAGCTTTAGAATATACAATGACACTGGCCGGTGATGATACCTTGTCGCTCATGAATATGATGCTGACTAATTAGTCTGAGGCTGGAGGGTTGGGGGTAGTCTGTAGAGAGTGCGCGTAGTTAGCATAAAGCTAAGCAGGGCGTCTTTTTATGGTCTGAAAACCATGATATCGTCACTAGCCGCAGCTTCAGTATATACAATGGATCGTCATTCCACCTGCCTTTGTATGTGTGTTCGGAGCATCGAAGCCAACGCAAGCAAGGCTCGGAGGCGTTCGTTCGGAGGTGGGTAGTTGGTATGGTGGTATGGTGATATGGAGGCATGGTGGTGCGATGGTATGGTGGTATGGGCGGATCATAGTAGGGAGACAAGGGTCATGGACCGGTGGGAGTCGCTGGCAGTGCATTGCAGGAGAAGGAAAAGTTGACAATTGAAGTGATGGAGTGGATGAGACGAAAGGTGGTGTTATATACTACAAAATTATCATAAACGACTTCCTTCTGTGTCTTCTTACTCTTACTTCTTGTTGTTCTGACTTTCCGTTATTTTTACATGGTTGCAGAAGCGACTTCGCTCTTTGGGACGACTCGTGCCTGCAATACTTACTTGACTTGAGTAGTCACCGATCCATAACGGCAGGACAATCAACTTCTTAGAAGGTACATTTGAGCTAATTACAATCTCGTTCCTGTGCTTGAGGAAGGTCTTGTCTCAGCATGTCCTCTTTGAGTGTCATCCACTGTTTCCACCTGCTTGCATACAGCATGTTGACGTGAGTTCTAGACAAGGACATAGCTGCCTTAGGGTACGTCTCTTTCCCCTATGTGTGCGCCCTTTGGGACTTTCTGTACTATTTTGGCATACGTAATGCCCTGGATGTAGCATCCTCCACAATCTATGGTCCTCCATAGCTCAGTTCACAACGGTGCATTCCTGGGCTGACTCCGAGCTTTCCCCTATCAATCATACGTTGGAGGTAGCGAGACACTAAGACCATAATGTGCAGTAGACATGGGCAAGAGTAGACATGGGCAAGAAGTGCATCATAGTCATTTGCATGGTCTCTGATAATATGGCTGTACTTGTACTTGTCAAATGTTCATTATATAATGTGCTCAATCGTATAATCAGACGTTCTGGTGAGCAGGGCGTATTCCAACGCAGTGTTGGATTGCCGAAATTTCTTCTTTCTTCAGCCCCACTGCAGCGATTGCTTTCAACAATCATATTGGCACTATACGACCTTGTTACAGGTTTGTGTCTGTACTCTCTGCTGCGGAATATCATGCTACAATAGTCTTGAATGTTGCTGCATGGAGCTCCATCACCTATTGCCGCCTCTTACTATCAGCGAATGAACTCTGTACACTGTTCGTCCTACTCTTTTGTTCCTATTGAGCTTTGACATACCGCCAATCATAGCATGCATTAGTAGGCTTTGTTCACATCTCAATCAGTCTACATCTAAGATACCAAAAGAAAGGCAAGCTAAACTACGGTGTTAGAAACCTTCTAAACACGTTGCACTTGACATCACCCAGAGAATAATACCCGAACAAGCTCAGGGTCTATTTAATGTTTGACCATGACAGGCTTCTGGAGTTATTGTCTCCATCAGGCTATGTACACAACACACGAAAAGAACGCGCTCAGGTATGAGCGATTGCCACCAAACTAGCGCGAAGCAATACGATAGGCAAGGTAACAATCAGTGTCAAGACTAAGATATCTAGCAGATTGCGTGTCGAAGGAAATGCGACAATACCTTAGGCTGTGAAACCTGATCACCGAAGGATAGGTCCTTGCTGAGGGTGGGAAGAGAGCGATGGTTGCCAAGAAAACCATGACGCAGGCACTCCCGCTCCACCGATACGCGATGCATGCTGCACCCCACGCGTCGCGAATCTTTGCCAGACCCAACAGCAATCAGTCATCACGATGCACCAGAGAGAGCGACCAGATGTGTCGCGGCCCACTACACCGACATGGCTCGTTGACATAAGCATGCCTGAGATATATGGCAACGAAGATTTCGGAACCCTGGTAGACAAGCTATGCCAGTCAGTTCGTCAAGTGCAATGCGCCATTGACGCAGTTCTCTAATGGCTCATAGATTTTTTGAGCACAACATCAAGCTACCACATGCTTTCGAAGACCTACGGCGGTCGCAGGAGGGGCACGCGCTCAAATCCCTTATCCTGTACCTCTCCACTCACGTCGATCACCCAGCCCTAATATCTGCTTTAATGTACGTCGACGCAGCTCTACACTACCCGACGGATGCACAAAGGCCGGAGCACTGGTACAAAAGCTGACCGGAGTTAGGGCTCTAAAAGGACACTTTTCAGCCTTGGATGAGGCCAGTGACGAACCAGGAGTAAATGAAGCACGAGGATACGCATGCGAATTCGTTGCCTGGCAGTTCTTGACAAACCTGAAGGAGGCAGAGATCATTGAATACGTATTGGTGGAGCTGCCCCCTGCATCCGCCTCAAGCAGCTCATCTACGGAGACTGGCTATCAAAATCGCCAGAATGGACATGACAATGCAGAGCCCGGCGAGCGCTCACCTCTTCTGCCGACTTCGAATAGTGATTACTTTGGCCGTGATAATTCTCCATTGACCCGGTTTGGGTCTTTAATGTCACAATGTGAAAATCTCAGTGCACTAGAGCTTGCGACTGTTTCTGGTACGTTGCTGACAGTTTTGTCGAGCTCCAACATGCTACAAAGACTGAACCATTGCAGGAGCGAAAAAGTTTCTTTCCCAGAGACCAGTCCAGAAGATCATCAACGGCTTGTGGAGAGGCGATATCGTATTCTGGGAGACCCTTAGCTTGCACTCAGCAAAGAAGCCTCGGAAATACAACCGGAAACAGGCCGATCCGTTTTCTCGTTTGCGTGTCCCGTTGTACCTAAAAATCTTTGAGACTTTGTTCTTCGCCGCCTTTCTAGGGCTATACTACGCGGTACTGGTGCGACGCGACAACACCCGCATCACAATCCCTGAGCTGCTACTCTACGTGTGGATTGCTAGCTTCGCATACGACGAGTTCGCAGATTGGCTTGATGCTGGGCAGACATCATTTTATGCTTCGGATTTCTGGTAACATTCCTATTCGCTTAGGTTGCCGAGGTGCTATCTAACGTCAACAGGTGGACTTGGGACATTAGCATAGTCTTCGTCGGGGTTATATTCTTTACAATGAGTGAGGCATCCCAAGAATACGACCGAGACAAGATCTAAAACATCCAACAGGAATCGTGGGCTTGACGACAGGCCACGCTGCAACGGTTGACCAGGCATACGACGTACTTGGATTAGAGGCTCTCTTCCTGGTACCACGTATATTCTCCCTGCTCAGTCTCAATCGCTACTTCGGGACTCTTATTCCCTGTCTAAAAGGTTGGCGCACCTTGCTATACAGTATCTGTTTGATTCCGCTAAGTTCGATCCAGAGATGACAAAGGACTTTGTCAAGTTTCTATCACTTGTAGTCATCTTATATCTAGGTTAGTGGGCGTGTGCCGAGCTCTGGTGACTGGAGGCTTAACAATATGTTTAGGTTTCTTGACTACCTTTGTGTTGCTAGCTCGCGATAGTAGGTTCAACGCGAAAGAGATGGTCAGTTTTGCCGCCTCCGCCACACTGACTGGAACCGTGCTCATTCATCTCATATAGTGCTGGATCCTGATCAAAGTCTTTTTTGGGTGAGTAGAACTATACCCATATGGTTATAGCACCGGCTGACTCTTGTCAAGATCGAGCTATCTAGGATTTGGTGAGTAAATGACCCAGCAATGATCAAAGCAACGGATGCACTGCCTCCACTAACGATTGACCAATGGCTAACAAAAGCGGTGGGTAGATGTTGCTGAAGAGATGTATGCAGTTTCCCCGAACCAGTGTCAACTGTCTGTTAATAATGCACAGTTCACCGTTGTTTGGACCCCCAGTCATGGTAAAATTATCCTAACGAAGTGTTTTGCAATCTACTGACTTGTAGGTTAGCTAGTTTTCGTCACTTTGACAAACATCCTGCTCATCACAAGTTTGATATCGCTTTTGAGCAACTCTTTGAGTAAGGTACTTAGCATTTTCGTTGGTTGTCGATACTCCATTCCCGCAGCCTGCATACATGGTTATGCATGCCAAGTAGCGATCCACATGCAAACTGCGCCCCCTCATTTCAAGCTACTGCCCAGGATGTATCACATGGAGAGAATTCTTGAATTCTCCCGGTCATTGTTTTTGGAGTGCGATACAGCCACATCTGGACTCTGCGATCCCAGTTGCAGTGCAACCATGTCTTCTTCTGTGGATCATGGGTAACCTGGCGGTATTATTGATTTGTGCATTACATGATGTATTGTGTGGAAGGAACTGACAAAGAGCAGGTCTTGGACCATGCCAGAGATGAGTATTTATTCGTGTTCGTGTGCCCCAATCGTTCATATTCAACAGTCACTAATTGCGGTATGGATGCAGCTATTCGGTCTACGTGCTTGAAGCATCAAGTTCAAACAGGTTGACGTACTTTCTGCCTCCGCTGGTGAGTGTGTTTTGCAGTGCTATTATCAGGACGTAAAAGCGGGTATTAAGCGCCGGGCTGTTGAACGGCCAATTGGCACAGCCTCTATGACCAGAAGGGAAGACACATTCGTGTCCAACCAACCTGTCAAGGCTTTGTGCCTGGTTTCTTCGAGGAGCGATATCATGTGGGCTCTGTGCCGTTGTTACCCTGCCAGCGAGCCTTGTTCTGCCGCTCAGGCTCTCTCGGCTCGACAACGCTGCAAACCCATGTGGGCCCTTGATGAAGCTATTTCCACCTCTCCCCTTCCTCGTCGCAAGGCTGACCGGCTTCCAGAATCTCATTCCGCTAGTCATTCGACCGTTGCGGCTCGTTCTGCCTTCAGAGTGGCTGAGAAGCGCCCGGATCGTCATGCTCAAGGCGACACATGTGCCTCACGTATTTGTTATCTGGGCGTTTGAGAAGTTGTCCGGCCCTCGTAGCCGCAACGCCAAAGTGACGACGTTTAGTGGTGGTCCGCAGTCACCTGGCCTGTCAAGAAGAGCCCCTCGGCTGGCTGTCAACTCGCCGCGCTTGCTCATGGCAAGCTTCCCCAATGCTATGGGAAGGACTCAACATGCGAATCGGCCTCACACTCAAACAGGATTGCCGGAATCAGATGCTCAGTTGAGGGCACTAGTTACTAAGTTATCCACCCAGGTAGAGGAACTTACTGCGATGGTGTCGCAGCTCCGAGAGCACCGCGAAGCGAGCACACTGGCCGCGTAAGGGCCGGCGCTTGCAGCCGCGAGAGTGTAGGTACAGTTGTTCAGGACGAGGAGCACAAGTGTGGGTAAAAGTCGAATACAATTGCAAGTTTTTCATTTGCAAAACTAGATCCGAGCAGGTGCGCGTGAAAACGGGGTGTTGGTGTCTCACAGTCGCAAAGGCATTTGGGGGCGTAAATGAGCAATGAGCAAACGATCAACGGCCGATGCAGCCAGCACACGTTGGCCAGCCCGAAGAGTTTCATGGGGATGCACAGCGGCAAGGATACAACCGCCCCTCTCCTCTTGCGCCTCAAACTCCGGTCGGAGCAAGGATTTTTTGTGTTCGGCCCGCTAAGGTCTAGCTACCCGACAGTGTGGTTCACTTTGGCTATCCCGGTCAAGCCACCATCCACTGCATCCCCCTGCACACTCCTTCATAGCCCCATGAACTAACAGGCGCTGCCGCGTAGGCGGCTCGAGCTTTGTTCATGCTGGTCCTGCCTAGCATAATTTGGAAGTCTGCCTAACACTCAAAAGCCCACTGTTTGAACGCATGCTTCGAGGGTACGCAGGTGGAGCATACAAATCGACGTCTGATCTTAGATCTGGCAAGGCTGCTCACCTACTGCACCGCACAAATATAACTTGTCTTGGTCCAGCTTCCATCTACCTACTTCATTCAGCTTCCTGCATCCCACTATCTCTTTCATCCATCTCCGTTCCCCACCAACTTGGCCAGCCTCAAAAGACTTTGTACATTGTTTCCCTTTGTCCCTTCTTCATCCTTTCACCATGTTGTACCCGGACCAACCTACGCCACCCTTCAACTCGCCCTACCAGCAGCGGACAGGCACCCTAATGGATACGCCTTACCCTTCACCAGGGCGAGGAGAGTCGCAGTCCAAATACCCACAAGGTCTCGGCCTATACGAAGTTCAGCCTGCATTCCCACACGGTCTGCCTCCATCACCTCAACCGTCACCAAACTGGACTGGCCAATTCGCCAACGTTGCCTCGCCGGGTGATTTTGCCAACCCGTATCTCTCGGGGGCCTTTGACCATCCAGTATCTCGCTCACCCTTGCCCTGGCAATCCGCACAAACATCTCCCCGTTCGCCTCTATCCTACACACGCGAAATGTCGACATTTTCCCACGATGGCTCGGAGCATGCGTATTCTGGTGTAGTGAAGGTCGAAACTCCAGCATGGAACCCACAAGTTCGCTTCGGTACAGATGCAAGAGTGCGGATGGATGAACTTCCCAACTCACGGCAACCGCCCCTGACGGTGGCTCCAGAGCGACTTAGTACAGGCATCTATACGTACGACAATGCATATCCGTCACCAGCCATGCTTGGAAACGAACCGACGCCTATTTACAATTACAGCCATGTGGATTACCAGAGAGCGCCGTCGGAGGGAAGCATACACAGCCCACAGTCGCGAAAGTCTCGCCCCAACTTTCCTGTGACAGCCGTACAGCGCAAGCCAACTCGCAACCGCAGGCATACGGATCCTGCCCATGCTTTATATCACTGCCACTTTTGTCCTGATAAAGGCTTTGCCAGAAAACACAACTTGACCCAGCACCTGCTTATACATGAGCCAGTTCGTAGGAAGGACCATGTGTGCCCGTATGAAGACTGTAGGAAAGAGTTTGTGCGCAGGGCGGATCTAGTGCGGCACGACGAATGTGTGCACCAGAAGAAGAGGCCATGGCGATGTGAGAAGTGCTTAGCGGTATTTGGCCGCAAAGACACACTGACAAGGTACGGAGCAATCCAACAAAGTCGTCGGCCCATCTCATTAACAACTTGTTAGGCATAAAACAGATGGATGTTCTCGTCGTACTGAGGTCATTATGGGTTCAGGAGACGTCAGTCCACGTATGTGACGCACGATTGGCGCTCCTCTCGCGATGGGCATGGCAGATGAGTACAAGTTTTTTCATGTTTGATATTCTGGATGACATTGTTTATTTTTGCGTGGGTGGACACGTGCATTTACGGAGTTTTTTGGGACATGCTCGGGAAGAAGAGGGAAGCAGTAGACAGATTGCAGTGACACAGTGAGGATGCCTGGCTTCAATGCGCATTGGGCCCTCTCGTTCGTAGTGCCAATATGATTACATTCATTCCAATTACACCAGGCACTGAAATCAAGAGAGCGTCGTCTAGCATCATACCTGGGGGATTCATGGTAGGCTGGGGGGGGGTCGCGCCACGAAGACCAATCCCCGGCCGCAACAAGCCGGCACGCACTGCCCACAACGTCTTTCTGTACAACCCACCTGGGGCGGGGACGACACGGGGATCATTACCGCAAGCCACGAACCGCAGCCCTTGTCAAGCAGGCTAAAGTTGCATGGATGCGTCTGTTTGTGAAATGCTGCAAGCATGGTGCATATTAAGCGCCCTCCCTGAGCAAAATCCGCGCAGGTCGCATCTGACTGGCCCACCATACGCTACAAGTGTGGCACAGCGACGAAGCCTCCGGGTAGACTACGGCTGAGTAGAACTAAACGCAGCATGATGCTTGCTTGCTTGTTTGCTTGCTGGGTTGCGAGTGATATTACTAAACGCCCTGGCCGCACTCAGGGCGTGGGGCAGCCTTTACAGCCCTGCTCGCATCGTGCTGCAGCCTTTTACGAGTACCTACCATGTCTCCAATCGCAGGCGACCCACATGGCATATCAATCCCGGAGACCATGGCTGCAACTTACCCGTCTCTTCTCAAGACTAGCGGTATAGCGCCGCGGCGGGCGCTTAATGTATGGTCGTCTGGGCTTGTCTTATCTGGCTCGAGCCACGTCGGCTCGTTGAAAGGGTGCAGCCATCGAGCACGCTAATCCGCTTCCGTCACGGCCACCAGGCTCCTCCCACCACCACCTCGCCAGCGACCTCCCCGTTTTGTCTTCGCTGTTTCAACGCGTCTCTTCGTCTACTCTTCCGCTTTGCACGAACCCGTCGCAATAACGGCCGCTTGCTGCCTGACCCGGTACTCTGGGTCGAATCACACGTGCAGTTGCGCGCTTTTTGGCCCCAGCAGTCTCCCTTCTCCCGACATGCAAACAGGTGACACGATCAGCGTCTTGGTTGCACACGTCGAATTCAGAATGACGGCACTGGAAAAGGAAAGAAAAAGAAGGGGATTGGACTTGGAAATGACGCATCACCCACCACACAGCCAGACGCCACTCATGTGACGCTCTTGGAATGCGAGTGACGGCACGCAGATTCGGCTGGATGGAGACTTTGCCCAATCCAGGATAGCCATTGTCCCCCCGGCATCTCATGGCCGTCTGCTTGCCAAGCCTATCTCGACTGAGACATTTTACTGCACTGCATCGCTGTCGGGTCGCTGGATGGGCCACTGTAACATCACGTGTTCGCATTTGGATCCGTATTGATTCTAGAGTACGTACGTATCGATGATGGCTGGCATGTCTAGACGAGCATAGTCCCACACCCGCATTGGACAGCAATACATCAAGCCAACGGCACTGTGCGGATTCAAGCCTGGTTCTGCCCATAGCCTGGGCTGAGTCGCCACTGCCGCCTGTCGGCTGGTTACAGGCCCGATGGACGTCGCCGACTGCAACACACCACGGCACCATGGTTCCCACCGTGCAGGACCGTTGACGTAGCCTCCAAGTTCTACAATATAGAACCAACTGCGTTGTGCATCAATGCTGTTGTCACGGTCAGCTGGTTAGGGGATCCATGTGCACTGGAAGCAGTCAGTGATTTGCAAAGCGACCGGTCACGCCATGTTTCTGGGAAGAAAGGTGCAGCTATTACAAACACTCTTGCGAATAGGAGCGCCAATGACGCATGTGCCTATTTACCTAGTCCTGTGCGGGCAAACGGAGCCTGGGGCCAACTGTACAGCCCCTCTGACCACCTTGCCAGGGTCAAACCATGAAAGACTGTGGTCGCCATGACCTCAGGAGACACCTGCTTTCGAGCCATGGAGTTCCACTTGGTTTCAACTAGGCGTGATGCTCGAAAAGCAGCCAGACATGGTAAGCAGGTACCTGCATTTGTGTCATGGAACCAAACGACCAATGCGCCCTGCTCCTCATACGCCGCATCTCCCCCACAGCGGACACCTGCAGAAGGGAAGGAATAAAGGCGTCAGGCCCCCAAATGCGCCCCGACTGTATCTCGGCAGATGATTTGCAGTTTTGACATGGGAGCGAACAGCGCACTGTAGATGCTTGCCATGTAGGAACCGAAAGCAGACGTAGACAAACGTGTGTCTTAGCACTACGCGTTGTGCCTTTGTGTCTTCCCAATTCTCGGACCGACATAGTGTGGGCACAGATACACAGTCTTACTGCCACAAGTGCCACGAGTTGGCGTACAGGTTGGTGGGACACCGCACACATGGCACTGGGTAACCCATCTGACGCAACAGCACGCCATTGCAGTGCTAATTGGCTTTCTGGTGCCGCGTTGCGCAAATCACCAGGTACACAGCGCTAAACGGCGCCTCTAGGAACCCAAGTCCATCGCTAAGGCGTCAAAACAGCTGGAGTAGCCGCGGTGCTTCCGCCACCCGCGCGAGCCGCTGCATCCTTACTAGCGAAGCGCATCACCGCGCGTATGTGTCCGCGATAGACGCCGCTTCGCTAGAGCCACGTACAACGCAGCTAAAACCAACGTCGCGTCGCAAATCTTCTGCTGCCATGCACTTGCACCATCTCTGCTATCACCAGTTTCTCTTCTTCTCCTAAAACCACACATCTGGAAGGGAACAAGGCGCCACAGTGCACTAGCACATTTTTATGGAAGGTTAACCCGTGCAGGCACATGGTCGAGGCTGCGTAAAGTTACAGGTGCTCATGGTTAGGCGTTCCACCCACTCTTCGGCTTGGGGTTTTAGTGCCGAGACGACACACTTAGTGGGGGAGTCCACGGAGCCTTGTGAGGCTAGTGAAGCTGCCGGCTATGTTTCCTCCCTTGCATTGCGCAATCCTATGGCACCCTGTGCAGGACACTGTTACGGCTTTCGCACCCAGATGCTCGCTATTTTCCGACTCGATACAAGAAGCAGAAGCCTCCAAGAAAGCACCGCGCCCCAATATCCCGTGGCTGTCTCTCAGCGTAATGTAGGCCTCAACTAGTTCTCCTGGCACGACAACGGAGAATAAGAAAAAAAAACTATTCCCGGATTCGCTTAATGATCGTCAAGGGTTTCTTAACGCCCGCTACGCCAGTTCCATCCAGCTAACTTGTTCGACTTTCCTAGACTTGTCCACTATTTCCGGGTACGGCTGTTGTCTTCCCCGGCCAATTATTGAACGCTTTCTGTGGACGAGCTACCACATGTAGCTATGGGCCGAGCTGTGTACAGATGGAATTACAGACATTATAATTGTGCAGAAAACCCACCCAAAAATCCGGGCGCTGGGAACGCTTAGCGCACTACTGCACATACTACGCCTTGGCAGAACACCACTCACGATAAAATAGGAAGGCGACGAATTGCATGCTGAAAACGGCTAGCCTATGCGTCCGAAGTCGACCAGCGCAGATTCTCGAGGCGAGGCTGTTGCGCGACCTCACCCTGCGTTCCTCGGACCAGACACTTATGCAACGAAGACTGGTTCAAGCGCGCTCGGCCCTATCCGACCCGCCTATCGGAAATCAATCATTCTGTCATGAACGCCGACCTCCCGGCTTTGGCTCTGGTTACAAATCGTGCTGGCTGGCAGTGTCCTCCATTGCCTGTCACAGCCGGTCTCGGCGTGTTTGACGTCCGGAGCCTATCTTCAAACAGACAAAGTCCTTGGCGCTTGCTGCTGCGTCAACCACACTTCGGCACTTTTGCGGACAAGCTGCCAAGTACACGTAATTGTACCGGTATTCGAGCCAGTAGCCTTGGCCATCACACGGGATGGAAAAAAAAGAAAAAAAGAAGCTGAGCTGTTGGCGTTACGCCATGAACACCCCCGGCCCCCTTTCTAAGATCGCAACGTTGTGGCACGGCTAGATCGGGCCGGTAGCTAGAACAAAACATCTACCACTATCCTGCTTTCTACAAGCAGGTGTTTCTCCGAGATCTTCAGCTCGGTGCCATCGTGCGGCGAAAGCGCAGGATCATAACAACCGACCTGCGATGAACGCAGACAGAGCGCGGAGGGAAGATGTTTTTGCGTTCCGCGGGGAGTGAACTGGATCCTCCTCTTCATTTCGCTTGCGGGGAAGCACCACCCCTGGCTTCCTGTCCCGTTATCGTACGAGTGGCAGAAACACAAATAACGGGCAAGACATCATGGTCCAGCTCTGATGCCCACATCGCGTAGTGTGTCTTCAATGACACTCCTTCCACTCTGCTGGTAGTGACCGCGCGGCATGCACCACTTGTTTCTATGGCGAATCGACGGCTGTCACATGTGACCCTTGGTCCAATCATGTCGACGGGTGCACATTCACAATCCCGACAAGAGTACATCTGCACAAAACCCGTACCGAGTCCCGAAAATTCTGCCCTGCCCGCAATGTCAGCTACCAACGACAGTCACGAATCTTAGCCCAACGAGTCGGCTCTGGGGACAGGGAGTCAAACGGACGTGATAACAAATCTGCGACAGCAACTCCACGCGCGGTCCAGTCCAGGAGTCTGGGTACAGACACTCGTAACACTTCACCTTGCATACAACCATTGTCACCACATGTGGAGCATTTTGCCTACTTGTGGCCACTGATTAAGCGCCGGCCGCAGGTCGATCGACACTACGACCAATGGGATGACAATCGCTCTGTATTCGGCCGCTAAATTCACTTGCAAGGGCCATAGAAAGAGATAACTGCATAAACGAAGCAGCATACTTGAGTGGATATTCGCCCATTTCGGCAAATGGTAGGTCCTTGAGTTGTTGTCGTTGGTGCAAATGGCGGCAAAATTGCTCCCAATTGTTCGCGCCTACGAAGCAGATCCATGCCAAGGGTCTGCCGGCATCCGGGATCTCCATACGCTCAACCGCTACCACGCACGTGAGGCTGTATGCTTCCGCTAAAGACAGCAGCGATATGCGGATGACCTGACCAATTGATGGAAAAGGCAATGTGGTGACACGTCCCGGTGACTCCATATACCATTAGTAATGCCATCTAACTTGTCAATGGATGCGTTTGTATGAGCAAGACATCACATTTCCCGGTACCAGCAAACATCAAGTCGACTCCACCAAAACAGTGGCATGAAATGTTTCACTTAGCGAAGAAAGAAGTGCACGTTCAAGATACTACCAAAAGGGGAAGTCTTATGTGTGCATCGCCGGTGCGGCTACTGTGCGGCAAAAGTGAAGCAACAAAGGTCTTCGCCATAGTGGTGGACGAATTTCGCACTGATCCTTCAGGAAGCACATTCCGATACGACAAGGATGGTCGTTCAGTCACCTGTATGTAGTCCGCTTTCCGCGCCTAGAAGCGCCATGCAAGCGCGTTTTCGCCCTCCCTCCGTACCATATCTCTCTCACTGCCCACCCCACGGTTTAATGTAACACCACACCTTCACACCTGCCATCCTGAACACCCATACTAGAGGCCAAAAGGCATTTGTCAGCGGACCGAGTCGCTCTGTCCTCCCAGTCGGTGTTTGGAGCCACCGGCAGTATACAGTTGACGTTCCTTGGTCGCCACACTAAGGGCAACCCTTTGGCCACCGAAGAATATGCGAGCCGTGTTCGACCCAAGCGTACGGTAAATACATCACCCTCCATGTCTCAAGGTACAGGCTTCACAGAGGGCTGTTTAGCAACGCGCCATAGCGCATGATTCCTACTTTGTTGGTACAGTGGGGTGCAATGACATGAAGGCAACAGTGTGGTAGTAGCCAACCTGTTACGTAGGATGACGATACTTGCCCCTAACTGACCACACCCTTCCCCCCTTTCCACTGTCCATGACTGGGAAGAAGCCTGCCGCCTAGCTTCTTGCCGCGAAGCGCCTGCGCTGCGCTGTCATGCACGCGGCTGACCCAGAACGACTTTGTTCTAAAAAAGCAGGCTGCAGATTTTCTAATGGTGGTCCCCCTCTTTCCTCCCCACCACCGCACATTCCAGCTTCCAAGAAAAGCAGACGGAAGCGAGCCCTCACGTTGAGACTCTTCCGTTTCAAAGCCCGCACCCTCTTTTGAGAAATGGCTGATTCGCAACTCTCTCCATGTCTCTGATGTGTGCGTGTGTGTCCTCGTTTTCTAATCCGACAAGCAAAGTATTATGAGCATTTACCTGATATAAGCACGTGCTGTGCTGCACCGGAGACACAAAACTACGTAGCTTGCCAGGTCTCTACAAAGCACGCCGAGAGCTAAAGATACTGATGGACACAAAAAAAAGTCTAAGCCACACCCCCACACAGCACACAGGACAGCCAGCACGAACAAGAAAAAAGCGAAGCGTGACGAATATGTACACAGCCTACCTCATGTCCATCCTTTGAGAACTTGAAACACGCCAGCCCTGGACAAATCTGCCTTGCTTGCTTGCTTGCCTGTTCGCTCGCTTGCTGTTGCTTGCGGGGGGGAGGGAACAAAGGAACTCAGAGTGCGTGCGTGTGTGCGTGCGTATGTGTGCGTGCGTGTGTGTGTGTGTCATGGCCGACAAGCCGCTTTGATGAATTGCAAATTAGTGATTACGTTTACGTCACATTGAACGAAGAAGAACGAAGAGAGAAAGGGACAAAGACGCCAGAACTGCTGCTGGACAGTTCGGGGGGGTTCTTCTTTGCGATCTGTAAGCTTAGCTGTTGGTTTCTTGCATGCTGCATCACCTATTGGGCGCAACCTGGTTTAGGACAGGGAAAAAAAAAAGAGAAAACTTTGGCGTTCTGTCTTGATGAATGGTCTGAGAGGGATAGCAGTACCTCTGGGAATTGGGGAAATTCTCGGTAAGGATGATAGGAGGGGTAGCCCATACAGTGGAGCTATTGTTCTACTCTAGTGGCATTGGCACAGTTTCCACACATGGAAGTGTTTACAGACCCCAGGTGAAGAGAGCATATTAAGACATGACATTTGTTGTACAGTGTGCTAACTACGTTAGATCCAACTACGTATGTGGTACCTCGGCCTGCGCTAGATGCAATTTGAAGGCACTACAGCACTTGAACTGTGCCGCATGCAAATCGTCGATCTTATTCGCAGGATGCTATTGTTACATTCGTTACTCATGAATATCTCTTCATGTCTCTTACTTCCATGACTGCACCAAATACCTATTGCGTCCACGGACAGCAAGTGGTTCAGATGAAATCGCCGCCTCCAAAGCCCCCAAACGGATTTGGTGGTCGGCCGCCGAAACCCCCAGGGCCACCGAAGCCTCCCCCACCGCCGCCAGGAAACCTCGGGACCCTCCCTCTGTCCTCTGCTCTCGGGTCACCGGGTCCAAACGTGTCGTATCGCGCGCCCGGAGGAGCCATAGGATCGTATCCGCCCTGTCCGCCCTGTCCACGAAATAGCGGGTCGTCAAATGTGGGATGCATGCCACCGCCACCGAAACCGCCTGGTCGTGGTAGGCCACCCGCCAGATGTGGTCGGAGAGGGTCGTTTGGTCCGAGGCCCTGTGGATACAAGTCGTCATGACCAATGTTGACGGGATATCTATCATCTTGGAGACGACCTGGCCGCCGGTTCAAGTCCAGTTCGTCGTCAAATCCGGGTATGGGCTCAGGCAGATGTCGGCCGGATTCCGGCCGCGCAGCGAGGGGGTCGTTGAACGGGTGAGGTCGCGCGGGCTCTGGATCAGCGGGTGGCTGCCGTGGATTAGGAGGATCTCTTCGCTGGGAATCTTGCCCATCTGCTGTCGGTGTGTGGTCATGATCTGCTGTACTGTCTTCATATCCCGGCTTGTTCAGACTTGGTGCCAGCTTCTGGATGACTGAGATCTTGAGCAGCGAGCCGAGATCGTTCAGACGGCCTGGTGAGATGAAGAGCTCCTGTAGTTTTTGTGATGCATGCTCTATTGATGCTCCCTCGGGAACACTGAAAGGTAACTGGGATTCCGAGAGGTAGTCCTTTGTGGTGAGGTCAAAGTGCGTGGTCTTGTCGTCACCTACGGCCAGGGCGAAGACTACGGCCTTGCCTCCCAACTTGCTGACTTTGACGAGGAACTCCATGGCTGACTGTGCGTGAGCATATCGGAAAGCGTATGAGGAGGAGGCGTTCCAGTGTGCAGGCAGTTCTTGCGGGTCTTCGGCGTCTGCACGGGCTTCTGTGAGTATTTGAGTTATGATGTGCGACAAAGAAAGCGAATGACATGGGCGCTTACCTGTGCGTTCGTCTTCACCCAGTCCGATGAGGCGGAAGCCGACGGCAAGCATGCCAGCGTGAACAGCCAATGCGACAGCCTCGGTACCGTCCTTGAGTTGTGAAGTATTGCCTTTTGGTAGCGAAGTAGCCATGAACAGTGCGAGCGAACCCGCGCTCAGCGGGTTGCCCGTTGTATTTGGTTGGACCATTTTGGGGCCTCTCAGAGATTGTTTGGAATGTGCGAAGTTGATTCTGGCTGCACGGTGTGTATGTGTGGGGTGAATACGTTGTAGGAGAAAGAAAAGAGAGAAAGAGGTAGAAAGAGCGTACGTCAGTCTAACGACTATTAGGTTCAAGTATGGTTCCCAATCAGGCAGCGAGCTTTGAAGCTCTGGAACAAGAGCGAATGACGCAGGGGCGGGGTCTGGGGGGCACTGCGCTAATCATACCCGCTGCGGGCCTGCTAGATCTGATCGCCGCGCCTCGCGATATCTGTTCATGCACGCTTCAGCGGCGTAGCTCAATCAGCTGCAAGCCGTAATACTCTATGACATCACCAAAGATGCAAAGCTTTGTGCAAAAGCAGGCTGTGTTACTGTGCGATGAAGCTGCGTATTATGCGCCAACACGTCAGTGTGGACCGTTGTGCTACTCAAGAGAAGGATACGCCAATCCATGGGGAATAATATGAGACAAGCGAACGCCAGAGCCTATGCAAGAAGACGCCAAAAACACACTCAGATATCAGAGCATAGGAGTGATGGGCTAACAAAACTACTCCGGTAGATCTTGCGAGTTGCTTGCTGCAAGCTCACTCGGTTCGAGAAGACTGCTGGCATTAGTAAAAGTCAGGCAATGGCAAGCAGACGTTTGGCTTACGAGTATTGCTTGTATAGAGTTCCCTCGCCCCCCTTTTCGAGATCAACGTTGAAGACGTAATAGTTGCCTTCGCTGGTAACTACCATGATCTGAGGCCCGTTGTTGTTAAGTGCAACCACGTTTCTTACTGGGCCAGACGAGGAACTTGTAGGCGAGCGCGGTATCTTGACCCAGGCAAAGTCGCGCGAGGGCTCCCATATCTCTGCCACTGCGTTGGGCAAGTATCCGCCGACCGTCGCAGCAAAGGACTTTCCGACTGTTTGGGATGTGCGTCGGATCAAGCTTCCAAAGGTGGGATTTATCGCTTTCCGCTCGGGAGGCGCAATGTCTGCTGTACTAGCACCGAATTCGTCAGATGCCTCTTCACTTGCTAGGCTACTATTTCGCTGCTGAGCAGAACCCGTTGGTCGGGTAGGTCCTGAAGACACGCTATTACTCCTACTGTTAGGCGCGCCCAGACGAAAGATGTGGACCGTCTCGGTCGCTGAAGAGACGCTCAACAGAGTTGACGTCGAGTTGAACGACATGCTGTATATCCTCGCTGGTATGGAACCCCTCCTGAACTGGTACAGTTTCTGCGCATCCGGTATCGAAAAGACGCGGATGATGGTGCCCTTCTCCGATGCTGTCGCTAACAGGGTGCCGTCGCTGTTCAGCGCAATGCAAGACAGCGGAGAGTTGTGCGCTTCGATGACGTTAACTGCTTCCATTTTCGTTGCATCATATATCAACACCTCTCCGCTTGTGGGCGCAATGTGGTCGGTTTTGGGCGGCGCGTGCGAGGGCGGTTGGAAAGTAGCAGGTGCGGCTTTCGTGGGTAGTGGAAACACGAGATAGTTGTTTTCGGACGACGCAGAGAGGGCGCATATTGCTGCAGAGATCAGCGACGGTTAAGTGTGTGGCCGTATCGTCTTACCATTTGGGTTTGGTGACGTCTTCTCAGTCTTCAGCATCTGCATGTTGCTTATGTCGTAGATGTAGAGTTCAGATTCCAGGACAACCACGAGCCGTTTCCTGTTCATGCGCATGGCGAGGATGGCCGTCCGGAATGTCATTTCACATATGGTGGAGTGTCTCTTGGCCTTGTCAGTGCCTAGCCAGGGGAGCGCAGGTTCCCGTCCAACAAACCTTTGTGTTTTGTATCCGCAGCACACGGGGCGATAGTGTGAGCGCAACTAGCGACGTTGAGAAGAGCATTTCGAGGCTGGATACATCGCCTTCGCGCGACTCGGACTGCTTGTTGAACGGGTCGGTTGTGTATATACGATAACCATTTGTGGTGCCTGGTCGAGGACGTCAGTTTCCACGCAGCCGCGGCCGTGTGAACGACATACCAACGCCCAAGTGGCTATGATCCTGGTTGAATGTAACGAAATTCATGGCGACAATGTGGTTCCGGATGTACCGCTTGAGTGTGGTATTGCTGATGCTGTAGCTGATGCTGTAGCTGTAGAGGTAGCTGTCGGCTACCAGTGTAATGAGCAAGCGGAGCTTGGGGCAGTCGTTCGCGAATAGCCAGCCCTATGGGCGACGTATGAATATGTACGCAGGACGCAGTGATGGTGGTGCAGTAGCCTATGTGCTAAGATAGGTTCGGAATGTGAAAGAAGCGATGCTTAGACAAAGTTCGCAAGCTGTTTGGACTTGCCGCCTTGTGACGATGGTTCGCGCGCATGCAGGGATTCCAATGTCAGCCTCACCTGCCCAGCCCCACGTTGTGGCTGAGGCACCACCTAATAGTTGTAGGACGTTGCTAACAGCCCACGCAATAGTTGTTGAACGTTGCCATCAACTGTTGGACATCATTTAGTTTGCGGACAGCCTAACCAATACCTGTCGAACCTGATTCAGTGCTGTCGGGCGTTGGCGCCAGTCCACCTAATAGTTTGTCGCACGTGACTTGGTTGCCCACAGCAGAGGAAAAACGTTACCATCTTAGTATGCCTCTGCATTACGAACAACGCAGGCCCCAAACATGGTGACAGATTCCAGTGTGCGCCCCAAGAAGGGTGCTACCAAGCGCAAAGGCAACCAGAAAACCCTGCGCGAAAGAAGAGATGTGGACATTATGAATGTGAGGCTTTACACCATCTTCCCCACAGTCATGGGACTGACGTGGTGGCCAGACAAATGATAGCAGCATTGTGTCGAAGAGAAGCGTGTCCAAGCTTTATCTCAGCCATGAGCCAGACTTCTATGAGCCGTTTGTGCCAAAATTCGTCCGCCGAAGTACGTGGGTTCGCACTCTTGGTGTTTTTACCAAGCATACTGACCATGTGCGAACAAGACCCACTTATCAACCGCGGCTACTGGCTGCGTATGCATGCCATCGAGCAAGTAGTGCACCGATTTCTGGAAGAAGAAAACGGAAAGTCAAAAGTTGTCGTGAACCTTGGATGTGGATAGTGAGTAAGACGTTCGTCATTCTATGACAGAAGACACTGACTCCAAGGAGCGACCCCTTGCCCTTCCAGTTCTGGCACCGATATCCTTCTCTCGCGCAATCAGCTGTGTTTGTGGACGTTGATTATCCACAATTGATGGAGAAGAAGCGGGATCGTATGTTGAGTAATGGCCTCCTTCGAGACGCACTCCTGAAGACGAAGCTCCGTCAGGCCGAACAGCCTATATTTCTCCGCAGTGATGCCTATGTGGCTTTGGGCTGTGATCTCAAGGACCTTGGGACGCTCGAAAGAATCTTGAGAGCCGAGTTTGACATCTCTGCGACTTCGATCCTGTTTGTCGCCGAGGTATCTGTGACTTACATGCCGTTGAAGGATTCTGATGCACTGATACAGTGGGCCAGCACTATTGGAGACGGTATGTCGGCTCGAAGGCCCAATAGAAGGAGATTTGCTAACCGTCGTAGCCCGCTTCTGTATACTAGGTATATTGCAATCCTTCGTATCTGTAGACACCTTGTCCCGCCACTGACTGGATGCCGTCTAGAACAGTATCTCCCTCAAGGCCCAGAGCACCCCTTTGCCAAGACTATGCTTTCTCACTTTGACAAATTGCAGGCATCAATCAAAGCGGTCAAGTTACATTCATCACTGGGTCAACAAGCAGCCCGTTTTCGCAACGCCGGTTGGCCAACGCTACTAATGGCTCGCAATCTGTGGGATCTCTGGTCCGATGATTCTTTTACCCCTCCTAATCTCAGGCGCTCAATCAATGCTACAGAGCCATTTGACGAGTGGGAGGAGTTTGCGCTATTTGGAGGCCACTACTTCCTACTTGTTGCCTCAAACGCGGAGCCGCAGGGGTCAAATGAGTCGATTCACAACGAAGCAGCCACTAAAGAACATGCAAATGATAACGGCACGGGCAGCATTACCTTGCAATCTTGGCAGCAGGATACCAATGCTACCTTGACGCCACGTCGTTTTCTAGCGGCTTTTGCACTGAACCAGGATGCAGTCGCCGTCCATGGAGGGCAAGGAACACAGACCCGCCTCGCCGATATGGATGTGCTGAGACGGGAGAGTCGTGTCGAGGATTGTACCATTCAACCTGGCAATCTAATGCCTACTGCACGCATGTGCCATACAATCACATCAATGCAAGATGGTGAAGCGTTGTTGGTTGGAGGACGTGGGTCGCCAACCCACGCGTGCACAGATTGCTGGCTCTTCAAGCACGGGGCTTGGACAAAAGCAGATGATCTCGTGCCAGGTCGTTATCGTCATTCGGCAGTCTCAGTTCTACTAGGTTCTGGAGATTCACAGACCCATGGTGTACTAGTATTCGGCGGCAAAGCAAGTGACGGCACAGTACTCGACGACAATGACTACTGTGCCTTGTGGACTGCCACTAACGGCTGGCACCGCATTTCGGTCGACGGACCGCGGCCTTCTGCACGTTTCGGCGCTGCATTGGCTACCACTAGCTCAGCCAAAGATGGCGGGTTGCTAGCAGGAGGCGGAAGCGAAAGCGGCGTGGTTGTTGACGACGCCATATGGGAGTGGTCCATTTCCGCCACACCAACACCACGACTGAGATTTAAAGACCGCACTAACGATGTGTGCAGTAGCCTGGCGAATTCTCTACACGCGCGTATAGGTTCCATCCTGGTCCCCTGGAATGACTCCCTACTGATGATTGGAGGTGTTTCAAAGAAGCATATCCACAGTCTATCAGACGACTTTCTGATTTTGACATGCAAGGACACAGTCATCAATGTGAAGCGTCCCAGCATGCAGGTCTTGCCACACACGTCGTGGCCGTTGCTGGTAGGTGTAGGAGCTGTTTCATCCTCTCGAGGCGAGATTGTAATTGCAGGCGGAGGAGCCGTATGCTTCTCGATGGGTAGCTACTGGAACCAAGATCCGATCACAATCCTCCCTTGCGCTACACAAGGGGCCAAGTCGTGGCGTTGTGTTGGGCCGAGTCACATCGGCAGCGGCACAGCAGGCACAGAAGGGACAAGACAAGCGAACGCAGCTGAAACGAGACCAAAAGGTCGAAGAGAGAAAGCTAGCACGAACAAGAAACCTGCTATGGTGGTGCGTACTACCGAAATCCCAAGGGTTCAGGTGAAGTCGTCAGATGACTTTGCGAGACTCGTTGCCTCGTCGAAACCAGCCATCATCACCGGCCTTGATATTGGTCCGTGCACAGACCTATGGACGCTAGATTATCTAAAGGAGAAGATTGGCCCGGAAAGAGAACTCGTGATTCACGAGTGTATGTCCGATCGGATGACGTTCAAGGACAAGAACTTCTCCTACGTGAAGAAATCTGTCGCAGACTTTCTTGACAGCATTGCCAACGGTTCTCACGAGTATCTGCGCGCTGTATCGTCGAGCCAGCCAAACAAGCTACCTACCAAGCTTGAAGACGACTTTCCAAGCATTGCTGCTGACTTCAAGGTACCAGATGTCTGTGGTATCGTCAAGGAAAACTACCACAGCTCTCCCCTCCGCATCTCGGGCCCAGTATCCCTCTGGCTACACTACGACGTCCTGTCCAATATTCTCTGCCAAGTCCATGGAAAAAAGACTCTGTTTCTCTACCCTCCGTCCGACGTTTCTCTCCTGGACTTTCCCCCCGGAGGATCCTCTTCGAACACCGATGTCCTGGCGTCTAAGCATCCCAAGCTGCGACGTACACACCCGCACATTGCGTCTCTCGCTCCCGGTGACATTCTCTTTATCCCGTCCATGTGGAGCCACACGGCTACACCAGAGGAAGGCGTCAGCGTGGCGGTAAACGTGTTTTGGAGGGGTTTGGACAAGGGATATGCGGCTGGCAAAGACGTCTATGGCAACCGGGATTTGCAGGCATATGAGAATGGGCGGAGGGATGTCGAGAAGATTGTCAGAGCGTTCAAGGACATACCAGGGGATGTGTCGAGGTTTTACCTCGAGCGGTTAGCAGGAGAGATTCTGGAAAGGGCGCAGAAGTTGGGTGCGAAGAAGGAGTTAGGGCAGGGCGAAGAGTGATGTTATTGTGGTGAATAGAAGCCTTGAGTATAGATAAATCACTTGGAGATATGTCAATCACCTCTCCGGCATGAATCTAAATATTTGTTTTATCTATAGAGAACCCCATACCTCTCCCCACCGCCTCGCATCCAACTCGATTGGACCTTGGAACCGTCCAAATCTCGGCGGCCCAGTGCCCGGCTCGGGAAGACATACCCACTCTCTAATACATCCAGGCACCTCTTGTCTGCTATGACTAACACAAAGCAACGCCTGATGTTCTTGTAGTCCCTGGACCACAATACTTTGTCGATCCGTCTTTACAGGTCTCGGTCCAACATCCGTATACCTCAACTCCATGCTTTCTCCCCGACTAAGAAATAGCAAACACTTGTCGCGAACTAGATCATCCATGCCGCTGAAAGCTTCGTCTAAGATGACAATGTCGGGATTCCGTATGGTAGCACGGAGAAACAGCATGGCGCGCTGTGCCGAAAAGGATATCTCGCCGAATAGAGACTCTCTCGCCCATTCCAGGCTCTCGCTGTTGTTGCTGTGAGCGTGACCGTGCTCAGACTTGTAAAAGCCAGGTCTGATCTCGCGTTCAAACCACCTCAAGCAAGCGTCTACCTTCTTCTCAGCTAGCTCGTCTAGTCTCGGTTTGGTAATCGGTGTATCGCTCCACGCGCTTTCCAGCGTCGCTCTCAGACTCAATCGCTTTGGGAACAGAGCATGCACCTCTGGGCTCGCATGGCCCATGCGCGCTTGGATCTCGAAAATCGTGATACCTGGTCTGCCTGGCTCCGGCAGGCGCGATCGCTGAAAGAGTTTGACGGGCGCAGAATAGGTTTGTGGGTGGTCTGAGGTGACGAGACTGAGTAAGGTGGTTTTGCCGGAGCCGTTGGCTCCAAAGATACCCCAGCGTTCGCCGCGGTGAACGGTCCAGTAGAGACCCGACTGAGGTGTACCATTGATTTCTTGTTTCCATTCTCCTAGGACAGAATTCTGGCCGTAGGCGATGCGGACGCCTTGCATCTCGACAAGGGGTTCACCAGGGGTATGCTCAGAGTTGTCAGTCCTCTCGTAGCCATCTCGACTTAGGACTGGGTTATGTGATAATGTCTCCATCGGTGCTTTGAGATCTCTTTCAGACAGCAGTCTACCTACTTCCTGAATTTCCTTTGCATTTGAGCTTCTTGTCTTGGTAGTACCGTTTTCCTGAATGGATCTATACTCGTCTTTCAGGTATCTCAAGACTTCTTCTTTGGGTCCCAATCGATCTACTGTTCCATTTTCTCCTGCATACACAAGATGTGTCACCCACTCGGGGATATCATCTTGTGGTCTCAGACTCAGCACAATGCGTGGTGCATTCGCTTCAGCCAAGCGATGCAAGACCCTAGAGATATGTTTCGTCACAATCGGATCCAAGCCAACTTAACGATATCATCAGCTGGTTGCCTTGCAAACCTCGCGAAGCAGCTAGACTTACTAAATGGTGCGTCCAAGCACAGCATTTCTGGTCTGCTAAGTAACGCCTTTGCAATCCTAGCTCTCCTGGACTGCCCATTACTCAGCATACTTACGGGCTTTTCGATGAACCTTTCGAGCTCCAAGTCCCGCATGACTCTCTTCATATCCTCCGGTTGAATACTCTTAGCTTTGAGTTCCTCCTCGCCAGGATTCATCGTCACAATGCCGGTCAAGTAGCGCTGAACTGTGAAATCCGTCTCTTCCTTCAACGACTCATATCGAGCGGATAGGTACGCGCCGCCAAAGGCTTTGCGCTCTACATCAAAGCCGACATACTCAATTGCACGTTCTGGGAAGCGAAGATGCGGTTTCTCCTCCGTAATGGCTGGTGTAAGGAGGTAAGGAAATGATCTTGCCGTGGGTGGTAAACAGAGTAATTGGCCTCGGAGTATCTGCAGAAACGCCGTTCGGATATCCGATGAAGGACTCAAGATAGCCCAATGCTGATTCGGTGTGGAAGATGAAGGCAGCGACAGCGTCAAACCAGGAAATAGAGGCGGATTGGCAGAATCATTCGGACGAGTGCGTTTGGAAGAAGGATGGTGACGGTAAAAGGTGCCATTGTCAATCTTGACGATGGGTGGCGCTGAGTACAGTCTACGCGAAGCGTGGAGTCTCGCACATCCTGTAGCTGCTAAGAACAGCGCTGGTGTCCTTTGCATATCGAAACTGTGTTGTGATAGTGAAGCTCATGTTTGCATGTTCTTGCGTGGAGCAATGTGCGGAATGCCGTAGCGGAAAAGCGTCCGACTCCGCGACCGAAGTAGGGATGACGTTTGCGACAATCTTATGCCGAGGTACGCGATGACTTCGGTCACGCTCTACCTACAATCCAAATCATTGCTGTTGTAGCTTGCTAGGTTTTCTGTGTACAAGCCTGCAACGATGATCTCCAGCCTGCAGCCATCTAGGCCAAAAGTGAGTTGCTCTTTTCACTGGGCACAAGACATCATTTCTCGTACCTAGAGTACTCATACGACATAGCCTCCACACCAGTCCGCACAACCGACGTACGCGCAACAACAGCGACGCGCCGCCCACTCGTCCCCCCAAACTACAGTGCAGTCCTCCAGCCTCCCTCAGATTCCTCAGAAGGCGCGTTCGCAAGTCGAAGCTATGCCACCCTTTGGTCCCTCGCAAACACCTGCCACCTTCTTCGCACCCGTATACGACAGCGCGGTACGGCATCCAGTCTTCTTCACCCAGAATCTGAAGAAGCCTCCGTTTCCTATACCACAAATTGCGAGTCAAGGCTGGAATCCTGTAGCAAATGGCTACATTATGGAGCAAAGGAGGGCAGAGGCGGCGGGCAAGACCAAGTTATGATTGCTGATACAACCAAAGTGCGTGCATTGGAAGGCGTTGAGGTGTATTAGGGGCTGATTGGTGGTCTACTTGAAGACCGACTATATTCAGCAGGCGTCACATGCTGGAGTAGTCCACTTATATGGCTTTGTTTCTAAATTTCTTACAAATTCTCAGTTGTACTGATGAACCTTCATGGTGATGCTTCATTCTAGCAATGTCTGATATACAGCGTAGTGGGTATCTCTAACAATCTGGTTCGAACACAGCATCGCGAATTGTTGCTGTATGGCTCTATCAACCCTCCTATCTCCGTCCAACGCCTTGTCGCTATAAGCTTTGTCTGCCTACAAGCTTGCTGGGCAGCAGCGCCGTGGCGATAACGCAACCCAATGTCATGCCTCCAGCCAAGTACAAGACACTGTTAATATCCCTCCCAGATTCTCCACCAGCATAGAGGTGCTGAGCGATAAGTGGGCTGATAATACCAAAAAGTCTCCCCCAGAAACTGGCCAGTCCGCACGCAGTACCTCGGATTGGTGCTGGGAAAGCCTCAGGTGTCCATCCATACAGTACAGAATTAAACATGGACTGGAAGAAATACTCCATGACGTTGAATCCTATGTTGGACGCTGCCGAATTGACACTGCTGAAGAGGAAGATGGAAATGCCCATAAGGGCTGAGGAAACCACCATGGTCCACTTGCGACCTACTTGCGACGCGCGGTAAGATAGAGTTCCCAGTACTACCCCGAAGACTCCAGGAAGGTAAATGAAGATGTAAGATCGGTACGTGTAGCGAAGGGAGAGGTCTAGAGCGCCGTTCTTCACAGCTAGAATTTGTGGGAGGTAAGTTCCTAGATCGAAGTCAGCGTCGCAAGTTCAGAGACAGATGGCTGAATGGTAGCTACTTACCAGCGACAGTAAAGCCGCAGTAGTCGCATATATATATCAGCCAAACCAGCAGGGTCAATCTGGTCATCTGGAAGCTTGAGAACAATATCTTGAAACGATCGCCTTCCAGTTTGAGCTTCTCAGTCCACGTGGATTTGAGCTGCTTGACGCCTCCTCCAAGCATAGGCCCGGTACCCCGATCGGAATCGTACGCACGCTCCAAAGCCTCGAGGTCTTCCAGTGTCAGAGCACATGCGCTTTTGTTGTATTGAGCTATAGTGTGTAGAACATCGATGGCCTCAGCATCTTTGCCGCGATAGATGAGAAACTTAGGCGACTCCTGGAAGTTGAACAGAACCGAGCGTAAGATGAAGACCAGTATCGTAATCCCGCCAAGCGTGAATAGCAGGTATCGCCATCCCATGTTGTCTTCTCTTAAGCAGCACGGTTCTCCAAGGGCGACTGCAGTACACGCACGCAACGCACGGTCTCCTTCTGAAAAGTTTGGACTACAGGACAAGTTTGGAATGTACCAATAAGCCAGAACTGAGCATATTACTACGCCGATTGGTTGGAAGATGGACAGCAACGGAAGAAGGTAACGCTTGTTTTGTGGGGTAGCTTCGAGAGTTATCGTAGTGTCGATGGGAATGTTACCTCCAACACCGAATCCAGTAAGAGCCGTGAGAACCAAGATGACGTTGTAGGTGCTGGCGGTGCCGATCCAAGTCCCAAATACACAAGCGATAAAAACCGTCAGATTGAAAGAGAATTTCCGCCCAATGACATCCACTAGAACACCCCAGACGAAGGCGCCCGATGTAAGTCCAATTGAGAAGGCAGTCGACAGCTTGCCAGTTTCGTTGGCTCCAAACCCAAACTCCTGTTGCATTGGAGACAGGACAAGGCCAAACGCTTGTGCCCACATTAGATCAATCATGTAGCCTAAGCCGCACAAGGCCCAAATCGACCACTGATAACGCCCCATGCCCATGAGATCGATCTCATGGTTGATCAGTTCACACTTCTTCTCGTAGAGCGAAATACCAGCATCTCCTAGCTCTTCAGCCAAAGAATATGGCCGATCCGGGTCGTCAAGTCGATTCTGAACATCCAGTTTTTCTTTGTCTGCTTCTGAGATATCTCCTTTTGGTTGTACTGTTCTGATAGACTCTGTGGTACTAAGTGTGGAATAGGAACGAGAGGAGGAAGCAATAACAGCATTAGGATTCAGAAGTGCCTCGCCTTCATTGGTCTCATAGCTGCTTCTCGTCATGACTGGTTGTTAGTGCCTGGACTGTGAAGATAGCAAACTGAAGAATGTTATGTTTTGGCGGCCACCACTCCCTATCTATATCATGGAGTTTCAAAAAACGGCATTAGGCTCCACAGTGCCGCAGGGCTACGGTGAGATTGACAGCACCTAAGCGATACACAGTAAGCTGCGCTTGTTGCGCAACCGACATAGCTTGGGGGTCTGACTGTCAAAGGAGTTACATCCATGGCGTTTGTGCAGACGTTGAGTACGAGGCGCTAACGGGTACCGGTGCGCATTTCGTAGATCCAACTGCCCAACCGTTCTGCCTGCTGCCAATAGACGTGAGACAAACTGGTTCTTCCTTCCGAGGAGGACTACAGACAGCCGGATCGAAAACCCGCAATATTGAAGTTGCACCTTGTGGATCGTCATCAAGGTGTGGTTTATTGAGCGCTTCAGGATGCGACAACAGCAGCACATAGCAAGAAGACACCTGGTGAGTTGAGCGGCAAAGGCACAGCAACAGGCTGCGGAATAGACTTGTAGTGAGTGGACACGATGCCGTTATTTCTCCCTCATGTTGTCCCACTGCGCCCGATTGAAGTTAAAGACACAGTACGTCATTGTGCGTCTCGAGAATACAAGTGCCGTAGCCAAGACCCGGTATGGAGTTTTGAAAAAGCGCATGACACTACAAGATCGCGATGGTTCAAGCGGCTATGTCTTTTCGGGACGCATACATGAACACACAGGAGGCCAGTTTTGTCGATTGAGTGGGGGCATGCAGGAATTCCCAGGTGTCCGCGGAAAGACGGTGTTTTATGCTTATCATCGCGATCGGAATCTGATCGGTGAGTGTTGAAAGTAAGACGAGAGATAAAGAGGAGGATGGGGAGACACGTGAAGATGTAGTCTGTATGGAAAGGGTCTAGCTCCACATTACGTTTGCCAAGATAGCAGGCCCGGGTCTGTGCGCCGCGATACTGGAACTTTTTTTCCGAGACATGCAAACGGAGAATATCGACAAAGAACGCTTCAAATTCTCACTCTTTTGCAATGGCTCCCCGTAGAAAACGCCAGCGTCTTTCAATCGACGGTGCAGAGGCTGTCACCGCCACCGCCGACGTCGACCAACCCTCCACCGCTTCTGCAGCGACGGCCAAGGAAGTCGCGCGCAGGCAACTTTTCGTTCGCGCACTCGCGTCCGAAGTTACCAGCGAGGACCTGACCGAATACTTTTCCGAGTCCTACCCTATCAAGAATGCGCTTGTAGTCCTGGACAAAGAGACACGCAAGTCAAAAGGCTATGGTTTCGTCACATTCGCCGATGTCGAGGATGCGCAAAGAGCGAAAGAGGAACTGAACAACACAGAGATTAAGGGAAAGAAGATCAAGGTCGACTTTGCCGAGGCCAGACAGCGCGAAGGTGAAGAGAAGCGGCCCAGGGCTGCTGATAGGGTCAAGGCCGAGCGTGAGCAACAGACCAAGGATGCGCAGGTACCGAAACTGATCGTACGAAACCTGCCCTGGACTGTTAAGACACCGGAAGATTTGGAGAAGCTTTTCAGAAGCTATGGCAAGGTCAATTTTGTGAATCTGCCAAAGAAGCCCAGTGGTGAACTGAGAGGGTTTGGTTTCGTCTCGTTGCGAGGAAGGAAGAATGCAGAGAAGGCAATGCAGGAGCTCAACGGCAAGGAGGTCAGCGGCAGACCCATCGCTGTTGATTGGGCTGTCGATCGCGACACTTGGGTCAATCTGCAAAAAGCTGAGCAAGGAGATGATGCTAAAGCAGATGAAGACGAAGATATGGAGGACGCTGAAAGCTCGGTAGTCAGTTCTGACGAAGACGAAGACGACGAAGACGATAACGATGAATCGGAAGGAGACAGCGAAGACGAAGACGACGACCTTGGCGATAGCGATATCGACGACGAAGACATTTCGGAAGATGACGAGGACGGTGGGATTGGGCTAGACCACCAAGACAATCGACCGAAGCGGGAGGAATACACTGTTTTTGTACGCAACGTACCATTCACAGTAGACGATGAACGTCTCAAGGAGCACTTTCAGCAGTTTGGAGGTATAAGGTATGCGCGTGTTGTCGTGGATCGCGAAACCGAGCGACCAAAGGGTACTGCGTTCGTTGCGTTTTTCACCGAAGAGGATATGGTCAACTGTCTAAAGGGTGTCCCCCGTGTCAGACTGCAAAAGAAGGATCTGAACAAGCAAGACGGGTCCACCATTACCGTCACGCATTCGGTACTTGAAGATGAAGACGCCGACCCAACAGGCAAATACACAATCGACGGTCGCATCCTGCAAATATCCCGTGCAGTTGACAAGAACGAAGCAAGTCGTCTCACAGCCGAAGGCGCAGCTTCGCGCTTCAATCGCGACAAAGACAAGCGTCGCCTCTACCTCCTCTCTGAAGGAACAATCAGCTCCAATTCGCCGTTGTATCAAAAGCTCTCACCTTCTGAGATCAAAATGCGCGAGGAGAGTGCGACATTGCGTCGTAAGCAAATCCAAGAAAATCCTTCGCTGCATCTATCCCTCACCCGTCTCTCGGTCCGCAACATACCCCGCAGTATTACTTCAAAGGACCTCAAGCAACTCGCCCGTAGTGCTGTCGTGGGCTTTGCTGCCGATGTCAAGGCTGGCAAGCGACAGAAGCTCAGCAAAGAAGAAGTCATCCGCGGCGGCCAGGAGATGCTAGTAGCGGAAAAGATGCGTAAGAAGAAGGGCAAAGGTATCGTTAAGCAGGCCAAGGTTGTCTTTGAGACACCTGCAGGCAGCAAGGTCACCGAAGAAACTGGTGCTGGAAGGAGCAGAGGATATGGTTTCATCGAGTACTACACCCACCGAAATGCTTTGATGGGTCTACGATGGCTCAATGGGCATGCCGTGGATTACAAGATCAAGACGGACCCCACACCGAAAAGCAAAAAGCAGGCTCAAGAAGCACTTGAAGACAAGCGCAAACGTCTCATTGTGGAATTTGCTATCGAGAATGCGAACGTCGTCAGCAGACGTTCAGACCGTGAGGAAAAGTCCCGCGAGCCCCGGAAACCAAAGACAAGCGGCAGTGAGGCTGAAGACGACGAGGCCCAGTCTGGTGCAACCAAAGGCAAGAAGCGCAAGCGAGACGCGAGCACTGGAGACAAAAAGGGCAAGAGCAAGGTCAACGGAAAGGCGAAGCAGGGTTCGGGCGCAGAGGCGGGACCTGGTTCCGCTGTAAACAAGGGCAAAGATGAGAAGCTCGCGCTGAGAACTAGGATCATCGCGAAGAAGAGACAAGCACGGAAGGCCAAGAGGTCAGGAAAGGCGTAATTGTTACCAAAAAATGTTGTAGCATTAGCGGTGGCGTCCATTTTGATTGAAAAAAGTGGTCTTTGTTTCTTGTCTCAACGCACGTCATATGAGTTATCCCAGTTCTTTCTGCTTCCGCGGATCTTCTAGATGATTGAGCAGAACGTCGAGTAAGACAGTTCAGGCATACCTGCATAACATTTCGATCCACCCACACCATGGCATGTTCCAAAACCCACCTCCCCCACTTTGCAAGACTCTGAACGGTGAATGTCATGCATTATCCCGAACAACCCCCTTCGCTGTATCTTGTCCATGTTTTCCGTCCGGGTGGTTGGGTCTTCTCGGCGTACCAATTCTCCAACATCGACTTTCCTTTGGTCTGCCGATGCGATGGCCCGGCCCGCATGCGTCGATGTACATCCGTATGGAAGGGGGCAGAAACGTCATGTTTATAACCAAGAGACGTGGGGAGGCCGGTGAAGGAGTTGACGAGCCTCGTGGCTCCGTAGCTTGCAGGGCACATTGTGGGAGGCGTTTTTTTGCTAGATCCATGTGCTCAAAGTTCGTCATTAGAGACTTTCAACTCCGAAACCTTCATTATGTATACTATTCACTGTTGTCGATGCTTCACTTGCAGCTCAAGTCCATGTAGACAAGAAACCTAGCCTTGTAATAGATAAGTATTTGTTCTTCCCAGACTCCCCAACAATCTCGACTTGAATAATCTGAAGCGCCTTTGCAAATATTCCACGTCGGCTCGTCGTTGGAAAAAACGACTGGGAATTATCTGTGCAATCATCCGATGCTACACACCACCGTCGTCCGCGTCGCGAGCTTCCGAAAAAAACGCCACGCATATTGCTCGTGCTCGCGGCGGATCCTCTTGACTTTTTTTCCACACATGTGCATAAGCCTCATAACAGCTAAACCAGTGTAACCGATATCAAGCTGTACATGGGAGTTAGGGGACCAAAAGTAGCACAAGCCGCAGTCTCATGCTCCCAAGCATCTGGCGATTGACTTGATCGCAACCGATCGTGTGTATCGAGTTCCCGTTACCGGGCTCGGTCAGAGTGGCATGATGTGTTAGGCCTTTCGTGATTATCATTGTTGGCTGGCTCAATCAGCCACCATGCTACCAAGTAGTCACGAAACAAGACAGTTTCTGCCTTCAACGAGTATCGTTTTGTTTGGGCAGAGACCCATCTATTTCAGCCACTCAATACGTATTACCAGTTCAAAAAAGCAAGCTGCGAGCACAATCCAGCTTCTAGGCAATTCGATTCGAGCTCGTACAAACCAGCTCGCACTCCAGGAATGAACCATGCTACATGTGTAAGTCATACTGGTTCTGTGTCATGCATACCAAGACCATTTACTTCTAGTACCCCTCTTTTGTGCCATGTAAAAGTAGCCCAACCTTCCGAAAAAGACATTAAGATTTCGAGCCCAAACGAAGACTTTCTTTTTTGTTTTTGCTCTCTGCTGACGAAAGTGGAATGACTCGAGGGAAGCTCTGGTTGCACTGGTCATGTGTTACACGACGCATGCATGACACAACGCCCACAACCTGCAGTGTAAGATCCTTGGGCGGCAAGGCATGCCACGAACTCTGCTGGACCATGTAAATGTGTAACTGCGCGATTAGACTGGGTGTGGCTTGTGGGGGGGTTGCTGTAAGAGGCGGCATGTTATCCGCTTCCCCCTTGCTGAACAACTTCGACTGAAGATGCTTCTTCGATGCAAGTAGCTGACCGACATTCGCTAGTGGCGTTTTCTGTCCCTTTGGGCATTTCAATGCATCATGCACTAGGTCAAGGTTCAGGTAGAAGGTGTTTTCTCTGGACGTCTGGCATGCTGCAGTGGTGTACAATCAGCATATGGACTCTCGCACCGTAAGTGGTATACAAATACGGAGTGGGATTGGGGCATGAGAGCAGGCTCGATAGCGTTTTCCCAAAGGACTGTCGATATCTTAACTGTGCATGTTTATGCGTAGGTGATTCTTGGCAGCTATGGGGTCGGTGTGACGATTGCATTCCTTGAACGATACGTGCTGAGCGGCGTCAACATCCTTGAAGGCCGTTACATCTCAGGGATATACAGATGTATTTTTAACGTTTTTGATTGTAAAGGAGGGATGACTGGAATGTTCTATATATCTTACATTCATCTCGCTGCCAAGATTTTGAAGGGTGCGCTTTGGTTTGGGGATTTTGTATTCTATTTACATAACAGAAGCCACCATCGTGATAGTCTGGTTGCATCTCCTTGATTTATCTGCATAAACTATGTGTACTCGACGACATGCTGCCTGTCAACTGTAATCATGCAGCCAAACCACGGGCTGTATTTTGACTGCGCGATGACAGAGGCAAATACAACAGTATCGGTTTTATGTTTTCGGTGCGTGTGTGAATATCTCCGAGGAAACAGGGACCCCCACAGCGTGTTGCGTAGGACCAACGTACTCGCCATGCTTGGCCTACCGTTATACACCTTTAGAATGCATTTCGTATAGCGGTAAGCCAAAATCTTTTGCAAGCCATATGATGAAAGAAGTGGGTATCAGAACTAAACGACGTAGACTGAAATTTACTTTACACTGTCAGTTTCAGAGATGGTGTTGTGGCTGCAGTGCATAAAATTGACAGTTCCTTGTTAAGTAAAAAAAATAACATCTAGTGCTTGAGAGTACCTCAAAATAGCATGAGTGCCTTGCCCTGTAAGAGTTGAGGCATCAAGAGCTGCACTCGGAAAGTTAAGAGTCTTCATTTCAAGATAGTCGCGGACGACTGCTCCAGCGATTACTATGATGCCGAGACAATAGATCCTCCTCGATGACTGCCTACCTGGCGGCATACTTTCGCAGGCTCTGTAGCCGTGGAACGATATCTCAAGGGCCTCCTCGTCATTTTCCACTCATCATGGGTATGGATCATCCTTGTGCAATCATGCATCCAAAGGACTGTGCTTGGAAAGGTGGTGTACAGTGAGAGGACACAAGGGCCCACACCTAACCATTACTGCATATCATCCATGTTATCTTCACACCGAAAGCTGACTACATCTTGGAAGGGTGTACGCACAGACAAACTGAGGAGACTCGCCAGTCAGCTAGTGTGACAACGTTGTGAATCCTAAGAACCTATTAGGGTATGGAAGGTACCGAACAGGCGGTTTACCAACGTCAAGACGCTCATGAGTGGGTAGAACCGGAGCGCTTGTGACATAGCCCCACTGCTGCATCTTCCTTCTGCTTGATGTAAGTCCCTGTTTCTTGATTCACACAGCCCAAAGAGGGGAAGTCTAGAAACTGTACCCGGCGGATGTATCGATGCAGACCAGTGTACATAAAGAGTCGTTACATCGTTTTGAAATCATAATGCCAATCTTTTTCCATATTCTCCTTGTTTTCTCAGATTTGGTTTCCCAAACATCTACCAGAAACACCACAAAGATACGTGGCCCATACTCGTTCGACTTGCTGTACAGTCACGAATAAGTCTGCTGTGTAAGTAGATCAAGAATTGCTGCATTATGCCAGTTGATCGTAAAGTAGATCCCGTCCTATTGATCAGAGCTCCATCTCATCTTCAGACCAGCACAATGTGCTTTTATGAGAAGATCACGTTTCCCTGCAATCACACAGAATATCGACTCGCGTCGTATTGCCATTTTGCGCGGAACGACCCCGGCCATCAATGCTTCGGCGCCTGGAACATCAGACGCGAATGGAATCAGTCCCAAACAAATTGCACAAATTGTACAAGACAGCAAGCATATGTTTCAATAGCATGTGACGCCCAATCAACATATGGTGTCAGCGGCAGAAAGTGAAGGTCTGGCGGACGGATGCTAGCTTGGACGTGACTTCGAGCGATTCTGCGTATTTCTGGTGAGGATCTACTGGGCTTCTGTATCAAAGTTTAATGTCGCTTTTATCCGGCTGGACACAGTGACTAAACAACTGGGTGGGCGCCTTTGGATTTTTGATTCACTGTATACAACCTAACTTGTATGTAAATACAACCGAATATCAGGTAAACCTAGAATCATCCTGTATTACACATGTACAGTGAGTTATGAGTGAGTGCATTTGGAATAATCAGAGATGGAAGAGGTTGTTCCAACGATCAGGCTGATAGAAAACTGAGGAAGTTCACAACGAAACTAGGCTCGTGTAGACTAGCCTGGAACGGTTTGGCGCTAAGCCCCACCTCACAGGCCGAGGCAAGCACCGTGGCTTTCCCTGTGAAGTCTTGGGCACCTGCTCGATATTCCTCTACGCACACTGAACTTTGAACACTCACCATGTCTGACGCTACCGAACCAAAGAAGGAGAAGTTTGCTCCCAAGGAGCCTGTGACACTAAACCCACCAAAAGATGACGTCATCGAACGCGATTACCTAGCAAAGTGTGATGGTAGGCCTTTCTAATAACTGCAGTATAACAGTTGAATGGCGGACTGCTAACACGAAGCGTAGGCACTAACGAAGGCTATCCAACACTTGTTGCGATCAAAGTAATGATAAAGCTCCCATCCGGGTGCATCCCGAAGGCACGTGCAAACAAGCTAATGATGATATAGGGCGATGTTTTTGATGTGAGTGGCAAAGAGACCTATGCCCCTGGAAAAGGCTACCATGGTTTGTTGGCCCCAAAATTGTACACACGATACTGAGCACAGCTAATTAAGAGATCAGTGTTTGCGGGTAAGGAGCCCAACCGCGCCCTTGGTATGTCCTCTTTGAAGCCAGAGGACTGCATATCGGACTACTCTGGGCTCTCCGACAAAGAGCAGCAAGTCTTGAATGATTGGCATACGTTTTTCAGCAAGCGGTACAATATTGTAGGGCGATTACCTTCAGAAACCTCAAACCTCTAGATGTTGTTCGTCATTAGACAGCAATAGATACGCATTATATTGACAGGAAAGACCCCTCCCAGCTGTAGAATGTCATCCAATCCCACGACCTTCTTGGAAGACCTCGAATTGTGAGGTATATGAGCTTTGAGAGTATCGATGCGCACTTGAGAATCATCACAATATACACATGTTTTCCGATTCTCGGTAACGGCTACTTTGCCGCCCTTTCAAGACAACATCAAATCGGAAGCTTCCTACTCCGCTACATGAACCTAGACATCTTCACCAAGACCTAATGTCCCTCCCTGGGTAACGCAAATCCCTCCGTGCCGCAAGAAAAGAGGGGTACTTCACCATCAGGAAACGATATTTCTATTCACGCGTTGTTTTTATACTATGTTCATAAATAGGTTATATTTTTACCTACTTCTATAGATATAAGCGCCTCTCCTTACAAAAATTACGCTATTGCTATTGCATCCGCGCTGATGCGCAAAAGACACCTTTTCTAGAGACAAGTAGTGACACCGCTGTAGATAGCCTCCGTAAAGCTCTATTGCACCCTTATACTAACAAATAAAGTTGTATATACTAAGGCAACCTTTAGCTATGCTAAGGAGTTGGTCTTAGCCCTTGGTGCGGCGTGGTACTTATATTCATGCGTGATCGCCACTCCTGTCGGTACGTCCCCAGCGAGTTGAAGATCACGTGAGAGTCAGCGTTGGCTTTAGAATGATAATCTCTCTTAACAAGTTGTATTATAAGAACGCCTCATAAGCCTGATAGCAGAGACCCAAACTCTGTACACTCGCTTGCAGAATCGACTTCCAGTATCTACACTTCGCGCCCTTTCTCACAGTAGGGGTCAGCCTCACTTAGCGGGAGCTATACCTTATATGCTTTAGATTAACTTAAGCCGTCTAGCTCCTACTAGTATCTATAATATAATACGCCTCCGTTGCTAGAAGCTTATAAGGTGTGTGCTAGTGCGGGTTAGCTATCCTCCCTACTAGCGTTACTAAGGTGTTTGTCTGCTTCTTAGAATATTACTATATCTAAGCTAGCTGCTTGCGAATTTGCCTTTAGCCGCAGCACAGCCTGTGCATGTTAGCCTTACTGCGCCACATTATGGCTATGATCTGGGGCTTTGGCGTTGACGTGGCCCATCATAACGAAAATGGCCAGCTCACCAATTTAGCTGTCACCCAGAAAAAAGAACGTAGCCACTATAGTCTATTACTACTTTTTTGGGCACGTTAGGCGACGCGCAACTTCTGTGGACACTTCGTGTTGCTTTTACGTCTCGCTTCCAGAGACCACGTTGAAGCAGGGATTGAAGCAGGGGATGCAGCTTTGCTTCACCGGTACAACGCCACTAATTGTTGCTTGCTTCCGCCGGTTTATCTAATGCACAAACTCTAAAAGTAGGCGTACTTTTGGACTTCGGTGCCACAGAGGCGCTATTTACTGATTTACCATCCAGCGGCTTCCGAGATTGCGTTTGTACACAGCAGAAACGACGTTTCAACTCTCATAGCCCGGAGTATTTCTCCCTGTTCAATTTAATCGATACTTTCCGAATCCTACCAGGTTTTTGAATGGTGAAGATGGCGTCTTTCCGTTACACTGGACTCAACCGCTCTCGGAAGGAAATCCGACTCCTGCTCTGTTCACCACAAAGCTTTGTCATGGACACAAAAGAGCTGCTTAGAACTTTCACTGTGCGCCATGTGTCTCTCGACGATAATCCTGAATTTGTATCTCTGTCCTACACCTGGGGCTCGAAAATCCCACCAATCCAGATCCATCTTTCCCAGGAAGCGCAACCAACTAACGGCATACTCACCATCACCGAGAACCTCGCTCATGCTTTGCCGGAGCTTATCAATGTGGCCAACGGTCTACCGCTCTGGATCGACGCAATCTGTATAAACCAATTGGATAACCAAGAGAAGAGCTGGCAAGTTGGATTAATGCGATCAATCTACAAATCAGCGAATCGAGTCTTCGTATGGCTGGGCCCAGATCAGGACGGTGGGGAATCGGCAATCGCTCATCTAGATAAAGTAGGCCGAGACATTTATGACGAGCGATGTATTATGAAAGCAGAACTTGAGTTCTGGTTCACGAATTTTCATGGACAGCCACTTCCCGAGTACATCCTACCTATGAGCGACACTGGTGTTGAGCAGCTACTCAAGAAGTTTATTGTGTCGGATGAACTGAATGCTTCCATCCCGTACACTAAGGTCAGGATTCTACTTGAGCGTCCATGGTGGCAGAGAGTTTGGGTATTTCAAGAGGTTGTGCTACCAGTCATGGACATCAGAGACAGCCCCAGCCGAGTTGAGAAAGCCGACAACGTCATCTTCGGTTGCGGTGCAGCCAGATCGAATCTCTTTCACCTTGCCCCAGCGCTCACGCTTGTTCGTTTGCACGACATTGCAAGAATCGGAAAGCTGTACCAGCAAGATTTTAGGAACCTTACTCTCTGGCTCGATCGGCGCCCTTTCCTGATGCTTGCAGCGCGGATGTGGATGGGAAGGGTTCCATTGCATACGTTATTGGTTGCAACCTCCAATTATACAACTCCGAACAAACGTCTGGCAGCTACAGACTCAAGGGACAGATTGTTTGCGCTAATTGCTCTCTCTGAAGAAGCAGAAGACCTTGGCATTGTTCCAGATTATACAAAAACAGCTCAGCAAGTGTATACGGATGCTGTTGCTGCTATCATCAACGCCTACGGTCCCTCGATTGTGCTTCTCAGTCATTTCCCAAAGAGTCTAGAAGATCTTCCTTCATGGGTCCCAGACTGGTCTGCCGAGTCCAAAGGTCACTTCATCTACGGCATGAACGGCGCCATCGAGTGGGGGTTTGATAAGCCTATAAGCGTGGTCAAGCCAACATTCACTCCGTGGCCGTCCGGCTCGGAATACAGTCAAGAAACCAGATGCATTACGCAAAATCAAATTCTTTCCGTGAAAGGCATCAACTTGGGCACTATCTCAAAGCTAATTTCGAGTGCAGTAATGAAGCAATTCTTGACAACTGCCGCAAGGCTACTTGCTAACGCCGGGCCTACGGGACTGCCTCGCTCCATATTCAATTCAGGCCGGAGCGAATCTGACACGAGAGAAGAGGAAAAAGAGAGAAAAGAAGTCATAAAAAGGATGGGAAACAGTGGACGAGGATTTCTCACCCTACTGCCAGAAGCTGTGCCTACCTTGTCTATTACCGAAAGCGAACGAATCCGAAGCCAGAATCGAGAGGAGTTGAGAAACTGGTCGGAACTGCTCAAACTTGCGCCATATGCGGAGATAGAATACGTGGACGGCAAAATCGCGATGCCGTTAATGGAGTGCATCCGCGCATTTCATACCGAGATACGAGACTTATGTCTGCCCAAAAGTGCATATGAGACCGGAAAGAGTAAAGAGGATGCCATTTGGCGAATATTAGTCGCAGATCAATCACAAGACAGCGATGACGGCTGGGTCAGGCCAAACCGGGAGGTATGGGATTCTATCATCGCATTGCACTTCCTCGTCAACAGAACGTCGGATACATTCAGTGACTCGGTGTGGGATGCATTGCTCCATCGGAGCCACCAGATACTTTCACAATCGGGGATGTTTGAGGGAGAACTCAAAATCGAAACTGTCGATTTCCTTATGAAGCTCTCGCCGAGTAAACCGGGCACCGGCGTCTGCTTATTGGATGGAGAATATCGAATGGTAGTGCTTCGGCATGAGAATGATGGGCAGAGCGATGAATCATTCTGGAGCATTCAGTACAAACCGCTTGACGAACTGGCAGTAGTCCTTCATCGTATGGGCTCGTTGAAGCATCAGAAGTTCCAAGATCAGGAATATGTAAGGAACGGACTTCGGACAGGTTCCATCCATTTCCAAGAGATTACTGATGCCGCTCATATTGAGACCAAGAATGCGCTCAATGAGTTTACCTTTCAGCGCTTAATGGGACTGGTTGGTAGCGCGAAACAGTATTTAACTCTGGCTACGACTGCCCTGATCGGACGTAACATATTCATAACCGAGGATGGGCACCTTGGACTTGGGCCGCAACATATGAAGCCTGGTGATATTGTTGCCGTCTGGGCTGGCACCAATAACTTGGTCGTATTACGACAACCAGAAGACGAGTCTCGGAAATACCGATATGTCGGAGAAGCATATCTTCACGGGGCAATGGAAGGGGAACTGACGGAAGATTCTACGAATCGGAAAGCACTATCTGTAGTTGATTATGAGGTGGAGTGAACAATTCTCTTATGTTTCGATATCGTCTAAAGGGGGATTGACTACGTCGACGAGCGCTTAGTCTTACGCAGTAGAATAACGACAAATTTCCTACACTAGCTCCAAGGCGCCGGTGAAGTCAAGGAAGTTAGGGAGCTGCATGGATTTTAATCAAAGTAGAGGACTGAGTTATTGTAAATGATTAGCTATAGAAGACTGCTGTGCCCTCCTATGTCAAAGGTTAGTGAGGCTGGAGTTGGATAAAACTGAGAGGCAGCTGGGTGCACAGCCCACAATGTAGCGCAGTAAGGCTAACATGCACAGGTAGGCTGGCTAATAGTAATCTTGCATATATTGTACTATAATAGGGGTGTGAAGTCAATTAACACTAGAGTGGCCTATATAGATTGGGCAACGGCAGGACTAAAGACAGTGTAATATTTCTAACCGCCCGTCTAGATTTGTAGAGAACAGCCTTAAGAATAAGTGTTTCATTATCTTAATGCAATACCAGCGACAGCGTGAATTCCAAGATACTAAAATCGCAGATTCTTTGCGGCACGGGGGGATTTGCGTAACCCAGGGAGGGATGTCAGCAATCAAGAATCAGGCCGGTGTTCTCACTCACACCACTCGAATTCTCGCACACCCATCACACAAAAGCATCATCTTCTACCTATTTAGCCGGCGACTTCACCATCAATCCGATAAGAGAATGGACGACTTCTGCAGCTGCTAACACTGTGGGCTCGCCCGGATTGTCATAAATAGGAGAGACCTCAACTATAAGAAATTCTCGGTTAGAATTGTGTCGTTCTAAATAGGAAAATGTCGACTTGTGAGAATACATACCAACATCAGCTCCAATTACGTTCAATCCCTCAAGGCCGTCTAGGATAGACAGTAACTCTCGCGTACTCCAGCCACCAACTTCGGCTGTTCCTGTACCTAAACTTTCCGTCAGTCACACTGTTCAAACACCAGGTTGCTAAAGATGGTACTGCAATTCCAGATACGCCACATCGTGATACGACAGCTGCCATGTCGTGCAGTAGAACATCCAGGCCGGGACCTACCAGGTGCAAATGCGGGGTCAAGCACATCTATATCCACGCTGATGTACACTTTGCTGCCAGCCACCCGAGACTTCAGCCTCTCGATAATGCCCGATACGCCGATACGGTCAATGTCCCTGGCCTTGACCATCTCAAAACCACACCGGAGATCGTTCCGCACATCGTCTTTTGGTCGTGTTACCGGTGCCCTGATGCCGGCGTGAATTGACGTATTTCTGATCAACCCTTCTTCGTGCGCAATGTGCAAGAACGTTCCATGATTTACACCACTGCGGTTTCGATCGTTAGTGACCTATACACAGGATAGGCTCATACCTAGACTTACGCGTATTGAGAGATGCCTCCACCTGTCGCACATTAGCAAGTCGTCGCACATGGAGAAATCGAGCTTACCCAAAACCTTTGGATCCCAAGTATCTGTTGAGAGGTTAGCAAAGATGGGCTGGAAGGATTGGTCTAGCTTACCTATATGACTGTCAAAGTGTATCACACTCACTTGACCCCAGTGGTGATAGGCTGATCGCAGCGCAGGTAGTGTGGTAGTATGATCACCACCTAGAGTAATGATCTTAGGCGTGCTACGTTCGCTAGAGTTGGCTTTTCTGGAGGAAATGATCTTGGGGATGACAGTCAGGCATCTTCTTCATCAGAGCTACGGATGTGCGACAAACCTCATGGGCTTTATCAAGCTGCTTCAGCGCTACGGTATTGTCCTATCGTATCTTTTAGCCAGGCTTGCCTTGTGCACGACGCTGGTGGTATTACCAAGAAAGTCAATGGAACGTCACCGCAGTCGACTATTTTGGCCCAGTCGAGGTACACATTCTCTCCTATGAGATCAATCTTAGTACCCCGTCAGACGTAGAAGACCTTGAAAACAACAAAAACAGTTGCTCAGAGTCGTAGCAAATGGGGATAGCGTAGCAGTTGGTATTTTCAATTGCCAGATGTCACACCACTACTGGTCCAAGTGCAACTCTTTGCAACCGTTACTCGCGGGGGCCTCGTTATGTAATAACAGCCATTGCGTGTCACCTTCACACATTAAAGCTCTTGTACAGGAACTCCATGTTTCTGGAAGCTATCGTGGCACCTACAAGGCTTTCACAGCATGCATGTGTACTTACCAGTATAAATGCTCCACCCCGCATCAGCACTCATTCGACGTGATCCTGCTCGGATGCCACCGGGGCCGAAGCGCGCTCCAGGACGCCCTGTTACACCCTACCAACAATCAACTTTTGCTCCAAAAAAAAGAAAAGAAAAGCGTTTACATTTGTCCGTGACATATTCCTGCTCGTGTGGCGTGTGACTTACCGTGTCAAATGGCGCACCAAGTATAGCAATGTCAAACGGCTCTACGTCCTGTCCCTCTGGCGCCAGACAATGCACATATGGCAGTTGGGCAAATGTCGTGAGCCCTGCAAACTTGGGCTGAGTGATATCTCCATCAAACACCCCTTGGGGCATGACCTGCTGAGACGAGTATCCCGAGACGGGTGGAAACGTGATTTCCCGCGTATTCCCGAGTGCGAGGAACGGCGAAAGGGATAGCAACGATCGAAGTGCCATGGTGAGTGGAAGATGTAGCCAGAGGAGATCGGTGTAAAGGAGAAAATGTTATGTAGCTTATCAATATATATATTTGCTGCGCCCCTCTGCTACGTGTAGCCAGTAGCGATACTAAGCGTTCTATTCTGGAACTGGAAGGTCGAAGCGACGCAAATCCTCATGCAACGCCTGCTAGGCGTTCTCTTCCGTCGGGAACGCGAGTCACAAACCATGTAGCTATCGTAATACTCTGATCGTACGAGATTTGCCTTACTTCGCTTCTGGCCGCCAAACTTCATCGCAAAATCTCAAGTTCTCCAGCCACTGTGATACCATTTCTCAGGCCTGCGTACTTTTGATCATGCAGGTACTATATCTATTCTTTTCTCTACTTGCTATCTATTACCCTCTTGCAACCCGTTTCCGAGTTACTCTGGTTCGTGTGTAGAGTTGACAGGAGATAGAAAGAATAGCTGCAGACCCCAGCTGATATTTCGCTTCTTTCCAGAGACATACTCTTAGCGGCTGACCATCGCTGTGACTTCACACTCATACAGTATTTGCTTCTTCGCCAGACTTGCAACGCCAACAACTGTGTCCGGAGGCCGATGTCCAGCAGCGTTCTGGTCCATGAATTCCATCCATACTTCTCCCCAGCCCCGATCTACAACGTCTTTTGCATCTTGCTCTTTGTCACCAGTCTCCTTGACAATGTAGTGCCGAACTTGAATCTGGATTGGAACCACAGTCAGCAAGATGTTCATGAAGCGCTTGCGGAGCACCGTCATTTTATTCGGGCTGCGTCAAGGTAGATTAGGGCGTACAATGTCTCGTGGTGTTGCACCGGCAGCTTCCAAACACTTGTGGATACTCTCATAGGCAGCCTTTGCTTGTGCTTTAATACCAGAAGGAACTGTGCCGTCTTTCTGAAGGCCAGTTTGGCCAGCAAGCGTAACTAAGGAGGATGAAGAGACGATGGGAGTAACGCAAACCTGGCAGTAGGTTGGCGGTGGCTCTGGTACAGAAGACGGGTTGAACGCCTGCGGTTTGTTGGACGCCATGGTAAAGACGCTTAGCGCTCTAGATCCAGAGCGTAATTCAAGGATTACATGGATGGATGCTTTGTGTTAAGACGACCATGAGTTCTAACATGAAGGACGGCCATGCCTCGGCAAGTGGGTACCGCCCCCACGTTGCAGCTTGGGCCAACGGTGACATCACTGACAGCTTTCACGCCATGTTCTCCTCAACACGAACAGGACCACGGACACGGCCAACGTTGGGAGATTGGCTGCATACAGATTTGCACCATGATTGGATAATAGTGGAGAGACAGTGAGTGAAACGATGGGTCTTCATTAGCAGCCGGACGAATGAGCGGCAACATTATACGCGCCCTGTCTCCGTTGGAATGCGGGGAAAGCTCCATCGAGAAGGATAAAGCTGCTGGGTTTCGACATGGTCGCGCGACATCTCTCATGACTCTCTGATTGATCCGCCCCCTTCTAGCATCATGGCGTCTGGCTGGTTCAGCTCGTCGTCAAACGAGCCGACTGGCTCTCCAGATGTTCGCATTCAAGTCGCTGAACAAAGACCGCATGACTTTTACCTACAGCCCAGCTCCGGCCAGAGTCCAGCAACAAACACTTCGAAACTTCCGAGAGTGGTTGACAGAACCCATTCGAAAACGCACGTTCACAATGCGTCACTCTTCGACGTCGGCATCCTGAAAGACACGCTTGTTCCCTCCTTTTCCCTACACGCCGGCATGGCGGTCCTGGCATACGGAGCAGCACGTTACACAAACCGCGTTGAAGCAAAGGACTGGTTGTGGCCAAGTGGTCAGGTCGCAAACGCCTGGTGGAGTGCCGTAGGGCGCCGTATTGCTGCTGGGTACACTGTCTCGCAAGCCTTCAGCCGTCTGTCGTGGCATGAGCGCGTTATGCTTACTGGGGTCACCCTCTGGGGAGGGCGCCTCTTCTACCGCATCGCCCGCCGCTCTATCCAGAGAGGCGAAGATGACCCACGATATGCCGAAGTCAAGGAGGAGGAAGGTTTCTGGAACAGTGCGCTTTTCAAAGTCTTCATTCCCGAAGCCTTCTTCCAGATGCTCATCAGTCTTCCATTTACTGCTCCTTTCCGCCACGAGGGCGCCGTCATGACCGGCTACCACCCTTTTGTTCAAATGTTGGCTGTCGGCTTGTTTTCGTCTGGTCTGGCCCTCGAGAGTCTTGCAGATTACCAGCTTGACCAGTACAAGGCCGAGGGAAACAAAGGAATCCTGCGTGAAGGCGTTTGGAGCATCGTCCGCAACCCCAAGTAAGCCACTTCTAGCTCCATTCCATCCTAAATCGTCTAACATGTGCTAGCTACCTCGGCGACGCCCTCGTCCACATCTCCTTCATCGTCATGCTCTACGGCTCCGATATGCTCGCACCCATTGAACTCCTGGGCCCCGCTGCAAACTACGCCTTCCTCCGCTTCTTTGGCGGCGACGCAGAAAAGGAGAAGCATCAAGAGCGCCGATACTCTGCATCGTCCCCCGAGAAACTCCGCGAGTTGGAGAAGTTCCGCGAGGACAAGAACGCCTTCTGGCCTAGCGCCGATGAGCTGAAGAACAAGTGGCTATGGACTGTGTTGGGATTCGGTGGTCTCGGAATCGCTGTCGAACAGGCGCTGAGGGCGTTCCACTAGGTACCCGGGGTTCTAATTAACGAGATGGCCAGTCAGATATTGTGTATTAGGAGACACTCGGCCGTCTTTGTTTTTTTTTTCGTTCTGCTTTTGCAATATACAAAATAGTTGCATGAGCTTCAATACAAATTCTTGTGTTTGTTTACAAGTCAGCGAGACTACCTAGCAAGTGACCTTGTAGTAAGTATTCGCCCTACTCGACCCTCTACGTATGCAACCCCCCAGAATACAAATTAGCCGAGTTATGGTATCGTATGGTTCTTCTATCGACACGCTCCTATGCAAACCACGGCCAATGCAAGATCAGGAAATATATATTACAAATGCAACAATCATCATTTTCCTCCCCTTACGTGTGAAACCACACATTATCTGGCACCCAGATCCCATATTCTCAGCGTCTCGCCCTTGCCCCCTCGCTTCTTATTGCCCTTCTCCTTGCCACCCTCTGTAAGCTTCAACATGCACTTGGACACGCCAGCCAAGCATTCCAATACCTCACTCATCCTGCCAGTTTCCAGCAGACAGCGCTGCACCCACTCGTTGCTCTTGTCTGCTACAACAACAGCAACCTCCATGGCCTTGATGGCAGGGTCCTTGTTCAAGAACCACGAGGCCGATTGCAGGACGGAGAGATACGCAAGGATCATGTCGGGAATGTATGCCTTGAGTAGATCCCACGTTTGCTCCGTCAGATAATCTGGATCGGCAGCGGACGACATTGAAATGGACGGTAGGAGGGTGTCAAAGATGGTGGAGATGGAGTCCAGAAGGGCTTTTGTGTGTTGCGTGTCTGGTTTCGCTTTTGCGCCGCCAGTCTCTTTCTGACGGTCTGCACGGATCCTGCATTGTTTGTTAGCTGACATGAAATAAGGCACTTGGAAACAGAGAGGTGACTGACTGGATGAGTGTTTGTTCCTCCTCGCGCCATTCGCGGAAGAGGACGAGCAGACGAACAATTTGCTGGAGGTTGTAGTATGGAAAGCTGGCTTGGCGGAGGTGCATGACCAGTTCTCGATGCTGGTCGGCATCAGGCAATTGTGATATTGGAATGGCGGTAGCTCGCGCAGCAGTTGAGAGATTGTCGCGGTGCTCGTGGAGCTGGCGCTCGTCTTGCTCTTCTGTTCCAGGGGTCATCAAGTCGAAGGGGTAGCCCATAAGAGCTTCTGTTCGAGACAGAGACAGAGACTCGACACTGAGATCGTTGACGATCTTCTCGGCAGCAGCTAGGCGACCATTGACTAAGAGGCATGTTAACCAAGAAGCAATTTTGCAAGTTGTAGACGAGACTTACGAAGGAAGATGGTCAGCGCATTGTTCAGGTGTTCAAATGTGTGTTCGTAATCCTTGCCAATGTAATTATACCATTGCAAAGCATCGACAATGATCTCGTCTTGCTGGCTAATCTGTTCACCATCGAATGAACGCTTTATGCGCACACCAGGCCATAGTACCTGCTCCTGAGGCGCGCTGATATCCTCCAGAATCTTGAAACGCTTGATGGGCTTCGTGATGACGGTAATACCCGCGCTGTTGAAGTGAGTGAAGCCGCTATCCCGTGCAGCAAACGTGAAGCTCTGAGCCACAACCTGAATAACATCGATTCGATACGACTCCATCAGTGCAACACAGTGCCGCTGCTCGGTACTGTTCTTGATATCAGGAAGAACACGTGCAAGGGTATAGGCCGCTCGCTCTTCGATCAATTGCGCTGCATAAAGCGGGATAGCATCGAAACGCTGAGTCAGACGCAAGAACTCAATGTAAGCAGCGATAACGTTATCCATGGTGAGGAACTGCTTGTCTTGTTGTGTGTCCTCAAAGAGCGTGTGAAGTCCATTACGAAGGACAATGAAGATATGGACCAAGATGCGGAAAGCATGTGGGTCCTTTACAAGGGTTTGATAATACCGTTCCGCTTCGAAAGTTCGGTAATCTCCCGCGGGTATAGGCGATCGGTCTTCCTCTGGTGAGTCTGGGTGTATGATGAGACTGTGAGGTCGGTCGTCGTGAGCAAACATGTCTGCTAGAGCCACACCAACTTTCAGCATTAGATCATCAGCATCTCTGCCAATAAGTGCACCTTGGATGAGCTTGATGGGAGAGACTGCTTGACTAGCGGTACTCTTCTGTTGCTTTAGTATACCAATAACCTTTTCGGGCGATGCTTCCCAGTCTCCAATATTGGCTACTGCATCCTGGAAAAGGAACTTTTGGGTCAAGCCCTCCGTGACCTTGGAAGGGTAGTTCTTTTGGAGGTATGAATCGAACCGCGAAAGAAGAAGTGCATTGTAATGCGCATAAAGATGGTCGTCCCAGGATCGACAGACAGCTTGTACTTGCTTCAAATCACCACTCAGCAAACCGTAGACGGCGCCTTCATATGGTATCCGTGCTCCCCTTGCAGCGTAGAAACACATGCGGCGAAACAGATAACCAACAGTTGGCCCAGCCACATTGGGGCCACCTTCCGGGTGGCTCTCATATGCTGCTCCAATGCTGACTCCGCGCCAGGATTCGTTTCGTTCGTAGCACCAATCGACAATTGTCGTCCATGGCAGTCCGCGTCGCATCATCTCGTATGCAACCATCCAAAGAGAGCGCTCATAATACTCATCGTTCTTCTCGAGCGCCCGCTTTTGTCTAGAGGGAGCGTCTGGGTCGAGCTGAGTAACTAGGTTTGCGGTTCTGTCCGAGGTCTGGATGTTCGTGTTGACGGGCTTCAAGGGTTGCTCGACACCCTCCATACGCTTCGCCTGCTTGATCTTCGCCTTGGTCTCGAGCCAGCCACTTGTCCATGTGTGCGCACCCTTGCCCGAGTGCTCCTCCAGCGCTGCAGTAATAGCCTTGATATCGCTCTCGCTGTCTCGTGCCGTCTGTTCCAGCCAGCGAAGAACAAGGGTCTTCTCTTTCGCCTGGTCGTCCTCTAGGATGAATCGGTCCCAAATCTCACTGTTCTTGCAATACCGTGTGGTGCCTCCAGCGGTTTCCAAGCGCGCTTTCTTCTCGGCAGCTACATCGGTGTCGGGGTCAGGATGGTAATGTTCGATGACAAGCTTCAGTAGCTTCCAGGTCGCAAGCTCTGCCTGCCATTCTCGAAGCTCCTGGACGTTTGCGGAAACAGGGGCGGTGTTGTTCTCGATGGACGAAACGAGGGATTGGGACGACTGATTGAAGAGACTCTGGGTCGCGTTCTCGGATGCATCTGCCATGTTCTGTATCTGGCGCCGGACAGTCCTGCTCAAATTGCCCTTATCCTCTGCTTCGGTCGTTCGCTTCAGCTCCTTGACATGGGATTCTACGACATCCTGGAATTTGCCAACCAACTTGACGGTCGTGTGATATTTGGCCTTTTTGGACTCGTTTCCGTGTGTATGCCAGTGGTCGACTCGCTCTGCGAACTTCTCCACCTCTTTTCCCACCCGGTCGGCCATTGCGCGCAACGGTTGGAGCGGGTCGTTGGAGCTGGTGCCATTTGCGGATCGTGGAGCGCCAAATGAGAGCGCATTGCTGTGAGGAGACTGGGCAGGGTGTCAGCGGATGTCGAAGCTATTTCCGTGTGTTGTCGTTGGAGACGGTCGAAGCTCTTGGACGACTTACCTGGACTGCAGACTGCTGCGACTGGCGCGAGAAGGGCCGTAACGCCATGTTGTCGATCAAGGAGGGGATCACCGAATATGCTGGGAAACACGGAGATGGGGCGACCGTGGACAGACGGAGTCAAGCACACGTCAATGGATTGGTGAGGGCTTGCGATGGCCGTGGTTGAACGCCCTAAGCCCGTCACAAAACAGAAGTCGCGCCCGGACGTGCCTGGCGGGTTAGCGTGTTGCCAAGCACGGCGCGCGCGCTAATGCAAAAGTACAAAAACCTCGTTGGCGAAGCGCTGCGCTGCTTTTCTTTTCATTAACAATGTTCATACATGTGCTACTATAGAGTCTCGTCGGAAATTTGCCAGTGTTCTACGACGCGCTCATGCCATGTTAGAGAAACACACTTCCTGGTAAAACCGCCTGGACTTCCTCGGGAGTTTGATGGTGCGGACAAGAAAGGAATTGTTACATCCCTCCAGAGGCAACTAAACGTACAGAGTGCTGTCTCGTGGTGGCCGAGGCCGTCGTCTAGGAGATGCCTTTGGCGCGCTGCTGCATCTTGAGTCTGCATCTTGTTAGCTCAATGGTAACGTGTCGGCAGACTTGGCATACTTCAAGAGAGAATACTTGGGGCAGCTCACGGTGCTTGCATTCTCGCCCTGCCGTTGGTAAAAGGCATTGCAGCACTCATATAACGCGTCCACCTGAGGCTTGTCAACTCTTGTCCTGCAGTGTGCCGTATGTGTCGCTTGCTGCTCATAGGAAACTGACCTCCTTTCTGCACTTCTCTTCGTTGTAGTTGTTCTTTTGTATGCAATCTATCAATTAGTTTACTACAGGAACCGCATCCGACACATGACATACTCTGAATCGCACACGCCCGAGCATGGCACGGAGGGTCTGTCTGCAAGTCTTTCTCTATTTCTCCCTAAAACTTTGTCAGCCCGACTCGTCCGTCCTGTCTTTCCAGCATGACATCATAAGCATACCATAATGAGCCCGCTCAAAGCACCGCAACGCTGTGAGACGGATGTGCTGGCAGATGAGAGCGATAGTCTAGGCAACAATTGGTAAAAGGACCAGGTCAGACAAGCTAGTTTCGCGGTTAACGTAGATGGTCAAGCTGAGGCTGGTTGGCTAGAAACGGCCAATGCTTTGGTGAGCGAGAGACCCCACTAATTCTCAGTGCTCGCACCTCACCATTGCGCCTTCATCCTTTCTCAGTGTCTTTCCGCGCGTTGCCACCACGGCTGCATCTGCACAAACTCTTCGACGCGTCTGTCCGGCCTTGTAGAAGCCTTCTGTTACCTGCCGTTATTTGCCCCCCTGCCCGCCGGGATTAAGGTACGATTATCTCCACACCACACAGCGCAGCCTCATCCCGCGGCAAATCGTTTCCTCCTTCACCTCCAGCTCAACCGCTCTAGCCCGACTGACCTCCACTGAACAGCCTCCGCCTGTACCTCTACCACATACACGCACACCCCAACACTCACTACTGCCAAGATGTCTGAGAACGGTTCTCCCAACCAGCCGCAGCAGAAGCCCGAGGACGGCGGCCAGAGTGAACACTTGAACATCAAGGTCACCGACAACAACAACGAGGTCTTTTTCAAGATTAAGCGCACCACTGCCCTCGGCAAGCTCATGAACGCCTTTTGCGACCGCCAGGGAAAGAACATTTCCAGCGTTCGATTTCTGTTCGACGGCCAGCGTGTAACTGCCCAGGACAATCCGGACACGGTACGTAGTCGTCGCCCCCAACCCTCTGTTCGCGGGGTAGGTCAATTAGCCACGGTGCAACCCAACTAACACGGGTCACAGCTCGACATGCAAGACGGCGATACCCTTGAGGTCCACCAGGAGCAGATTGGCGGCTGCTGACTACCCAACCACTATACAGCTTTGTTCTAAGCTTCCCATGGCCTGCCTTTCAACCAACCCCGCCCCCCCCCCCCCCCCCTGACTTTGCCACTTGCCGAGACCCACGAAGAACACGACTGCTTTGAGCGAAGGCGTGGCGGAAAGAGACGGGTTTTGTTTTCTTGTTCCTTTTTTTGCTTTCAGATATGGATATCACGGGTTCTGGCGTCATGGTACTACCAAAGTCCGCCTCGCGTGGGCGCTCTTGGTATTTTCATTCGGTAGTGGGGAGGATGAATACGCTTTTACGTGGAAAGATGATTGATTGAGTTCACTATATACTATTTCTCACCTTGGTCTTGATGCATCGCATTGGCACACAATCTGATCTTCGTTTTCAAAGTCATAATAGACGTATGACGTGATGATTACTGTTAATGTTTTTTTCTATATAGTTTCACAACATATCATAGCTATATACAATACAAATAACAAGACATGATTTCCCCGCCTCCATGTATGCCATGACAAGCAAAAAATGCAGCTCCCATTCACAGAAGCTCAATGCACACACACAACCATGCAGCTCTCCTAATCATCCCAGATAGCCTTCTTCCTCGCCTCTTTGGCCTCGGCCTCCCTCTTCTCCCTCTCCTTCTCCTCAGCCCGCCTCTTCCTCTCCTTGTCCCTCATCACACGATCATACTCCCTCTCCTCGTCGGTGCGCCGCGGCGCCCTGACCCCGAGCGCCCCCGCAATCATCCTGCCCGCCACCGCCGTCGTCTTCTCAGGCCGCTTGTCCAGCCCCGCAGAAGAGGGTCCCCGGCTTCTCGGCCCATCGCTCCCAAGACTATACGGCACGCTGTTGCTGCTATTGCTGCTGGTGTCGAACGGATACTCGAATTGCGTAGGTGACGCGGGTGTTGGTGGCGGCGGGTTGGGCGGCACGTCGCGTGATGTCGTCGTCGAGAGGGGTTGCAGCGAATCGTGTGGTGAGCTTCCTCCTTGTTGTGCTTGTTCGTCGACTTTGCTCTTTTTCACACTACCACTACTACTGCTCTTGCTGTTGCTTTGGCTACTGCTACTGTTACCGTTTACATCGTCGGTCTCGGTGTCGGATCCGCTGAGGGCTCCTTCGTCGTCCCAGCTGTCGGCTACCGGCTTGGATTTTGGCTTTTGCAGCGGCTTTTCGGGGTGTGAGGGCGACAGTTTGAGGTTGCCGAGTGTCTTTGCGATTTCTACGGGAAGATAGCGAGTTAATTTGATAATTCATCTTTCCTCTTTGCTATCTTTTTCTTTTGAAATCCTGGACTTTCAATTGAGGGAGTGGTAGTTACGTACCTTCTTCGCTGGGTGTCTTGTGAATGGGCGCCATATCTTTTCTATGTTCCGTATATATATCGTGCGAGTGTTCAACGACGTATGTAGGCAAGGGATCGCGTGAAGCTCCCAAGGGTTTGCGGGGTAACAAAGCCCGACCGGTCCTTCTCTGGTGCGTAGTAGCCAAACTTTCTTGGAAAAGTGCGGGGAAGCTCAACTGGTGTCTTCTACCGCTCGGAAGAGGTTCAATTGTAGAAAGAAAGAAAGCAGAGTAAAAGTGGTGTTCTCGGTTTAGTATGCTGCAGAGGGAGCTCTCTGTTTTTTGTGTAAATACAAAGCAAGAGGGAAAGGTGTTGAAAAAACTTAAAAGACAGCAAAAGCCCTAAACTAAGTACAAGAGACAAAGATAGAGAAAATCAGGGTACACGGATCACAACAAGCTCTCAATATACTAGCAAGGGGAGGGGGGCAAGTGCTCTCAGCTTTGATTCCTCCTTGGTTTTTCCTTGCTTTACGTAGTAGAGCTATGGTCGGTCGAGAATACGCCCACACAGCGCAATCCCTCGTCACCCTCCCCCCGCCTTGCATGGATTGTGGGGAAAAAGGGCGCGCGTCTCACCCACAAAGTTTACGTCTGCGCCTCATCCGTATCAATGCGCTCTTTTTTTCTTCCCCTTCCAAGCATAGCAGCGACCCGCTTTTATTTTTTAAGTATCACAGGAGTTCCAGAATCTAGATCGTTTCCGCCCTGTCTTTCCACCCCACCACCCATCTCTCCGAGATTCTTTGGGAGGGGGATCCATATTTTCTATTTTCAGTCGTGGTCGAGAATGCTGGATTCTCTTGTCCCCTAGCTGCAACTTGACAATTATAGATGGGTTTCTGTATGTAGTATCCCTTTTTTTGCAGCCAAGACCCTAGTTGCGTGTACCTTTCCTTGTACTTGCATAGACGATAGAGAGATGCAGTAAAGAACATAGTAGAAGCATCGATCCATCCATTCTTGGAAACATGTGCTATTTTTTGGCATTGTATTTTTTTCTCTCTCTTTCGATCTATACTATAATGCACAATCTATAGTATAATTATTTCTATGATCTTATTAGTGAGGCTGTTTAGTAGATAATTTTAGACACGCGTATGTGTCTGCGTGTGTTTCGAGGCTTAAAACAAGATGGGGCTTACCTGTCTATGCTTGATCCTCCCTGCAATATCCCCCAAGAATATTAAAATTATGAGCGTCCAAGCCTTGCCGCTTTTGCCGTTGTAGATTCATCATGGAACCCTTGGGCTTTTGGATAGATCTTCAGGGACTTGTGGAGTGCAGATCGTCGGCGAGTCTGGATTGCGTGTCCTCTCTGTGTGTGTGCTCTCTACCTGGCTTACATCATATGACGCGATTCGGAGGGCAAGGAACGATGACTTGTTCCAGACTGTTTCCAAATTTGTTCATTTCATTGATCGCAGTTCTACGTACAAACGATGAAAAAGATGTGTCGATAATTCCCCCACAAGACGAATGATGTAGCCTTTTAGAGCCGCGCATGTCAAGGCGATGCAGTACGTATGTATATTAAACTAAGGAATTACAGATCGTGAGGCAAACGAAAAAGCTCTAATGGTACAAGAAACAAAACAGAGTTTAGAAAAACAGGATGCCCAAGAACCCAAGACGCCGCTGATCAGACGTAAATACCCATGGGGTATCTTCACTTGAAGCAGAATGCCATGCCCTTTAGTAAAAAAAAACCACAAGTCTTGGAAATGCGCTGATAACACCGGATATATGCAAACACGCGACGACATTACGTCATGTCTCATGCTCTCTTACAGACTGGAACCCATTCTGTCGTCCGAATCGTCGCTCCGCTTACTAAGCTTCTTCTTCGCCTTGCCTTTCTTCTTGCCAGTAGGCTCGTTAGGTGGTGAGTGCGTTCCCCGACTACCCACCTGGCTCTCTCCTTGCTTCAAGCCCTTGACTTCTTGAAGCATGTCGCGGAAACCCTCCTCTAGCGTCGTCATTCGCGCGAGCATGATCCTACTCATACGGTTCGAGTCGGAGTCATTGTCGCTACTCTTTTGTATTTCGCGCGCCTTCATCCTAGCAGCCATTTCGAACTGTGTTGTGAAAGATGCAGGCAACCCGCTAATGTTGCCGAAGTTGGGGTTGAGCGCATTGTCTCCAATGTCAGACGCTAGATCCAAGGCAATTGCGTTGAAAGAGGGTTCTCGCGTCAAGTTGCCGTCGAGGAGCAGATTACCCGAATTCCTACGCGGTGGCATGATCGCACGAGGCCGGGAAGCGGGAGCGGGAGGAGGCAGCACCCGCTTGGGCGTGCGTGCACCTGTTCCACTCGAACCCTCCAAGCGACCGGGCGTAGCCGTTCCCGTGGCTGTCCCGCTGCGATTGCCAGTCTTGGGCTGCTTCTCGGGTGATACTGCACGAGAGGTGCTCATTGTGTCCTTGATGGGACTAAACAAAATCGTACCCGTTGATGTATTCCGATTGTGGGTCGGTTTCGATCGCTTCTTGCCAGGCGATGTCGGCTTTTTCACCATAAAACTAGACCCGGACGGCGAAGCCGCAATGCCCGAGGAGCGCGGCTGCGTCCGCTGAATGGCAGTCATGGGTGTACGGAAGAACTCATCTTCAGAAGATTCATATTCAGTCTTAGGCCTCTTGCTCTCTTTCATGCTTAGCTCTAGCTGAGGAATGACGTTGTGATCGTCACTCGCTTGATCGTCTTCATCATCTCCATCGGCGTCAGTCTGCTGCGGCGCTTCTTCCATGACTGTCGTATGGATGTCAGGTTCTGTCTCCTCTGCGATAGGCCCAGTGAGAGGTGTTATAACCTCATCGGGATCCGAAACAACAGCTCTAGCAGTAGCGAGCGGATGCTTTCGCCTTGTTTGAGCAGCGGTCCTGGTTCGTCGCAAATATGGCCGCTGGCGGCCCTCCAGTCGATCCAGAACTGATCGCGAGTCATCCTGAGGTGGCGTGTTTTCATCATCATCACCCATCTTCCCCATCCAGTCCGACACGATATTGCCAGAATTCCTTCGGGGGGTTGGGTAGCGAGGGGTGGGATGGAGGCTAGGGTCGAAATAGGGTCGACGGAACACCTCCTCAAGTGCCTGGTCCTTTTGGAACGTGGTAACAGAAGGCTCACGCAGACGAGGACTGAACAAATCTACAGGGCCACGAATGCTAAACGCAGGCACAGGCGCTTTTGAGTCTGCCCGGCCTCGTCGCTCAACGAGGTCAGTTGGGCCATATGCAAGATGCGAAAGAACAACGCGCTCGTACACAAAGACAATAAACAGAATGGGAAGATGCGTCAGTTTGATGACAAACCGGTTCATGCGAAGGAACTTTTTGAACGACATCGTGTACTTTAGCGGGATCAAGAGCCACCCGATGATATTGGTAGGTGGAATGTAGGAAAAGAGTGCATCCGACTTGACCATGGAAATTGTGTTAACGGCGAAGAGGAATTGGTGCTCCTCATCGGCGTTCTTTACAACGGCCATGAAGGAGTTGGTCAAGACGGTGACGAGGATGGTGACAATGAGGAAATGACAGATGAAGAGGAATAGGGCAAGCAGAGTCTTGCCGAGAAAGTTCATCTCTCCCCAGAGATCCCAGGCGGCAGGGCTGAATCCCATGACCAACTGGAAGATTGCGTATGCAGCATTCGATGGGCCTAGATCGCGCTTGAAAGCCAAGCTGAAGGCGACAAAGAAACCGCTACAGCTGATGATGATTAGCACGAGAAGTGCAACCAAGTCAACGGCCATCATCTTGAATGCAATTAGCAGCTGCGAAAAGTAGCGATAGTGATCGAGGGCCGAAAAGAGTCGGGGGAACAGCAAAACCGCCGTAGACCCCAGTACGTCATATGCCATGGCTGCAACCCTGGTACTGCTGACGTCGGGCATGAGGATGCCGTACAGACGCAGGATATAGTATGCCATGAACATGAGAAGGATGCCTAGATCAAAGGCATTCCACACGCTCATAATGTACAGACCAAAGCCCTGCTCCGAGAAGCCAACCACTTCGTCGAGCATATACCCGGCGCTCCAAAACCAAAAGAGTACTTCTAGTGCGGTAATGTCATCGGACTTTTGCGAGAGTACGGCGAGGAACAAGCCCAGCATGATGGCGAAGGAGAGGGTCGAGAACAGATTGCGGTAGCGAGGAACGCGCAGGCGGGAGAGTTTGAAGAGGGATGCATCGTGAGGGTCGTAGAGGGTCACTGTACGCCGAAGAATGGCAGCAGGCTGGGGCAGAGCATGGGCGGGCTTGGTGGGTGGAGGGATGCGGGAAGAGGGACCTGTTCTTGGCGAGGCACGGCCAGAGGCATTGGAGCTACGCGGTTGAGGGGAGTCAGGCTTGCGGTGCAAATTGTCAGCGGTAGAGTGGAAGACGATGGTGCCTGCCCAGATGGCCTCTAGTTGGCGCACCACCAGAGGATGGGCGAGGAATTTCTTGGCCTGGGCTCGAATGGCAATCTCGAGTGTAGATATGCGCGCAGAACGAGGACCCTGTCGCGACCAATTTCCGCCGCCTGGGGTCATGTTACCGCGTCCTGGCAGGGCCAGGCCTTGCAACGGGTCGAAGTCGTAGGAGAGAGCATCGATCAACTCACGGGTTGAAAACTCCCTGAGCAGCCTCACAGCCAGCAGCTCACATATCAGCGCACGGGTCTTGCTGACGCCCACATTTCCCGGATTTTCCTCGCCTTCCTTCTTGAACTGCAGGCAGTTGGCGAGCAGACAGTAGAGCAGTCCACGCGAGAAGTGGTCGGAGCGGAGTTGCTGCTGGATTGGCTTGACGAGGAATTGCGAGACTTGGGGCGAGCGCAACTGGTCCCATGACAGGGTCGTCTCGCACCGCTGGGTGAGGATGATGCGAATCGCGTGGGTGGTGTTGTAGGTTGGTATGCGATCTGCAGGAAGACGTTAGTACGTAGGGTGAAGATGGAGCATCTACTCTAGTTGGTGCGCCTCGTACCCAGGATCTCGGGGGAGAAGACGGGGAGCAAGGGCCCGTCGCGCTGGCAGTCTTGATCCTCGTCCTCATTCTCATCCTCGTCGTCGTCGTCGTCATCTTCGCCGTCGTACTGGGCTACCGCGCCCGGCCCGTGACGGGCAGCGTCCGACTCTTGTCCATTATGGCGGCGACGGTACCTGTCGATTGCGGCGAGCAGGGGCGTGGTCTCAGATGGCCGGCGTGACTTTGAGCCAAAGTACGAAGAGAACATGGAGAGGGCCGCACGTCTCGAGAGGAAGGGCGTCTGTCGTCAAGGTCGGAGCAGACAGAGGACTGGTGATCGGGCGGTGTCTGGGGTGGGTGCGGTGGATGGAGTCTAGCCAAGTTTCACCACGGGGGGGTGGGAAATGAAGCACGAAAGAGGGCGATGAAGGCGGTCTTGCCCATTTCTGTGCCGCACATGGTCCACCGCCCAGGTTTAGGCCGTCATGCGGCATCTCGCCGTCGAGGGCATCATGAGGGAGCGTGAGACGCGACCGCCATATCGCCTCGTCCAAGGCCCATAGCGCTCTCCGGCCAATAGAGGGCGGCGCGCAGCACATGCAGCCAGGGCGTGGGAGCGTGGGCGGAGCGGATGGCACACCACCACCGCCATATGAGAGATATTCGACATGGCAGCGCCATTTTGGAGCTCGTCATCGACATCGATATGGCCGCAAGTGGGTTGGTTTATCGCTCATCTGCGCGCAATCCGGGGTGCAGCATGCACATAGTCGCTCGACGCCGCCGCGCTTCTTCACATGTCTCCTCCCACGTCGGTTGTTACTTTTCCGCACCGCCAACGACTAGGCGCAACAAGACCGCGACCCCGATGCCTCGCTCCCGTTCTCCCCCAACCGCAAGCCACGATTGCTTCTGTCCTGCCAGACTGGACCAGGCCCTGAGGGCGCTGTGATATTGCCCCGCGCGGTCGGACAACGTCTAGATGGTCGCAGCCACCGCCCTGCGACGGGCCTCGGTGCTCGCTACCAGTATGACAGGCAGGCCCTGCAGATACAGATACGATATGTCATTAGTCAGCCTAAGCCGCTATCGGACTCTTGCGCGCGGCCATCGCCGGCCTACAATCATACAAGGCCCCGTCAAGTCTTCTCTCGCCCCTCATCCATCACCCACCCACCCACTCACACGCATAGAAAATGCCTCTGCTTGCAAAAAGCACAGAGGACGGTGATGTCGTGCTGCAGCTGAACCGTTGGATCCCGCGCGCATCATGGCTCCACTCCATACCCCCGCCTCTCGTCATTGGCAGCTCTGGCGAGGGCGCGCAACCTTGGCCTCACACCGCCTCCGCCACCGCCCTGCGATCTCGTGCAGCCAGCGCGATGACTACACCCTCTCTTACTGCGTCGCAGTGGGCGCAGATCCTGCTTGAGCACAATCGCTGGCTTGCACGACTATACATATACCTTCTTTTCCGCCCTGAATACCGCCGAGGAACTGGCATGTGGAACCTGAGGGGCTCCTCTCACGGGCGTCTCTGTGGGTAGGTGCATATTGTATGTACGCTTTTGTAGACTACTCAACATGCGCACACACTAGCCGAAAAATAAGAGACCTCAACATATGTACGTACGTACATACATTCCAAGCACGTGGCTGTGTCGAATCAGAAAAATCCTATGCTGTATCGGGTCCAGATACGCAGGCTCGGCGATGCACACAAAGCACATCCAGACTCGTCATTCGCTCAGGTGGGGCAGACCAATCAACCCCGCCATACACCTGCAGCTAGGCCCTTTTCGTTTTTTTCTACTGCAGTGAGGCTCCGAAACTTTTTTTTTCTTTTCCGTTGAGGCTTCAAGAACTCTTCTTCCCCACCAAATTGCCTGGCAGTCTCGCATCACAAGGGTTCCATAGCCCTCGAGCTGTCTCTTGTACCCTCAATTATGGCGCCTCTGCCCGACCAAAGCCACAACCTGGCTCTTGAGCTTCAAGATGGCTACGTCTGCTTCGGACAAAGCTTCGGTGCCGACAAGAGCATTTCTGGAGAGCTTGTCTTCCAGACTGGTATGGTCGGCTATCCCGAATCCATAACAGACCCTTCATACAGAGGCCAAATCCTCGTCATCACATTTCCCCTCGTCGGCAACTATGGCGTGCCCTCGCGAGAGGACATGGACAGCCTGCTTGAGGGCGTTCCAGAGCATTTTGAGTCCAAAGAGATTCACATTGCTGGATTGGTCGTCGCTACGTACGCCGGAGAGGAGTACTCCCACCACTTGGCCACCTCTTCGCTGGGTGCATGGCTCAAGGAGCAGGGCGTGCCTGCCATCACAGGCGTCGATACACGAGCGCTGACCAAGCGTATTCGAGAAGAGGGAAGCATGCTGGGACGTCTTCTGCAGAAGACCGCACCCATCCCCTCGGCCGTTACCACCGAGGGCGAGGCAGACTGGAGGGCCAGCTTCGAGCAGATTGACTGGGTCGACCCCAACAAGAAGAATCTTGTTGCCGAAGGTATGTGAGCCACACCTCCAAAGACACATCCTTTCTAACATCCAGTAGTCTCCATCAAAGAGCCCAAACTCTACTCGCCCGATCCCGCAACTGCGCTCAAGCACCCTTCTGGCCGCCCTGTTCGTGTCGTCACCGTCGATGTGGGTCTCAAATACAATCAATTGAGATGCCTGGTACGAAGGGGAGTCGAAGTTCTGCGAGTTCCTTGGGACTACGATTTCCCCAAGCTTGCCGGCAAGGAATACGATGGTCTCTTCATCTCCAACGGTCCTGGTGACCCAGCCATGATGGAGCCTACAGTGAAGCACATCAAGACCGCCATGGATGAGGCCCGGACACCCATCTTTGGTATCTGTCTTGGCCACCAGTTGCTTGCCCGAGCAGCAGGCGCCAGCACAATCAAGATGAAGTTTGGTAACCGCGGTGCCAACATACCCTGCACAAGCTTGCTCACTGGAAAGTGCCACATCACATCACAGAACCACGGATATGCCGTCGACTCCAAAACCCTGCCTAGTGGCTGGGAGGAGCTGTTCGTCAACGCCAACGATGGCAGCAACGAGGGTGTCCGACACCAGGAGAGGCCTTACTTCAGTGTACAATTCCACCCCGAGCACACACCTGGCCCCCGTGACACCGAGTACCTGTTCGATGTCTTCATCAGCACTATTCAAAAGGCCATGGCATCATCTGCAGTCATGTCACAACCAGTCGAGTTCCCCGGCGGCACGTTCGAGGAGAACAGGAAGCTCGCCCCTAGAGTGGACGTCAAGAAGGTGCTTGTTCTTGGAAGTGGAGGTCTGAGCATCGGACAGGCCGGAGAGTTCGACTACTCCGGTAGTCAGGCTATCAAGGCTCTGAAGGAAGAGGGCATCTATACCATCTTGATCAACCCCAACATCGCTACCATCCAGACTTCAAAGGGCCTGGCCGACAAGGTTTACTTCTTGCCGGTCAACGCAGATTTCGTCCGCAAGGTCATCCAGAAGGAGCGACCTGATGGCATCTACGTGACCTTTGGTGGTCAGACCGCGCTCCAAGTCGGTATCCAGCTCAAGGATGAGTTTGAGGGTCTTGGCGTCAAGGTTCTTGGTACCCCCATCGACACCATCATCACCACTGAGGACCGAGAGCTTTTCGCCCGTAGCATGGAGTCAATTGGAGAGAAGTGTGCCAAGTCCGCATCTGCCAACAACGTCGAAGAGGCTATGCGCGCCGTCAAGGACATTGGCTTCCCTGTCATCGTCCGCGCTGCATATGCCCTGGGTGGACTTGGAAGTGGCTTTGCCGAGAACGATCAACAGCTTCTCGACCTCTGCAACAAGGCTTTTGCCGCCAGTCCCCAAGTGCTCATTGAGCGCAGTATGAAGGGGTGGAAGGAAATCGAGTATGAAGTCGTTCGTGACTGCCGGGACAACTGCATCACAGTTTGTAACATGGAGAACTTCGACCCTCTCGGTATCCACACTGGAGACTCCATTGTCGTTGCACCTTCGCAGACTCTTTCGGATGCCGACTACAACATGCTTCGGACGACCGCCGTCAACGTCATCCGTCATCTTGGTGTTGTTGGTGAATGCAACATTCAGTACGCTCTAAACCCCTTCTCCAAAGAGTACTGCATCATTGAGGTCAACGCTCGTCTGTCGCGTTCTTCCGCTCTTGCTTCCAAGGCCACTGGATATCCTCTTGCTTTTGTCGCAGCCAAGCTTGGTCTGAACATCCCTCTCAATGAGATCTCCAACTCAGTCACACGCTCTACATGTGCTTGTTTCGAGCCATCCCTCGATTACGTCGTGGTCAAGATCCCTCGCTGGGACTTGAAGAAGTTCACCCGCGTATCGACCCTTCTTGGCTCATCCATGAAGAGTGTCGGAGAGGTCATGAGTATCGGTCGGACATTCGAGGAGGCCTTGCAAAAGGCCATTCGCGAGATCGACCCCAGCAACCTGGGCTTCAACGAGACCCCGGCTTTGATGGAGATCGACCAGGAACTGCAAACACCTTCCGACCAGCGACTCTTTGCCATCGCCAATGCCATGAAGGCTGGCTACAGCGTCGACAAGATCTGGGAAATGACCAAGATCGACAAGTGGTTCCTCAGCCGTCTCAAGTCTCTTAGCGATTTCGAGAAGCTGATGGCAGACTACGACACTGTCAGCATCACTAAGCCCTTGATCAAGAAGGCCAAGCAGCTTGGATTTTCTGATCGCCAGCTCGCCAAATTCTGGGCATCCAATGAGCTTGCTGTGCGTCGCGTACGTGTCGATGCTGGTATCTTCCCTGTTGTTAAGCAAATTGATACCGTCGCGGCTGAGTTCCCTGCCGTGACCAATTATCTTTACCTTACATACAACGGCGCTGAGCATGACATCAGCTTCAACGACAAGGGAATCATGGTGCTCGGTTCTGGTGTGTACCGTATCGGATCGTCTGTCGAGTTTGACTGGTGCTCGGTCCGTGCCATTCGCACACTGAGAGAGCAGGGCTTCAAGACGGTCATGTTGAACTACAACCCCGAGACTGTGTCTACTGATTACGACGAGGCCGACCGCCTCTACTTCGAGTGCATCTCATTGGAAACCGTGCTTGACATTTACAACATTGAGAACTCGAGCGGCGTGGTCGTAAGTATGGGTGGCCAGACCTCGAACAACATTGCTCTGCCTCTGCACCGCATGAACGTCAAGATTCTTGGTACTTCCCCAGAGATGATCGACACGGCAGAGAACAGGTACAAGTTCTCTCGCATGCTTGACCGTATCTCTGTAGACCAGCCTGCCTGGAAAGAGTTGACGAGTATCGAAGAGGCGACCGAGTTCTGCGAGCGCGTGTCTTACCCTGTCCTGGTTCGTCCTTCTTACGTTCTGTCCGGAGCCGCCATGAACACCGTCTACTCCAAGCACGATCTGGCCAACTACTTGAACCAAGCGGCAGATGTGTCCAAGGAACATCCCGTTGTCATCACCAAGTACATCGAGAATGCCAAGGAGATCGAGATGGATGCCGTCGCCAACAAGGGTACAATGATTGGGCACTTCATCTCTGAGCACGTCGAAAATGCTGGCGTCCATTCCGGCGATGCCACATTGATTCTGCCTCCTCAAGATCTGGACCCCGAGACTGTGAGGCAGATTGAAGATGCTACTCGCAAGATAGGAGCAGCCCTCAACATCACGGGACCGTACAACATCCAGTTCATTGCCAAGGATAACGAGATCAAGGTCATCGAGTGCAATGTTCGTGCCTCGCGATCTTTCCCGTTCGTCTCCAAGGTTATGGGTGTTGACCTGATCGAGATGGCTACCAAAGCTATGGCCGGCCTGCCTGTCATCGAGTACCCACCGGTCAACATTCCTGCCGAGTACGTTGGTGTCAAGGTTCCTCAGTTCTCCTTCTCTCGTCTTTCCGGCGCCGACCCGGTTCTCGGTGTAGAGATGGCTTCGACTGGTGAAGTCGCTTGCTTCGGTCGCACCAAGTACGAGGCCTACATCAAGGGTCTCATTGCCACTGGCTTTAGGCTGCCAAAGAAGAACATTCTGCTGTCCATTGGTTCGTTCAAAGACAAGCTGGAAATGCTGCCATCGATCGAGCGTCTGCACAAGATGGGCTACAACCTCTTCGCTACTGCCGGAACTGCCGATTACATTCAAGAGCACGGCATTCCAGTCAAGTTCTTGGAAGTCCTCTCTAGCGGTGAGCACGATGAGCAGAAGCAGGAGTACTCGCTTACACAGCACTTGTCCAACAACCTCATCGATCTCTACATCAACTTGCCATCAAGCAACCGCTTCCGCCGACCTGCCAATTACATGAGTAGGGGTTACCAAACGCGTCGTATGGCTGTTGACTACCAGACCCCATTGGTCACCAATGTCAAGAATGCCAAGTTGCTCATCGAGGCGATTGCCCGTCACTACGACATGGAAGTCACCAAGGTAGATTTCCAGGACTTTACTGTTGCTCCTGGATCTCACGACCAAGCTTCTGGAGCCATGTCTAGCCTCAATGGCTCGTTGTCTCTGTCGCAGCTCCTCGCGAGGTCGCCGTTCAAGCGTGAGCACATCACTTCTGTCAAGCAGTTCACCCGAGCAGACCTCCATCTTCTGTTCACTATCGCTCAGGAAATGCGTCTGGGTACGCAGCGACAGGGCTGCCTCGACATCCTCAAGGGCCGTGTACTTTGCACCATGTTCTGTGAGCCATCGACCAGGACGTCAGCTTCTTTCGACGCTGCCATGAAGCGCCTGGGCGGTGAGGTAGTTGTCATTAACGAGTCTGTTTCCTCTACCCAAAAGGGCGAGTCTATCGCAGACACTATCCGCACTTTGGGCTGCTATGGTGACGCCATTGTTCTCCGTCATCCATCCGAGGAATCCATCGACATCGCCACCAAGTTCTCTGATGTCCCGATCATCAACGCTGGTAACGGAAGCCGAGAGCACCCGACTCAGGCCCTCCTTGACATCTTCACCATCCGAGAGGAGCTTGGAACTGTCAACGGCCTCAACATCACCTTTGTTGGTGACCTCAAATACGGCCGCACCGTGCACTCCCTCTGCGAGCTTCTTTCTCACTACGACGTTACCGTCAACCTTGTTTCTCCGGAGTCCCTCGTTATGCCTTTGGGTGTAACTAACGCCCTCAAGGCCCGAGGTCAGCTCAACAAGGTTTCCAATGAACTTACGGACGAGATCGTCGCTTCTTCAGACGTCATATATTGCACTCGTGTGCAGAAGGAGCGCTTCCCCGATCTGGCGAGCTACGAGGCTGTCAAGGATGCATTTGTCATTGACAACAAGTTGTTGAAGGGAGCCAAGGAACACATGATCGTTATGCACCCACTGCCCAGGAACAACGAGATCAACGAGGAGGTGGACTTTGACCCCAGGGCGGCATACTTCAGACAGGTACGTCCAAATTTGAGAGATGGGAAAGTTGTATGCTAACATGTGCGCAGATGAGATACGGACTGTATACCCGCATGGCACTGCTCGCTATGGTCATGGCACCGTAGATGCACAGCAATGTGTATGACTTCATGGCAGGCGTTTGGCGGGTTTACGAATACGAACAAAACTAAGAAAAAGTTCAAGTTCATTTTCTTTTTACTGTTATTTTCCTTTCCGAGTCTATTCCATGGTTCCCGGGTAGACACACACACACACAAACCGTAGATAGATACTCAAAAGCATTTCCACGGAGTTTTTGTAACACGGTATAAGGGTATATATATGATGTATGATTATCATTGTCAGGGTAGGGGGAAGCTATTTCAGTTTTACTTTAGTCTGTTATTTGCTTTTTTTGGCGTTTGGGTTTGGGATATTAGGTTTGGGTGGGGCGGTTTAGCTCGGTTGGCATGGTTAGGTGCATTTTGGAGGGACAAACAGACTATTTCAGGGAAGGGATCTGCATTGGGCGGAGTTTTTGTTGGAAAAGATGGTAGTTTGACTTCAAAGACTACTGATGGCGTCGAGGGAGGGTAAACAATAGAAGACGCCAGACGCCTTGCCAGTCGTAAGGTTTACAGTAAAGAATACTACATGCACGCCTTTGAAGCGTGTCGACGTAGGCACATTTGCGCCTACGTCATCCCCCTCGAAAGAAGACTTCATTTGCGCTTTAACCATGATTCGAGTTCTGGTTTGAGAGGAATACAGGGCCTTAGTGACGCAAGCATCGGCTCCAGCCTGGTAATTGTTTGTTAGTGTTTTTTCTGTTTCTCAATCGCTCGTTCTCCGAGGAAAAAAAGACGTACCAGGCAGCCCACATCCAAACCCAACAAACAAGTAGATGAGGAAGATGACGACCAGAGTCAAGAGGACCATGAGCTTCACGTTCTTCCACCACATCCTCCTCTTCAGTGTCCTGCTCCTGACCCTGAAATCCCTGGCATTCTCTCCCAGCCTGCCCGTCTTGTCCACCAAGACACTCATATGCTCTCCCCTCTCCAAGACGCGCTCGATATTCTCCGTCATAATCTCCCTGACGCCCTCGATCTCGCGCTGCGCCGTCCTCAGCGCATCCTGCTGGCCTGCCTGGGTGCCGCCTTGCTCGAGCATCAAGCGCTTGAGCGCGCCATTGAAACTCGCGCACCCATACGGCGGCAAATCGTGGAAATTGGTGCTCTCGGGCTCAAACTCTGCAAAGAAGCGCTTCTCGAGCGTCGTCAGGAAGCCAAATGGGATGCGTTGGCCCAGCTCGCGCTCGGCGATGACGAGGAAAGTCAGCCCTCCGGCGGTGGCGTGGGCGGCGGGGAAATCCGAGGGAGACTTGACGAGGCAGTGGATGAAGAACTTGGACTGGTCTATTGTCTTGTGGACCGACTTGTCGTGTGCGATGCGCGGGAGGACGAGCGAGACGAGCGACGAGGCGTTGGACGAGGCCGAGGCTGTGTGTTCGGCGAGGACCGTCGTGTTGTGTGCGATGCAGGCGCTGCGGAAGAGTTCTTGTCAGTTTGGTGTTTGATTTGGGGAGAATGTTCGGATTGAGAGCGGGAGAGCGCGGGAAAGAATGGAAGAGAGAGATGGATAGTCGTACTATAGCAGCGGCGTAGACGAAGATGAAGACGCCATGTTTGAAGGAGTAAGAGGTTATTCGTGGAGCGGTGACCAGACTGCGCTTTGGTGGATAAGTGCGTGTCTGCAGCTTCTTCTTGGTTGGTGTGACGTAGATTTCGTAGGCGATGTGGGTTCTTGTAGGAGTAGGAAGGATCGGTATTGTTGTTGGTGCTTGTGGGTCTGAGTCCGGGTCGGTCGCAGGTACAGGAAGTTGGATGCTGCGCAGCGCAAGGACGAGGCGCTAAAAGCCGGGGGTGAGCTTGACTAACTACGTGCGTCATATGCCAAGAAGTTCGCAACGTCTTGCGTTGCGCTAGCTAATAATCCATGGGCATAAGACCAAATCGCGTTGGGGATTTCTTTTTTTATCAGACGACGTGACTTCGCGTCTCTTGCGCGTATATCGCTTGCGAAGGGGCAGGGATTTACTTTTACTGCGACCAACAAGGCCGAGTCTGTGTGCGCATCTAGTCTTGGTCTTGCTTGATTCTCTTCTACGGTCCCACAATCCTTTTGCGCACGCTTCACCTTCAACGCCCCAGCGTAATTGAGCCGCCATGGTTCGCGTCAAGCACCGCTACCTAGTAGTCAACTTCTTGTATCCGGAGCCCGCTACAAAGAGCAAATCCCAACTCCCAGACCTTGTTCAGATCCATTCGCCCACGCCCGATGCGCTCAAGCAAGGCTTCATTGTGCGCATGATACGCGATGGAGTCGAAGAGCTTTTTGGCGATTACGGCTCGGGCATGATATCGTCTGGGCTTAAAGGTAAACATTGTCCTCGGTTGAGCCTGACGGTTCTATATGTATATAGTCAGTTGAACATTGTAACTAATAGTTACCTGCGCAGTAAACTATTATTCCCCCTCAACCAGCACGGCCATAATCCGGTGCCCACGCGACCATTACGAAATGGTCTGGGCAGCCCTCACGTATACGACACGACTCCCACGGCCCCTCGATACACCCGTCGTCATAAGGGTGGCCAGAGTTAGCGGCACCATCAAGAAAGCTGAGGAAGAAGTTATACGCCAGTCACAGCAGATTATCAAGAGAGCAAGGGCTTGGGATGGGCCGGGACAGTTGCCGATGGTGCAGAGTGTGGAAAAGACTGTGGATAAAGAGCGTAGGGTAGAATCCCAGGTGCTTGCTACTGTCGACGATGGAAGCGACAGTGAAGATATGAGTGAGTAGATACGGGCTTCCAGACTTGGATGTCCATCTTGTTTGAAAAGCAACTCCTGGGGCGTGTCATGTATGAAATGGCGGGTGCAAGCGTATTGATACAGCAAGGCTGGTCGTTGCGCACTAGACCTCAACCCGGGCCCGTTTTCCTGAGCATGGAAGAGTAAGATGCTCACAACCGAGAGCTGTAGCACTCTCCATTCCTCCGGACCCTCACATGTTCGCTCAGCCAAGGCGCTCTTCAGTCTGTTCGGGGAGCAGTGGTCTGGAGAAGATCGACAGTACACTAAATTGACCTGGACCGTTGCAGCTATTTCCTAAATACAAAGCAATCGGCGGGTATACATGGCGAGAAATCTATTATACATGGACTCTATTGTACATGCGCTGAAAAAAAAAACTTGTGTTATCCTACAGAAAACATGGGAACACACCAAAATCTCAGTTGGGTCTCAGCATAGCAATCAAGGTAGCGGTGATGACTGCACCCGCCGCAGCACCTTGCAGAACAGCAGTCGTGTAGTCGATTCTTCGCATCGAAATGACCCGCTCGCTGAGCAAGTCATTGGCAATGTAGTTTGCCTTTTCGTGCCAAGTCTGCAAGTTACTATAAGGACGGAAAGACGGGGCAGCCTCCTTGGCCACGGTGATCTTCTCCTCCGGTGTCAACACTTCTTCTTCCGGGGCGAGTTTCGAAGCTTCAGGCATCACCGGGTCGGAGATGGGCTCGGCAAAGATCTCAGTAACAGCTTCAGGGACCACCTCTGGCTCTGCAGGTGCTGGCACGTTGTTTCCTTGTATAGGTGACTCCTCGACAATTTCTTCGACTACAGCGGGCGCAGCAGTTGTCATGGGTGGTTCAGCGTGCTCAACAGCCCTATCAATCTCCTTCTCTATGGGTGCAAGTCCCTGGCTGCTAGGAGAAGGCGTTACGGCAGCGGCAGCAGCAGCAGACGCGGCTTCCGAGGCAATCTTCTGCTGGACCTCCAATGCATTCTTGATCTCCTTGACCATCCTCTTTCTTCGCCAGGGCTCTAGGATTGCCAGACTGAGCAACAGCAAGAAGATGTTGACGCCCATCAGCCCAAAAGTGACCCAGGTACTATTTCTGCGGATGGTATCACTCCAGATTTGCTCTTCGTGGTATTGTGCACGCTCTCTCTTTTCGAGCTGGGCCCTTGCATCTTCCAAAGCGCTCTCAGCGTTTGCGACGGCATCCTTTGCTTCCCGGACAGCTTGGTCGTTGAGGTGCTCAGATCGGATAAGAGCCATGTAGCGTTCGAGATCACCATTGGACCAAGAGTGTTTTCGTTCAAGGAGGGCGACGACTTCTTTTTGAGAGGTAGCCTGGTGGGCGAGGGCAGTGTCGAGGGCTTGTTTAGCAGAGTCGATGGCTAGGCGGCGGGCTTTTACGAGCTTTTCTGCTACGAGGTTAGAGCTAGTTTCCTAACAGGATTCGAGACATCACACACCTTGATCTTTGATTTCTCTCCGCAGAGCTTCAACACCTGAGTAGTCGGTTCCCGTATATGTGTTGACCTTTTGTGTGACTACAGCAAGCTTCGGCAGCAGCTCATCCATGGCATCGGAGAAGCGCTTCAAAAGGCTCCATCTCTGCCTCTCACGATGCGAAGGCAGTTGTTCGTCAGGTACGCGGGCTATGGTATCTTGGGACTCGTTTTTCTTGGGTGGTTCTGGTTCAGGTTCAGGTTCCGGCTCTGGGGTATGAGGTTTTGGGGCTTCGGTAGCTGGAGGTTCCTTCAATGCTGCTACCGAGCTCTCAGCTGCTCTCTGGATAGCTATCTGGTCCTCGAGTAACGCATTCAGTCTCCTCTGTAATCGTTCTTGATCCTCTGGTGATGGCGGGGCTGCGGAAACACTGGGCCGTGGTTGGGGTGTGGGCTGCGATTGTGCTGCGGGCGGCGGCATTGGGATGGGATCCGACCGTCTCGGTGGCTTTCCTCCTTCTTCTCTCCATCTTGTCGAGCTCGAGAAGGCCCGTCGTGGCCATCTCTCAGCCACGTCGACGCTCAATGGTAGCCTGGCATCCCACCTCAATGCACCGCCAAAGGTCGGGCGATGCTGGCAGGCCAGACATGCCGATGACGCGCTGCCCGCACGGCGAGTGAACAGCCGCAATGAAGGCGCTATCTTGTTAGCAACCAGCTCACAGGAAGCATGCTGAAGCAATGGCCTCATTGCTGTCTCTTCCCTCACATCAAGAGCGAAGGGACGGGACGACGAATGACGAAAAAGCACCGGCTGCGGACCTCCGAAGCGCTCTGACGTGCCAAGCGGCGTGGGGTCGCCGCACGCCGCTCACTGGCCCGCTGACCCGCTGGCCATAGACCCCTTGCCTTGCCCTGCTCATGCCGGGTTGCCGGTTCAGGGCTTACCTAGTGCCCCTCCAACATTCTAGACATTAACTAGTTACTCTAGATAGCCCTCGTTCGAAGCCTTCAGACTTTTTTCTCCAAACAAAAAAAATACATTCACTTGGTTCATACGTCCAAGATGGGTTCTATCGATTTGGCCGAGCTGCCCGCTATGAAGAGCGACCCCAAGGTAATACGGTCTTCCATTCATTCAAGACTTACAAGCCGTACTGACACTACGGCGCAGTTCATCTTCTTCACCGACTTCGACGGCACAATCACGCTCCAGGACTCAAATGACTTCATGACCGACAGCATTGGCTATGGCCAAGCGAAGCGCCGCGCCGGCAACATTGCCTGTCTCAACAACGAAATCACCTTCCGCGACTCGTTCCGCGACATGATGGACAGCGTCACAAAACCCTACGACCAATGCATCCAGTATCTGGTTGATAACATCAGGCTGGACCCAGGCTTCAAGGCCTTCTTCGAATGGTCGCTCGAGAACAACATCCCTGTCGTGGTGCTGAGTTCTGGCATGGAGCCCATCATCCGCGCGCTGCTGGAGAAACTCGTAGGACCCAACGCGACCAAGATGCAAGTTCTCGGCAACTATGTTGGCCCACGTGAAGGCAAGAGCATCAACGAGGAGGGCGGATGGCAGATTCTGTTCAGGCACCCAGACTCTGGCTTCGGCCATGACAAGTCCATCGAGCTGCGCAAGTACTCGTCGCTCCCCGAGGGCCTTCGTCCAACCATGTTCTATGCTGGCGACGGCGTGTCCGACTTGTCTGCTGCGCGGGAGACGGACCTCCTTTTTGCCAAGAAAGGTCACGACCTGATTAGCTACTGCGCCCGTGAAGACGTCCCCTTTACTGTCTTCGAGGACTGGTCGGACATCCTGAGCAAGTGCAAGAGTATTGTTGAGGGCAAGACGACGGTCAAGGCGGCCGCCAAGGAGGGCTACGAAGCGTTCAAGAAGGGTGAGGCTGGCCTCAAGAACTAGATGGGATTCTGGAAACTTTGACCTAGGCGAGAACGCCCTTACTGGCGGAAGGCATCTATGCTACGGCGTAGCAGATGCCGGGTTTTCCCCAACACCCCCTTTTTTCTGAGGCGAAATGCTGCGCAGGGTCCGCAGTGATAGCTGTGACATGGGTGAGCGGGCCGTGTATGCGTGTGGAGGGGGGAGGAGCGCCGCCATCTTGCAGGTGACTGCGATACATGAGATGTCTTGACGACATCAAGAAGACGATAGATATGATTTACACGATAGACGATAGAATCTACAATTTCGGTTTGTCCATGGACGTTGGGCTTGACAAAAACAACAACGCTATGCCTCCATTCATCATAATCAATGACACATCACACTGTACTTTTCGAAGGAGGGTATCTCTTGCAGCATAGGAATAAAAACAAACACAGAGACAGAAGCACTTGTCAAAACCTCACTTTCCCTTTTCATCGGCTGATAGCCACCTCGGTCGTCTTGACGATTGTCAAGCCCCTCGGTGTTGGTCTCCTAGTCGCACACCGCGCCTCGAAACTCTCGATGCTCTCGTCGCTCTCACGAGCCTGACTTTCCAGTCTGCGAAGGTTGGATTTCCCCCGGCCAGCTTCGACAGTGTACGTATCCTTGCTCAGTACCGCATCTTCGGCGTACGGGTCGCGTCCTGTTGATTGACTGCCGTTGCTCACGTTCTTCATGGCGAAGCTGTTCTCGGTGTGTTGCTCGCTTTGTTTTACGTACCCCTTGGAGCGAAACGGGGTGCTGTTGAGGCCTGTGGAGCCGCCTGATCGGCCTCTTGTCGCAATGGAACGTACCTGTCCGAAAAAGTTTGCGAAAAGCGGCTTCGCGGTGGGGAGGCAGGCGGCTATGATACCTACGTGCATTTCTACTCTGCCGTATACTTTAGCCTCGGCCCCCCGAGGAAGAAAACGTAATGCGCAGCGGGAGTACTTACTGTTGCCAGATGTAGTACCACGCTCCTTCGCCAGACCAGTCTTTGACTTTGAAGAAATTGGCCTGCATAGGCGTCTTGTAGATGGCCACGGCAGACGCGAATAGACCGAGACCCAGAATAACTGCGAGACCAACGCGCGTTTGTATGGTAACCTGGAGCTTCCAGACCATGGGGATAGGAATCAGGGCGAACAAGAGGTCCGTTGCGATGTTGACGCAAGAGTTGAAGACACCAACATTCTTGAAGATTGTCGCATCATAGCATTTTGCGTCTCTGTGCATGTGTTAGTCTTTGTTATAGGCGGTAGCAAGGCTTGCAGCGGTACAAACCCCATCGGTGGACGCAGATTGTAGTCCCATCCTGCTCGTACAGGGATACATTGGAAGATGATGGCGAACGTCGAGCCGATAGTGAAAACAACAAGAAATACTGGGTTCGTCAGTCATCGTTGCAATGGATACAAACTTTCTCTAGCAGCCTCTACTTACTCAACATGCCGATCAGGAATGGTCGCCATTTCGTCCGGTCTGCCAGTCGTAGCAAGAAGAAGCCGATTGACAGCTTGATCAAGCTGTATGCAGCGATAATAAGGATTGAATAAAAGTACATGTATTTGAAGAAAGGGAAGATGTTCTCTAACGGAAACGCTTCCGCATGCTTTCCCAATCCCAAGCTAATGACTTTCAAGAACAACCCCAACGTTGTTGCGCTTATGCCCTATGAATGTAGATTTTAGCGACAGGTTCAGTAGATCAATATCTGGTCTGTCTGATAAAAGATTATAGACATACAAATGCAAGTGCCATCATGATGTCTGTTTTTTTGGCACGTCAGTAAGCTTCAATGAGTCTTATATAGTGGTGGCATTGACATACCATCCAAACCGAACGTTTTCAGCATGAAGATTCGTACATAGAACCGCAGAAGCACCGCAGCGCTGGACAAGGCAAACAGGGGGCCCTCTACAGCCATCAGCCTGGCTGCCTGGTTCTCCGCCATGTATTCTGGTGATTGCGGTGGCATCGGGGGCGGGCCCCATCCTTGCCTTGAGACGAGAGAATGGTACGCCATATTGAAAATTGCACAGGCGTGGAAGGAAACAATAACAGAAAACTAGATGCCACAGAGGAAATATGTCTGGGCTGTTAGGGCTTTGGTTAAAGGTACCCCATGACTGCGTGCCTGAAAGTAGCATGCGGGCATGTGCAGACTGTAAAGAAGGTGCACCACAGTAGATGATCAAATCTGATTGGTATTGGTCCGGGCCAACATCTGCTTTTCCGTATATGCATGGTACATAGCTTTAATGTCGCTGCGACGGCTCGGCTGTGTTGTGCGACGGGAGAACAGCCGGAGTGGCGGGCTCTGTGCCCAATCATGTCTACAGTGCTGATAGGATTGCGATGTTTAATCCTGAATCTACTAGCTTGCCGATTTAGTTGCTACATACTAAGAAGCATGACGGGATCCTTTTGTTTCTTCTCCTTGTTGTTTGGAAGAACGCAAGGCTGTGGTGTTGTGTATGTGCACAAGCTATCTGCTGAAACACTGTCCTACCCCGCATCTACCGTGCGACGAATCTTGACTATAAGCTGAGTAGTTTGAAGATGCTGTCGTCATGATGAGCATGGAATGCGCTGCTTTCAGATTATCCGGGCCAGCATTGAGTCGAAGTTGGAAGACCATGTCTTCATCCGGAGCAAAACGTTACGTAGGCTCTTTCACTCTGCGTTCAAGCAATCTCTGCTAAAGAAGTGTCAATACTCCTATTCATAAGAGCACAGAAGTTCGCAGCTATTTCCGCTTCCCGTAACACTATGCGTTTCCTTGAACACTGGAAGTCGAGACTGTAAGTTCTCCACAAGGATGTGGTACACTTTGCGAGTGGTTGCGGACAAGCTTTCTAGTCGAGGGAAGGTCTTGAGCACTTGCAAATTGGCGTGGGAAGTGTCTCCAAATGTCGAATGTCAATGTCTTTCTATCCACGGACCAAAGGTATCACATTACAGGCGCAACGGAGAGCCTTGTTGCGCTGAGCTCGTGAGGCTTGCGATGTGCCAACGCGGTGGATTGTGGCGTGACCAAGATTGCAACACGTGTCTGGGCAATTCGGAATGATGCAGGTGAGCGGGTTCAGCAATGTCCGAACGTTGCTGCAGGCGATGCAGGTCATCGCTTGTGAGATGAACAGATGAGATGTGGTCGTCAAATGACAGGACGCTAGTGGCCCAGGCGAACGGAGGCCGGTTCCGCGGAGGGGACCAGCGCTTGAAATCACCCGCAATATGGCAATTGGCCACGCAAAGATAGCGTGCTCAGGCGGGCCGCGTTACCCTATCCCCCCTCCCGTTCATGGTCTCAGCCGTTTTGCCGCCAACAAGGCCTTCTTTGAGCTTCTTCCAATATACGTGGCTAGGTATGAGGAGAAACAAGTGGCCTAACGAGTTTCCAGATACGTCTTAGTGTCTGAATTGCGTACCTGTCGGACTATATGCAGAATGTAGTAGACAAAATTCTCAGGCACCACATATCTTAATTTCTTCCCGTCCGACCCGCTCTTAACCTTCGCACTACGCGACCGGTTAAACCGGAAAAGAGTGAATCCAAGCATGCATGAAAATGTAGAGTCAGCCGCCACACGGCTCGGGGTTTGTTCCATGCAGCGGCTTGTAAAGAATCCCAGGTATTTCTGACCTATCCATCACCCTGTTCTTCGATAGACCCGTAGCCGAGGCTTCCAGAATCCACTAACGCATCTTGCGTTCATTTACAGCCTCAATGCCTTTTTCTGATCCTCAAGACGGGGCGAGACTCAGGCAGATCCATGTCTTGCGGAGTTTGGAAGACGCCCTTATGAATCCTGCAATGCAGAATCGGCATTTAGAATACGTTTCGGTGATAGTTGCTTGCTAGACAAAGCACTAAAGAGGCTTTAGATCTATTTCAACCATTCGAGGAATGTGGGCGAATAAAACGGTGGTCTACCATGAGCTCAAGGGTTTGCCCCCGCTGACTCGAACCCTACATGGAACCAACAAGCCGAGTTTCTGTATCCAATAACAAGTCGGCATCGGTGCTATTAATGTTCCCATTTCTTGGTTAGACTAGATGCAGGAAGGTGTTGGTATGCATCCTGAAGATATTTGAAGGGCTTGTGCAGCCTTGCATCTCTAGGCAGGGCTTTATCATATTTTTTCGCCTCCTTCCCACGTCCTAATATAATCCAGTAATAGCTAGCTTGTGTTGGCCTTTTGTCCGAAGTCATATTCAAAGCAGCGGCCAGGTTCAGTCGTTCACTCATCTTCATCCTTCGAGGCCCCCCAAATCTCCAAATATCCAGCTTTAACCGGGTTAAAACGCGACTATGCGAACAACTGCACTCCTGTGGCTGGCGCCTGCAGCACTGGCCAGCGCCATTCCTGCGTTCGAAGAATCTTCCTCCGCTGCCTCGTTCGACAAGAGGCAGAATATTTCACCGAACATTCTTGGGGGAAAGGTCCTCCAGGCTGATGTGTATGCTGGAATCGCTGCCATCAATCAGCAAATTTACCAGGCTACGCAGAAGAACGACCAGTTCAAGAAATGCAACCCCTTGAACATTGTTGTTCGTAAGGAGTGGTGTGTATCCCAGAAAAGTACCAAAAGCCCTTTGCTTATATACCTAGGGCTACCTTCACCAAGTCGGAAAAGAAGGACTATATTGAGGCTGTTCAGCGCATGTCTAAGCTACCACCAAAGACACCTAAGTCCGAATGCCCGGGCTGCCAGAACCGCTATGATGATTTCGTCGCTGCTCATATCAAGCAGACGTTCAGCATCCATAACACTGGAAATTTCCTTCCGTGGCATCGATACTACACCTGGGCCTACGAGCAGACACTGCGAAATGAGTGCGGCTACAAGGGCTACCAGCCGTACTACAACTGGCCACGGTGGGCGGATGATCCTATGAAGAGCCCTGCTTTGGACGGCTCTGCTCTGTCCTTGGGTGGCAACGGTGTTGCTGGATGCTCCAACCAAACCTTTTACGGAATTCCCACCAATGCTGATCCCAAGATCAAGATTCCCAAGGGCAATGGTGGAGGGTGCGTGGCCTCTGGTCCTTTCAAGGACTGGCCCGTCAATCTTGGGCCTGTCTTCACTGACTCGCTTTGTGTGCCTCCTAACCCAATCTCCAATTTCACAGATCCTAACATGGGCCTTGGATATAACCCTCGCTGTCTCAAACGAGATATCTCATCTTGGACGTCCAGCCAGTGGACCAACGATGAGATGGTTGTCAAGCTGCTCAACAGCGCGGACATGAAGACTTTCTGGTCCGACATGCAAGGTGGTGACCCAGCTTTTGCCAATAACTTCATGGGCGTGCACACAGCTGGCCACTTTACAATCGGCGGCGACCCCGGTTCTGACTTTTTCACTTCGCCTGGTACGTTTTCTTGCTATGTATCCTCAGGTTTGCATCTACTGACGTACAAAAGGGGACCCATATTTTTTCTTCCACCACTCGCAGATTGACCGCGTTTGGTGGACCTGGCAAAACATCAACCCCGCCGAGCGCACCAACGCTATCCACGGAACTACTGTCATCTCTGACCCCACTGCGCCTGAGACTAAGCTCACCGACAAGATGACCCTTGGCTATGCTTATCCTAAGGACATTACCATTGCTGAAGCGATGAGCACGATGGGTGGACCTTTCTGCTACACTTACATCTAGACGGTCGAGCTGGCAGCGTTTTTCACCATTCATGTAAATATTTGTTCTTGGTAGATAGTCAATTGCTACCGATGCACAAGACGGAACGCGCTTGGCGTTTGTAACCGGCACTGTGTGACGCCTCATTCCAGACCTCGAACAGGGCTAAACCCGGCAAGTCTTACAGATTGTTTCTTCACCGCACAAACTTGGTAGATCTGCTTCGTTACAGCCTCTACTGAGAAAAAAAAAACGGGACGATTGCCCACAATGCCTAGCAAAAGTGGTGATGGTGGGGCAACTACAAGCATCCGAGACGGCTACCACTACTTTTGTCAAGTATTGTAGAGAACTGTCTTTGTTTCCTTGTGGAGAGGGCCAACGACGATTTGGACAATGTCCCGCAGCGCTAAACGGTCACCATACCTGGGCTGCATACGTCCCGCAACCAAGATGGATTGGCGGGGTCTCTCATCCAAAGGCGCGGAGACCCTGCAGTGCCAACGCATCACCGCTGAAGAAAGACCTGAGGCAATCATGTGCACCAATGCCTCAGATCACGCCCGTTCCCAAGAAGCATCTGAGACGGAAGCCACCTCCTGCTCCGAAGCCGATTACATAGATTATTGGACAGTCTGCAATCCGTCTTGTTGGGTAGTTTGCGATTCGCGGCAAGCGCCTTACCCCACTAACATCATAGTCCCGCGACGCCGTTTCCAGGGTCCCCGACACGAATTACGAGTCTTATTGGGCATCAATATCGATATTCGCAACATTTGTTTCCCACCCAGCAGGCCCTGAAAGAGAGAGAGAGTTGGCAAAGAGATATATACCGATTTCTTTTGTTTGTACACGGTTCAAGCGTTCATCATAAGAAGAGCCCCTGGCAAACACCCCATTTTGCCCCCCCACCCCCCATTTCTCGCAACCATGAACGTCGACCCACTGACTGGCGCGCCGTTGCCTTCTACCGCGATCCAGCGCATCCTGTACCTTGCGCCCAAAGTACACATTTACCAGATCCCGCCTGCGACTACGACCAAAGGCTACCAAGCGTCCACTTGGACCGCCAACAACAACCAGCTACAGATCTTCACCGCGCGGTTACGCATCATCGAGACATCGATACCGAGTACATCAGACGAGGCGGGCCACCATGGCGACGGCGGCGGCGGCGGCGGCGGTGGTGGTGGTGGTGGCGAAGAAGAAGACGAAAAAGTCACGACAACAATACTGCTCGAAGACCCCAAGAGCGGGGATCTCTTCGCCGCTGCACCCTACACCAGCGAGCGGACGGTAGAACAAGCACTCGACAGCAGTCGCTTCTTCGCCATTACCGTCGTGGGCGAAGGGCGCAAAGCCGTGCTGGGCATGGGCTTCGAAGAGCGCAGCGAAGCCTTTGACTTTTCCATTGCCCTGCAAGACGCCCGGCGCGTGCTGGGCTTTGAGCAAAAACCGAACAACACACAACTGCCGTCATCATTGTCGTCGTCGCGCTCGTCCAAGACGGCGTCGAATCACCCCGTTGCTGACGAGGCAAAGCGCGACTTCAGCCTCAAGGCCGGAGAGACAATATCCATCAACCTGGGCGGACTCAAGGGCAGGCGGTCGAGGAGTCACGAGAGCGAGAAGAGCGACGGGGGCCAGAAAAGCGAGCAGGATGCTCTGTTTAGCATAAAGCCACCGCCCGGCAGCGGTCCTGGAGGCGCCTTTTTGCCCCCGCCGCCCAGTGCAAAGAGTGTCAAGGAGGAGAGGAGGCGGAGCAGACAGACTTTTGACGCCGCCAGTCTGCCGCCAAAACAGACGGCCGAGGACTTGGGCTTTGACGATGGAGAGTTTGGCGAGTTTCAATGAGATTGCGGAAGGAGGGGAGGGATATCACGTAAGGCAAACAAGTGGGGGGAGGCCATTGTCTTTATTTGTTGTTTTTTTGTATATTTAGCAAGGCGTTTATATCTTGCATCTGTCTACGTCTATTGTGTTGGAAGTAGACTCCATCACGTGACTCACTGCACTAAACACAATCACTGCACTACTTGGTATAAATAACTGAGTAGTTCCTAGCTCTAGATAGATAATCAATCAATCCTTCTTTCTGTTCAACTATTTTGCTTGCATGGCAGGCGCGTTGGGCATTCAATATTAAGAATCAATAACGGGGTTTGACATGCATGCATGCTTGACTGAATGGATGCATGGATGCATGACTAAATGTGTACGCATGTCGTCAGACGCCCAAAGTCGCGTGTGTGATAGGGCTGGGTATCATCAGTAATTTCTGGTTGCCAGCAGAACAAGACTTCAAAACGAAAACGCCTTTGAAGAACCGAAACAAAAACAAAAAGAAGCATGACGATTCGACAGTCTTGTGTCTCAAGAATATGTCCATCCCTGCGCCTCTTTGTAGAGCCTCTCGATATCGCGGATCAAATCTTCAGGCTTGTCCCCACCTTCGCACTCGGTGAAGACACCCCCGTCCACTACACACCTCACCTTGTCGTCTAATCTGACAGTGCAGCTCGTCGTCACGCCCACATCACTACTGTGCTTTGCGCTGTCTCTCAGCAGTCCCATGCCGTATGCACCGTTTTCTTTGCTCATACAGTCGTTGAGCACACCGAAATCAAGACCATGTTCCAGCGCGCAGTCTTCGATGAGAGACCGCGCCGGTATCTCGGGATAGTCGGTGATGAGGCAGTTTGTGAATCCGAGGTGGAGCTTGGGATCGGGGTACGAGGATGCAGCACACAACATGACAATGTCGCCTAGACACTCTGTTTGGCCGTGCTTGCACAGCACGCCGTCGTCTTCGGTGAGGCTGTGTGGTTATTAGCATCGCCCATGTGTTTGCGCATTGCGTCGTGGAAAGGCAAACATACGTGCCAATCATGCTCAGACGGAAATCCACCTTGTCCGACACATTTGCCATGGTTGGCAACACCAGCTTGTTCAGACATTCGCGCGCGTCCGGACATTTGGACATGATGTGCACGTCCAGGGGCACCTTTGTGTCAGCATCCATGTGGTCATGGTCATCAGTGCAGGTCCACGTCGTTGCCAGCCAGAACAAGCTGACGATGAGGATTGCTGCTGCCATGTGCAGGCGGCTCTTACTGCGCGACTTGCGCGAAGCCATGGTGTCGTCGGCGGCGGTTGCACCAGCAACCGGGGGGTGACTTGGGATGAGGGGCGTTTTCTCTTCCATTGTGTACGACGGGCGTTGAGGGCGGCGCCGGCTTTTTGTACTAGGCCTGGATTGCTGGTGTTATTGCTGGGCCGGACTAGCGAAGCTGCGGCTGAGGCTGAGGCTGTGGAGACGCCAGGTTATGTGATGGGATAGGACGTGATGTGATGCTTGTAGTCAAATGGGGAATGATGGACTGACGGACGCTTGGGGCGTGTGATAGCGCGAGTCTAGGCGTCCAGGTCGGTCCAGACAAGATGGCATTAGACGGATTGGTGCATTGACAGACGATCCATGGGAACATCCAACATCATCACATGCTGCGTCTCTGCCCCCGTCCTGTGCCTGGAAGAGGCGGAAAGCAAGCCGAGGCGAACGCCACGACGGCACAACAATTCCCCATGGCGCTGCGGCTGTGTGGCGTTTGTCGCTCTGAGCTGGTGGGCCCCAAGGCCTGAGGGGCTCTACGGCATCCTGCTTCACAAACACTACGCACCTTTTACGGGGCACGCAATCCTCCTCTTGCTGCCGCTCATTTTTCCTTCTTACGCTCGCTCACCATGAACGAGTCACTTCTTGCGTTCCTCTTCTGATACCCCCCATTTAGACATACCCTACTACTGCTACTGCTTTATCTGCCCCACGCGAGACTGCCCACCACCACCACCACCACTACCACCATCCCTGGCCCGGCCCATTCATCGCTATACTTGCTTTCTTGGCCCATGCGCAGCCCTGCATTTCCATCCTCGCTTTCCTGCACCTACTAGCATAGACTCAAAATGGCCTCAAGCGATGCAGCCCCGGCCATTGACGCGTTTACCTCCTTCATCAATCCCACGACTTTGCTCGACTTGGCCCGTCGCTTCTCGGCAACATACACGGACCTCGCCAGGACCTCGACAGAGCACTTCCTCGCCACTCCCGTCACTGCCCTACCCACTGGAAAAGAGAAGGGCAAATTCCTGAGCATTGATGTTGGTGGCACCAACCTAAGAGTTGGCTTTGTTGAGCTAATTGGAGGGCCAGATGGCACTGCAAAGCATGAGCGTGAACGAAGCAGTACCATTGGGGATAATGTCTTTAGCCAGATTAACAGAAGCCATGACAAGAACTGGCCCATTGGCGATCACCTGAAAATGGACCAAGCCGAAGACCTCTTTGCCTGGATTGGCGACTGCATCGCTGAGGTCGTAAAGAGTGCTCTGGAGGAACAGCAAAATAGCAATCATGTGACGTCGCCTCTGGGCGATGAAATTCTTCTTGGTATCACCTTTAGCTTTCCAATGGCGTAAGTCCAATCGATCCTACATGGCCACAAGGCTGTGCTAACATCCCTGTTAGCCAGACTCGTCTCTCAGAAGCAACTCTGCTACCAATGGGCAAGGGTTTCGCCATTACGTCGGACTTGAACCTAGGCAAGATGCTTCTTGCTGGGTACGCGCGACATTGCCAAATCTCCGACCAGAACAAGTCGCCGTTGCCAAGAATAAAAGTCGCTGCCATCACCAACGACACAGTAGCTACGTTTGCGTCCCTCGCTTATGCAGTCAAGGCTTCACCCAACAGTCGCGTGGCAATGGGTTTAATTGTTGGCACCGGGACCAACGCGACAGTACCAATGAAGCTGGACCGCCTGCACCCCGCCAAGAAGAGCGCTTTGGCCAATCCCGATGCAGTCGAGACTGTTGTCATCAACACTGAGTGGACAATTCGTGGCACTGACAAGCCCTTGGTCCATCTTAACATCAAAACACCCTGGGATATGACGCTTGATGCCAACAGCGATGCACCTGGGTTCCAGCCATTCGAGTACATGACGTCTGGTCGATACCTTGGCGAGATTGTGCGACTGATATTCGTCGATGTAGTCTCCAAAGAGAAAGACGTACAGATCCCGTCATCATTACTATCCAGGAACAATCTACCAACCAGGTTCCTATCAGAAGTCATCGCGCGCAAGGGAGGTCGTATCGTGCAACAAGAGCTAGAGAGCAGGTACCCGGAACCAAGCCAGTCCCAGGACCCATTCTGGACGGTAGACAGAGTGGAAATGATTCGTGATATTGCTGAGGCCGTGCAGCAACGCTCTTCAGCTCTAGTCGCTGCTGCATGTGTAGGGTTGCTGAACTGTGTAGGTGAAGTAGCGCTAGACGGGGCAAAGGCACCTAGCAATGGCACGCACGCCAAGGGCAAGCGTGAGATTGAGGAGCTGGTCATAGCATATGCTGGCGGTACCATCTCCCAGTATCCCAAGTGGCTGCAGACATGTCAGCAATGGATCGATATTCTGGTCGAAGAAGGCTCGGTTGCGAATTCATCCAAGCAAGTCACGCTCAAGGAAGCAAAGGATGGCGGCATCATTGGCGCCGGAGTGCTGGCAGCCATGACGGACGAGATGGCGTGAAAATGCATATTTGAGATATAGATAGAGAGAGAGAGAGAGACTCGTTGCTGTATTGCTAAATGCGAAACATTGATGACTCGCAAAATATAGAGCTGCTTGTTGACCTCGACGTAGTTTTTCCTTTTTTTATTTGCAAAGCTGCCACCACAACCGTACATGCTATTCTCGATGTATTTCTCATCTTTCTTCAGCAACAAGACGAAGAAAAGAACAGAAAAGAAAAGGTTATCAGCAGCACTACTACCAGCACCACCACCACCACCAAACCCCACATGCACATACCTTTCCTCGTTCAAACACCCCTCATTCATCTCATAGGCAACTGATTCTGCCACTCTGGATCCACCTTGCTCTGTTTAAAAAAGCTCTTTCCCCTCAACCACTGCCGGTACGCCTTGTACCGCTTCTTGCTCGTGTCCTCGTCCTCGACATCGAGCGGATTCTCCTTGACCCTCAGGAACTCCTCAAACTCTTCAATGTCCTCCTCTGGCGTCTGAAACTTTGTTCCAGACACCTGAAGATGGTGATGCTGATGCTGATGCTGTAGCTGCAGTGGTACATCGCTGTAGATATGCGGATGGTAACTGTACGTCTGAGGGTACGAATACGAAGGAGCGTGGGAGAAAGGCGTGCTGACAGATTGCGACGTCATGGGTCGAGCGTGGTGCGAAGCATAGGAGCGTATTGACGCAGCATCCGTGTCTAGTCGGGGCTGCTCAGATAGCGGCATTTGGATGCCGTCCTTGTCAAAGTCCTTGGGCGCAGGGACGCTGCCTTCAGTCACAGAAAGGTAATCGTAGTATTCCATTGCGATGGGATCGTCGGCGCTTGGAATTTCGCTGCTGACAACTAAGGGAAGGTTCAGTGGATGCTCGATGTAGCGGGAGTATTCGTCTTCTTCGCTAGGTGCAACGGAAGGATTCATGCTGTTTTCGTAGAATTGCCGTAGGGTCCATTGATGGACTAGGGCTTTGTCGGCTGGCTTGAAGCCTGGTTTGAGCGTCGAAGACAAGCCGGTGGATGTGGACGTCGAGTTGTTCATTGACTGGTAGGCTGATGTTGCAGAAGCCGACATGTGAGTCTCAAAGTGAGGGTCCCGGAGGATAGAATGTCTGACTGGCTGGTCTACATTGGGCACGTTGATATGCATATTCCTCCCACGCGGAGCTGGGAAGCGATCAGGCCTTGATTCAGTCTCGCTCGATGGGTCAATGATAGTGACGCCTTTTCGCAGCCCTTTCTTTTCGTCTCTTCCCTGCGCGTCAAGTTCCTGCTGCTTCTTGCGAGGCACAAATGGGGATATGTTTTCTTTCCTTGATGGATATGTCCCGTCCCGTCCAGGTCTCGGCTTAGCCAGCCGAAAGGCAAAGATCTTAAGGTAAGAAGAGATAGCCAATGGCCGATAGTATTCAAGCCAATAGTCGTCACGGAAGCTGACAAAGTCGAAAGCAGTCTCTTGCATCGGCCGTGCTGGCATGATTGAAGGTGGCAGCGCGCGTTGCTGAAGATGCGAAAGAGTATACCAGTGAATATAGTCTCTCCTATTTCGCGCGAGGACGGTTTGTGGGCTTTGGTGATGAAGATAGTAATCAGTGGACAGATCCCACAGCATTGGCTGGCCATGCGAATAGGTATAGTTTCCAAGGAACAGATTGTAAGCTTCTTGTCGCTGTGAGTCGAGAAAGGAGTTGTGGTAGTATCGCTTGAAGCTTTCCACCATGTCGCGCGAGCTGCTTTGCCACTGATTGATCTTACGATACGTGGCCATCGTATTCACGAGATGTGATCCACCATATTGGATTGCAATGGTGTCTCCATGGCCATGGAACATCTGTGTGAATAGCTCAACGCAATCGGAATCGTATTCCACAGTGTTTCCAGAAATGACGCCTAGCGCCTGGAGCTGCCGGCCGAGAGCACGCTTTCCGATAACGAACTGCGCTGCGTTGGTTCGATCTAAACAGTCAATGCAGTTTGTTCTAGCAACACCGTTCTGCACTTGCGGTCCGTCAAACTCATTGTCGCCGTTCCGGAAGAACCCTGTTTTACGCATCACTTTCTCAGCAAGGTTCTCCAGAGTGCCTATGACATCCTGTCCTCTCGTCTTAGCTGCTCTGGACATGTCGAATGCCTCGTACAAAATCTTCTTGTCTTTAGGCAGAGATTGATTGAGATAGTCAACAGCGTGCTTGTATTCGTGCAGCAGTTTAGATTCTCTCGGTGTTCGTTCTCGAGCCTTGATCAAATTAAGAACATAGACAGGAGCTCCATATCGTTCAAACAAGTTGTCGAAATGCAGTGCTGCGGCGCTGTAGAAGGGGTCAATAAGGTTGAGGTCAATATCAGGCTTGGGAGTGACACCGGTGTTGTCTTGTGTCCAATACAGCGGTATGCTACCTCGATGTTGAACATAGGATGTGTAGCTGGGATTGGCGTATAGTTTCGGTCCAGGTGCATGGAAGGATGTTGTGGTTTGTTCAGATACGATCTGCTCAGTCTCAACATCGTTTGCGACATAGCCCAAGTCGTTTGTTCCCCGCTTCAGAAATCGAGCTCCAGCGAAGAACCTGGATCTTCGAGCAATGATGGTAAGGTATACCCGCCGGCCGAAAACATCGAGAGAGGACTGATCGACATAACCGTGTATGATTGGATGACACCAGTCGTACATATTCTTCAGGGCATCGCGTGCAGGGTCAAGAAGATGATGGTTCCACACAAACATGTCCTGATAGTCACGACCCAGATTTGGGATGCCTTCGCTTAGCGCAGTCCGTTGCTGTATGATGTTCTGCTGTAGACTTCTCGTTACGTTGTAGGAATACGAAAAATAGAATGATCGCGTAAGGTCCATATTGTTGAGTATGGACAAAAATCTTGCCTCTTCCGGGTTCCTATCTTTCTGGTATTTGGACGTGGATCCCGTCGTCAAAGGAATCATCTCTGTACCATCGATCTGGTAGATGTAATGGCCACCCAGCATAGCTACCTGAGATCTCTTAGATATCAAGAGCATGTAGTAGGCCTCGGTGAATCGAATGAAGCCTAGCAACCCCCATGTGCTGCACTTCAGCTTCATGCCTCCTGTAGCCTTGTTGCCGTCAGCTATCGTATCTAGGAGCTGGTGCATTTCTCGCCGACTATAGACTATGTCATCCTCGAAGATATTCAGGTGTCCCGGCGCAGCTGTTCGATCGATCTTCAGCACACGAAACTGCCTATCTGTAATGTCGGCACCGATGAGGTAGAAGCGGGTACTAGTTTCGTAGAGGGAAAATTTGTGCATTCTCTTGATGCCGCTTTCGCCCACATTTTGATACGTCGCACCCTTGATCTTGTGCACTGTCGAGGGCGTCGATGGTCCATGAAATGCTACGTTCACATTCGGGTTCTCCTCTTCACCGCCAAACTTTGTAGACGCAGACTCTCTTCGGGGCTTGCCATGACCGGGCAGCTTTTCCAAGTCAGCTTCCGGCTTGAAGTTGTGGTCATGTTCAAGTGGCAAGGTTTGCGGGCTTCCAACAGCAGTTGGAGCTTTCTCGATGTCATCTAGCTTGTCCTGGCCGATGCTTTCGTGTGATGTGGTTGCTCTAGAGGCCACTGAACTGGCACGCTCTGGAGAGTCCAGCCTTGACTTGGACCTCTCCATGATTAGCGATTGAGTTGGTGGATGAGTTCGGAGCGGTATAGCGAAGAGAGATGGCTGTCATGTGGTCACGGCGTGTTCGTCGGAAACTCAAAGCGGTCATGTGTGCGCATGATGCATGGTAATCACAACTCAGACTCAAAGGCTTTGTTCACCAGACCAATCGTTACGAGAAGGAAGCTGAGAAGGAACGTCTATCCAAGTGCAGTACTTCACCGTAGACTGGAAGGGTCCCAGTGTGTTGTTCTCCCCACTAGGTCTTAGCTCGTGAAAGCTTGGCGCACGTCAATGCACCTATCAGTGCCAAGACAGCACTTATGTAATGCATGATGTGGAACACATTCAAATTGGGCTAGTTCAGTGATCCTGAATAGGCTACACTGAAACAAAGATAACACCTAGAGCATAAAACTGAACCTTTCCCTCTTCGGCACCATACTCGCGCCCTCATCCAAGGCCACACCTGCATATTCCGCACTGTCGCTTTCCCTCAGCTTTCTATTCTCTTTGACCAGTACCCACCTCAGCACAGCAGCGAGGACCCCAACAAGCAGCATAAACGTAGCACATATACTCATGCCCCTCGCATAGTATGGACCATCTCGGTCGGGAAAGATACTCGTGCCAATCAACGGTCCCGCTTGTCCAATGAGATTCAGAATGGCCATCCCCGTACCCTTTTTACTGTCGCTTTCCTGATTGTTTATTGTCCACGTTATGATGCACGTAATTGCACTAAAGAAGCCTGCTGTGGCGGGGAAGAGGGCTATATAGCGGATCGTTGTGTTGTCCGACTCGAGATAGCCAAAAATTGCGATAATGCTGTATCCAACTGTGGCGAGTAGGGAGTGGAACATGATAAAAGTTGAGCGTGACTGCAAGCGATCCGAATAATGCGCGGTTGTAAGCACAACAACGAAGGCGGACAGATACGGAGGCGCTGTCAAGCCTTGCGCGGTGATCGACTCCCAGCCCATGTTCTTTATGACTGTGGGTAAAAAAACCGGCATTGAACTAAACGCGACATTGCAAGAAAAGAACATGAGCGCGGTCAAATAACACTTTGGATCTTTCAGAGTCTGGAGTACCTCGCGGAAGTTAACACTCCCTCTTCTGCGTTGGCCTTGGTACTTCTCGTCTTCCATGCCATGGTCTTCTTCCTCTTTCTCCGATCGTAACCTCAGCACTGCAACCTCGCGCTGTCTTGGACTCAGCCACTTTGCAAGGCCTGGTCCATCTGGTATGAAGTCCCACGCCCAGACAGCAACCAGAACAGACGGAAACCCTTCCACTAAGAACAACAATCTCCATGGGTTGAACGGGCTATGCTCTCCGAGTTTGGTGATGAGATAGGCTAAAGCGCCAGCAAATGATGCCGAAAGCGGGCTTGCGCTAACGATGATTCCGGTCCGAAAAGCGAGTTCATGTCGACGGTAAAAGAACGAGAGATAGAACGGTATCCCTGGGGAGAACGCAGCTTCACTGACACCAAGCAAAGCTCGCAGTATGAAGAGGAGACTAAAAGAGTTAACAACCGCTTGGAACGACGCGGCGAGGCCCCAGGACACGGCACATAAGGCGACGTAGATATGCGGTGGCACAATGCGATACCTAACCATATTTAGCGACACTCTGACCTCTGGGTATATGATACAAACAGGAGTGTCATCCATTCGAACACAATGTAGGGCAGATAAAATGCCCACAAAAGCCATTCATACTGGTTGGAGCTGAGGTTCAGGTCTTCGGCGAGGCCGGCTATACGCGCATTACCAATGTCTATCATTTGTAGTCAGCATAAGTTTACTGGCCCGCCCAGATCCTATTGTACGTATACTTGCTATAGGAACAGCGGCTGAAGCCTTCTAGGTATAGGATCTACTCACTTGACCGATCCAAGAAGCCCAACATGTACAGGAAGGCCATGAAAACCACTAGCCTCCGGTCAAGCTTTTTGACGACTGCCCGGTCCTCATCTGGAGTATACAGCTCGTAACTTTGAGCCGAACCAAGCGATGCGCGGCGCATACTAGGTAACAAGCCCTCTTCTTCTTCATTTTCCAGTTCTTCTTTCGAGACGGAGTCTTGGCGTGGGGAGAGTGTTTCTAATTCGAACGAGTTCGGGTCGTGGGCCACAGACGAGCCATTGTAGCGATATGAGGACCGAGGTAATGGCGTAGCCTGGACTGAGTGTTCACTAGTGTTAGGAGACGCTGGCTTGTGTGGTGAATGACGGGACGAAGAGGAGGACATGCTTGGCTTTGTCCGTAGAAGAGGGGCGCATCGGCAAGAGAGAGAGAGAGAGAGTCACATTGAATAGGGCGTAAGGATTAGCATCAGCCGTGACTTCCGAAATCTAATTGTCTCATTGATTTGATAACGCCAAAAGCGTCAGAGATGACTACAACCTTGTCTCTAGGGTTCTAGTGATGCCGCTTTGAGGTCCGTGCAGCTTACCTACCCCACAGTTGTTCAGGGTCTCTTTCCCTGATCGACATCTGCGTCGCGCATCTACGGGTGACGACTACACCCCAAAGGTCGGAATTCAAAACTACAAAACGCAAACTCCAAAACATAAAATCTAACGCGCGAAAACTGGAGTAATATTAGTAAAGAGAGGTATATCTTAATCCGTGTATTACTGCTAGCTATTAGCTGCTTCAGCTACTCTACCTACTAACCCCTAGCTGCGCTGTCTACCAACTACTAGCTGCTTTAGCTACCTTTTTGCGCGTTAAACTTAGCTTTTTTAGTTTTGATTCTTGTGGTTTTGAGTTCCGACCTTTAGGGTGTAATCGTCACCCGTACGCATCGCTTCATCACGCCTAGGGACTATGGAAACCCCTTCAGCAGCGCCTTCTGACGATCCTCGCCTAGATCTATTACCAGGATCTCCATCGACACCCTTGGGCATGTCTTGCCGCATGACTCGTAATGCTTCTCACTATTCCCGATCGACTTCTCTGTCCATTAAGTATATCCTATCACTACTTGCACGTATATCCAGCGATATACCGCTTTTCATCTTATTGAAATTGGGTTATCGCATTCGTGAACACGTGCAGTTCTGCCGACACCCCATTTCTACTTGGGTAACGTCAAAACATTCGCAGACTTGTTAGTATGATTCTGGCCTATCACTGGCTATACGTATGATGTAGAAACAAGTAATCAGACAGCATGGCATAGATCAGATAAAAAGGACAACCACGATGAAACAATGATCATATTTGGAGACTTGGAAGAAAGCTGTCCCCTTCTGGTCCAAGAGACCGCGTCTATTTTGGCAATTGCCAGTCCTTGTAGCTCCACTTCTCGGATACCGTGTACTTCTTCTGCTTCGCGTATGGGATTTGTCTCCTTGCTTCTACCTTGCCTTGAAGCATCATATTCCGGAAGCGGTCCTTGAGCAGATTTCCCTCTGGTTTAAGAAGACGTAGTGAGTCTCTGAGCTCGTCTGGAAGCACAACTTCAAGTGGAGCCTCGGGTATTCTAGGCTACGTTAGCAAACAGCGCGATTTCGCCGCAGTGAGGGAATCTTACGGTGCCTTGCCGAACTGCCTCTTCCTAAGCTCGACTTCTTCGCCATCATCTTCAGTTGCATTGGCGTTCTGCTGCTCGAGAGCCTGGCGTACAGCAGCTCTGGCCTTCTCCTTTTCTTCGACACTCTTCGCTAGCCTCTTGATCTCTTGGAGTTGCTGCTCTTTTGCCTTCATCTTCGCCTCATGTTTGGCCTTCCTCTCCGCCTCTTTTCTCTTCTTAATCTTGTTTCTTTGTGATAGGGTTTTCCTCTCTGGCCTCTTTTTCTTTGCCTCTTTGTTCTCATTGTCACTAAAGCCCTCCCACTCACTTTCCCATACACTCTCTTCGCCCGAGTCTGATTCCGTCTCAGCAGCCGCTCGTTCCATACGCTCAGCCTCTTCACGGGCCTCCTCTAGGCGCTTCTTCTCGGCCTCGACGATCTTGTCAGACTCGCGCATGAGCTCGTTCTGCCAGTCCTCGAGCAAGGGATTGTACGACTTTCCGCCGGTAGGTTTACGGACTGCTGGGATAGCTTTGCCGGTCTTTGCTTGGGAGACAGGTGCGCGCTTCAGAGTCTTTGGTTCAACCTTTGGTTTCTTTTCCTCCAGGTATTCAAATCTGGGATCTTTTTTGACCTCCTGTACTGCCCATGGGTCATACATAGCGTCGCCGGTCTGTACTACATCTTTCTTAACCTGTTCGCCGCCGTAGGCAATGGCTCTTAACCTATCGTATTCCTTGCTTGAGACCTTGGCCTTCTTTCTCTTTCCATCGTCGGCAATGTCCGAAAGACGCTTCCTGGTGGAGACGGCAGGAATGGCGGAGCGTTGGGCGAGGATTTCGTCGACCTTGAGGGGCTTGTTGCGCTTCGCGATGGATTTCTTGATCTCGGCAGATCCAAGGGTATCAACAGCAAAGAGTTCGTCGGCAGTCTTTTCCGCAATGACACCACTGCAACATTGTCAGCACCAGCTAGTGGTCATGGCCAGCGCCAGACATACCCTTGGATTATCTGATCGCGCACTTCTTCAAGGCCAGATTGAATTTCTGTGACATCGACATTTTTACGCCAAGCCTTCTTGCCCTTGCGACTGGCTTGCTTGTACTGCGCGGGCGCTGCTCCCGTGTCTGCCATTGTGCCTTTCACGTTGTTGTGCTGGCGAGTCGTGGGGTTGTTGGTAGTCGCAAAAAGTTCAATCCAAAATTCCGACCAACACGCGCACGGGCTATCTGGGAAAGACCCACCGAGAGCCCCTGCGCTTCTCGGTAGTCGGTGTTGGCCTGGCCGTCCAGAGTGCGAGGCCTCTAGTTCGACCAGCACTCCTATTCAAACACCGCACCCCGCCAAGATACGGAAGCCCCAAGCTTGATTACCGTCTATACGCTCAGTCCTCTGGTTTTCTTCCTTATTCCGTGGCTCCTCTTACGTATCCCTCACTATGGCGCAAGCAGGGTATTCGAATCCGCTCAAGAAGTTCAAGTGAGGTGTCCTCCGCAACCAGCCTGTACCCCGTATACTAATTTGCTGCAGGCTCGTATTCTTGGGTGAACAGAGTGGTATGCATGCGTTGTTCTAACACAGCAGTAGAGGCATATATGTTGACCATATGTCTAGTCGGCAAGACATCTCTGATCACCCGGTTCATGTACGATTCATTCGACAACACCTACCAAGCGACTATCGGCATCGACTTTCTCAGCAAGGTGCGCGCCTCCCGAGACCAAAATTTCCGGGCCTTATCTTTAGACCACCTCTGACTTACCCTCGTAGACCATGTACCTTGAAGATCGAACGGTCCGCTTACAGTTGTGGGACACTGCTGGCCAAGAACGATTCCGATCTCTGATTCCCTCGTACATCCGCGACTCTAGCGTGGCCGTGGTTGTGTACGATATCACAAACAAGAAGACGTTTGAAAACACAAGGAAGTGGGTGGATGACGTGAGAGGTGAGCGAGGCAACGATGTGATCATCGTGCTTGTAGGAAACAAGACCGACTTGAACGACAAGCGCGAGGTCACAACAGCCCAGGGCGAAGAGGAGGCCAAGAAGAACAACTTGATGTTTATTGAAACGAGCGCAAAGGTCGGACACAATGTAAAGGCATTGTTCAAGAGAATTGCACAGGCATTACCGGGCATGGAGGGCGAAGGTCAGCAAGGGCAGAGTCAAAGTATGTTGCAATGTCGGCATTTGGGGGAGTGCCATGCTAATCCACTGCGCAGTGATCGATGTGAACATCAACCCCAGCCAGCCGGCGCAGGAAAACTCATGCTCATGTTAGAAATGTCACGACGCATTCCACAATCGACTTTTTGTTCATTCGCTCACAGCGGGTTGTAATTATTTGGGACCTCTTGCGAGTCTGCGCAAGTCATTATCAGCAAGGCGTTTGGACATGGGCTGCATGCATCTTTGACGTCGGAAACGTGTATTCTGTAGTATACGAGGGCATATCCGTGCGTGTTATGGCATGACGTCAATGGAGCGACGCCCGGCGCTGTGGGATTACATGCATTCGAAACCCGCCTATGCCACCCAATTGTGCTATCCAGCTGCATCATGCTGAACCGGAACGCCAACCGTGAGATGACCACATGGCGCCGTTACATGTACAAGAAAATTACATGAGAATCGTGATCAGATGGAGAGGGGTTCCGTCAAAGCTTGCTGAATTTGATCAAAGTACTATTGTCGAAATGACTTTACTCGAGATCGCCTGCTGAGCCAGCCTCAGACGGTGTCTTGCTGCCGCCGACCGGGATCGAAGTGTCTACGGCGATCATCTCGGCTAGGATGTCTAGAACGGGCTGTGTGTCGTGTTAGCAAAATCTGAGCGGTGGGCAGGTGGCGAAGTGCTCTTACCTTGGGCACAGTCTTGTCGTAGATGTTGATGAGTTCCCTGGGGTTAGGGTAGACTTTCAATGCGCGGTAGAAGCACAGCGCTGCCTCCACGTTATCCGCACCTGCCACAGACAATTAGCACCACGTCTCGCCAAGACAGCCAACATGATAGCGACATACCCTTTTGCACCATTCCTTCGCCCTGGGCAACCTCCTGCATAAAGTATGCCTCGACCTCTTCGGGATCCTTGGGGAAGCCCTCGTCGTTTGCGCGCTCGACCGCCTCCCGGATGGCCTTCTTCTGCTCGGCGCCTTGTGCCTCGGCCTCCTCCTTAGCCTGGCGCTCTGTCCGCTTCGACTCCTTCTTGAGCTGCTTGCGGAAATTGGGGTCGTTTCGTCGCTTGTAGTCGAAGTAGGCGGCATATGCGAGAAGGCCTGTGATAATGGTGCCGGCGCTGATGGCCGCAATGGTGGACGGTTTTAACGACGAGTTGGACATGGTGGCGGCCGAATGCGTGGAATTGAGGAGCGCTTGAGGGCGGACAAGGCACGGCGGTACAGCCTGGAAATGGAGGTCGGATGGCGGAGGTGCGTGTGTGTGTGGTGTTCAACTTTTTCTCCAAGGTCAGGGAAGGCACGATCCGACATGGTGGAGGGTCCGAGCTCGCACGCTCGACCGCGGCCCCATGCCATGCATGATGCACGCCCGCTTACCTGGCACCATTGCTGCTGCTCTTACTCCTGCTCCTGCTGCTACTCCTACCACCGGTCCTGCCCCGCTCCCCTCTACATACCCCTTGGGCCGTCCTCTCTGCAGGCAGCATGTCGGACAAGCAAAAGGGCATCTCCCTCCGCAGAAAGCGGGGGGACAAGAGCAAGAAGAACGCGCCGCCGACCATCAGCGCGCCGCGACAGATTAGTGCGCCCATGCCCGTGAGCGTGCCTCCATCTTCACTGCCAGGCTCCGGACGTCCTTCGAACGAATCCAGCAGATCCAGGACCAGGCAAGATGCCCTGCCGTCGCAACCCAAGCCGCAGCGACCAGATAAGACGGCCGACCTGGTCAAGAGGAGGTACTCCCAAAAGGTCACCACGGCGCCGCCCGACTTCAGAAACAGAGCGCTTATGCCTGGCATGCCTGATATGCCTGCCCAGTACAGGGAGGACAGGGAGCGCAGCCGGTCGAGAGAGCCGAGGCCGCAGGACATGTCTAATGCGCCCAATGGGTCCAACGGGCGGGCGTTGCAGGTCGACCCCCGCGCGCTGAGAGACCCCAACTTGAAAGTCGAACAATGTGAGGCGCGCATATGGAAAAGTATGCCTAGAGTTAGGTGCTGATTGAATGCAGACGTGTCCACCATCCTCGCAGACGCCTCTGAAGCCGACATCAACCGCTACCAAGATGAGCTACGCAAGACCAAGCATCGTACTTCCCTCGATCTCCAACACAATGTATACCAAAACCGTACACAGTTTATCAAGATCAGCAAAGAAGCAGAGAAGCTCAAGGGTGAAATGCGGACACTGCGCCAGCTGATGTCCGACCTGACCACGACACTTGAGCAGACAGCGTCGGCCACTGGCGCGAACAATGACACTGCAAGCTCACGGAGAGCCAATAGGAGTTCAATTGGCGACCTCAACCAGTTGCGAGCAGGCCAACTGCAGCAGCTATACAGGGATGTTGAGGGCTCGCAGAAGTACCTGCCTCCTATACCCGGGCGATTCATTGTGTGGAAGTCGGGAAAATGGTTTGAGCTGGATTCTGCAACTCTTAAGGCACGGAGAAGGGTCAGGCTGCTTCTATTGAACGACCACCTTCTGATTGCAACGGAAAAGAAGGCCCGTAACGATGTTCCCGGCCAGCGTGATGGCAACCGAGCAAACATGGAATTCATTGCACAGCGATGTTTTCCGCTACAAGACATGCATGTCACAAGGACGCCAGAGGAGCGTATCATTATCCGTGCGGGTGCGGAAACATTTACCTACGACACAAAGAAAGAAGATGCTGGTGACAAATCTGCTTTTGTTGCTACGTTCCGCAAGACCAAGGATGACCTGCGCAAGAGTCAAGAAGCCGATGTGCAAGAAAAGGACCGGACTCAGGACTCGTATAATCATCTGCTCTCCCGTGATCCCGCGCTCATGAACAGGACAGAGCTCCTGGACAACCTGTCTGATGGCATCAACAACGAGCCAGCCAATACTTTTGTGGACGCTGATGGCCAGACACGCAATGTTCGTTGGGTGGAGAGCCAACTCGACGATCTGGACATTGAAATTGCGCTCCAGCATTTTGAGGAGGCGGTAATGAAGGTCGATCGACTCAAGTCCCTTGCAAAAAACATACGAGGCAATGAGATGGCAAAAGCCATTGTAACGTACAAGGTCAACGAGCGCGCTGCTAAGCTAGCAAACGTGCTGGTCAAACACATGGTTGAGCACAACAACTGGTTTTCCTCTGTCCGGCAGCACGTCAGCTGGGTAGTCCAGCTCGGCTTCGAAGACAGAGCGCGAGAAGACTATCTTGAGGCTCGCGGCAACCTCATCAAGACCCGCTCACGGTTCGTCATTGTCTCACTCTCAACCTTCTATGAACATCTGGCTAACACCTTCCCTCAGTCAATGCGTCTTCGAAGGTAATCTTCCCGATTACATTTTCCAGATCTCGTACATCTACTTTATTATTATCAAAAACACTGTCGACATGTTCCAGAGATGTTTTCCACAACAGCTGATGTCTGCGTGCGTCAAGTGGGCAAAGGAGCATGTTGACCAGTTCAACGTGTTGTTAAAGAGGCAGTTGAGCAGTGTAGAGGAGGGCGGAAACGTTTGGAATGAATGTCTGGGGCTGGCACACGAACATGCAGAGATGCTTAGGGATGTTGGATTGGATTTCACGGAGCTGGTGGGTAGGGGGGTTGGGGAGCCAGATGGTGGGGAAGCACAAGCACCGGTGGGATTGGGCGTGTCTTCCTAGACTGTTTTAAGAACCATACCAAGAGCTGCCTATAGATGCATACCATATGCGTCGTATTTTGCCACACTGTGTACAAGAACATATTAACAACCACGATAGGCTATGTGAATCAAAGAGTGTACCGGTGCACATGGCTGCGGCTATCGGAACTAGCAATAGTTGCATGCAATCTTGTACATCGATACACCTCGGGATATGTTAAATCGCAATTACTCTTACGTTTTGGATGAGTACCATGTGATGCAAGCACTTTGGTATATTCAAGCCTTGGGACACTTGGCCATCCTACTGATGGTGAGGTGGAGGGTGATGACAAACAAGAATGGGGATGTGCTAGTGTTTTAGAGTGAAGGTATATTTACAACATTGTCAAAAGCAAACAGTTTCCTATAATTTCTCACAGGAATAGATTTTCTTCGCATGTACTGCAAGACTATACCATCTGCCATGACCAAGAAGACTTATGGCCGTAACAGCTAAGGGGAGAGTGATCAAAAAATGATAAAGGTATGGCTAGTCTCCTTAGCTTCTGATTTAGCTATCGTCGCATCATGTTCTCTCTCTATGGAGTCTTTGACAGTCTACTGACAGTCTCTGACTAGCCAATAACTTCCCGTTTAGCGCCATCGTTCACTCTCACCGAAACATTCTCAGACTTCTCCTCACTGCAAATCTTACTAGCGTGTCACATGCAGTGACGGTATAGTGAGAGCTCAAATTTAATGGGGGTATAAGGGCAGATGTAAGACTTTATTTGTCGCTCGCCTCTCTTGCTTGTACATTCTACTCTCAAACTTGATACAACATACACGCAACCCAGCACGAAAACAACAGCAACACAGACACTTCCTTGTATAGGTCAACAAGAGTCAGGATGCCTACCGAAAGCGAAAATATACAGTACCTGTATCTGGTTCTGACTCACGACGGCAGCTCAACTGTAAGTTTTGCTTTTCCCTTTGCAGAAGTGCGAAGAAATTCATCGACCATCTCACCTCACGCCTGGTTATGGAACATTCTATACACAAAGCGTGTTGCTAATTCCTCATAGATCGATTGGGATGCTGTCGGGGCTGCTCTCGATCTCAACAAAGGCGCCGTCACTAAGCGCTGGTCGCGGCTCAAGACAGCTATAGAGAAGGGCGACACTCCCAGTGGATCGACCTATCAGTTCCTCTGGCTTTGTGTAAAGCACAGTCAACGCACAAGTGTAAGCTATAGAGATTTTTCGTTCGTTTTTCGCATCTTGCCGACATGGAGAGAAGAGAAAGAAGACAACTAACAGCCAGTAGCCACTCAACTGGGCCGAGATTGCACAGAAATGCAACACCACAACCGGTGCAGCATCCAAGCGGTATTCGCGTATGAAGATAGCGTTTGAGAAGGGTGACACTGTGCCTGGCTCACCTGCTAAGACCAAGGCTAACCGCAAACCCGCTGTCAAGGAGGAGACCCAAGCCACGGAAGATGTCGAAGCATCTCCCAACGCAAAGCGTAAGCGCGTGACCACCGAGGCGACTATTTCCACTGCCGACCTTGGTACCGATGTCGACGACGAGGATGTCCTTGACGTCAAGCCAAAGCGCGCCAAACCAAACAAGGCCAGTCCAGAGCCAAAAGGCAGAGCTATAGTCAAGCAAGAGGATGAGGATAACGATGGCGATACGTTCTTCGACGCTCCAGAAGTCTTTGACGTCACCACGGACGCGGTAGATGCCATTCCAGAGGAGCACGCTGACTCGATGCCCTTCGGCGATGTCTTTGCCTGAGCTATGCAATCCTACACGGCACTCGTTGCGAGTAGAGCTAGGAGGCATTGCGGGGAGTATCGAACATAAAGGCATAGAAAGACTTCAGGGAATATGGTGTGAGCAACGGCCCTGGGCTTTTGACGAACATAGAAATTCTCATGGCACTTTGGAAAATTCAATAGTGTTACGCCGTGGAGTATGGGATTGATATCATGGAAGAGCATTGAGTTGCAAGTGCTCTTCAAAGCGCCTAATCACTTGGTTATTATCGACCAAAATCAATATTTAACTTATTGCCTTCTTTTTCATTTTCACAAAAATTCCATCTCATAAATCTGCAAGTCTATGGAGTCAGCACCAACTTTCCCGATGTCTTCCTGCCCTCAATATCTTGCGTTGCCCTCACAATGTCGCTCAAGGGGTATACATCATGGATCTTGACATTCAATCCATCCTTGTCGATAAACTTCCATAGCTCATTTGACGCATCCAGAACTTCTTGGCGCGTAGCGAGGTAGTTGAAGAGCGTTGGCCGGACGAGCTTTACGTTCTTCGCTGATAGGCGACTAAAAGCTGTGTCAGCCGCAATTCTCAAGGAATAGATTGACACGAAAAACAGCGGCAACTTACGCAAGAGCGAATCCTTCCACGGGTCCAGACGCGTTACCAAACGAGCACATGGTACCTTTCCTCCTCACTACTGCAAGCGAGCTGTCAAAAGTAGATTTGCCGACCGAATCAAAGACGGCATGTACGCCCTCGCCACCAGTAGTCTCGAGAACCTTCTTCACGAAAACATCTCTGTCTTCCTCGTGATACTCCAGCAAGACCTCGGCACCATTCTGTTTTGCCAAGTTTCTCTTCTCCTCTGTGCTAGCTGTGGCGATGACCCTTGCACCAACAGCCTTCAACAACTGACACAGCCATAGACCGACACCACCGGCGGCGGCAGTAACAAGAATCCAATCGCCCTTTTGCACAGGGTATGCATCACGGATAAGGGTTACAGCAGTCAGGGCCTGGAGAAGGGAAGCAGCGGCTGTCTTGGTGGAGATAGAGTCCGGCAAAGGGACAGTGTAGTTCACTGGCGCAGCAACATATTCCGCATAGGCAGATTGGCCCATGTACGCTACTCGAGTACCGGTCTTGAGGTCGGCAGGTGCATTGGGACCGGTGGCAGCGATGGTTCCAGCGCCTTCACGGCCAAGGATGTAAGGAAACTGTGTGGGCTTGTAGACGCCTGAGCGGAAGTATCTGGACACGGGGTCTGAGTTGTTGGCGCAGATGAGGGGGTATAGGTTGGACTCACGTGTCGATGTAGTTGATGCCGATGAATTCGTTCTTGACCAGCACCTCGCCTTCTTTGGGTTCGGGCACTGGCACATCATTGTATTGCAAAACCTCGGTTCCGCCCGTCTTCTCGATATAGACGGCTTTCATCGTCTTTGGTAGGGAAGACATGGTTCTCGTACTAATTGCTCTCGGGTTAAGTTGCGCGCTGATGGCTGAGAGTCGTGTCGATGCAGATGTTTGTTTGGAAAGCAATCGAGCAGAGCGTATAGCGTGCAGAACCAAAGACATGAATTATAGAAGTTGCAATTGATGACCTCGGTATTCTGGCCGAAGCTTGTTTATAACGGAGGGATACTCGTGATGATAAATACACAGTGGTGCCCCGCTCCCCACTCTCCGCACCCTGCACGCGTCACGTCATTCAATGATTATGTGAATTGGGACATTGTAGCGGCCGGGATACGAGCAGAGATTAGTGTGTTGCACTGATTACTACCATCTAGTACTTGCTAGGGCGCATGTCGTTGATAGGGCGTACAAAGTTGCTGGTCCGTTTATACGTAGGTGGAGAGAACCCACGCCGATTTCGCTCGTGGTCTGCAAGCGCCGTTGTAAGCAGACGACTACAGGGTGTCTCCAATATTGACTTGTAGAAATATTCTGGTTTGTCAAAGCACATTATGCTTCCTGCAAAATCTTCGCATTAGAGACAATCGGTTTGGTGGCTGTTTGCCTTATCGCCTCATACCATATCGGTACAAGCGCAATTCTTTAGTTGCACTCTCCTATACCAGGGTCCGCTCTTACATCCCCTCTTGGTGATTTGAAATCAGAATCCCATTGTTGGGATTGACATGCTCAAACAAAGTCAAGATCGGTTTCTGAACGAGCTGCCGAGCTGTCTCAGTAATTTTGGCCAAGAAACCAAACTTAGAATTTCAGCGCTCGAGAGAAGAAGTACCTAAAATACAACAATTTTGATTGCAATGCACTAGATGTGTGAGATGGCCTTAAGTTGTGCCTATCTTTACACTTGTCTTAGTCTTCAACCACGGCAGCTGCGCTACACACTGTCCTTACGCTAAGCTTGGTCTTACAATATATTGTTTGAATTGTATACGCCTACTCCTTGGTTTTAGAGTGGCTAGAATCATGGTACCTACTGTATTATTGGCAGTGTGGGCAGTGACGCTTTATGCATACGCCGGCAGGCACAGCATACAACCTCTCAATTACCTCATCAAGACTTATCTTTGTGCTCAGATTCCGTCTCTCTCATATAGCTCACTGGGAGTTGTCAATCGCTCTGCTATGAGTTCGAGACATTCGGCGCGTCGGCACATGCTCAACGATTCGGCCCTGGGTTTTCAACATGTGCGCAGCAGCTTCACAGCTTTTACGACAGAGTCACAGAGGGATAAGCCAACGAAGATGTTCATGAGTAGCGAGGAGGGAGACATGTGCGGTTCGCGCTCGCTTGTCCCACCAATCCGTCACCCGCGCAGCAAGAACCAAGTTCACCAGCCGCCCTACGTCATCGCTCACACATGCAAATTGCAACCACCATGTCCCAATCGCGCACTACGAGCATTCCTCGCTGCCCTGATGTAATAACATCCACACATTTTCCTAATATACCGGTCAACTAGCACCTTGTCGTATTAAATACCTCTTGTATACAACTTCTAAGATGGGCGCATTCCTATCTTCCATCCTCGCACCTATCGCCCTACCACTAGGCTCATTCCTAGCTATCCCAATGTTCAGCTCGTGGTCCACCGGCTTGAACCTTATATTTCTATCAGTAGCGTGGACGACGATTGCCGCGTCGTATTCTCCTCTTCAGTTGGAATTCGTTGCTCCCCTAGTCCTGCGACTGTCACTGTACATTATACCTAGTCTGATTTTCCTTCTCTTCGACGTTGGCGTACCTAGTCTCGCTGTCGAGTTCAAGAGCCAAGGCAGATGGGGCATCCCAAGTAACCAAAAAGGAGGCGCGAGAGCAGTAAGAAGGGTAGTAGCGTGGAGTTGTGCCAATGTACTACTTACGGTAGTGCTGCAAGCGGGCATTGAGTTTCTGGTGACGGATGTGTTACATATGAGAAGCCTACTGCTCATCAAGGGCAGCAAATGGGGGCTCAATCACTTACCAAACCCGTGGACGATGGTCAAGCATGGCGTCATTGGCCTCCTGTCGCGAAACGTAAGTTTCCTGTTTACTATGCCGCAGGCAGGCTCATGCTAACAGCTGAATCAGATCCTCCAGTATTACATCCACAATCACCTCCTGCATTCCCCTACTGGTGGAGCCTTATCAGACCTCCACCAAAGCTGGCACCATAGTATCCGCATCCCCTACTCTTTCGTGGCAAACTACGACCATCCCATCTGCCATCTCTTGCACCGTTTTCTTCCTTTGTACCTCCCAGCAGTCGCATTGCGCATGCACATATTGACCTACCTCATCATGGTGGGACTCTTCAGTCTCGAAGAAACATTTGTGTACTCTGGCTACAATGCCCTACCTTCAACCATCATGTTGAGGGGCATGGCACGTCGTGCTGACGCGCATATGATGAGTGAGGGAGAGGGTAACTATGGATGTTTAGGTGTGTTAGATTGGTGTCACGGAACCACCTTGGGCAAGGATGTTGTGGAGGATCTAAAAGCGGAAATGGACAAGCACAACGTAGAAGCCAAGGCAGGAAAGGCTATTGACGAGGCAGGGAATGCGGCGAACGGGATTACAGGAAGACTTGGAAGATCCAGAAAAGGGAAAGGAAAGAGGTAAGTTGCACATCAACACAACATGGGACGCGGGTTAGGGCAGTAGGATTTGGCGCATTGGTCCTCGGGTCATGGGTGCGGTCTCGCTCGTCGTCGTTCTTAATACCTTTACGTCATAATCGGATGGAGTTCGCGTAGCAGCCGGCGCAATGATCGGTCGAACAATGTCAATGTGTCTGTAACTCTATTCCATGCATCAGTACTCGATTACCGCCCAGTATGTACCGCGCCAATTGAACGCCCAACTATGACATCACGCAAGCGGAGACCAAATGTTCACTTCTGGACCGTCTCAGATTCGCTTGCTCGTTATAAAGTCTTATGGTAAATGCCTTGGCGGTATCCTCCATGAAAAAAATTGGCTGCCCTGCCGCTGCGGTTCTTGATCCTCGCTAGTACGGCTGCAGTATGCCGAAGTCATCTTTCATCCCATGCACTGAACGCCGAATGCCCTATCGTTATCCGTCGCTTAGAAGACCATCTGGTGAGGCCTGTCTGAGCTGCGGAGGCTGAAGCTGGCACCGAGGTAGTCCACGAGGTGGGGCTCCTTCTTGATGGTGGCCAGGAGGGCCTTGTCGACGGCCTTCTGGTCCTCGACGCGGTCCTTGGAAGTCTCCTTCTTCTGTTGCAATTGTTAGCATCGTCGCATGGGACGCTTTTGTTGTGGTTACGCACCTCAGGCTTCTCGCCCTGCTTGAAGAAAGCGTCCTCGCCAGGCTTGTGGGGGGCCTTGTCCTTGGTGAAGTAGCCATCTTCGCTGGCCTTCTCGATAACCTTCTCATCTACGCCCGCAAGGTCGACCTTGGTGGAAGTAGCGATGACATATCGGGCGTTTACTCGGCGGAGGGGAACACCGTTGACTTTGAAGGGACCGGTAACAAGGAGGACACCCTGGGCAAGGTGCTTGAGGACAACGACGCGCTTGCCGCGGAAGCGACCAGCAAGAAGGATGACAACGGTACCGGGCTGAAGGGACTCGCGAACCTTCGCAGGGCGGACAGTCTTGCGGACCTTTGGTCGCAGTTAGCGGAGCTCGAGAAGATGCTCTATTCTCCCAAGTTCCACAATGGCGCACCCGCTGCATGCTGGCACATTGGGTCGTTTCCAGCATCCATGCAATCCTTCTCTTTATTTTGAAGCTCCCGTCTCTATCGCGAACGTACCTTCTTGGGAACAGCGACGTCCTCAGCAGGGTAGTACTTGCTGGCCTTCTGGCTGTGGTGCGGTATCGACCTCTCCCCCTTGGAGAACTTCTGGGTGGTGGGCTTCGTGTCCTCTTGTGTGGCCGCCATTTCGTTTCGCTGTGGTCGTTAGTGCTGGTCGGTGGTGTTGGCGATGGAGTCGGATTTTCGTGAATTCCAGTGTGTGCCAAGCTGTCCAATCGATACGCGTGGCCGGGCCGAGTATTGTTCCGGGTCGCTCGGAGTTTCCCGCCGCGTCGCCGCCAGCTCCACCGACGAGGCCTAGGAAGCTCGAACATCATTGCCCCAACATCACCAGCAACACACAAACATGTCGATCCAGCCGCTGATAACGTTCAAGGCGGGCCAGTGTGAGCTCACAGTAAGTTCAGTGCATGTCTGCTGATTGCTTTTCTATTGCTAATCGCGCATTCAGCGCCGAAATGGTAACCAGCAGACGGTCAAGCCAGTACCGACACCTGGTTACGTCTACCTGTACCAAGGAGAAGATGGTTTGTTTGCAGCTACATCACCGCATGCATCAACTGATGGTCCCAGAATTCGTGCACTTCTGCTGGCGGCCCCGCGACAGGCCTCTCGATCAGTCCGAGCTTGACCTCATCATGATCCCCGGCGACGGCTCGTTCCTCCCATACACAGGCAAAGAGTCCGCCGAGGACTCCGAGAATCTCAGGTCACCCACCGATGGCCGCATTTATGTTCTTAAGTTCTCTTCCAGTTCACAGCGCTACCTCTTCTGGTTACAATCCAAGTCGGAACACCCACGTGGCGCAGCCTGGTTCAGCGAGCGCGACCAAAAGATTGGGCAAATCGTCGACCTGTTGTTGAGCGGTGAGGAACTCGATGTGACGGCTGAACTTGCAGGTCTCTCTGACTCACACGGCGGCAATGACGAAGATGAGACGATGGAAGACGTAGACCATTCATCTAGCCGAAACCGCCATGGTAGCACTGGAGGCGCTGGAGCTGATGCTACCGGTGGTGACATTCGAGAAGAAGGCGAGGAGTCCCGTGAAGGAGGTGCTGATGGTGGCAGAGCGTAGGTTCCGTCTAATTGTTATCGAATGCGGCGTCGTGGCGTAATGGAATCTCTGAAAACACTGAAACTGCTATGGAAGACTATGCCAGGGTTCCTTCTAGCAAAAACTTGAAAGAATATCCTGTTACGGTACGGCGTTTGGGAAGAAGCATAAGCCCAACCAAGAACATCGTATATTGGCACTGGCTGCTCATGTACAACAATAGAAAATAAGCATCATGCTACGTCTACCAGTGGCCACGCCGCGACGCCCGCACTTTCGTTCTGTTAAGCTTCAGCATCCTGATCGTAGTGCTAACGTCCTGACAGAGCCGCGTCAGGCGATGTCTCAGCTATTGTCTCGAACTTCATGGACTCGCTCAAAGGCAACAACATGGGTAGTAGCTCGCAACAGCGAGGCTCAGGCGCCCCCTTTACTACCCTCCTCGACCTCCTCTGGCCTTCACACACCGTTCCTACCGTTCAAAACGCATCCGATGACATCATCGACGCTCTATGCGCCCAACTCCCTACAACACCTTTCCTCCTAGAAGCCGAGGTCGAAGACGTTGATCAAATCGACCCAAACTCGGAGACTGCACAGATGGCCATCCAGACCCTGAGCCGAGAGGAGAAGATTGATGTGCTCAGCAGGATTCTGCGGGCGCCGCAGCTGAGGGCGGCTCTGGGTAGTCTGACAGAAGCTCTGAAGACAGGCGCTTTACCGACAGTCAGCCAGGCCCTCAAGATCGATGTCGAAAACGGCGGTTACATGAGGGGTGGAGCCATGCCCCTTGGCGGGGGAGACGCGGTCAAGGCGTTCCTGGATGGCGTCAAGAAGACGGTTGAGAAGGAGAAGAAGGGAGGCGATGAGATGGATACCAGCTAGACGTCACAAAAAAACTGCGATGAGAGTTGAATACGACTCGATGCTAGTTGACGACTACACATGACTTACGGTACATATCCAAACAATCAACGAAACAGGCATAGCGATGCTTGTGATGAATACACCGTCACAGTTTCTCATCTTCGCTCTCAATATCTTGTTTAGTGTTTGATTCTCTATTGGCGTATCTGATGCACTGCAGGATCCTATGTGTATCACATCCGGTTAAATGTCGACCGCATTTCTGGATGCTGAACCGTACGTATTGGATCGTCTCTTTTCCCTATCCTAGCCACGGTCAGTATTCGCCACGGCCAAACAACCGCCTTGTTCACAGCTGTCGTGCTCGTATCTTCCGCAGTTATGCTGTGTCGGTTCCCCATACCTCCAACGCAAAGTCCCAGCTCAACATCTCCAATAATGACTAAAAACGTGCGTCACATCGGCACTCAATTGCATGAACCCGAACACTTTTTCTCCATGTACCTCACAGGTACACGAGGTGGAAATTGGGAAGATGCTGGGAAGCATGAACGGAGAAAGCTATTGGGTTGAGCAATCACACCCAGAGACATGGGAGGGAAAAACGTTTCTGGGATGAGGAGATGATTTGTTAGGTAGTGCGATCGATCGCCAGTAGGCCCCCGAAGTATAGCAGATTGATCACCTTGATTATTGTGAGAGGACCGGTGAGGACAACTGCTGTCTACAAGGGTCGTGAGCAAAGCGCTAAGCTAGTACAAGACGAATCGCCATGAACTCATGTACGGTAGCGCAAGGTGGTGCAGATTATTTCGTGGTGGTCATGCGGGCGAAGACTTGGATCCATTTGTGACACACGACAGATTGTTTGGTCGGGTTGAGAATACGAAAGCGCTTGTAATTTAGTGCCTGGACGTAAGTGTTGTCGGGGAGTAGGTAACACAGGCGGTTAAGTGAGATATTTCCAGCATGATTGTGTGACAAGTACGAAAGCTGTGTTAATAGCGCCACAAGACGTTAATGCGACCTGTCAAATTGCTGTTTAATGAATGTAGCAGATGCTGACACTCTTGGCTTGTTTACATCGTCACCATTTGCTTGGCTGTGCTAGATACCGTTCACCAATTTTTTGTAAGGATAGCGCAGGTGAGGAGACGGGTTTGGCCGAGACATGAATATTTGGGCTCTATGCCAAAGGCCGTATCGAACATTGTAAACTCGAAAATGGCTAGTGTAACGACAACCTCTTCCCCATGACGTGAACACCGTGCCATGAAACTCCATGCGACCAAATGCTCAAACAAGACAGGACGCCACAACCCCCAACTAACAGTGCACCACTAGTAGCTTCGGCCGAACAAGATCCATTGTTTGGCTGGAGTGGAGCAACTGGGGTTGATGCACTTAGTCTTACCTGGCTCGATTCCTTCGGGCTGTTCGAAAGGAATACACAAGCTCTTTGCACCCATAGCAGGAGCTTGCTTGTCCTCAGCAACGCCATCGCCCAATGCTGTCCTCGCGCTCTTGGCTTTGACCTCGTCCTCACACTTGTCACCCTCACAGTGAGGAACCAGAACAACGTTCTTGTTGTTGAGAGTAGGAACGAAATCATCCCAGTTAGTGAGTTGAACGCGGTGGCTTCGGTAGGTCTTGTCGGCCTTTTCAAACATGTCTTTCTGGATTTGCTCGAGCAGCTTGGGCACTTCTTGTGTGAGGTCATCAACGTTGATTGTACCGCGTGCAGCATCCTTGTCGTCGATGTCGCGACGCGAGGTAGTGACAACACCCTTCTCGGCATCCTTGGGACCGAACTCGATTCGCAGAGGGATACCCTTGAGCTCCCAGTCGTTGAACTTCCAGCCAGGAGAGTAGCCTTCGCGGTAGTCGGTCTCAACGCGAACGCCTGCGTCTTTCAAGTCATTCGAAATCTTCTTGACCTTGCTGTAAAGGCTTTCCTTGTCCTCAGCAGACATCCTGTTGAGATTAGTAATATATTCCCTGGAGATAGCAGAGACAAACATACTTGGCTGTAACACCCACAGGGATGACCACAACTTGGATCTCAGCCACGCGAGGAGGAATGACCAAACCTCGGTTGTCTCCATGAGTTAGAATCATGACACCGATTGAGCGAGTTGTCAGACCCCAAGAGTTTTGCCAGACGTGAACGTGCTCTGCCTTTCCAGCCTCCTTCGCATGAGGGTCCTCGACCGTAATGTTGAACATCTTTGAGAAGTGCTGGCCTAGGCAATGAGAAGTTGCAGCTTGGATGCCACGACCCGTTGCAGGAATGAAACCTTCAATAGTTGTGGTGTAGTCGGCTCCAGGGAACTTTTCGTTGACGGTCTTGGTACCCTTGACAACGGGGACAGCGAGCAGGTTTTGATAGACGTCGGAATACCAATCCAAAATCTGCAGAACTTCAGCACTAGCCTCCTCTTTTGTAAGATGCGCAGTGTGGCCTTCTTGCCAGAGGAACTCGCGCGATCGGATGAAGGGCATGGGGTCTAGGTAGATGTTAGACAGAGTGTTAAAAGAAACGTTTTCGAGATCATACGCTTGAACTCCCATCGTACGACGTTGTTCCATTGGTTGAGCTTCAGAGGCAGATCGCGGTGAGATTGGATCTTGCGGGCGAAGTAGGGATACATGGCGGTCTCCGATGTAGGGCGCACAGCCACAGGCTTCTCCAGGTCAGACTTTCCACCTTTGGTAACCCAGGCGACCTCAGCAGCGAAACCCTCAACGTGCTCCTTCTCTCGCTCCAAGTTGTCTGAACTGATGAAGATTGGAAAGTAGGCATTTCGGACTTTGAGTGTCTTGATTTGCGTGTCGAACCAGGACTTGATGTTTTCCCAAATGGCATAGGAGGAGGGTTCGAGAATGTAGCATCCGGCTACGTCGTAGTACGAGATCATCTGACCCTTGGTAATGACCTGCTGGTACCATTCTCCAAGGTCGACCTCTTTCGCGACATCGATGCCGATCAGCGCGGATCCCTCAATCTGTCGCACAGTCAACAGGACTCCAAGCGCGCCTCCAATCGATGCAGCTGACCTTCTTCTTCTGCTGCTGAGGCTTCTTGGCAGCCTTCTGGGGGTTTCCATCCTTCTTGCTCTTCTTGACCTCCGAAAGAGAAAGATCCTTCATCTGACCATCGGCTGCTGTAGCTTCGGCCATGTTGGGTCTGTTGCAGATGACCAATGTTAGCACGGTTGCCAGGAGGAAGATAGCAAAGGCAGGCTCTGCGATGTGTTGGAGCTCGACGTCAAGATGGGCGAGGTATTCAGACAGCATACGGCCTATATGCGACAAGTATAGGAAGTATAGGGGGCATTGGCGGGGCAGGCGGGGTATCCTGACGCGGCTTTACAATGCTTACTTACATACAATGGAGAAACGAGAGGCTAAGTCAGAAACGTGTTGCAGGCGGCGGCGAGAATGCGAGTCACAGCTACGAGCAGAGGGCTCAAGTAAATACGAAGGGCGGCCTTGGTTGCAGTCTCGTGAGAGCACACAGCCAAATGTGTGGAGGGGCCGAGTCATCAGCGCAAGGGTCCGTTTTAGCGCGACTTGCACAGCGGCGGAGCTACAATTCGCCGACGCGGGCGGCGGGCAAGCTGGAGATTTTCTGGACCGCGTAGAGGCAGCAAACAACACAGCGAAATAGCTTAGGAGACGACCAAATGGCAGGAATTTTCGAGCAGTCACGCAGCGGAGGGACTCTGTGTAAGCCTGGGGAGCTCTAGCATCGTGAAGAGGAAAGACGGGCTAATAGGGAAACAGTCCTTGGAGGCCAGAAAATCAGCGGGCAAGACATTCGCGACCAAAACGTCCTCGCAACGACAGCCATTGCAAATGTCGTCAAGTCGTCCTTTGGGCCCTCGGGCCTGGACAAGATGATGGTCGACGACATTGGCGATGTGACGGTCACCAACGACGGTGCCACCATCCTCAGTCTGCTAGACATCGAGCACCCCGCAGGCAAAATCCTCGTCGACCTCGCACAACAGCAGGACAAGGAAGTTGGAGATGGCACAACGTCTGTAGTAATAATAGCGGCCGAGCTGTTGCGGAGAGCCAACGAGCTCATGAAGAACAAGATCCACCCCACCACCATCATTACAGGCTACCGGCTGGCACTGAGGGAGGCGGTCAAGTACATGAATGACAACATCAGCACAAAGGTCGACGCTCTGGGCCGCGACTCGCTCGTCAACATTGCGAAGACGTCCATGTCCAGCAAGATCATCGGCTCGGACTCGGACTTCTTCGCCAACATGGTTGTAGACGCCATGACCGCCGTCAAAATGACAAACAACAAAAGCGAGGTCAAATACCCAGTGAAGGCTGTCAACATTCTCAAGGCACATGGTCAGAGCGCTACCCAGTCGATACTTGTCAAGGGTTACGCCCTCAACTGCACAGTTGCCTCGCAAGCTATGAAGACGCGCATCACCGACGCAAAGATTGCCTGCCTGGACATCAACCTGCAGAAGGAGCGGATGAAGTTGGGTGTACACATCACCATTGACGACCCAGAACAGCTAGAGAAGATCCGTGAGCGTGAGGCAGGCATTGTCACGGAGCGTATTGAGATGATCTTGAAGGCTGGTGCCAATGTCGTCTTGACTACAAAGGGCATCGACGACCTTTGCCTGAAGCACTTTGTCGAGAAGGGCGCCATGGCGGTGCGAAGGTGTAAGAAGGAGGATCTCCGAAGGATAGCAAAGGCCACTGGAGCCACGCTAGTCAGCACATTGTCCGACCTGAATGGTGATGAGAAGTTTGAGGCAGCGAACTTGGGCTACGCAGAGGAGGTATCACAAGAGCGCATCTCAGATGACGAGTGCATCCTCGTCAAGGGCACCAAGGCCTTCTCCTCTGCATCTATCATCCTGCGAGGAGCAAACGACTACGCTCTCGACGAGATGGAGCGATCCGTGCACGACTCGCTATCTGCTGTCAAGCGCACGCTAGAGAGTGGACGCATTGTCCCAGGCGGCGGTGCTGTCGAGACTGCGTTGCACATCTACTTGGAGGAGTGGGCAACGTCAGTGGTAAGTTGATTGGGATTCCACTTCACACTGTTGCATGGCTAAACAGATACACAGGGCTCTCGTGAGCAGCTTGCGATAGCAGCCTTTGCACAGTCTCTACTGGCCATCCCCAAGACACTTGCAATCAATGCAGCTAAGGATGCCACTGAGCTTGTCGCCAACTTGCGCTCGCGACACGCTCTCTCACAACGCACAGTGAACCCAGCAGATCCGTCATCGCAAGATGCCAAGCAGCTTGCAAAGTCCAAGAACTACAAGAACTATGGCTTGGATCTTACTAACGGCAAGGTACACGACACGTTGAAGGCCGGTGTATTGGAACCCAGCATGAGCAAGGTCAAGCAGTTGAAGTCGGCAGTGGAGGCGTGTGTTGCCATTATGCGAATCGATACCCTCATCAAGCTGGATCCGGAGGAGCAAGGCGGCGGGGACGACGGACATGGACATTAACACGGGGTAGAGGTGGCGTGAGAAAGAGATAGTCGAGAAAAAGATGACGACAATGTAATGAACGGCTTGAAAGCGCCCACGTGCACAACCCTCTCAATGCGCTGTACATACACCCACCTGCACTAACTTGTTCATGGGACAACCGAGGCACTGTGTACAAGGCTGAGGCGGGGACGAAAGTATACCATATCGTACCGAAAGAGTTATGTGTGGACCGGTGAGGCATGTAGACCGCGAGAGTGACCGAAGGCAGCCTGGCGGTCACTTCAAAAGGAGAATTGAGTGGCTAGCGGCTGCTGCTGTGGCCTATCAGAAGTCCGGGATACGCGATGCGGGTACCGCCTGCGGGCTCTGCGGGCTCTGCTGGCTCAGCTTTCGCTTACCCTTGAACATCGCGACGCCGTGCAACCCACTGTCCCTGCACCGAGAGAACACAGAGATCGACATGAAGCAGAGCAACGGCAGAAACGTTCATCTTGAGCATTGAAGACGCATCGAAAACAATGCTGGTGTGGTGAGTCTCGGAGACTTACAGGGCAGTGTTGCTCGTGCAAGATTCATGTCCATCCCTTGAGAGTCAACCTTCTTGGCGCGCTAGGTACGGAGGAGCGCGTCAAAAGTCTTCGCGACAGGGGTAGGCAGCGCACTGACGCACCACAGGTCTTGGCATTTACTGTTTTGACAGCCTATTCACTGATATCCTCCCACTCATTATCTACATCAATTTTGATAGCCTTTACAGCTGTAGCCTTCTTCTCAATGCCCTTTCCTGTTCTCCTACCCTCTTTATACTCATTGCCACCTTCTAATCTAATGATATTTTGAATATGAATTGGTATTCTTTCAATCCACTCTTGAATCTTCCACTGAGGTAGCTCATCCCAAGCTTTCGTCCAGGCTCTAATAGCTTCAACCTTGCTCCTTGGAGCTCCCTTTTTCGTAGTAAGCCTCTTCATATATGGCCAGCAGCACTCTATTGCATTAAGATCAGGTGAATTACCGCACCAGAGTAGCCTAGCTACCTCAAATATATTAAAGACCTTCTGTTGTGAGTGATGCGCATGAGAAGGAGCTTTATCTTCTTGAACAAGAGTATATAGCCTCTCTTTCTTACACTCCTAAGCAAAAGGCAGAAGCTTAGGTATTAATATTTCAGAGCGATATCTCCACCAATCAATACCATTTCCTTTACCACGAGTAAGCTTACCTGTATCTGCAGTAAATTTCCAAGTTGGCTTCTTGCCAGGCTTCGTACGCAGGCCTAGCCTTCTAACTCCTGTATTCAGTTCCCACTCAGCTCTAGCCTCAGCTTCAAGCTCTTGGTTAAGAGCCTCAATAGCCTTACGAGCTTCTTCCTTCTGCTTTCTTGATTCAGGTTGCCAACAGTGGCAAGGACCTTTCTTATCATATGAGAAGCTCCCCCAGAACATGAACTCAGAGTAGCCTTTCCACCTCTCACGTATAGTACTGCGCAGGAAAGCTTCATTAGATTTCCTCCAGATCCGATAGCCTCCACGGCGGTGATTAAGGACTACAGAGGTCTCATCTGTCCATATAACATTCTTCCAATCTTCAAGAGTCCACTTCTCTCGCTCCTTGCACCAGGCTAGTCTCTCCTCCCTCATCTTCTTGGTCAACCCAGGCTTCCTCGTCGGCTTCGTCTTCTTGTACCCTGCCTTCTTGAGTATCCGGCGCACTGTTGTAGCAGAGATATTGACTCCCTCTTGACTAAGTTCGCCAGCGAGATCAGCACAACTCTTCTCTCTTCCGTATCGATCGCGTACGAGTTTCTGGGTAATAGATTGACGTACAGCCTCGGTTTCTTTAGCAGGGCGTCCTGAGCGAGGAGCATCTTCAAGATGAGCGTTGCATATAGTAACAGGTTGTGAGGCGTTGTATTCAAATCCTCTCTTGATAGCTTTGGCATATATACTTCGAACAGTAGACTCAGGAAGGCCTGTAAGGTAACAGACCTCACTATTTGACTTTCCTGCAACGGATTTAAGAGTAACAACAAGTGCACGAGTAGCGATATCATGATTAGGAGCCATATTGAGCTGATCTGATTAAGAATCACTAAAAAATAATGAATATGAGGGGCTTCAGGAAGGCCACGTCGAAACAGTAAATGCCAAGACCTGTGGTGCGTCAGTGCGCTGCCTACCCCTGTCGCGAAGACTTTTGACGCGCTCCTCCGTACTCCAGCTGATCATCCTTTGAATGTATTCATCCCGTCTTGGTACTAACATGCAAGCCTCAGCGGGCCCTTGCCCGCCTAACGGCACTGCAATTAGCATCGCTTGTAGCCCAACTCGTAGGTACCTGGCTGGGGTGAAGTCTGCATTTAGTCCCAAGCTTTCCCTCCGTCTTTGGCTACTGTTTTCTCAGTTTCATAACCATGGCATCCGTCATGCTCGGTCCTTTGCTACTTGCCCTTCTTGTTCAAGATGGTGCCGCTGCTATCATGTCAGCGCCGGCGGCCACAATTACCACGGCGCCGTTGCTAAAGAGGGCCATCACTACCATCGGCTACATTTCGACACGCGAATATGATGGCACTACCTACTGTGAGTCAACATACTGGGCCGGGACCATTCATCACTGACCTGTCCAAGGGGATACGGTCACGGCAAATGAACAAGGCAATGCCGTCGCAACCTCCAACAGCCTGTTCCAGATTTGCGACCCGGCAAAGCCATGCACGTTCTTCTCCTGCTCAGGTGACTATGTCATCATGTCAACTTCTTCACTTTTTTGGTATGTCAATTCATAAAACTTCTTCGTTGGCCGCAGCTGCTGATTACCATTGCACAGCGGAGGAGAGTCTAGTACATGCAGTTACTGGGAGCTGAAAACGGACATCAATGACCAAAGCCCCTTGACCAACTATTGGTGTGATGCTAAGACGAGCGTTGGTGGTATCATCTACATGACAACGCCTGAAGCTGGTGAGTTCACTTTTCTGCATTATCGCAAAACAACCTCGCTGACAACACGTTTTACAGGAGCCGCAACAACCACAGGCACCGACGAATCTACTGACAAGCCAGTCACTGTGTCTTTCACCTCCGCTACTAATATCGCATCTGACAAGGTGACATCCCTTCCCAGCTCAAAACCAGGCTTGGGCCAAAACGATAGCTCAAATGATAGCTCTAAGAAGAGCTCCAAGAAGAGCTCAACTCCAATCGGCGCTATAGTTGGTGGTGTTGTCGGCGGTATTGGTGTTCTGGCCGTCATAATATTCGGCATCTGGTTCCTCCTGCGCAGGAAGCGCAACAAAGCTGCCTCTAACAACACTGCTCATCCCGCACAACAAGCCCCTCCTGCTGCGCCCCCGGCAATGCAACAAAACGCCCAGCAGCCCCCTGCAGGTGTTCAATACTACCACGAACAGAAGCCCGTTCCTCAACCGCAGGTTCAGCAAATGCCTCCTCCCCAGCCATACGGTCATTACGATCCCAACGCGCAGAAAGCACCAGCACAGCCTTTTTACGACCCGAATGCCCAGCCGGCATATGCGCAGCAGTCGCAAGCCGCCTATGGTGTACCGTCTCCAGAAAAGACGCCAGCGCCCTTGGCTACGGGCCAGCAAACGCATTCGTATTATGCAGATAACGGGCCAGTGAGTCCCGTGCCGCAGTATTCGCCTAGTCCATCGCCTGCGGTGCCTGCCAATATCAATGAGCTGTCGAGTGAGCGAATGTAAAGTGTGTTAAGCTAGGATGACGGCGCATTGTTGCTTGAATGTTTTTAGACATTTGCATTGCAAGGAAGCCCTTTTAGCTGTGTGCATCGATGTAGACTGTGGTGAATTGGATTGATGATACCCTTTAATGAGCTGGATAAACAAAATCACTGTACACGTACGTATACCTAGATTCATAGCCCGGTAGGAGTCTACAAAAAAAATGGATACTGCATGCGCAATGGACAGCCTTGGCTAGAATGATTTTGTCGCCATGGTCACTGGGAGCAGTTTTCACCCTTTCAAATACAAATCCTCGATAGAAGTTTCTGCAGTATCAATCACTCATGCAACTCGTCCTCCCGCTGCAGACAATCTGCGGACAGAACAAGCGCGAGGCTGAGACGGATGCAACGGACGTGGCGCTCTGCAGCCAAGGAGACGCCATCAGAAAAAGAAAACCAAGCAATCAAGTGGCTTGGACCCTGATGGCTTAGGAGATAAATATAGAAGTTTCAATACTACTCGCTCTTCGCAGCGAAGTGATTCACACCCACCACGTCTAGTTCAGATTCTTGCCTTTACGATAGACTTAGCATTTGACGCCACCTCATCCTGTGTATACAGCGGCATCGTCCCTGGCGTCGAGCTCAAAGCCTCCTCGATAATAGACAAAGCAAGATGCAGCTGCTCTTCGGTGACGGTGATAGGCGGCGCAATCCTGAACACGCCACCAAAAGAAGCCATTGTAGCCAGCTGCGCCCAAAGACCCAGTTCCTCCATTTTGCGCGACAAGGCGGCCCCGACGTCGGGAGCACCAGCTTTTGTCTTTCTGTCGCTGACGATTTCGACGCCGGCCATGAGACCGCGGCCGCGAACGTCGCCAATGCATCCGTAGCGAGATTGCAGGCGCTTGAGTCCGGCTTGCAGCTTGACGCCGAGGCGCTTGGAGCGAGCACAGAGATCGTCGCGGATGACTATCTCGAGGACTTTGTCACCGGCGGCGGCGGGAAGAGGATCGTTGATGTGCGTCGTGTAGAATAGAAAGCCGTTGTCTTTGGCGTGCTTTGCGATTTTGTTCGATGTGAGGACTGCGCTGAGTGGGATGCCGTTCCCGAGCGTCTTGCTCAATGTCAAGATATCGGGGACTACGCCCTTGTCTTCGTCGTGGTGGGTAAAAGCGAACATGTCGCCTGCTCTACCAAGTCCAGTTTGTGCCTCGTCAACAATCAACAGCATGCCCCTTTTCTCACAGTGCTCCTTCAGGGCCTTGAAATAGCCCGGTGGAAGCTCCAACATGCCGCCGCTGGATAGAATGGGCTCAACAATGACCGCTGCGAGCGAACCACAGGACTGTTTGTCTAACAGGTCGAAGCCATAGTCTAGTTCCGTCTTCCAATCGTACGTTCCATCTGCGTTTCGAAATATCGAACGATAGGAATTAGGCGTTGGCAGTGCTAAGTTGCCAATCATGTTCGGTCCATAGCCCGAGCGACCAGCATGATACTGTGCACCGAGCGATGCGCCCGTCATGCCGTGCCAGGATGCCGCAAGCCCGACGATTTCGAATTTCCCGGTGTAGAACTTCGCCAGACGAATAGCAGCTTCGTTGCTCTCGCCACCAGTACTTAGAAAGAAGGCTTTGTCAAGGCCAGCTGGCGCGACACCGGTCAAGCGCTTTGCAAGACTGACAACAGGGGGGCTGATCATGCCACTGAAGAGGTGGTCGAGATGTTGTGCATGGTCGCTGATTACCTTGACAACTTCGGGGTGGCCGTGGCCTATCAACGTGCTCATCTGGCCGGAAGTGAACTATCAAATAGAGCTTAGTATAGTTCTCTTAGATGACAATTACTTCGAGACTGGAATCGGGGTAAACACACGTCCATCATCCGGTGGCCAGAGGCTGTTTCTACGTAGATGCCGTTGGTAGACGTGATGATCTCTGGATGAAATGCAGTTCCGTAGGTAAGCAAGCAGTCATTCGCATCGCGTTGGAGTTGCTCAATGTTAGCATTGTTGTACGGTCGAGACATTGTACAATATCGCTTGTTATAATATAATATATGGAGGATGATGTCCGAACCTATTTGCAGCAAAACTGCGGAAATACGTGCGTTTAAACATGTTATCGAGCGGTGTAGCATACATGCTGGACTCGTCTTATCTTTTCCGACGGAGAGGGTGGGGAGTGAAGAGCAACGGGTTGGCTGCAGGGATCCCGAACTACCCAGTTCCGCGTTTGGTACGGATGGCGATTTGGCCGCGATAGCCAGAACACCAGGCAATACGATTATCACCGTCGGTAAGCTTGTATCAAGTGAAAAGAAACACTGTTCAACATGAGGATTTTGCGCTGCGTATTTGTTGCTAATCGAAGCGTGTACTTCCTTGCGCCTACATGTCAACGTCTAATCAGAACTGTAGCTTCCTTCTACCCACCCGCCACCAACATACCACGCGGCTTTGGTGATGTGTGCTGCCTCATCCCCGAGCAGGTTTGCAATTGAACCAGCCATCTCCCATGTTTTCGGGAGTTCTCGATTCAATAGACACGGAATGTTGTCTTTGTTGAGATAGAATTCGCCAGCGGAAGTGTTGAACGGTTTGGTCATCATTGGAGTGTTGAAACACCCACTACATATGCTCAGCATTTAGGTATCTGCAACTACGGTGCCTGTACTTACGGCCACATCGCATTGACTCTGACACGTCTCGGCGCACCTTCGAAGGCAGCAACTTTGGTCAATCCGATGAGAGCATGCTGATGACTGGTCAGTGTACGTCTCATGCACAACTCACATGTTAAGGACCTACTTTGGCGGCTACATATGCTGAAGTGCCGTAAGTCGCATACTGACTTTGGTACTGCCCACGTTCACAACCGACCCACCATCCTCTATCGCCTTCATCTCTTCCTTGAGGCAATGGATAGTACTGACAACATTGACATTGGGCAGCCTTGAAAAGTACTCAGGGTCGAGATCTGTGATTGGAAAGATATCATGTTGCTCCACCGCTGTATGGGGACGTCAAACACTTGAAACTCACATGTCGATACAGCGTACCAGCAACATCTGCGGCTCCATCCAGCTTTCCAAACTTAGCTACCGTCTCTTCGATCCAAAGCCGGACACTCTCGAGGTTAGCAATGTCAACAATTCATGTGCAGTAACGACTCTTCACATCTGGGAGTTCATCGTCTATTTCTTTGGTGGCTTTTTGACAAATTCTCCACTGATGTCGCGGACATTGACATGGTAGCATCCTAGATTAACAGCTACTTGCACAGGGCTGAACCCAAGCATCGACTGGCTCCGGTAACGGCGATGACCTTTCCTGCAAAAGGAAGCGGATTTACTGCGTCTGGAAGAAAATTTGACATATCGCCCATGGCAACCAAATAGCTTAGACGATGTGGGAGTCTCTAGAAACGTGGGCAATAAATGCAAGTCTTATCAACATCTTATATGCATCCTAGACAGAGCGAACCGTGGACAGTTGGGTAAGGCCTTCGCTGCGAAACTCCTGTCTCCACGCAGCTACGCCACAGATACACATAGACTGATACGAGGGTAATATGGATGTGGGTCGCCAGAATTACCTGCACGCTGTTGAGCCCACTATACCCTTTTGTGGAGCTTCTCGCTTCCATGCTGTGTCCGTATTAGGAAATCCCTGCAATTGGCATCCCTTGCTATGTGATTATGGCGTCGCCATGTCTTGCCCCATCTGGTATGGGTAGTGCCCTTGGCTGATATCCTGTACTTAGCTCCGCCTGCCGGCTACTTCACTCATGCGTCCTTGTACTATACTGTTTTGATCACTTGGGATGGCGTTTTCTGAGGCGCACCACCACCGCTGTGTTCGATGCAACCAGTGAGAATCGCAGTCTATGACAAAAACTAATCACATGTCAACATGTAATGTCTATCAAGAACAGTGAAAACACAAACACCCACGTGCAAAGCAAAAGCGGGAGGAACTTGTGGTTAGGCAATGGCAAGATTTTGACATTGTTAAGCTATAGACAAAATCGCACAAACGACAATATAGTATATACAGAAAAGAATTCACCAGCTCTGCTAGCACAGTAGACAACCGGCATCACGCCTTCGTCTCCAGCCAACCCCCTCCGCCCACGTTTGAGGCCATTCAACGCCACCTTAGTCTTGAAGAACTTATGGGCAGTTGACAGTGATGGAGGAGCTGCCGGTGGAGAAGTAACCCTCGGTGGCAACAATCTGGTAGTAGTGGGTACCGAGCGTCATGCCCTTGCTGGCCCAGGCATCGAAGTGAGTCTTCATGTTGACCGAGCCGGAAGAGCGCTTGTTCTGACGAACAGACCAATACTGCTGAAAGGTCCTGGTGCCATCAATGGAGGGCTGGTTGGTGCGGGTCGACTGAGCGATCTTGTAGGAAGAGCCGTCGGAGGTGACGGTACCCTTGTTCTGGGACTGCGACGAGGGGTCGTAGGTGCCAAAGTTCTCGACGACGTAGTACTCGACGAGAGGGTTGCGGGTCCAGCCGTAGATGGCAAGGTACGAGTTGCCGTTGTAGTTGTAGGTGCCAGAGTAAGTGATGGTGCTGTGCCACTGTTAGTGCCATGATATCACATTTTGTGCTTGGGCAAGGTGTTCGTACCGGGCAGTTCCTGGGTTCCATCCCTTTCCACCGACCAAGTTGCCACCGCTTCCCCAGCTCACGCTGTAGCTACCTCCGGGGCCGTTGGTGTAGGTAGCCCTAGCACCGCCGTCAGACCACCAAGACCAGACTAAGAAATATCGATTAGTCAATGCATACGCCTGGCTCTGAACAATCACTTACAGCAGCCATTGTGGACTCCCTCGCCGTTGGGGGTGTTCTGACGGGCAACAAGAGAAACATCAGTGGCAGGGGCGGCAAGAGCGCCAGTGGCAGCAATAGCAGCGGTGATGATGGAGGTGAAGGAAACCATTGTGAATGATGTGTTGGATGGATGAAGCGGGAGGAAGTGATGGTGATTGTTGTGGATGATGGTCCGCTTCGAAGTCGACTCAGGATGGCTTTATAGTCGCCATCACTGCCGTGGTGCCATGGTCATCGAGTGGGAACAAGCCCGGCCGTGCTGGGCAAAGCCAAGACAAGCATTCTCGTCATGATAGCGGTGTTCCATCTACTAGCAGCTAGGATGTAGATCAACAAGCAGAGCGGAGAGTAGGACTAATCTGGCGGGCTTGGCCTTTTTGTAAAGAATGTGCTCAAAAGAAGGACGATTGAGCCAATGGCATGGAAGAAGCTACGAAACATTTCGACCTTCTGGAAATACCATGGACTGTGGTTGGTCCACAGCTGAAACAGCATGGGCGGGGCATGGCTGTCAGAGTCATTTACTTAGAGGCTGCAATATCCTCCGTACGGACTGGTGGCTTGGAAGCGGAGTCGCGCTACAGCAATAGCGGAAAGAAACATCTCCACTTGTGTTTCCCACGCCTTCGCATGCATGTGCCAAGCTTTCCACTTTTAACTTTTGCCAACGGTTAAAGAATCGCTTGGCAGGAGTACCGGATCGTGGTGGAGCTGGGGGGTGTTAATCAAAGTGAAGATGTAACACGCGTGGCGCTTACATGTGGCGATTTTATGTAAAGCTACATAGCGCTGACCAGTCGTGGGTAGCGTTAGTGTCTATAACTCAGCCTAGTATACAGCATGGCGGACGTGGTGTGACAGCGTTACCTTGATGCTCAGCCGGCGGAGTTGCAGCACCAAATGGAAAAAGGGTGAAGATTGGCGGGCGGATACTTAGTACGTCCAAGCGCGGAAGGAATCGGGAAATTCGTCAAAGAGCAGCACGTGTCACGCACGGTAGGTACCTATTCCTACAACGCTTGCGTTCTGGACCAAATGACGAACAAGGGCATTGAATCCATACGTCTTTCCAGAGAACATTCCGGACGGCGCCATAGGCACCTTGTAGCCGTGTGATTCTCCATGCCCAGCCCAGCTAGACCACATCCCGAGGTTTCATCTGCATTACCCTTAGAACTATGCAATTGTCGCCAAGCTGCCGTCCATCCGAGATGCGCATATTCTTGACCGACGTGATTGAGAATATAACCAGGATTGCGGAAGTAGATTCTTGTGCGTTGGCATGCGCGGCCATGGTAGGCATACGTCAAACCATCACCATAGCCGTCAGACGTCCTTCTGCCGGCTCTACTGTATAAGCTAGCCTTATAGGCATGCCGCTTGCCGGCATGCGGAGGATTGTAGCGTGCTGGTGATCTTTGGGGTAGCTTAGCCCACGAATCACGATTTACCCAAGATATTGCGCAAGGCGAGCTTACCATGATCGTATGCTATTTACATAAGCGCCTGCACCCCAGATTTGAGGGGTACATGGCATTACGTCCTCGAGTGCCCAGTCTCTTGGTACTGTACAAGATGTCTTGTCCAGGCTTGTCCCGGCGGAAGAATGCTGAGTGTGTGGAGCTTGGTTGAACCGCTGTTTATGAAGGGGGAAGCCGTGTAAGAAAGCTGTGAGTAGAGTGAAACAGTGTATATGCTGTAAATTTGGAAGGCTTGCATTGCGCAGGTTGGACAGTGTGCAGTGTGGGCTGAGGGCCCTCCAACGCAGTAAGCATAATCAAGGCTTTCCACATACAATTCCACGTGATGTGCGTCCGGGCTGTTTACGACATGTTCGGTTGGGTTCTCCAAATACCATTCAGTACCATCTCTGCCTTATTTCTTGTATAGTTGCTTTAGAATTCAAGCTGTTGCAAAGCCTATCGCGAAGTATCTCATCACAAAAACTCATTCCTATTGTAGAACTTACAGTAGCGAAAAACACAATCTTCCCCACGAGGCAAAACACTGTCATATTTCCCCACCTAAGACACACTGGGCAAACTCTCCTTCGCCACGACTTGATGCAAGCACTATGAACACCCAAACACATTCACCCCTCTCGATAGAAGCACTGTGAGAACTTCAACGCTACACCATGATGCCTACACAATGCCACAACACGCTTTCCCCTTTGCCTTTATTAAGAAAAAAACCCTTCTTCATGCACCAAACCCCATTCCCCCAACAAGCACACATAACAGCCCCCAGGATCAACCAAGCAAGCACCCACTATTCATTCAAATCTACTCCATATCCTACTCACAATGTGCAAGCGCAACCTGAACTTCTTCACCGGCTGTCTCCACAAGACGGTCGACCCGGAAGTGCCCTTGGTGCACTGTGTGACATCAAGGCGTACGCTCTTGCAAAAGGCGTGTGAGGAGGTGCGCGATGATGTGCACACGCGGGCAGGCCATTGTAGCAGGTGTGTTGCCGGGTTGGAGGGTAAGTTGAAGGTGATCCAGAAGTTGCAGGATGCAGGGTGGGAGTGGAGGCCGCTCAAGAGACATGTGTAGGGTTGTGTAGTTGACAACATGGATAGGATGAATAGATAGGTAGGTGATGGAAGTTTGAAAAGGGGATTCCTAGTGTCTGAGATGGTGCAAATGGGAACAAGGAGTCACGCAAATTATCATGCATCAATAGATAATGATACAGGCCGCCAGGTCCAAAGGCGTTGAAATGAAAATATCCATAGATACAAAGCGAGGGTATATAGCATTGCATGCTCTAATGCGTCCATATGTTCCGAACTCCATGCTAATCCCAGGTCGTAATTTCAGTCGTAAAAATCGTAAGTTTATACCTCTCTTTCAACAAAAAAAAAGGGAGAGAAAAGTGTGGTCCCTTGTTAATCCCTAGCGTGCATCACAATTGCGCGGAGCTCTTTCGTGCTCTAGCAGCCTGCAGGAAAGCGCCATAACTCCAAGTCAAGTCTTCAGCACCCCTCATATACCCAGTCACCCGGTCGAATTGCTCACTCATGCTGCCCTCGGCATCGACATGCGCCTTCACGACTTGGAGAAATTCGTCGCCAATACTGTGCAGGCGCTCGATGACCGAATGGAAAAGTGCATCAGAGGGACCAAAGGTGCCGAGATCTACGTCTAGAGACGAGCTACCAAGAAGAGATTCGTAGAAAGGAAGACCGGCCCGGGTGATTGTCAAGCTACCAGTGGCGGAAAAGTGCGAGGCAGTACGGTATAGAATCTCGGCGGCGGAAGATGTACACAGAAACCATGGGTTTCCACCACGGTTCGAGTTTCCGTAGCCGTCATATACATCTTCAGGATAACGGCCAATGCCCGTTCCCCGGAACGACGTTTCGTCTAGGTCATCATCCTCCTCATCTTGGTCCATAGGACTACTGTTAATGGGGAAACGGTCGCGTTGGTCGCGAGTCAAAGCAAGCAGAGAAATCAGAATCTCATCAGACCACGGTGGATACATGGCATCATCCACAGATTCGCTCTTAGGAAGGGCGTGCAAAGAGCCAAGAAGCAGCCCACAGTCCAGGCCGCTCCTCTTGCTCCACAGTGTCTCGACGAGATGTCCCTTTTGTGCATTCCAGAATTTACGCAAGAGGTTCTCAATGTACCCAGCCTGCTTTTGGTACCAATCTGCCGCACCTGCGTCTCCAAAGGATCTCGCGAGATGGCTGCCTTCTCTAAGACTTCTGGCACTGACCATGAGGGTGAAGAAGTGCAGACCCTCAACTTCCTCCCAGAGGTCGAATCCCGACTGGTTCCAGAAGTGGCTTACATACTCGAGATCTGCTTTGATGATACTACGTGGGGGCATCTCAGCAGTGTAGAATGACCCGAAAAAATCTTCCGATTCAGGAGAGCTCCATAGTGAGGGGTGTGATGCGTTGTACTCGCGCAGATAATGCATGAGCGTCAGTGCGCGGAGGGCCGGTCCATCGCGCTGAGGTCTTCCCCAGGAGCCTGTGAATGGCTTTCCATCGACGCGGAACTTGGGCTCACCTAATCCAGAAAGGTCGTCGAATGTACCGGATGGGTTTGAGGTGTGCTGAATGTCACTTTGAAGGGAGGTGTATGCGTCGAGGATGGTGGATAAAGAAGCTGCGCGCGAAGACGCGGGGTCATCAGCGTAGATGTTGACGAGGGTATCCATGGTGATAGCAGCATCACGGACCCCTTATGACAAGTCAGCACAAGCAAACCGCCAGATGACGTCGTAGAGATACTCACATTGGAACCAGTAGTCTGGGCCGTCTTGACTGGGGCTGGCAACGACGGTGCCCTCAGCCACGCCTTTTCCTTGGACATTGCTGCCTCCAGGCGCAACATTGGCAAGGAGTTTGTCTAGTGCAATGCGCTCTTCGTGCTGTATCCAGGCATCGAGTGTGTCTTGGAGCGGTTGCTGTTGTTGCAAACGGCCCGCACCAGCGAAGCTCGCGAGGGAAGGAAGACGAGGTATTGATAATGTGTAGGCGCAGGGGACGAGGCCCGCGAGGAGGAGCAGATGAGGAAGCATGATGACTGCCTAGGAGGCCCACCGGGACTTGGGGTGATTAAGCTGGTGACGGGAAAGAAACGTAGGTCTATTAGCAGCTCATGTCGGTCTCGCAGAGTCACAGACGTGAAGAAGAAGAAATACAGAAGCGAGATATCACAGAAGCCGGGTATGAGCAAGCGATCAAAGACATAAAGGGCCGTCGAGGGCCGTAGTGGGCCAACTCGTTCCGCTTCCGCGCCATGACCCGCCGCGGGCCATTGCGACAGTCTCGATGATGACGGCGAGGCCTCGTGCCAGTGTTAGCGGATAGCGTGGACGAGTAAGAAGCGGTGGGCGAGGTCGCGCGGGCTGTGTTTTGTCCAGTTCCAGCTGGCGGATGATGTCGAAGAGACCACGCGAGTCACCGCCAGCAACGTCACGCGACCCACTCCCGTGGATCCGGGGTAGCAAGTAGGCATGCAAGGCACTTTGGGCCTGGGCGCACGACACATGAATGCGATACTCGCGCACAATCAAGGATTCCCCAGGGAGCCGAGGCATCGAGAAACAGTCCTTCGTTTGACAGCTGAAAAGACGGGTGTTGTGACGTGACGAGATGAGTCCCACCAACCGGTTCCCAGTACACGCCAAGAAGCCCATGTATGTATGCCCTAGGGCGGCTCTCGCTGTCATCATGCAGGGCTCCTCGTGGTACCAGCGGGATAAATACTACGCATACATATGCAACAGGGCATGTGTGCCGATGCCCGACGATGCCTCCCGGCATGCTCCGAGGCCCGGGGGCTTGAGGGTGAGGGGTACTCTCGGCTACTTGCATACAACCGTAGCCCAATACGCATCGGCTACTCCAGGTACATGCCGCCAAGTCGAGCGAGAGAGAGACTACATCCATCATCTCACACTATGCTGAGAGGCACTGGAACGACAGATTCGGAATACGTCTCTGAGATACTCGGCTTGCATGTGACGACAATTCGGCCCAGCCTGTTATCTGCAACGCTTCTCGTCCCAGCAGCCAGCCAATCATTCCATGACGCGTACTTGAAGACGCACGTTCATCGTTCATCACATCCACCATGCTCTGTCACCAAGCATACACTCTGCGCAGGATACAGAACCCCGGGTACCGAACATGCCAAGCCTTGTTTTCCACAACAGCCAGACGCACCAACTACGACAGTACCATCCAGAACCTCAAGATTGGCTCCCACACGCGTGTCATCTTCCAGGGATTTACCGGCAAGCAGGCTACAGCCAACGCAAGAGAATCCATACAATGGGGAACAAACGTAGTCGGCGGCGTCAAGCCCAATGGCTCGGGAGAGCATCTAGGGCTGCCTGTCCTGCCCTCGGTGAGAGCAGCAATGGAGCAGCTGAAGCCGGATGCCACAGGAATCTACGTTGCCGCCCATCAGGCGACTGCTGCAATTGAGGAGGCGATAGAGGCCGAGGTGCCGCTTATTGTTGCCGTGGCTGAGCATATACCACTCCACGATATGATGAGAGTGAGTTAGGCGGCTTTGAACAACACCTCAGCCACAAAGCTGACATAGCAACAAGATCCACTCCATGCTGCAATCGCAGTCAAAGTCACGGCTTGTAGGTGCAAATGCCCCGGGCATAATCTCGGCTATTGGGAGATGCAGAATTGGCTTTCAACCTCTACCAACATTTTCCCCCGGCCACATTGGTGTCGTAGCAAAGTCTGGCACTCTCTCCTATGAGACTGTTGCCTCATTGACCAGAGCTGGGCTCGGACAGAGTCTATGTATTGCAGTTGGCGGCGACGTAATTGCAGGCACAAACTTTGTGGATGCTCTCAAAGTCTTCGAGCACGATCAAGACACAGAAGCCATCATCATCGTTGGTGAGCTTGGTGGTACAACAGAAGAGGAGGCAGCGGATTGGATCAGAGATTACAGAAGGCGCGTCCAGGATCCTAAACCGATTGCTGCTGTCATTGGAGGCTTTCAAGCACCACACGGCAAGGTCATGGGCCATGCCGGAGCCTGGGTAGGTTTTGGAGAAGGCACTGCCAAGTCAAAATACAAGGCATTGGAGAGCGCTGGCGTGACCATGGTGGATCACCCAGCTAAGTTTGGCGGAGTGATGAAGAACATTCTTGCAAAGTCCGGTCGCAATGTCAGAAACATTGTAGGTTTATCGCTTTGAACAAACACAGGAACGCTACAACATGTATCTGACGTCTTACAGGAACAGTCAGCAGCCCAGCAACGCCGCTCCTATCATACGTCTCTAAAGAGAAGATCTGTCATAAGCTCCTCTCCAGCAGATCCTTTGTCTCTACAAAGACGCTCACTTCACCTCACAAGAGAGCAATCTACAGATCTCCTCAAAATTTTCAACATCAATCTCACCATACCCCCGGAAGGCTCCCCATCAACCCACTACCTGGGCATTTCCCCCGACCGATCTGCCCGCTCGCCCTCTATTATCGCCGCTCCAACAGCCAATCTCTCTAAACTATCCCACCGCATCCGCCGCTTCCCCTTCGACTACCGCACAGGCCCCAGCCCATCTGTCATCGCCGCAGCAACAGCCCACATGCAACTCTCTGCTCTCCCACCCAAGTCCAAATCCCAACTAGTACAAGTCATCCACAACCTGTGGAATTTGTACACAGCCAACGAGGCCATAGACATCCACATCAAGCTCGCCCTATCAGTTGAAAGTGACGAGCTTCTCTTGTACGACCCCTACCTCTTCTTCGACGACGCGGCCTTCAAATCGGCCAAGCGCCAAACCGCACTGCACGCTCTACGCGACGAAACAGCACTCAGCGCCGCAGACCGCGAAGCAGAAGACGCCGGAATCGTATACATACCACTCTCATCCCCCCACGATGCAACCTCGCCACCACCCAAAAACCTCGTCGGCACGCTCGTCAACGGCGCCGGCCTCGCCCTCAACACAATCGACACGCTTGCCCTGCGCCTCTCGCAACCCCCTTACTCGACCGCCGCGGCAAACTTCCTCGACACAGGCGGCAAAGCCACGTCGGCGACCATCAAAACCAGCTTCAAGCTGCTGCTCGCGGATCCCCGCGTCAGCGTCGTCTTCGTCAACATCTTTGGCGGCCTCACACTCTGCGACATGATTGCCGAGGGCATCATCATGGCTTTCCAAGACATCGGCGTCCAGAAGCCCGTCGTGGTGCGGCTGCGGGGCACGAATGAGGAGCAGGGACAGAAGGTGCTTGCGGAGGCCAAGCTGCCGATTCATGTCTTTGATGATTTCGAGGAGGCCGTGGTCAAGGTGGGCGAGTTGGCTGGTGCGTGCGTCGTCAAGGAGGAGGGGAAGAAGAACTAAAGGGTAGACAATGACGTCTTGTGCTCTTTTTGTCAAGGCATAGGAAGAGGATGAGAGGAAGTGGACGGGGGAGGGATATCAGATTAAAAGGATTAATTCATCGCAGTCACTCACTCACTCACTCACACGAACACACGCGCACGCCCACACTCGTCCTTTTCCCTCGTTCGATACCCATTGCGAACATAACATGTGCCGCCGTGTACAAGGAACCCCCCTCCCTCCGTATTCCACTCACCACCATACTTCTTCCTACGCAAGGGGGGTTCTCATACGCAAAGGGGGGGGGAAAACGATCTACGTAACAAACCAAACAAAAATTTCACAAAAAGCCTCTCCCTCACCTACGCCATGGAGTCTGAAAATAGCAAGTAGTACATTTGGACAAGAAATAGGGGGGTTATGGTATCCTCCAAGGTAGATAAAAGAGGGGGAGGGGGCGGGGGCGGGGGGGAGACATTCCAACGGATTGAGCGAACCAAGATACCCAAGACATAGCGCGGGAATTCGTTTAGGATAAAAAAAGACGGAGGGGAAAAGAAGAAAGAGGAGAGCCGAACAAGGATAAAACGATAGCACTATACAAAGTATTGGAAGGCCGTTCTGTCAAAAGTGTTAGCTGTGCACTTGATGCCTTTGTTTCCGGAACAATGGGCAAATCACTTACCCAATGGCTGCCATGACTCCCAGGCCAACAAGTGCCCTCCGTGTCACCTTTTCCTTTGTCATCTTCTGCTCCGTCGTGTACGCAACCTTTGCAAGCTTATTCAGGCGCTCTTCCGCCAAATCTTGCTCATCCAGCACGTCGTCAATTCCGCGCTTCGATGTCCGCGTAACAACAGATGGCGAGCCGCCTTCTAGTCTTTGTGCTTCGGCCACCATGCGCTTAGCCTCCTCGATCATGGCGGTGGGATCTTCGGGCTCAGGGAGCGCAGCATGGTCGTGTGGCACATCGACTGTGACGCTAGTGCTCGTCTTTTCTGTATCACCGTTCGTCTCGACAGTCTGTTGCACTTCAATGTGGACGGTGCCCTCCTGGACCTCGCGCTCTGGCTCTGGCTTGGTTTCACCATTGAGCGCTCTCTCGACTTCTTGTTCTGCCTCCTTAACCTCGCCCTCGATCGATGACGTAATCGATTCCGAAGGCGTTACGTGTTTGGCGATGCTATTCTGAAGCGCAGTTGACGGAGTAACAGCTTCAATGGGTCTGAACACATCATCTGCCTGGGCAACGTCTGGCTTCATAGCACTCCTTGTAGTTCGGGGTTTGCGTGGAGTGGCATACTTGCGACCCGGAGTCATGCCCTTGCTGGGTGAGACAGATCGGGCCGAGCGTGCGCGAGTCGCGCGAAGGCCAGGTGTGGGAAGAGTAGCGGGTTCAGCGTTTGCAACATCGAATCTAGGCGGCATTTGAATGTGGGTGTTTGATTTGTCCTTGTTACCCTTTTCGATGGGCGCGGGGTCGAGGAGCGCCTCTATCCAGTGGCGCATAGAATATTCCTCAGACAAGGCAAGGGCTAGGCGATTCGTGTCAGCTCCAGATACTTTGTGGGTTAGAAGACGAGGGGAAAAAAAAAACTCACCCTCTTCTGGCGCGATCCAAACGCTTCCGGCTACCTCTTCGGCACCGGCAGAAGGAAACGTCTTTTGGTACTTGCGTTCGAGTTCTTCTTCCTGAAGCGATGCCCACGGGAACGCGGCCTTGAACATTCCCGTCGCACTGATGTAGCCGTCGCTGCTGCGTCGCTGTTCGTCGCGTTAGTTGTCGAGTGCGCTCACGGCAATGCGCCCATTGTTTGTTTTGCATGGCGTACCATCAAGAAATATGATTCTGGGAAAGCCGACATGCGGTTTCGCGAAAAGATGCCGGATCCTGAAAGGTCTTTTGGCAACGGAACCCTGAGGTGCGCGTAGTCAAAAGTGCCCATGTTCTCGGGCTTTGTCGCGTTGGTGATGCCCGCAGCGCCGGCCTTGACGCCCAGGTTTGTTTGTCCCAGGCGGCGTCTCTCAATGAGGATCTCGACTGGGCGGGTTTGTTAGTCGCGCTGCTAGATGGACGAGATGCGCGCCGTGTACGTACCAGCCGTCGAGTCGGTGGGCTCGAGCAGAGGGTTCTTCCTCTCGGGCAGAACGCGATCAACAACCATTTTGGCGACGTCTCGGCTCGTCGTGTAGAAGGATATTACAATGGGCGTAGGCGACGTGCGGCGCGCAGCGCGGAGGATGTCGCGAAAGGTTCCGACGGAATAAGATTACGTGTTGGGCGCGCGATTGACGTGATGATGAAAGGCTGCGTGGATGCGATGCGACAGAGGCGGACAGACAGCAAGGAGCGATGGGGGAACTATCCCTGTGCACTAGCGCATCCACTGCCCAGCCCAGCCACCCCCGGCCAATGTCGTCGCTCTCGTCGAGCTGTCGCCACAGCCTAATCCGTCTTCTTTGAATGCTTATTTGATTTTGCTTATTTTGTTTGCTTTGATTGCCGACTGGCTTTGCGCACACGTCCATGGCATCGCGCTCAGAGGCGCTACTTTCGGACGCGGCCACCAAGTCACGTGGTTCCGTTTTTCTTGTTCGTGACGCGCTACTCGCGAGCTCCCTCTCGTCGCCCGACAAAAGCAGCGTAGCATCTACTTAAATTCAAGCACTGCCCACATGTCTGTACTTGTAACACATGTGGGCAATCAATCGCCTATGGACTCGGTCATGCCAGATTGCACCAGGGTACAACTCTATTCCAGTGTCAGCTCACTCAGTCCCCCGGCATGGGTCGACGAAGCTGAAGCAAGAGTAACAAAGCGAACAAGTTACACGGGCTATCCTCTGAAGCAGCCGATCCCGATGACCTGCATACCATGGCTCCATGGCATCCTGATAATATCTCCGAGACGAACAGCCAGAGGCTGGCTGCGACTGACTGACTGCGACCGACTAACTGCGACCGACTGATACTGACTGCGCTAAACACGTCACAGAGTCGAGAAGCTTGAGTCGACGTCGTGGCTTTGCATTTTCTTTGTCTGTGAACGGGCGGGGTCACGTCCATGCACGGCTGTGAGACGTCGTCGGCCTCATCCAGCTTGTCGTCTTTTGCGTGTCGGATGGCAGGACGATAGGCATAATACATACTACACTCGTGTCGCAGACGAGTCTGGACGGTTTGCGACGTATCAAAGGGGGTCCACCGTCCACCCAGCGACGCGGCAGGCCCCGCCAGGAACCAGGCGCATTAGCCGCTTTGAGCTGCTGGAGCGGTGAAAGTGCCCCGCTAACTTCGAGGCTCAACATGAGGCCGCGCCCTACTTGGGCCCCTCAATCCTCCAATTGACCCTGAACTTCTCCACACACACCCTTCTTCCGCCGCCCTACACCTACACCTACACCTACACCATCCACCCATCTCCTTCCCCAACCAAGCACACCAGCCATGGCCGACCACGCAGACGACCTCCACGCCGAGCAGACCGAAGGCTTCAAGGTCGGAGAGAAGAAGACAATCGACGAGTACCAGAAGCTAGGTATGTGACACCGCATCCCACAGCTGCTCGATGCAAAAAGCCGCAGCACATCCGGCTGACCCTAACCGCCACAGACCAGAACGATGAGTCGCTGCAAAAGTGGAAGGCGTCCCTTGGTCTGGGACAAGGCAAGGACATCTCCGACCCCAACGACCCTCGCAAGTGCATCATCCTCTCCCTCGGTCTCGAGGTAGAAGGCCGCCCCGATATCATCATCGACCTGCGCTCTCCTGGCGCGCTCGAGCAGCTCGAGAAGAAGCCCTTTACCATCAAGGAAGGTGCTTGTTTCCGCATGAAGGCACAGTTCAAGGTCCAGCACGAAATTCTGGCAGGTCTCAAGTACCTCCAGAAGGTTACCCGCATGGGTGTCAGTGCTAAGCTCCAGGAGATGATGGTACGTATTCCTCGCCATACCGGTACATGTACATGTAAGTGTGTGCTGATCAACACAACAGGGCTCATATGGTCCCAACACTGAGGAGAAGCCGTTTTACGAAAAGAAGTGTACGTATACCATTCTGCAAAATACCGCCACGCCACCTCACTAACCCTTGTCCCAGTCGAGCCCGAAACCGCTCCCTCCGGCATGCTTGGTCGTGGCCACTACACGGCTGTCTCCAAGTTTGTCGACGACGACAACCAGACCCATCTGCAGTTCACGTGGTCGTTTGACATCAAGAAGGACTGGTCATAAGCAATCAGCCGAGTCTGCGTGTTGGAAAAGCATCATGTCGCCACATGGCCCACGATGGCGTTCTCTTTGAGTTGGAAGCGGTGGATATCCAGGGTGCTTACACTCCCACGAAGTAACGAAGCGACGGTTGACGGTCGACCATCTAGACGGATACACAAGTCCGGCCCGATATCGATCTTGTTAGCATTGAACAAATCAAATTTTCTGGACCTTTCACATGTCATTCTTGGTTCGAATGTGCTTGACCTTTCTCGAGCTGCTCGAAGTGAAACCATCTTCCTGCAATCCTCCTCGCCTTGACGGTCCGACCTGCCCATGCCCGCTCACTGCTTCCAGAGCCAAATCTCCGTGCTGAAACATTCAAGATGGACACTTCGTGCTCCCACGCATCTTCCATGCTGGTTTCGCATCGCGTCTCGTGGCCAGTCTCCATTTCGGCATCCCCCTCAGCGGGCACTGCAAAAGGACCATGGCTTCTTCCCTCACACTCAACTATCTGAAGGTGGACGCCAGACACGAGTGCAGTGTCAGCTGCTGTAGCAAAGCATCGTGACAACCCCTGGGCTGAGAAATATGGCGTCGCTGAGTGCAACGCGAGTGGGTTTATCAAAAACACCCTTTCCCTTCCTCTGGGCTCATCCACGGATCCAGCCGCAGGCCGCCCATATGCAGTCAAGTAAGCTAGCAGTGCTTGTACAGACGGACAGAAAGCGAGTCTGACGTGTCGACTTGTCAACAAGTTGTGAAGTGAAGGCGCAAGCAGTCGCTCTAGCTCGTCTGTTTCTGGTCTGCCACGACTCTGTTGTAGCGAAGCCGCGAGATGCTGAAGAAAAGTTTCCTGGTTGGAGCAGATGATCAGCAACGTTGGGCTTGTGCTGGATTGCGTGGTGAGGACATGGCGGAGTAATCCAGGCAGCGTTAGTGGACGGAGCACTGTCGGCGACAGCGACATGGCAGATGAACTGTCGAATGGGTTTCAGCCGCCATGTGCCCGTCGAGCGCGTTGTCGATGTCTGCTGTTTTGTGGCGCCGGGGAGGAGGTGATAGATGGTCGGGCACGCGCCTGCAAGTGCCAATCGGCGGCAATCGCTCCCCGATTCTACCCCCACTACCTCTGCTGTCCATACCCTCAACTGCCGCAGCGCATGCACGCTGCCACGGATCACCACAACCTCCAAGCCCAGAACCTTTATTTGTCCATCCCTTACCGCTCTCTGCATAGCCGGCCTCGCATTTGTCGGCGGAGACGAGTCGTTGTGCGCGCCCCCGGAGTAAGGCCCTTCCCCCGGGCCTAAGTCGCTGCCATGGAGTCCATCAGTCGGATATCGAGCTTGTTGGAGACAGGTATGGCGCCTTTCTCAATTTTCCCCTTCTTGTTACATGTGCTGCGATACCTGTACCCTTGCTGTCTGCGCCCCAGCGACTTTGAATATGTAATTGCTTCGCTCATTCACCATGCATCCGTCCAACTTCGCTCACTGGTCTCTTTCTGCAGCGCGCGACCTTACCCTCGAAGCCGCCCGCGATGCCAGCAATGTCCGCCGGGCGCCCACCAGAGAGCTGCCCTCGAGTCAGCTCAAGAAGCTTCTCGACAGCCGATCAGAGCGCGATGTCTTGGAGGGGCTCCGGAGAGTCATCACCGTATGCCTGCCCCGCCATGAATTCGGTCCATATCAATAGAGATGGTGCGCGTTGGGACGTGTAGTAACTGACTGAAAGACCCTCTAGATGTCCTACCGACAACCCCTTGCGCAAACACTGCCTTTTTTCTCCCACGTAATCAAGAATGTCGCCTCACCCTCGCTCCAGGTCAAGAAGCTCGTTTACATTTACCTTCTTCAGCATGCCGAGCACGAACCAGATACCGCTCTTCTTTCTATTAATACTATACAAAAGTCGCTCACCGACACGAACCCGCAGTTACGCGCATTGGCTTTACGGGTCATGTCGAGCATACGGGTACCCGTCATCAGCCAGATTGTGAGTTTGGGGATCAAGCGCGGTTCTGGGGATATGTCGCCATATGTGAGGAGGGCAGCGGCACTGGCTATACCAAAGTGTTACAGGCTGGACCCCAATACGGAACCGCAGCTGCTGGAATATCTTTCGACATTGCTGGGAGACAAGCAGTACTCTGTAACTGGAGCTGCTGTAGCTTCGTTCCTAGAGCTATGCCCGGATCGCTTGGACCTCATACACCCGCACTATCGCGCCTTGGTACGGAAGCTGGTCGATATGGACGAGTGGGGGCAGCTGGCTACATTGAGATTGATGATGGTTTACGCACGGAAGTGCTTTCCCAGGCGAACGAAGAAGGTCAAGAAGACGACTGGCGCCAACGTGAACAGGAAACCCACGCAGTCTACAAAAGGGTTCTATGACGATTCGGAGAGTGAACCTGAAAAAGATGAGCAAGAGCAGGACATGGAGGAGATTGCTGTACTGGATCCGGACCTCGAGTTATTACTCAAAGGGTGCCAATCGCTGCTCCAGTCTCGAAACGCTGCCGTGGTGATAGCGGTAGCCAGGACTTACCTCTACCTCGGTACGCCCGAGTACTTGACTCAAGCCATTGGACCGCTGATCTCCCTATTGCGGTCTGCTGGTGACATCCAGCACGTAGCGTTGTACAACATTGTACAGGTCTGCTTGGCGCATCCTGAGCCGTTTGTGAAGTACTACACCCATTTCTTGGTACGATCGACAGACGCGCCGCATATATGGCAGTTGAAGCTCGAGCTACTCACATTGATATTTCCTTATGCGCACCTCAGGTTACAAAGCTTGATACTTGCCGAGCTCAGCCATTTTTCACACTCTGGCAGTTTGGACCCCGCACTGGTCAAAGAGTCTGTACGTGCAATTGGACGCTGCTCACAAAGTCCTGCAACCAGTCCCCAAACCTCGGCCAGGTGTCTGAAACTACTGCTAAAGCACATTGGTTCTGCGGATGCGCATCTGGTAGCCGAGTCGCTGGAGGTCATCCGACATCTCATCCAACGGGATCCAAACGCCCATCGCACTACTGTTGTCCGGTTAGCAAAGCATCTTGATGCGGCCACTAGTCCTCAAGCTCGTGCAAGCATCATATGGCTAGTTGGAGAATTCGCCGGCCTTGATCCGGAGAACAACATTGCTGCAGACGTCCTCCGAATCCTAGTCAAAGGCTTTGCTGACGAAGCCGAGCCAGCCAAGCTTCAGATTGTGTTGTTGGCGGCCAAGGTCTACGTCCACCACCTTGCGGCTAATCCACCTCCGGAACCCAAAGTGGAAGAGCTGAAATCAACTCCGACTCTGATGGACGATTTTCAAGAAGAACAAGGCGGGTTTAGAGATGAGCATCTCGATGCACCCGCTCGGAACAGCGACCCTCAAGAGGAGGAGAAGCCGCATATTATTGAGGCGTTGTACAACTATGTCCTTTTATTGGTAAGATACGATACATCATATGATCTCCGCGACCGTGCTCGCGTGTACAAGGCACTACTCGCGACGCCTACTTCGACGCAGCTCGCCTCGCTGCTTCTTCTCGCACCCAAGCCTGTCCCGCACATTCCCAGTCCCAGTGAAACGCGAAAAGGCTACGTGCTGGGAAGTGCTAGTCTAGTCGTCGGCGATGAAGGCGGCGTTGGTGGACTCAAAGGATATGAAGACCTGCCTCGCTGGGTCAAAGAAGGAAACGAGCCGGATCCAGCGTTGCGTGACGAAGATGTGTCGACATCCTCGTCAAATTACGTCTCGGCTTATGAAACTGCAAAGAACATGTCGGCGGCCGAGAGGCTAGATGCAGCGGCGGGTGGCAGTGGGAGAATGATGGCTGGTAACGCTCTGAGTCCACGAGGCTTGAACGGCGTGGGTGGAGATGAGGGTGTTAGTGGGGTACCCAAAGCACCACTCAAGGAGAAGACGCTCGATGACTGGCTAGCGGAGGAAGAGGAAGAAGAAGATGATGATGGTGAGGAGGAGGAAACGGAGACGGAGAGCGAAGAAGAAACAGAGGAAGAGGAAGAAGAGGAGAGTGAATACGAAACAGACAGTGAGGAAGAGGAAACGGATGATGAGCGAGGTAATCTCCTCAAGCCGTAGTAGCCTAGTTCGGGCCATGTCATGAATGGTACATAGAGTCTTTGGCATGCAGATTAACAGTAGAAGTAGAAGTAGAAAAAAAAGAAAGAGAAACCCTCCACCCTCAAAGTTTGGCCATATTCCCCCTCTTGCGCATACTTGGCTTTGGCTTAGTCTCGACACCTTGTCCTCCTCCTCCTTCTCCTTCCCTCGCTCCCTGCTGCAAGTCGCCAACATCGCCTTCAAGCACGGCAGCAGCATCGTCCCACAAGCCCTTGGCCACGCGATCGACCAAGCCGAGCACCCTCGTCTGCACCGTCGCCCCATCTCTACGATTCTTGCCCTCGCGCCTACTCGCACTAATCCTCTCTGCAAAGCGCCACAGCGGCCCGTCGGCTACAAGGGTTCCATGGCCACCGTTGTCGTCGTCGGTGCGCCTCTGCGGGACCCACTCGTCCGCCAAGCGGATGCTCAGGCCCGTTTTGTTCTTGGCCTTGTTCTCCGTCTGTCTCGGCCTCGCAACCACAATCATGCCCTCGTCTTGGAAGCGCGTGTAGGCGTTCTTGAGCGTCTCCTTGTTGACGGCTTCAAAGTAGGAGAGGTCGCCTTGGTGGTAGAGGGTTTTGCCGAGCAGTTGGGCGCGGTCTTGGGTTTTTTTCTGGTCGAGCCATTTTGTCTTGGTAGAGGAGGAGGAGGAGGAGGAAGAAGAAGAGGAGGAGGACAAGGGCGGTGTAAGCATCATCAGGCTAATTGCACCTAGCCATGCAGCCTCGATAAAAGGCCAGATGAGGAAGCAATAAAAGTCATAGTTTTCGCGGCCTTGGGCGCGTTCCGTAGGCGAGAGCTCGATCCATTCGATTTTCGAGGCTTCTTCGCTTCCAGGTTCCGTCTGTGAAGAGCGCGTCAGGGTGATGACGTCGTCTTTTTCTAGGCCAAGTAGTGTTTTGGATAGATTGGTATCGAGACCCTCGGTGGGGAAGATGAACTCGCCGCGGAAAAGCTGCGAGAGGAAATGGACTTGGGCTCGTAGGTCAGTGTATGACATGCGTTGGTACTCGGGTCCACCGCCTTGCTTGACGTGTGTATATAGTGCTGCGCTGACGAGACTTTGCTCGATAAACAGGTGGATGATCATGTTGCGGTAAAAGGAGAGCTGGAATCGGTCGACGGCATAGAATGTGTCTTCTGGGAGTCCGGGGACGAGGCCTACGAGTCCGGGCCCGAGGACCTCGAGCGCACGATCAACGACGACGCTAGTGGGGAGGTTACCAAAGTGTGCTACACGGCCGCCTTGGGCTCGCACACGGTCGCTGAGCCATTCTACGCGGCGGATGAGTTCGGATTTGCCGACACCACGGCCGCGAAGAGTGAGCAAGACGGTGCCGACGAGGGCGGTGGGCATAACAACTGAGACGTCATTGATTTCTGATAGCACTTTGTATCCAAGAGTGCGGAGGATACGGAGTCGCTCTTGCTTGGTGTCAAGTTGTTGGGGGAGCTTAGAGAAGCGGTCACGTTGCTGGGTGATGAATGACTTGAGGGACCAGGGCTCGTGGAAACGGACGTCTACACGGCCAAGCTTCAGAGAGAGGACAGAGGAGGCAGACAAAAAGTCGACAAGATTTTCCTTTGGCTTTGGCTGGCCAAGGAGTTCACTGATATATGAGCTGTTCACTGTTAGCTCTTTTCTCCGACTTGGGAGGGAAAAAAAAGTTCAGACATACTCAACCTCAATGACCTTGTCATACTGCGTTGAAACCGGACAGATGATGGCGTCATCTACTCTGCCACTCGCAACGCTGTCCAGCATGTAGCTCAAGATGCCAAACTTTGGTGGCAGAAGCTTGCCCGTCCGACTCCTGCCTCCTTCCACAAAACACTCGAGGTTGTATCCGCATCGTAACAGGGTGTCTATGTATGCCTGAACCAGCGTAATGTAGAGTTGATCGTCGCCAAAGCTCCGCCGTATCCACATGGCACCCGCGTGTTGAAGAAAGGAACCCACGACGGGAAAATTGAGGTTGTCGCCAGCTACGACGGTCGGCAGGGCGAGACCAAGTCTGTAGCAAATGATCTGGAGAGAGACGTAATCGACGTGTGAGCGATGGCACGGGAGGAATATTATCGAGTGCTTGTCTTTGGCTGCTTTCTCAGCTACGGCACGTAGCCGTAGAACTTCTTCGCTTGAAACGTGAACACCCTGGTGATATGCCCTTGTTAGCAGCTGTGTTGCAAGATAGTATGCGCCTCTTATAAAGGTCTTGCTTTCCATTTTACAAATCATCGAGTCTGTCCAGCTCTCGCTGACCTGCATGAGCGACTCTTCGATCTCGGCCCTTCTCTTTGATTTCCTGTCGTTCTCACCCACACCACCACCGCCATTCAGTACTTCTTCGCCTAGCAACCCCTCCTTGGCTTCCACCTGGACTCTCTTGTCTGCCAGCTCGCGTATTTTGGCGACAAGGATTGGGCTGCTCAGCACCTTCCCTTTCATGTTTTCGCTGAAGCCCGAGTAAAACTCTGGCTGGCCAATGTGGTGGTCGAAGGAGCGCCATCCTGTGCCTGAGAAATGGAGCGAGACTTCGCGCAGAAAGTCAAGAGGCGAGGAGCGGAAACGCGCAAAGCTATGTATGAGGCCGCGATCGGGCGATTCATTGTAGCCGGCTGCATGGAGGTGCACATTGTCGTCTGCAGTTATGCTGAGGTCGGGGGCTTGTTCGGAAGTGGAAGAGCGGGCCATGGCATCCAAAGGGCGGGTACTTTGCTAGAGCACCGGGCGGAGGTACGTCTCGTTGTCAAGGAGAGAGCGCGACGGATGGCGATGGTCACATGGATACAAGCGCTTTCGCTGGCAGTAATAGTTGTTATGGCTCGTCTGAGGGGTTCGTGAATCGTGAGAGATGCAATGTTATGGCATTGCCAGGCGAGAGTGATGGCGCGACTGGCGAGCTTAGGGTGGACCCACTTCCCCGGCCCATCATCGTGCCTCGGCTTGTGGGGAAGGCACGCCGGCATAGCATCTTCTCCGATTCGCTAAACGCCCGAGTAGCACGGACAGGAGCTTCTATACTGTGTGGTACAGACGTCACTAATACTTGTTCAATTGTCGAGACAACTGTTCTAATGTTATTACAAACACGTCCAAGAAACAGGACAGGCGTCAATACCGTCTTTCTTGCCGCTCGACATGACATAGCGAAAAGCCTCAGAATACCTCCCACAAACTGACTTTACCATCCTTGGCTCCAGCAGCAACCCAATGCTTCCTCTTAGTTTCGTCCTCTCGCTCCTGTCCACGGCCTTGGACACGTCTGTCTTGCTTTGCTGGGTCTTCCTCTGTCAGCACCTCAGCAAAGGCAACTGCGTATACGCCTTCCTTGTGCCACTTTAGTACCGCGATTTCTTTGAGGGTTCTGCTACTATATATGCGGATGCGGGCATCCCAGCCACCAGTGATGATGAGGCGGCCGTCGGAGCGTACTCGAAGAGACTGCTGCCCGGCGTGTTTGGTGTCCATGATTTTGTATGGAGACTCTGATGTCACTACCGACTGGACTGGAGGGGCAGGCTTAACACGGGGGAGGGGTGTGGAGGACGACGAGAGCAAAGAGGCCAGGCCGCCCGGCTTAGGCGTGTCTGGGGTCGCTGTCTTGATAGACTGCTTCGCGAACGAAAGTGCCGACTCTGGAGAGTCGGCAGGTTGAGACATGTCCTCAATTGTACCCAACGTTTGCATTGCAGATGCTGATGGCAGCGTCATGGTAGAGTTCTCCTCACCGTCCTCGTTGACGCTGGGAGTCAGCTCCGGCACACGATGCATAGCTAACCTGGCATCAGCTGAAGAGGTGAAGTAGAAGTCGCCATCTGGCGAAGCATCAAGTGACAAAACTGGTTGAGTGTGGGGCTGGCTGAGATAGACGAGCTGAGCAGAGTCAAGGGCAGGGCTGGTGCAGTCGCTGGGTAGTTTGAAAGCTGCTGTGACGCCACCCTCGTAGCCAGCAAGAAGCAAGATGCGTTGTGAACGTTGATGGCGGGTCAGTTGTACAGCCATGACCATTCCTAGTGCCGTTAGCGCCGTTTTGTGGTCAGAGCACTACTAGCACGGGCACATGTACCTGTTTCTACTGTTTGCACCCGAGGGACAATAATTTTCAGCGCCTCATCTGGGAGTTGCCAAACCTCAATCTGCTTGTCGTCTCTTCCCGGGACTGCTACAAGAATGGGGTCGGGCCCGGTTTGGTGCATGCTAAGGCGTGCATGTTGATGGGACATGGAAAAGGCGCAAAAGTTTAGTGTGTTGACGGGAAGAGAGTGCAGCAGCCATGGCAGGGGTTGATCCTGCTCAGCTGAATCTGCAGGGAGAGCGATTTTGTCTGGGGGACGACCCTCTGGTCTGAGCTGCCATACTCGCAGGGTGTTGTCTCGCCCGTGGCTAGGAGGCGAAGGGGCATGTTAGTGTGGTGGTGGGGTTTGAAATGAAGAACAGGCGGGGGCGACGAATAGAGGAGAGGCATGGGGTACAGGCAGGGCGCGCATGTATGTAGGGATGTAGGGAGGGAGGGAGGGAGGGAGGGAGGGAGGGGTGAACTCACGTTATGATTCTGTCATGTCCCCATTGGGCAATGCCAAGAATGGGGCCGGCATGGGCCTTCCACACGTAGACGGCCCTCTTTGTAGCGACGCTCCAGTAGACGACGCAGCCTTGTGCATCGCCCGTGAGCAGATAGGCGTTGTGGCGCACAAACTGGACACAGTGAACGTGCGAGGCGTGGCCGCGCAGGATGCAGCTGGGAAGCGGCGGCGGCAGGGCAGCAGACTGGCGGGCCACGGCCATGGACAAGATAAGCTGAGGTGATGGTCTTGGGCAAGGCGGCGCGAGATGGGATCGGCCAAGGGCCCTTGGGTGGGGGCAGCTAAGGCCAACGACGGGCGGTCCAACTTCGGCTGAACGGTCTAAAATAAACCTCCCAGGGCGAGCTGATGGCCTGCGATCCGGGCTGCACCAGAGTGACATCATGGAGGGCACCGCCATGCACTCGGCCCGCCTGCTTGGCCGCTGCCAGCTGCCAGCTGCAATCGCATCCATGCTGGGGCGCGTTGGCATGTACAGTATGTACAGGTAAGTGTGTGAATGGCGCAGTGATTGCCGATGGATGCAGGGATCTCCTTTGGCTGCGAGCTTATTTGCAAACCTCTGCAACATTAGACGAGCACGCCATCATCGTTACCATCATCACCATCATCATCATCACCACCATCAACAACATCAACAGCACCCCACGAGCCTCCGCGGGACCCAAGAAAAGGACGACTCCCGACCACAAGCATAAGTATTAGCCGGCCACGGCCACAGTCACAGCCACAGCGCGTTTGCGCTTTGTTGCCGGGACGGCGCGCATACCATCGCCTCATACGTCGCTGGCGCAGCCACAAGCCCACGCCCACCCATCTTCACTTCCCCGCCGCTCCTCCCGCCGCCCGCTCTGCCTTGCCTGCCGTGCGCTCGCAGTGTGTAGTGTCTGTTGTACTGTATATGTATGACACAGCACATGTTGGTCGCAGCCAGCCCAGGTGCCCGTTTCAAGTGAGCTGTCAGTGTGTTACTTGCAGCACCTCGCCTCGCTTGATCGGCTCTCGCCTCCACCTGCCCCTCGTGTGCCCTGACAGCGCCGTGCCCCATTCCATCGCTCGCTCTCCCTATTCCCCGTCCAGGTTGAAGCCAATATTCCGCCGCCTCGCGCCTCGACTATATTCATACGCTTTTCTTTTGATGCCCGCCCCCCATTTTGCTCCTGCCGCAGCTGCCGACTCGCTCTTGCCTACTCCCGCCCTGCGACCCTCTTCGCTTCCTCCGAGCCCAGACAGCACCAGACCAACGCCCATCCCGCGCCCACCAACCGTGCACCTTTGCCCTCCTCCTCGAGCCCGAATTGTTGTCGCTCACCATCCTGCTCTGCCCTGTCGCGACCCATCTCACGCTGCGCCATCTCGTCCCCCTCGCAGCCGCTAGCCTGTCGTGTTTCCGTTGTCCTTGGTTAAGAGCCCGCGCCCTGCTCTAGGGCCGTGGTGGTCTCCTGTCTAGCAGTCCCCCTGCATAGCGACCATCTGCGAACCCTCTCTGTGCGCGATAAGGGCAGCACTATGGCAGACACTACTACGTCTCCTTCCAACAATGACTCCCCGACGAGCAAACCGCTGCCGACAAGAAAACGGGCAAGCGATGGCACAGCAGACGACAAACCGAAGCGAACACGTACTGGCTGTCTGACATGCAGAGAGCGCCATCTCAAGTGCGATGAGACTAAGCCAACCTGCAACAACTGCCTCAAATCGCAGCGAGAATGCAATTGGGGCAAGAAGCTCAATTTCCTCGACACCACCTGCGAGCGCAGCGCATACCTGATCCCCCAGGGCGTCGACTACCAAGTGGCCTTCATGGACGAATCTCGCACAATCGCCTCGGAATACGTCGGCGGTCGAGAAATGTATCCCGTCGACGATGTCGAAACCCACTTGCCCATGGGCGACAACGCCTTTGGTATGGGCCCGCCCGCTTCGTCGCGACAACACCCCCCGCCAATCCAAGCCATCGCGCACGACTCGTACCAACAAGCCCAGCTCAACTACACTCTCGACCAGCACCGCCCACAGCATCAACACGGACGGTCAAGTGAGTCTGTCCACAACTCGGCCAAACACACTTGCTAACTTGCACAGTATCCAACTACTCAAACAACCCAACTCCCTCTTCCTACACAATAGAACCCTCGGCCAGTCCGGGTCCTCTTCCCGCGCGTGACTACCTAAAAAGCCAAGAGGAGGTGCTGTACATGCAAGTTTTTGTCGAAGAGATTGGCATCTGGATGGATAGCATGGACGCACACAAGCACTTTTCGCGCTTGCTGCCCTTTCACGCCCTCAACGAACCCATGTTGCTGCATGCCTTCCTCGCATGCGGTGCGCGACATCTCGCGCTCGTCAACCCAAAGTATAGCGAGGAAAAAGCTCTTCATTACTACGATGTGGCCACACGCGATCTGCTGCATTCTCTGCAGAATCCCGACCGCGACACCGTCCTATGTGCCACTACTGCAGTCATCCTGAATGTGTATGAGATCATGGCCGAGCGTGCACTACAACGCATGAACCACATTGCCGGCGCTCGCGCCCTGATCAAGGAGTGCCGTTGGAATGCTAGGGCAACAGGCATTGGAGCAGCCTGTTTCTGGCTCAACGTCGGCATGGAAATTCTCAGTTGTCTGCACTTCAACTGGCAGGTCGCTTGGGATCCTGACGACTGGGGCATTGAAATGGACTTTACCCCAGAGACAGAGTCGGGAAAGGAAGAAGTCTGGACACACCGAATCCTGTACATTGTTGCCAGGATATGCAACTTCCGCGCCTCAATACCGCGGAACCAAGAAGTCGCCAGGCAAACATTGCAGGACCGGCACAATGAGTGGCTGCGGCTCAAAGACATGACGGACAGGTGGAATGAAAACATACCAAGGACCATGCACCCAATGGCCTACCTTTATCCTGGACAGACGATTTCCGGATCCGCATTTCCCGAAGTGTGGTTGATCAAAAGGACATCCATTATCGCCCGTCTGTTTTATCACACCTCTTTGGTGTTGCTGGCCCAGATTAACCCCATTCAAGCACCTAGTGAACCGGAAATGTGGTCCATGCTCGAGCAAAATTCAAAGTTCATCTGCGGTATCAGCGCCCATGTCAAAGATCGCGGCGTCGCTAGCGTGGCACTACGATCACTTGCCATTGCCGCTGAGCCTCTAACAGATCGGCGCGAACAAGAAGAGGTTCTTCAAATCTTTGACAAGATTAGACAAGAGACGGGCTGGCGCGTGGGTTTTGTCAATACAGAGTTGAAGCAGAAATGGGGCTGGGATACTCCGCAAAACCAAGACCAACATCCACCACACCCGCCACCGCAGCAGCAGCAGCAGCAGCAGCAACAGCAACAGCAACAGCAACAGCTCAACGGGCAAATGCAAGACGGCAATGTCATCTATCAGCAGCAGCCACAGATGGCAGTTCCGCAACAGTTGTCTCAAGTCTCTCTAGCGCCAGTGCTAGCTCCCGCACCCGCTCCAGCACCACGAAGGCCAACTGGCTTCGGTAACCCTCTCCTTGTCGCTGATTTCAGTATGCCACAGCATCCTTACCAGGCCCACTATGTTCCAGCCAACATTGTTCAGCAGCAACAACCTCCGACCCTTCTCCAGCCCCCACTCGCCGGAGTCAACGGCTATGGCGCTCATTTCTTCTAACCTTTAATCGTCCTCCTCTTCATACCCAAATGTATTATTCCCAATCTACTGCTTCATGGCACTTCCTGCATATACAAAAAGGGAAAAGGCGCACAAAGGTGGCATCTCTTACTGGATTATTTGCTTCTCGCTTTCTACGTCTACCTGGCGACTGTCATTTATCTACTTATTTTTTTCGGTTATAACGACGTAATGAGTAGTTGGTATTGGGATTAATTGAGCTACACACGGAAAAGCTATTTGGGAACATGTCGTCATTGTCTTTGAACTTTTTGGCATTGCATTCGGCCTGAACACAGCTTGGGGGCCTTGATTTCTTGTAGATATATATACACACACATGTCCGTTGATTTATACCCTTGTTGTGGCTAGGATGTAAGAAAGGGGGTGCTGAGTAGATAAAAATATGCATTCATCCCGACTACTATTGTTTGTTTCTGCCTCGCCTATCTGCATCTCATTTGTGTCTTTGTTGTTCTCCCCAATTCGGTGAATGGTTTTCCCTTGATGTCCGTGACTGCAACATGAAAGAGGCACAGGGGCGCGGCCGATTTCCGCTGTGGATATGCTGTACCATCACCGCAGCCGTGTAGTGTTATCCGGCGTGAGTAGTGTCGACTTTGCGTGAACCAGAGACGCGTCCTCGATCCTGTTACTTGAATGCTGCAGCAACAAAGATTGCTCGGGCTTCCAAGGCAGAAGGGAGCTAACAATAACAACGACGGTATACTCCTCTCTCATTCCACCTCACGAACCACATACCGCAGAACTCGCTTGGTTCGGGAGACGGCACAACAGCCTTCTTTTCACACAACCCACATATTCGTATCCCCTCCATCACATAAGCTATCCATCTCCTCCACATACCGCTGCATACGATGCATCATCCACCCCGACTGGACCGAGCCGGGAGTAGCCTCCATCTGCGTGTCTTCCTCGTCACCGTCACCATCACCCTGCCACCATACACACCTGCCCGCTGAGCTCGAGTACTCGATACACTGCCTACTCGCCGCTTCACCCAGGACGACGCGCGAAGAAGTTGCGCATCTCCCTGCTGCCGTCGAGTACGAGAACTGCAGACAAGCGGGGTCCGCCTCGCATATCGCCTTACATTCTGCGAATGAAGGCACGGCGTTGCTGCTGCTGCTGCTGTTGTTGTTATCTAAGGAGAAATTGTCCCAGGCATCTACTTTGGGGAGTAACTGCGGACGGGTAAAGTGCTTGAAGACGTCTGCATGGCGGAGCACACTGCTGCTGCTTCTGCCTTCTCGATGCTGTCTGCGGCTCGATTCAAAGTTCCACAGCGCACGAATCTCCGAGTCACGCATGTGGTGATATGTAACCGGGGCGTAGCACCACGGTCTTCTGTCTATCTTGCTCACATTGCCGTCGAGCGCAGTGACGGGGTCGCCCTGAAAGTGCGGAAACGCAGAGTACAGCGGCACGTCAACGTCAGCAAGGATCTTGCCTAACACCATGTCACCCGCCCCGCTCTCCGCCGTGTACGCATCGTATTGCGCAAGATGGGCGTTGCGCTGCTCGACGACGCGGCGCATGGCGGGGCCCGAGAGGACGAAGCCCGAGCCGCCGTGTGCGAAGAGCACGTCGCCAACGTACATGTGCTTGCCGATGTAGAGGGGCTGGGTCGCATCGAAGAGGCTGAGATACGAGACGAGGTTCTCCCACACGAGATATGTATCTGCCTCTATGAAGACGAACCATTTAGCCCTCGGTCTGTGTTTCAACGCTTTATCAACCATCGGCAGGAACTTGAACCGATCGAGTTTCCAAGCTGGGTTTTCCAGCGCGTCAGGAGGCCCGGTACCAGGAGAAGGAGAAGGTTGTTTGGTAGATGCGTCAATGGCTATGAGGCCCTGCCTCCCCAGCCTACGAAGGTGATGGTAGAACCGCAAGTCCTCTGACGCTTTCACCTCTTCGCTGATTGAGTCGGCAAAAACATCGTGTACGGGGTGTCCGGCAATCTCCTCATCGAGATCAGAATACACAATGTAATCCGGTACACAGCGCAGCGTCGTTTCGAAGTGAACCGGCAGCTTTCCAAGCGCCTCGGTCGCCCCCGTTCGCAGCACAACGAGAATATCCCGTGCCGTCGCCACCTCGCGACACGACGACGATACCCGCGACTCTGGAGTACAGTACTTGTAGACAAGAACAACAAATGCAGTAACCCAGACTAGCCCCGCCAGTCGACCGCGCTTGCGAAATCTCATCGATGATCGTAGCCCAAGCGTGTATCTCGATCCTTCTCTTCCTTTTCCTTTCTCTTTCTCTTTTCCGCCCCACTCCACATCGTCATCGCGCCGCATTCCGCCAACGCGCTATCCAAATCGCATACGTAGTTTGAAGAGAAAATAAAAACCAAAAAACGAGCGACTAGGCAAACAAGATAAGAATAATGAAAAGAAGAAGAAGAACGGCCAATTCCGCCCCTCTTACCCAAGGAACCGAAAAGACTAAGCTTAAACGTTTTCTCCTGAGGCAAGGGGGGGAGGAGGAAGGGACTAGGGCACACAAATCATACATACAAAAGGGGAGGGGGTAATGCGTAATACCGAAAGTAAAAAACCAAAGTTTATCACAGACATGGGCTGTCAAAGCAAAAGCAGGGCAAGGCGGGCGGCCTGAATCCTTCTTTGCCGGATTGGCAGCTACCATCCTCCTTCTCCATCTCCATACTCCTTCTTCTCTACCTCGCCCTGCCCTGCCCTTACACTCCCTTTACCTGTATTAGTCACAGCGCAGCCCGCGCAGCCCAGCCCATCCGTTCATTCCGGTGCCGCGTGCGCGCGCGCGTCCCAGTTTAAGAATAAAAAAAAAATAAAAAAAATAAAAATAAACTTTGGTATTCATGCATTCCAGGGACGGATGAACGAACGAACGAACCGGGAGAAGAAAGAGGTTTTTTACTTACTTAGATTTGAGACTTTCTTTTCTTTTTACCTATCGCTTGCGCCAACGAGACGCCGTGGCGGGCGTTTTGAAAGTAGAGTTTCAGCACGGGTAGGTAGGTTGAGTACAGGCAATGCAGGGTTGGAATGGTAAGGAAGTGCTGCTTTTTGTGTGAGGCTAGGTAGCTTGACTAATATTTTTTTTACTCCCTTCTTTTTTCTCGTTTCTCCCCCCTCCAGACTGTTTGATGGTAGCTAGCTAGCTAGGTGGGCGTGTTATAGGTACGATGGTTGTGTGTGGCTTAGGGGGGGAAATAAGATGAATAGATAAATAGATAAATAGATAAATAAACAAACAGAACGTTGGAATATGCGGGTCACTTTGAATGTTGGTACTTAGTCTGCTCCCCACGGGAGTGATTACCGTTGGAATTCACGCCTACTCACGATTTCATGTCCCCATGATTTCTAACAACTATTCAATCGAAAAAATGTTGAGTAGGACATGTAGATCTCAATCTCAATACAGAAATCGTCATCATCCATGAACAGGCTTAAGCTTCAAAGAGGTAAGAAACTTCATATTTGATATCATGACTCAATATATACAGTAGGCTCGCTCAATCCTCGCATTCGTAATACCACTCAGAACCTCACTTGGATGTGTCGAGGACATAGCGTCCAACAATAGCACCCTGGTGCATCTTGTCGTACACCATTTGCAGCTCAGACAGCCCTACAATCTTGAACGGGGCCTTGATCAAACCACGACGGAAGAACTCAATGGCCTCTGAGCTGTCCTTGCGGTTGCCAACGTACGAGCCCTGGATCCTGATCATCTTGATGACAGTCTCAAACACAGGTGCTTTCAGATACGCGCCGGCGGGAAGGCCAATGCAGATGACAGTACCGCGTGGCCGGACGTACTCAGCAGCCTGCTGGAATGGCTTCTCGTTGACAGCAACAAGGATGACGACGTGGGGGCCTAGGCCATCGGGTGTTGCCTTCTGGACGTCGGCGACAAGGTTCTTTGATGTTGCAAAATCGACGAATGCTTCAGCACCAAGGTCGTTGATGCACATGTTCTTCTTCTCCTCGCCAGAATCGATAGCAATGGTTCGTACACCCATGGCCTTTGCGTATTGGCAGGCAAGTGAGCCCAGACCACCTCCGGCACCGACAATGGCAGCGAATTGACCAGGCTTAACACCGGATTCTTTCAGACCCTTGTAGACGGTAATACCGGCGCAGAGAACAGGTGCAATTGCAGCTAGGTCACATTCCTTGGGGATGCGGGCAACGTGAGCAGCTTTGGCGATGCAGTATTGCTGGAAGGTGCCGTCGACGGTGTATCCAGAGAGAAGTGGTTTCGGGCAGAGGGGTTCGTCTGCTTGCTGGCAGAAGTCACAGGACAAACAAGAACCATTCAGCCACTTAACACCTGGTACGTGTTAGCAATCTCATGGATAACGAAAGTAAAAGTGATGTGCCGTACCGACGTGATCACCAAGCTCGACATCATTGACAAGCTCTCCTCGCGCGACTACGACACCGGCACCTTCGTGGCCGCCGACGAGAGGGAGTTTAGTTTGCTTGAAGACGTTAATATACTTCCTAAGAGAAGATGCTGTTCATGCCTACCAATGGCCAGTCACCGTTTACGGCGTGTAGATCAGTATGGCAGACACCAGAGTATTTGATGTTGACCAGAACCTCGTCGGGACCGGGCTTCTGCACTGGAATCTTCTTGTACTCAACAGGACCGCCGGTCTTCTCAATGACCTGCGCCCACTGCTCTTGGGGAATGCTGCTCATGGTGGTAGAGGCGGTAGAGTGTGTTGGAATGGGGTGTTTGTGGATGGGAGTGTTGTTGATGACCCTTGTGTTACGGAAGGTAGGAGCTTTATATACTCACTGGTGAGGCAGTGAGCACTCACAACTGTAACCCCACTCGGAAACAAACGGATAGTTCCAGGGCCTGGATACAAAGGCGCCTTCTCGGAAGAAGCTGTAGGATTGCGTCCGCTCATCCATGGTGAAGGCGAGTCTCGTGCCCGGCGTGCCGGAGGTAGGTCATGGATGATGCGCATTTCTCATTGGTCTAAGCTTACGAGGCACAGCTATACAGTGGACCTCTTGGAGGGGTACAAAGGACAATACTGGATGGCCTGGCGGATGATGATGCATCGGTTAGGTGGCAGCAACAGTAGCGTGAGCGTGGAGGTCCCGAGAGATGACCAAGGTCAGAATGGTCTGATTCTAGCGCGTGTAAATCAGCCCAGGGATCAAGCGCAGACGGCGGCTCTCGTTTGCTATGGTGTGAGGGGTGACCAGCAAGGAAGTGGTCTGAAGTGGAGGGGCTCCATCGTCAGGCAGCTAGCTTCTTTGGGCAGAATATCTCCTGATACTTGCTGCTCCCGCCCGCGGCGGTACCGTACAAGAAAACTCTGGCGAAAAAAAACGTGTCTTTTGTCTTGCGATCATTCCCAAAGCTCACAATGGTCTTTGGGTGGTGTGTTTCCATGGCTGGCTACAATCCGGTCTCTCAACAACCCATCTTCACCTGACGCCCCCACTACTGATTCAACCGCAGCTGGTATGAGAAGACAGCTTACACGAATCGTACCAGTAGGTAGACCTCAGCGAGGATTCCCACTGGATCGGTCGAGCGCAAAGATCAAACGCTATTCCCAGACGCTATGCACCAGCCTCTCAGTCACACGTATGCCATGCAGCCATGTATTCCCCTCTCGGAAATACCACGACGCCGTCGTCCAATAACATTGACCAAAATGCCTTTTAGACAGACCCACCGCATGCGGCTCCTGGCGTAGCATGCGGGGACGTCGGGGTCCGAGAAGCGTAGTCGTAGTGCGGCCGCAATCGCGGGGTAGTACGCGGAAAGGGATCGCCGGTGTGTGTCAACAAGCGTGTAAGGCTGCCGGGGAAAAGGACGTCGAGCAACTTGGAGGCCCTAGGGCAAGAGGATCGGCAAGGGATGATAGCTTTGCTAAACATCTCAGAGGCTGGTCTTCGATTGACTTGCAAGCATAGCGCCGCTGCCAAACAAAGGAGAATCTCTTCGTGTGGAAGCGAGGCACGTAGGGGCCGTCTTTATCTTCACGTCTCTGTGCTGTGAGAACCTTGATGAATACCTGAGCACCTTTATGACTTCATAGGGTGCGTGTATGCTACGGCTTGGTGTAAATCCAACATGGGTCATTCTTGGCAAAGTGTATCGCGGAACCCACAACACCAAGATCGCAGGCATTACGTGGCCAAACAACTATCACCATGTCGACAGGTGACGACATATTGCTGCAGCTTTACGACAAGGTGAGGTTGATCAAGAATCAACGTGTATATTAAAACTTAAAAGCTCCGTGTTACCGGAACTTTATGGCATCACAATCGACTGGAGGTATCTAAACGCCTTGCCGTTTGTCCAAATCATCACAATTCATAGTGTAACCCAGAGAGACCATTGGTGATAAACAGACGCCCAGCGCCCATCCTTCTACTGCACCATGACATCGGCAGCCTCATTGTGCCCGTTGGCCGGCCTCTCGTCGGCGTCTTGCAGCCCGAGAGGTAGGGAAGGGGGAAGATCCTTTCCAGCTGCCCTTGCTTTGGTCTCGGCCCACTGTCGTAAGCGAACTAAGCTCCTCATGCGAGATTCTCCGCGAGCCCCCATGCTGGTAAGTATCGCTTCATTGACCTTACTGGCAACGTTTCTCCGGAGCGAAGGTTCCAACAGCTCATTGAGTTCCCTTTGTAGAGTACCAGGAGCCGCCGGCAGGAATATGAGCAATGACATTGTAAGCTCCAGATCCTTTAGGAAATCTGGGTTGGTGGCTGCGCGAGGAGCAAGCTGAGACGAAGCGAAATTAAGCGCAGGCGTAATGTCAGATGTAGCAGACGACGTGCATGTCCGGATAAGCTCAATGAGCTGTAACCTGAGCAAGTCAAAGTGCAGGGCTGGGTCTGTGTCTAAGATCTGATTGGTGCATTAGCAAAAGTCCAACGACAAATACGCGACGTGAGTAGATGTAATTGCTTGCAATCATACTGAGGACTGAAGGTTTGATTATCATCAAAGAGATTCTGCGTGGTGCATGAAACTGTGTATAATCCTGCAAGGTGGTGGGCAACAAGAGTGGGAACACTGCATACCTGAGGGTTCAAGTCATTGATCCTGGTGATAGCGGTATCAATATCACCAGCATGAATAGCCCGACGTATTTCTACGCGCGACTGAATGGACTCCTCTTCAAGAGGTAGCTGGATGTTTGCTTCTTTGGCAAACTTTTCCGCAGCTCTAGGGTAGCCTTCGCTGACCAGGTAGTCCATGATGACGAAATTGATGTCCCTGCACACGCAACGTTAGCATTGATGCGCCATCTACATGCAAGCCAAGTAGCGCGCGATGCAAACACTACCACAAGATCAGAGATACAAGTTAATGTGTTCTCCACATGTTGGTTCGGAGAGATTCCCAACTTATTTTGAAATCATCATGCGAAGGAGGTAGCGGAAGCGGCGCGGACAGTGGGCAACTTACGTCTTAGACGGTTTGACATCATCAACCTTCCTCTGGAAGGGATGAGGCTGCGTTGGCGTTGCCGCCGACACGGAGACTGTGGATGAGCTCTGCAGGGTTGTCAGCGGATGTGAAAGGTTGCAACAACAGGCGCAGTGTAGCCTACCATGGTGAAGCGAGGCGCCCAGCAAGCCTCAGCCGACGTCCATCAGTAAACAATATGAGCTGCTCGACCGTTGGCCGAGTGTGCTGGTGGTCACGCAAAACTTTGCGTGGGAGGAGGAAGTTTGAGAGCACAGCTTCGTGAAAGAAGAAGACTGAGCTTGCGCGCTTGGCGAGACTAGCGCCGGTGGGTCCTTATGTAAGCCTGGCACTAAGATCAGAGCCACCCACTGCAGAAACCCGATCGTTTCTGGAACTCTGCATACCTTTTTGATATCTTCGCCCTTCGCTGTAAGAGGTGGAATTCATATAGCAAGGCTAGGGAGAGCTTCTCGGCGTTCCAGACGCTAAGAGTACCTCAGATATGGCTTCAGCAGGCCGAAGAACGCACTACGAACCGCCATGGGGTAACGCAAGTATCATTGGAGTAGCTGGTAGTTCAGGCTCGGGCAAAACATCTTTGGCAATGGCTATTGTCGCTTCATTGAACTTGCCCTGGGTAGTCATCTTATCTATGGTTCGTTCCAGCCTTGTAAATCGGGTCACGTGCCCCAACCAGCTAAGGGACACTGCTTGTAGGATTCGTTCTACAAACCTCTCACGCCACAGCAATCTGCGGCAGCGTTTCGTAACGAGTTCGATTTTGATTCTCCAGACGCTATAGACTTCGATATCCTCGTTGACCGATTGAAAGACATCAAAAGTGGCAAGGTGGCCGAGGTCCCAATCTACTCTTTCCAGAAGCACGCACGCCTCACCAAGACTACAACAATCTACTCTCCACACGTCATAATCCTGGAAGGCATATTCGCCCTACATGACCCACGGATAATCGATCTCTTGGACCTCAAAATCTTCGCAGAAGCCGACGCCGATCTATGTCTCTCACGCCGTCTTGTGCGAGACGTGAAGGAACGAGGCCGCGATATTGAAGGCTGTATCAAGCAGTGGTTCTCCTTTGTCAAGCCCAATTACTACAAATATGTCGCACCACAGCGAGAGATCGCAGACCTCATCATCCCAAGAGGCATTGAAAACAAGGTTGCCATTACTATGGTGAGCAATCAGGTTCGGCAAACACTGCAAAACAAGAGCGTACAGCATCAATCAGAGCTCAGACGACTGGGAAAGATTGCGGAAGACACGCCACTGAGCGAGAACGCTATCATACTCAAGCAGACAAACCAGGTCAAAGGCATGCACACGTTGCTGCTGAACCCTGACACGTCGAGGGAGGACTTTGTGTTTTACTTCGATCGGATGGTGGCACTGCTTGTCGAGACGGCAGTGGATTTCTTGCCGTTTGTGTCGCACCAGGTTACGACACCCCAGAACACTACTTATCAGGGATTGAAGAAGAGCGCAGAAGCCAGCGCTGTGGTCGTGCTACGCGGCGGTAGTGCTTTCGAGATGGGTTTGCGACGGACAATTCCTGATTGCAGAACGGGTCGAATACTGATCCAGACAAACTATAGAACTGGAGAGCCAGAACTCCATTATCGGGCGCTGCCAACCAACATCGCTGAGCATGGGCTGGTCCTAGTCCTCGATCCTCAATTCTCCACTGGAGCGGCCGCGCTGATGGCGGTTAGAGTGCTTGTCGATCACGGTGTACCAGAACAGAAGATAGTCTTCGTGACATATACTGCTGGCAAAGTTGGACTGAATAGGGTCTTTAGCGTATTTCCAGATATCAGGATTGTGGTTGCAAGGCTGGGTAGCGACGAAGAGGCGCGATGGGTTGAAACAAAATATCTAGGTTGCTGAGGCAAGAATACAGGAATGCGACTACGAGCTCGTTGAAATTACGCATTCTCACGTCTGTAGATGATTTGATGCCGCGCTAGAACATACATAGCCAACACATCTTTATCCGAACGCCGTGTCTATTGCCAACGCCGACAAATGCATCGCTATGTACAGGGGGTATCATAGGAAATACTCCGTCGTCACTTCTTTTCCTTGTTGCTGCTGCTGCTCAGCTCGGTGGACATCGTTATCAGGACTGGCATCAAAAACGTTGAAGAAGCGTTCGCCTGTGTCGCTGACTTCAAGCACGCTAGCCATGTTACCGCAACGATAGCAGTAATTCGGTGCACTCCAAACAGTGCTCAGCCTGTCGTCGTAGAGAATCTGGTAGCCTTCTTGGCACAACTGATGCGCACGTAGAATATGCGACATGGAGTTGACTTCCAGGAACTTTTTGACCACCTGAGCCCCGAATGTGTAACCTGCTCCTCTAGGACTGAGTGAGAACTCGTCTCTTTCAGGATCTGGGTCGCTCCACACGAGATCTGCCATGGGCCCTTCGTGAGGGATTTCTCGGAAACGGTCGATAATTTTGATTTGATCGATGGAATGTATTGAAGGCGACAGGCCGCCATGTACGCAGAAGATTTGGTCATTGATAACCACGGAGAGAGTAAGGAAGTCGAACATGTCTGTGAAATAGTGCCAGACGTTTGCGTTGCCATATTTACGGGAGCATTCGGTGTAGAAACCATAAGACTGGGTAACACCACGAGACTCATGATTGCCACGTATAAGGTGAACACGGTGTGGATAGCGGAGCTTTAGGCATACGAGGAGCGATATGGTTTCGACAGAGAAAAGGCCGCGATCGACATAGTCGCCTACTCGGTGTCAGTTTAGCAGCCCGAGGTCGCGTGCCCCGTATGAGGGATAGACTAATACTTACCCAAGAAAAGGTAATTTGTGTCTGGACATGGCCCGCCGATCTTGAAAATCTCCATCATATCGAAGAACTGTCCATGAATATCGCCGACAACAGTGACGGGTGCTCTGATATGCACGACGTTGCTCTCCTTCATGAGCAGCTCCTTCGTCTTTGCGCATATTGCCTCGATAACCGGCTCAGCAAGCAGTTCCTTCTTCGATAACCGGGATATGCACTCGTCCAGATCTACGCTGGCTACAAAGGGTCAGTTTGAGTATGTGGAGTATTGACGGGGGTTACTAATGACTGACGTACATGGTAAGCCGGGCATGGTGGTGTTCGTGGCGTGGGTACGGGGGTTGCAGCATCCGCGGCTCAGCTCAGGGTATTGAGTCTATACTGGTCGCTAGCAAATGTCTGTAGCGTACAATCATCCTCAGAGGCGCATGGGGAGGCTACAAAGGTGGTGGCGCAAAAGCGAGCGACATGATATGGGGGGGGGGGGGCAACCTATGCTATGCCCTGTCCAACATGCGGCGGTATCCCGCTTGGTGGTCCATGCGCAAAAACGTGACTACGCTTCAGACTTCGCTCTTACTCCATCTCCACTGAACACACCTTGCAGACCTTACGAGACACTTGATTCTCTAGCGCTGGGCCTCTCTCTCTCTGTTATGTCCTTTCAGTCTCGGAGGACACTTCTTGGCGGCGTTGTCAATTCGCTATTCGCCTGCTACGTGCTCTCAATACCTACCACCTAAGGGTTTTCCTCTTTTCCTCGTATTAGCAACTAGGCTTGCTTCACTTTCTGTGTCAACTCACTTGCTCCTCCTCAACGCCACATTGTAGTCATCCAGCCTCCAATATTCAAACGTTACCAGGATATACTCAATTGACTGCCCCTCCGTAAGCTTGGGCTACTCATTCGTCCTGGCTCGTGCGCTTAACCTGACCAAATTTTGGGACGCGCATCTTATACTTTAAGAACTCTCCCCAACAGCGCAACCTACGCCGCCGCGACGGGCACTTCATCAGTTTCCATTAATCTTCTCAACTGGGGTCTTTCTGTTTCTGCCGTGGATCTCAACAGGTGAATTTCTTAGGGTGACATGTCTTGGAGCGGGCCCGTAGGGGGTGCGGCGCCTTTCCAGCAGCAACCATATCCAAATGGCCCACCCTCATATGGTCAACAACTACCCTATCAATATGGACAACAGTCAGGACAGCAGCAGAGACATGGTCAGCACCAGCCAGGAGCCGTCTATCCGCCAACTGCTCCCCCTCATCGCGCTCCGCATGTGCAGTAGGTCTCGCTCCCAATTCTAGTTGACTGTCAATCACGTGCTCGTCGCCACACATCTTTTTCACAATGGGCGCCATTTGTTCTGACACCCTTACAGGCCACCAAAGAAGAAGGGAAACCCAATAATTACTCGATATCCCCCTCCTCCGGGCTATCGCGGACCAGCACAGCCTCAAGGTCCTTTTGGTACTAACAAGTTTCCCAGCTCATACAAGTCGCCACAGCCGGGGTTTCCGCCATCTTCGACGTCTTCAACCTACCCGCAACAAGGCTATGCAGCCACTCCTGCAAGTCAAGGCTATTCTATTCAAGGCTATAGTCAGCAAGCACCAGGATTTGGGCACCCATATTCTCAAGCACAGAGCAACTACCAGTGGCCAAGACCAAGTTATCCACCAAGTTCAGGTTACTCGCAAGCCTCGAGTCACCTATCTGCTCAACCTTATGCTCCTCCTCAGAACAGCTATCTGGGGTACCTATCTCAGCCTGCTGCTGTTGATGCTAGTCATCCGTCCTATGGCAAAAATGGGGCATGGCCACAGCAACATAGCTCCTTTAATGGACAGCCACATACCCAAGCCATGTCGGATCCTGAGGCGACACCTACACCAGCGACTGCCCACCTCAACACATCTCAGCCTTTGCAGCAACCCCTTCATTCCAGCAGTGTCGTAAGCGATGGGAGTATAGGCGAGAAGCCGCAGTTGTTCTTGGCCTGGGACGATTGGGATTTCGACTTTGACGGCGCGATCTGGCCGAAGAGCAATGAACCCGTCGATCCCGCTCTGAGCCTCGGAGTTATCATCTGGCACCCTGCTAAGCAAGTGACTCGTGCATTGCCCTCCACTTTTGCAGAGGCCGAAGAAGAGGCATTGAAACCAACACCAGAAAAACTTGATAACGGGGATTCGGTGTCTGTGTACTTCACCGCCGACAATTCGCATCAAGCTTTCCTCAACGTGAGGCAAACCGACGATTGGGAAGCCATCCAAGATGACCCTGTTTTCGTTGTCTTTACAGACGAGGAGATGGAAAACAACCTAATCACGCTAGAAGATTGTATCGCACAGCGGGATCGTCCTGATGAGTCTGGGGATGTCGTGATGGATGAAGAAGACATGGAGATGCACGACGCCACATGGGACATTATGGATAACCTCGAGCAAGCGCTCAGTACGAACCAAGGAAGTACAATGTCCAGCACGCCCAAAAGAGAGAAAGTATCCCCTCCGCAAGGAAGTCAAGAGGATATCCTTGCAAAACTAGGCGTGACTGGAGCTCCGAAACCACCGTCAAACGAGCCAATGCTGGTACCTTCCTCTCTATCTGATGTGTATCAATCAGCGCCACTTGCCGAAAGGTCGTCGGCTGCGCCTTCATCTGCTCCAATCGGGGTCCCTGTACAGTCGATCCAACGGACGCAGTCATATGGTGGTCATCACGACAGTGGATCTAGATCTATTCCTCCTCGTCCGTATGGATCCATGTCAGCAGGTGTCAGCTCTGGACCACCGCTGCCTCCGCCTCCTCCGGCAGAGCAGCAGTATGACCCCTGGAATGCACCTCAAAGCAATGGCCATGGCTTTGACAACTCCAGAGGAAGTCCTGCGCGCTCTGAAGGAAGCAACCGAACAATGGCTGGCTCTGATTTTGAACCCGAAAAGCAAGGCGATGGTTTGCAACAGGATGCACCTGCTGTACCATCCCTCGACCGAAGTGACAGCTCGTTCTCCAGAAAGAGAAGCTATGAAGACGCTGATCAAGAACACGAGAGGTTGCGTCAGCATGACGACCATAGCAAGCGGAAGAGGCGTTCACAGGTCGATGCCGCTTACAGGTAAGGTTTTATCACATCACTGTGGTTCATCTCGCTTGTGTCTGGCAGATCCTTACTCGTCCTGCAGTCGTCGTTGAACACACATTCACAGGCCTAGCGCCTAGGCCTTATCCTCCCTATATTTTCTCTTCGTCAGACCTTTAGTCACCTTTTTCGCCATTTCTGAACCGTACGGATCCTCTTCTTTACTGTCGCTTCTACAAGTACGGCCTCGTTCATGACCCACGAGAGCTTCCCATCTTACCATGTCTCATACGTCAGGACCATTCACATATCACTATTTATTGTTTCGAGATGTTGCTTTCGAATCGTCAGAGCCCAGATGCATGGCTTCATGTGACAACCTTATTCCAAAAGCCGGTCAATCCGGTGCATCAGGATGGGTTCACAGGTACTAGCATTGGTTGGCGCTTTGTTTGATTTCCGGAAGTCGCCTTGTTACGTCTTCATCATTGTCATCTTCGTCATTATCACCACTATTACTATTATTATCACTTTCAGCTTCATTATGGTCTTTTCCTATTTTCATTTTATCTATTCAGCATCGTCTTCACGAAAATCTACATTTAATTTCATTCACCCCGGTGATGCGAACCTTGAGCATCTGGGCTTCTGATTCGTTTGTTTTGTCGCATATATTTTGGTCAGTCTGCCTGTTATTGTGTCGACTCCTCTTCTAAATTTCTTAACGTCTAGTTTCGTTATACGTCCAAATTTTCTTATTTGTTACTTTTTCACTCACAACTAGGCCAGGAGCGTTCTCACGTCACGACTGAGACATATGATTGCACTGCAGTAAGCATTTTCGTACACGATGACCGGGTGCTTGATACGTCAGGGTGAACGTATCTGGAACATAACCGCACGTGCAATTCTTCTATCCATGCTTTTTAGTTTTTTGGGCATTGCCTATGTGCGCTAAAGGATGGTGTGCAGAATGCATAGTCTAATACTCTTGCAACAACGAACGCTTGCCAGCTACTGCTGAAAGCAGGGCTCGAATCAACGATGACCTGCACGCAGAGAGCTTTGAGCATGGGGGAGTTAGCCACATATGACTGCTGCTAGAATGCGTCGTGAGTCCAAGGACTGTGTCTCCTCTTACTTGTGATGAAAACATCAGTCTAACTTTTCTCAATCATATATAACAACAATCAGTAAGGCGACAGCATTGCCATGATGATTTGCAAGGTTTTCTCTTGGCATACTAACACACTGGATTCATCAGCTGCAGAGATGTTCGATCAATGGCTTGCTTGTAGTGGGCGGAACAATTGATGTGGTCACGCTTATAGAAGAATAGTTTTTCGTTTTTTTCACGAAACAAGGTCATAGAAAAACTAAGTAGAGCAATAGAATGTAGACGAAGCGCATTCTAGAGGTGCGTCGATGAGGTCCGTGCACGGGTGCAGCTAAGCCACACTTGAGCCGTTGGGTGCGTCATCTGACGCAGTAGTTCGCACCTCACGCTCAGGCGACACTCTTCCACCATAACATCTACTTGATCGCATCCACAACTGCCTCTACCACAGTCTACACTTATACCGAAACCACTTGATACACAGCAGTCGCAACCATGTGTGGCTCCGACTGTTTCTTGATGCTCCTCAGCGTCCTGGTATGTCTGCGCATCCCTTTCAGCTGAATAGGCAGCGACCTTTGGCGTGGAGTGAGCAAGATCAATGGCTAACATGTCTAACAGTTCCCGCCTGTAGGTGTCTGGGTGAAGAAGGGCTTGTGTAGCGCCGATTCGCTCATCAACCTTGCCCTCTGCTGTCTGGGCTTCCTCCCTGGCCTTCTTCACGCTTGGTACGTGATCCTCCAGAACCCAGACCCATACGACGCATACCAGCAAGTGCCCGACCGCGAGCATGGCAGAACCAGCGACGGAAGAGTTACATACTATGTAATCTCTCATGAGCAAGCAGCCGGCAGACCTGCGAACTATGGTACTGTGGCAAGTCAGCCGAGCAGTGGACAGTTCCCTGGACAGCAGAGTGGCGCGAAAAATAGCTTTGCACAGCCACAGGCAAAGCAAAGCGCAAAGGGCAGCAAGCCTGCTGCGAATGCGCCGGCAGCTCAGGGTGGCGAGGGAAGCTCAAGTCAGCCAGAAGGACCACCTCCGACATATGCAGATGTCATCAAGGGCGACCACAAGGTGCAGGATCAGTAGGGCAAGCGGGAGGATGCATTGGAGGACATGGCATGGGAAATGGCGTTGAGAGGCAACGGGTTGTATTGTATTGATAGGGATGTGTGGGAACGGAAATGGTCATTGTGTTGATCGCATATTCATTGTACGGATAAGATGAGAGAATGGTTTGGCCTGCCACGGTTGCAACGTGGGATTTGTTGTCTTGTCTGGGCTGTACGTCATGGCGTGAATGCGCGCATAAGGTACCCATGCTGACGAGTGTGTGTGAAACGGGGAGATATTGATTGCAAGTCGGCTAAATGGTGTGGTGGGGTGCAGTGAAGACGGCGAATTAGACGTCACTCTGCCGCCTCCAGCCACGCACGTAGGTGCGGCATGCTTTCGGCGATATGGACAACCAATACCACGAGGCCGGCCCGGCATATTTGATGCTTCGTGCCCGCCGCAATCTACGGTTCTTGACACGAATTGCCTGTTTTGGCCAGCTGCCTGTTTGGGTAGCCATGTAGAAATCAGCAACCTGAGGTGTGCATTCCGGGGCACTGCACCAGTTGGGCCGGCTTGCTTACTATGTGTGTTCCAGCTAGCACACATGCAAGGCGGTGTGCGAGGCTGTACAGTAGTTTGGCATATGAGCCTGTGACGAAACGGCCTTCAGCAAGAGGAAAAGCAAGCAAGCAAGTTTTACAGAGCATGGGCATCTTCCCCAGATTCGCTGGAGAGCACGCAGTGGCCAGGAACGGCCAATTAAGCGTTTCTGCCATGCATAAGCTCATAGCCCCTGCGTCATTGCCCAGACTCGATCAGCGCACAATTCAAGGCTCAAGCCGTAGCCAAGGCCACCAGACGCAGCTTGGGACCGTCCTCGGAAGGCTTGAACATCATGACGTTGAACTTTGTGCTTTTTTGCCTTCACATGGAGCAATCGTTGCCGTCGGCCTTGATTCCAGACCCAATTATCTGTGTTTGTGCTGCGCGACTCGCCCGCGCTACTCGACACAGCCTCAGCACCTCCTGGCTTCGACTGTGGCTAGAGCATCTGCTGCGCGCTCTTCATTCGTGCCCTTTGCCTTCACCAGCCACAACACTGACGCGCCGGTGCGTGCGTTGTCTTCGCGTTAATCAGGGCAGGACCACTTATTATCCCCCGTTGCTTCCTTGCTCCCTTTCTCATTTCCCTTCACCCTTAGATCTCACCACCACCACCACCTCGACACTTGCTTTTCACCGTCCTCTTCCAACAAAACAACCTCCGCCTCTGCATCGAGGGAAACGGCCCTGATACAGGCTTAATACATCAATGCGTAAGCGGAGCCCCGTGTCCAAATCACCAAATCCACCAAACTAACCAAACACAACAAATCTAGATACCGTACGGAGGCAGGCGCATCGTGTTGCGTCGCAACACGGCAGCAATGGAGCTAACAACTACAATCCCTTCGCTCGACAAAGGTCTCGAGATGTACATCATGACGTAGAAGATGGAATGCACAGAACACGATCCGAAGCAAACGCAACATCGGCCATTGAAGCGCAGAGAAGACTGGACACCATGGAATCAGAAAAAGAATTCGGAATGCCGGATCACCACAACACGGAGCCCGCCTCATCGTCCCCAACACATGCGACCGCCTCAACGGCCATCCCCAAGTCTTCAGTTGACGAGGATAGCGCTGCCGAGGGAGCCACTACGCACAAGGCATCGGCCGACAGTACTCTTGCACCCTCCAACCCGGAGCAGAACGTTGGCCCCACTCGACGAGCCAAGTTCAAGGGCATCTTCCGGAAAGAGCACGAAGACCAAGAACATGCTGGTCTCGATACCCTCGAAACAGACGACCTATCGCTGGAAGAGCGCAAAAAGAAGGCTTTCAAGAGGAAGATTCCCGTTGGCGCCCAGATCCGCTTTGTACTATTTGGTGCTTGGATCAATATCCTCCTCGTCTTCGTGCCCGTTGGTTTCGCTGTTTATTATGCCAGGCTGGACCCTGTGCCAGTCTTCATCATCAACTTCATCGCCATTATCCCACTTGCAGCCATGCTGAGCAATGCGACTGAAGAACTCGCCATTCGGGTCGGTGAAACCCTTGGAGGTCTTCTTAACGCGACTTTTGGCAATGCTGTCGAACTCATTGTTTCCGTCCAAGCCTTGATCAAGAATGAGATCACCATCGTCAAGACCTCGCTTATCGGCAGTATGTTGTCCAACTTGCTGCTTGTCTTGGGCATGTCTTTCTTCCTCGGAGGCATCAATCGCATGGAGCAGTTCTTCAACGTGACTGTGGCTCAGACAGCGGCCTCGTTGCTCGCTCTCTGCATCGCATCCCTTATCATTCCAACTGTGTTTCACAACACCATTGCCGAAGACGATGCTGTCCAACACAACGGCAGAGAGGATGCCGTCAGAAACCAAGAACTGTCTCATGGAACTGCTGTCATTCTTCTATTCGTCTACGCTTGCTATCTGGCTTTCCAGTTGAAGACACACGTCACCATGTACAACGCGCCCAGCCAGAAGGTGCCCAAGCGCAAGTCTGGCAAGAAGGAAGAGGGCGATGCATCACGTGGCATTGCAGCTATTGGCGCCGGCACTGCCGCAGCCTCTGGAGGCGGTGTGAACCTGACGCAACTTGTCAAGGGCGCGGACTCGAGTGATGATGATGAAGACGAATTCGAAGAGCCATCGCTCTCTGTCATCGGCGCTCTCGTCACTCTCGCTATTTCCACTACCCTCGTCGCCTTCTGCTCTGAATTCATGGTCTCGAGTATCGACGGTCTTACTGCTACTGGCGGTGTCTCCACCACTTTCGTTGGTCTTATTCTACTCCCCATTGTGGGCAACGCAGCTGAGCACGCCACTGCCGTCACTGTCGCCATCAAGGACAAGATGGACCTCTCCATTGGTGTTGCTGTCGGATCCAGCATGCAGATTGCGCTTCTTGTCTTCCCTCTCATTGTCATTCTTGGATGGATCTTGGGCAAAGATTGCATGACCCTCTACTTCGACACCTTCCAAATCGCCACACTGTTTGTCTCAGTGTTGCTTGTAAACTACCTGATCCAAGACGGAAAGTCACGTAAGTCGCTACCATACAGCATGTAACTGGAGCATTTTGCTAACACGAGGCAGATTGGCTTGAAGGTGTGTTGCTCATGGCAAGTTATTTTATCATTGCTCTTGCCGCGTGGTTCTACCCCAACATTCAAGAGGAACAGTGCTAGATTCTATCATTTTTAATACGTTTTGTTTCTTCCTTAATCATGTACATATTCGCTGGAAATTTGTCCAAAGAGATGGCGATCAATGAGTCTCATATGTTTACTGTGATTAGAAAGGGAATTTGGAGTTTTGTTTTTCTTTCCTCACAGCGCTTTGGATACCCCGATATCCTCAACAGGCAAAATGCTTAGTTTGAGACGAACATAAAATGTAATTTCTATATCACTGTTCGATACTTGGTGCAGTTCAGCAACGGGTCTTGGTGATGGTAATCAAAGTGAAAAGATGGGCTTGCCACTAGGGATACAACACATAAAACCTTGGCTCACTGGGCTACATGGGCCTCATTTACGAGTGACGATTACCTACAACCCTAAAGGTCGGAATTTTAAAACCACAAAACTCAAAACTACAAATATAAAATTTAACACGCAAAAGTTAGAGTCATATTAGTAAAGACAGGTACAACTAGATCTGTGTATTACTACTACTTACTAGCAACTTTAGCCGCTCCGCCTACTTGACTGCTGGCTACTGGCAGCACTAGCTATTTTTTTTTTTGCGCGTTAAATTTTGTATTTTTTTTTTTTTAGTTATGTAGTTTCAAATTCCGACCTGTGGGGGTGTAGGTAATCGTCAACCCGTACCTCATGCCCACCGAGACTTGCATCTCTTCAGGCCTCTGGGAGTATGTTATACAACACAGAGGGTTTTTTTTATCTCTCACCTGTAATCTATACTAATCCCGCCCGTTCATCACTTCGTGTTTTTTGGGGGGCTTCGCAAAATCTTACATGTGGAAATGTATTGTGTACTTTACGCCTGTCCGGTTATGACTAATTTCTGATTTCGTGAACGCGTTCTTATGGACCTCGTTGCCTGTTCTCCTTCCTTTACTTTCTTGCTTTCTCTCACTTTACTGTCTTGTGTGGTCTTACGTGGACGCTCTCGCTCAAGCTCTCTCTCTCTCTCACTTAGCACCGTGGGTCTCGCCAAATGTGGAATATACAGATTGGTGGAAATTGGGTTTTGGGGGGGTTCTCTCACCTAGTAGTTCTTGTTTTTTCTTGCGTCTAGTTTACCTGGCCCGTGTAGGTTTAGTTCTAACATGGCCTAAGTCTAGTTTGAAGATTGCTTCTTCATCATTACTCCAAATCTCATATTCACTTCGATAGTAGTGTGGTCCATTGACATCCCTGCTTCTACTCCAAACCTACGTTGTTACTCCACCGAACCGACAACCCAAATCATCATGACTGAACCCAACGAACTCAACAGCGACATGAACCAGGCGCAAGACTCGCACCCACAAACTGAGGACTTTGGGTGCGAGGCCATGAACCATGATGTCGGTCAAGTCCAGCATGATCCCAATGAAATGGAAGTAGACGTTGCTACCCATAATGAAAATAATCAGTACATACAGGGCTTCGACGCTCAACCTGACTTCTTTGATGCTCCATCAGACGAGTTCGATGCACTTCTCACTTATGCCGATGAACATCCCCAATACGACCCCGACTCGTTGTTTATCCCAGAACGGGATCCCACTCCACCCAGCAACTTCCATCAACCTCCCGTTCTGACCGATACTATCAACTCTACATATGTACCAAGTCCAGCTCCAACCCCAACCCCAACTCTAACTCCAATTCCGGCTCCGGCTCCAGCTCCAAGACCTCGTTCGACTGTAGGTACGACTGCATTGTTGAGTAGGATTCGCAACATAGACAAGAAATTCAAAGACAAGCAACTCATGCGTAGTCAACTTCGAGCAACCCAAGTTGACGCCAACCCTCGCAGCAAGCCACAATATCTCGATGAGGAAGACAGCGCCGACAAGAAGGCGGAAGAAGAATTCGCGAAGAAAAAGCAGTACTACGACGAACTTCGAAAAAGGCACGGCGGAACCCTTCCCTTTGTACACGATGCCGACTGGTTGAGAATCCAATCCCGTGAAACAGCGAGACAGAACAAGCGAGCCCGTGATATTGCCAAAGCCCAAGAAAGTGACAATGAAAATGTAGAGACGTTTCCTCCACTTCAACCCACGCAAAACCCCGAGGAAGAGGAGCTATTGGACACTGACTTTGTCCAACCTCGCACTCGCAAAAACATTTCTATGCAAGATGTAGAACTTCGTAGCATGAGAGTCGCACTTGAAGCTCAGAAGGACGATCCCAGCAAGAAAAAGAAGAACGCGACCAAAGATAAGGGAGCCGAAGTCAAGAGAAGATCCAAGACCGCGACGAAAAGAAAAACAGTTGCTCCCAAGAAGGTTGCCAAGAGTAGCAGGCCGTCGAAGAAGAAACAAAAGCTGATGGACAACGCGGCCAAGCAAGCCTCCTCGCTTCTCTACTCCAACGTCTTTAGCCAACAGGCTGGCGCGGATGCAGCAGAGCAACCCTTCTTTACCTCAGGAATCAAGAAAGATGCATTAAAAGAGCTTATTGCTAGCGTGCCCTTGGAAGATGAGAAGCAAGCAAAAAATGACATCTCCACCTTGTTGATGGCGACGAGAAGTTTTGGCAGGGGAGCCGTGAAGGTGGATGCGAAAAGCGGCAATCTCTGGTCCGTCAGAGGGATGAAGACATCTCTGAAGCCGTACCAAGTCCTCGGCAGTGCGTTCATGCGTCGCCGAGAGAATGCTGCCGAAGAGCCCAAAGGAGGGTTGCTGGCAGACCAGATGGGACTTGGCAAGACGCTCATGATGTTAGGTAAGTGAGTGGGCGACCAAGAAGCCAGTCATAATCGTACTGACTTCTCTTTTTCTCGTAGCAAACATCCATGATGGCCGGCCACCTAAGAATAGCAAGGGGCCCATAACTACACTCATTGTTGCTAGCCCTGCTCTGCTCACTCAGTGGAAGAACGAAATCGAACAGCACAGCACAGCCAGATTGTCCATCATGCGTTACGGCGCGGGAATGCGAGTTGACTCCAACGAGTCGACACAGATTCTGCAAAGCCACGACATCCTGCTCACCACCTATGCCGAGGTGATGCGGTCTTACCCGAAAAACAATCCACCGAGTGAATGCAAGACAGACGACCAGAAGTTACAGTGGTGGGAGGAGGTATACGAGAAACACCGAGGCGCCCTGCACCGCGTCCATTTCCTTCGCATAGTCCTGGACGAAGCCCAAGCCATCAAGAACCACATGTCACGCACATCAATTGCCTGTCGTGCTCTGATCGCCGACCACAAATGGGCCTTGAGTGGGACACCGATCCAGAATGGGCTAGCAGAATTGTATCCTTACTTCAAATTCATCGGGGTGCCGGAAACGCGCGACTTTAAAGGCTTTAAGAAGTTTTACTGTGACCCCAAGAATCCCGAGAGGCTTCTGGTGCGGCTCTCCACGTTTATGCTGCGCCGGACGCATGCGGATCACATGTTTGGGGCGCCCATACTCAAGCTGCCGCAGGCGAATCAGGCTACGTATTGGTGCCAGTTCAACTCAGTGGAACGCTGCATCTACGATATCGTGGAAAAGCGCATTCTCGAGCGAGTCGCAGAGGCTGCAAGCAAGGGATTTCCAAAAAGTTCCTATTATAATTTTTTGGTGTGAGTCGCGCTACTTCCCTTTTCTCGTATGGCTAGAAGTTTTCTTCTTCTAACAAAACTCAGGATGCTGCTGAGACTTCGCCAACTAACAGCCCACATTCTTATGCTTCAATTTGTCATGAAAGATCTTCTTGAGAGGGAGGATATCGAGCGCATCAAAGAGGTAGTTGATAAGCAAGCGGCCGCCAGCAACACTGAAGGTGGCAAGACGATTATCGCAATTCGAAAGCAGCTTGAAAAGCTGGCGGAGGATGAAAAGAACCAGAAGAATAAAAGGCCCACCGATTCGGAAGTAAATGACAACGAAGCCGAAGATACAGACGAAGACGATATTGACGAACAAGTCCTTGAGTCAGCTTATCATTTCGGAACAGGTGGGAAGTTTGGAAAAAAATACAACTTCAAGCCCTTCCTCAAAAGTCTCCAAACGGGAGAGAGCTGGAAGAAGGCGAAAAATACGGCCAAGTGTGGGACTTGCGGAAAGCGGCCCCAGCATCCTATGATTACCTCCTGTGGTCACCTTATCTGCAATGAACCCTGCTATTCAGATGCTTGTATCGAGAGTGCTGAACAAGGTACCGAGAATCCCGCTTGCAAAGTCTGCGGCGTCATACCTTGGTCTGTTGAACTATGCGATGCAGACGACTCTGATGCTCTAGACATGCCTGCTTTTGGCACTCGATCGAACACGAAGAAGAAAGAAAAGAAGCTAAAGCGCTTTTACCGTGAAGATATTGCAGAAGACTGGCTGGCTAGCGTAGGCGATGATGTCTTACCGTCTACAAAAACTATTGCGGTTAAGTCGCAGATTATGAATTGGCTTAAGGAGGACCCAGACGTCAAGATTATCGTTTATACCCAGTTTCTCGCCATGTAGGTTAGATTTCGCTTTTGTCTGTCCACCTGGGCTAACAAGTCACAGGGTTCAGATTTTGGGGCGTGTTTGCCAGAATGAAGGCTGGAAAGTTATTCAGGTGAGTTACTGGAGATATCTGCAGGGAGTCTACGATCAGCCCGAGAACGCCCAAAAAGCCTTCGTCGAGTGCCTTGGAGGCCTTTAGGATCTACTGTGGAAAGTTGACTTGCTAACCACAAGCGTAGTACCACGGCAAATTGAGCCTGCCGGCTCGCGATAATGCAATTCGCGCGTTCGACAAGGACAAAGACTCAAGGATTCTTTTGGCAAGCCTGCGCTGCGGTGGCTGTGAGTGCTTATAATCGACACTGCTTCTGTCCACGAATACTGACGGTCTCGTAGTGGGACTTAACCTCACCATGGCTTCCAAGGTCATCGTCATCGATCCCTGGTGGAACTCTGCCACTGAGCAACAAGCCTTTTGCCGCGTATTTCGTATTGGTCAACAACAAGAGACGTACATGAGCCGCCTTTGCGTCAGGGGTACAGTCGACGAGAGGCTTGTCAAGATACAGGAGCGCAAAGAGAAGGAGATTGAGGAAGTTATGAGAGAAGGCGGTAGGCCGGTAGAGGGGTAAGTTTACCAACTATGAATATTTTCAAGCTAATAAATCGCAGTATGAATACGCGTAAGCTAATGAAATTGTTTGGGGGCTGTAGCGACTTGGAGAGCGACGCCGATGGCAACCCGTCCATGACCGAGGACCTGGATCAGCGCCGAGACTGTGAGGCTGATCTTGACGGGCATTATGACGATGAGTTCTGAGTGCGGTATTGGTTGGTGTGACGACTACAAGTGCTTTTTCTGCAGGATGGATTCCTCATTTCCATGGAGAGGTAAGGAGCCTAGGATTGCTTTTTGCCTGAGAGAATCGACCGAGGGGCTGTAGTTTTCCGGGATAGATGCCAATAAAGTTTGAATTTAGCTAGGAGCTCTTTCGCCAGCCGTACGGTGGTATCTGATTGCTTTTCGGACGCGTCGTGCAGAGGGGAGTGTCTAGATAACGGTAGAGGCGCGGCCAATCACAGGCCGAATGATAGCAACAGCCCTCGGCAAGGGCAGACGTCACGTCTTCCCCGCCCCCCATGCGATAGCTGTGCTAATCGGTTGCGCACGCATACTCGCCCATACTTGGCCAACCATGCTGAGCCCGCGACCCAGAGGCGTCGAGAAGGGCAACCGACAGTCGTCGCGGGCGGCTGATTAATGTCGCGCTGACTGAAGGGCCGTTAGAGCGCGCGCCCCACCATCACCCCACATCTTGCATCTCCGGTAAACCTCCTAAGATCTGTAATGGAGAACAGCAACACCGCGGAAGCGCAACCAGTTACTCCTGACACGCCCGCCAAGAAGGGACGGAGAGGGAAACGAGACGCTGGAGGCGACGACCCAAAGAAGAGAAGGTGCATTTCTTCTGCGTGTGTTCCCTGCAGGAAGCGCAAGTCCAAGGTAGGTCAAGTTAGGTAACAGGACTTGGCCTGACAACCTTTCTCCGGCCTATATACCCCTTCTCCGGACACTCACCTACCCCGTCATCCTCGCCCTCCCTGTCACAAGCCGTGCGCTGATTTGAGAAATAGTGCGACGGAACTACGCCCGCCTGCTCAGCATGTGCCGCCGTCTACAACACGCCGTGCATATACGATCCGAACTCAGACCACCGGCGCAAAGGCGTCTACAAGAAGGACATTGAAAACCTCAAGACGCGCAGCTCGACCCTCCAAACCCTCATTCAGGCCATCCTCAACTATCCCGAAGAAGACGTCGCAGGCCTCGTCCACCAGATCCGGACATGTGAGAGTTTAGACTCGGTCGCAGAGGCTATCATTGCAAAGGAGAATGGAGAGGAAGAGGACGATGAGCCACTCAGCCCAGTTATAGCGCTCGCAACGGCGCCTGCAGAGGGGAGCTTCGAGAGCCAGCTGAGTGGAAAGATGGGCGAGTTGCGGCTGGAAGATGGATCTACAAGATATATTGGCGGTACATCGCATCTGATCTACCTGGGCAAGGCCAACGACACCGCCGACTCGCCCGACACGTATCCCGACGACCAATACCAGGAGATGCAGGACCCCTTCTGCTCGTGGACCACCGTGACCTCGGATCCAGAACTAGTACAGCATCTGATCAGCATGTACTTTTGCTGGCACTACAGCTTCTTCACAACGCTATCTAAGAATCTGTTTCTGCAAGAGTTTAGGCTTGGCAAACCGCTGCCCGGATCTGCGAGGAAGAACCAGTACTGCTCGCCCTTGCTAGTCAATGCCATGTTAGCACTCGGGTGCCACTTTACATCATGGCCTGCCGCCAGAGCCGTTCGCGACGACTCTGCAACGGCTGGAGACCATTTCTTTAGGGAGGCCAAGCGATTGATCATGGAGGATGATTTGCACGAGGTTCCAGCATTGACGACAGTGCAAGCCTTAGCCTTGATGTCTGTACGAGAAGCTGGTTGTGGACGGGAAGCGAAGGGCTGGGTGTATAGTGGCATGTCCTTTCGGATGGCTTGTGATCTCGGCCTCAACCTTGGTATGCATAGCAGAGACGTCATTGACGAGAACGAAGAGGATGCGCGCAGGATCACATTCTGGGGCTGCTTCTTGTTCGACAAGTGTTGGAGCAATTACCTCGGAAGACTGCCACAACTCCCCAACACGATTCTCACGGTACCCAAGTTTGACGTCTTTCCTGTGGAAGATGCAGAGACATGGAGCGCAGTGACCGACTCTGGCCTCAGTCAGGCACATTCTCAGCCCAGTAGGACGCGCGCGGTTGCACTTCAAATTTCGAAACTCTGCGAAATTTCTAGCGATCTGATGAATTCTTTCTACAATCCTATCGACATGGACAAGGCCAAGGGAAGGCAGGCGGAGTTGAAAAAGCTTAGTGAGATACACATGCGGTTGGAGTCGTGGAGACGGGAGCTCCCGAAAGAACTAGAGCCGAAAGAGGGTGGCTTGCCCCATATGCTTGTCATGCAGTAAGTCTTGTCGATTGTCCTCATCTGCTTATGCTAATGATTGCACAGCATGTTCTTTCAATTGCTTTATATCCACCTCTTTCGTCCGTTCCTCAAGTACAACCCAAACAATTCACCGCTTCCTGCCCATGTCTCACCTCGGAAGCTCTGCACACAGGCTGCTGCTACGATCTCCAAACTGCTTCGGTTATACAAGCGATCGCATGGCCTACGGCAGATATGCAACATCTGTGTATACATTGCGCACTCTGCGTGTACGATACATCTTCTCAACCTACCCGAGAAGAACGCAAAACGTGATATTATTCATGGTGTCAAGCATTTAGAGGAGATAGCAGAAGGATGGCTATGTGCTAGACGGACGCTTGGAATCCTCAGCGTGCTAGCGAAGCGCTGGAATGTCGAGTTGCCAGAAGAAGCCGCCGCAGTACTATCCCGTACCGATGCCAAGTTTGGTCCCTGGAATGAAATTAGCACTCCAAAACCACACCGCCGCGCATCCGTACAGACCAACAATCAGCACCCCTCACCAGCGGATCAAGCTTCGCCAAGTCTCCAACCATATAGCATAAACATTGCCACTATGACAGCACCGCAACTCTACAATCAATCGGCAACAGTCAACAATAGCTCCGTAAGCATAAGCCCTTTTGCGCGCCCTTCCAGCACCCATTCTATACCTCCTTCGGATCCAAACGCCCTGGCTTACATGCGTACCCAGCAACACCCGACCACACCTCAGAGCTATTCAGCTGCTTTGAATGCCCCTACTCCAGCCTCGACACAAGGACGACGATCCGTCGATGGCGGACACACTACTGCTGGAAACTCACCAAGCCACCTCTTCGGTGGTGTCGATCAACTTCTACGTGAAGGCCAGGATTGGATCTACCGCGACCAAACGCAGCTTGCAAACGATTTTGAAAACTGGAACCCCCAGGGTGTAGATGACATAGCTAGTTGGTTTGCCAGTACGGCGAATCCTACAGGCGCATTCCAGCCTACGACGACTGCTGCGCCTGTCACTGGCAATGAGATTAATGGTGGTCCAGTGGGTGGTGGGAATGGCGTCGCCGTCGCCACAAATAGATTTCCGAACGGAGGTTTCAATGGAAATGCGAATGGTCAGAATTTAAACGGGTTTGGATCTGTGGAACTCAATGGTATGGGGCTGCAAGGGTTTACATATGACGAGCAGAGTTGGTACCAATGATGGAATTAAGGAGGATTGTATGGTACGTATTCTTTCTTGGCGGTGGTGTTGCAAACACCCACTTGGACTTGTTAAAAGAGTCATTAGAGACTGCTTTTTTGGTGTATCGATTTTCCTGTTTTTCGTATATGTGAGGAAGATAACGCTTCCATTTTTTCGGGTCGTGGTTTTTTCCTTGGGTTTGAGTATAAAATATCTTATGCAGGGCGTTTTTCTTCGGAGGTTTGAAAAGAAGAGGCGTTTTGTAAAGTGGATTAAATGAACGAAGATTTGAATGGTGCGTATGTACACTTTTCTCTTGCGCTTGTTGATTGGGAGTTGTTGGACTTGTGGTGTTTGTTGGAAGATGATGTTGATTCAGGTGAGAGAGAGATAATCTTGTGCTGTCTGCGGCTCTTGTGATATAATTAACGGGATTTCGTAAGTAGACACTTCTTGTACTAAACAAATGCCTTTTGCGCTAGTTCTATAAAAGGCGCTTGCATTCATGACCCCTATCGAAAACGATTCACCTCTCTAACACACTTACCTTGTACACATCCACTGTCTTATTTTATATCTGGACCGACCGGATATTATATCTGCAACTATTTGCACTGACCTGATAAGAACTTCAACCTTTGGCGATCTGACATGCTAACAAGGCTGTGTTCCACAAAGGTATGTACAACATCATGTGGTATCTGTGAAGCCCAAGCATATTGCACCTGCTCTGTTCTACAAGCCTCGCATATGTGGCTCGACCATACAAGGTAGTATGCTTTACTAAATTCTTCGATGATGAGCCGTTTCCTATTAAAACAGCAGCGCTATTTTGGGGAGTGAAGCTGAGCCTTGTTGGTTGTGACCAGCTATTGGTCCACGAAAGCTGCCTGCATGCAATACAGCCACGCTAGGCGTTCTTTCAGCTCTCACACCTTTTAAGCCATGGTCCCACCTCGGATCAACGTTGTGGCTTGCACATCGCCATCATCCACACGACTTCCGGCTTGAGTATCTGGATCTATTTTTGTTTCTTTCACGTCACCGTCGCGGGCAGATATGCATCGGGTGCAGACATCTCAGGCGAGCGAGCACTATTTTGTCCCCGGCGAGGGTATAGATGAAGACGTTATCAACAATTATGTCCAAACACATCTAGGCCGAGATGCTATCGTCCGTCCGGGAACCGGCATCGAACAACATGAGGGCCAACAGGGATACTGGATCACGGCGCGGCGCTTCGGTGACAGGCTGAGGGTAGCGAATATACGAGGAGAATTGCAGATGCGCTGGGGAACTTACAGACCTTTGCGGCTGGATCCAGGAAACCGCCGAAGAGATGCGTGTTAGTTAAAGCATATTTTCATTGTGAGAAATCCTTTTTTAGGGAATGTAATGGCTAATGTACAAACAGCTACATATGAAAGCTCAGTTGACCTTGCTGAGGTGGGAGTATGGACCCAACGAAGAGGTAGTCCTGACGAGACCTACATCCAGCAGTTGGCCATAGATGCTGCTTCTACTGAGTACCAAAACACGAGGACTGACACTTTGAGATGGGGTTCTGATGTAGCGAGTGGTTTTCCAGATGACAGCTATCTCGAACCGTCGGCGACAGCCTCTAATATGCCTAGCACTGCTTACCTTACCTCAGGAGCGTACCGTCTGGCAGGAGATTCATTTTCCTTCCTGCCAGACCGTTCGACGGTGCAGGGTGCTTCGGCTGGAATCCGCCCATCTCTCTTATCGGGGAACCCTTTCTTACCCGCCACCCCCCATCATATCCAGGCCACGTCGACATACTACAGTGACATTCCAGAACCAACAAGCTATCCCCAATCACAGAATCTTTCCTTTGTTGGAAGTCATTTCACGCCTACGCAGGTTGTGAGAAGCGGACAGCCTAGGTATGTCGGAATGATTTGATCCCCAGTTATGTTCTACTGACGATTCTTACTTCAGCTCTTCTGGCATCTTCCAAGATTATGGTGAGTAGATTGTCTTGTGAACATGAATGACTCCCTGTAGTGACATTAGACTGCAGATCCTCAGATAGAATCCCCTCAGTTTTCATACCCACCTGTACCTTCTCGGTCTTCATACCAAACTGGACCTACAATTGTTGCAAATGTACCAAGCAACTACGGTTATTCTGATGAAGAATGTAAGCTGGAAGAGGCTCCTACATAGTTTGTTATCAAGGAAGCATCATGTGTCATACCCCTTGCTGACGCTGTCAATAGTGCCATGGCAGGTAAGCAATGAGCGTTCGTTACAGCCATCGCAGCATTCGTCTGGTACACCACAGGTGTTCTACGAACCACCAGAGTTGTCGTACGACACAACTCCTAACATATTCCATTCTGGCTCCTTTCCTGCTCTTACAGTATGTTTCCAAACCTCGACAATAGTGAATGCACAAGTGCTAATTTCATTAAGGTGCGAAATAGAGAAACTACAGAGGGACGAGGAACATCGTCCACTGTCGTTGATGCGCGTACTGTGAGTCATTTTGTGCATGAGCATGTGAGCAAAAGTGCAATAGCTAACAGCAATAGCGAGGCGATGATGAAGGGAAAGGCATAGCTGGGATGGCACCACAGGATGACGACGACCCCGCAGAAAGCATTGAAGAGGCATGGCAACGGTAGAAGGGTCACATTTGCGTTACTCCAACAAAGAGACAATACTGTTGCTGACAAGAGCTTTTTACTGTGCCAAGCTGCCACCAAAGGCCTTGATCATACGCCGGAAGCTCAGCCTCTCTTGCGCTAAATCCCTGCTCCCCGGGTACCAGCGCGAACGGCACTGCCCAAAGCAAGATTCGATATCATGCTCGGCATGTTTGGTGCTCAAGTAGATGTCGCGCAACTCGCCTTCTTCAGCATATCTTGCGAGCAAGTCCCATATCTCGGTAGATGCACCCCACGTCGCGATGTGCACCACAGTGTGGCCATTTTGTCTGGGGATATCTAGCCGTGCTCCAGCGAGAGCGAGATACTTGAATGCTGGCTCGTTCCAGCATAGAAGAGAGGTGACGATGGGAGTATCCCCGTCGCTGTCTAGGGCATCGATGTCCGATCCGTGAGCAAGGAGGCATTGGATTGTCTCGACGGAACCTCTGTTGGCTGCATTGTGTAACGGCGTACAATGAGAACTGCCACGTGCGTTTGGATCTGCACCACGTCTGAGTAGTTCCCTGACGACACTTGCCCCATCTGGTTTGTTGTCGCTGGCGAGATGAATAGGCTGAAATCCTTGAGATGTAGGCAGGGTCAAAGAAGCCCCGGCTTCGAGCAGACACTGGACGACGCCCAGGTGACCAGCTCTCGAAGCTTTTGCTAACGGCGTCCAAGACTGATTGTCTGTTTTGTTGACTTCTGCGCCGTATTTGAGGAGGAGATTTACGCTCAAGCAGTCGCCCCGCCATGCCGCCCAAAACAGGGCTGTTCGCCCGTTGGCATCGGGCGCGTCGATGTCGATAGGGTAGTGTTTGAGTACCATCACGATATCTAGACATTGCAGCTCTAGCACGATAAGGTGAAGGACAGTGAAGCACTGCTGTTCCAAATCTTCACTACTTAGCAGAATCTCAGACGAAGTCTGCCCAGTACCGCTGGCGTTTCGATCGAGATCAGAACCGCTCAGAGCTCGGTCTATACGAGGCTGTATAGCCATCCTGTATATAGTAAATACGAATATATATATGCTTGGAAAAGCATAAGTTCATCTTACATGCCACTCCGGTCGCGGAAGTACGGATCAGCCTTTTCTGAAAGCAAGCAAGCATAAATCTCGGTTTGACCCTTGATAGCTGCATACTATGGCTCAATTAACCAACTAAGTTGTCCGAGAAACTGGAAGGTGACTGACCTTCAACAGAGATACACCCCGGGCCGAAACATCATACGGTGATGTTTCGCGCTTAGCAAGCATGCTCCTTAGATCTTCAATCTTGCCTAGCTCAATGACACTCCATACAAGTGCGCTACCGGATATAACCCTGGGCATGAACATGTTGACAGAAGGCACTAGGCCACGGATCGTTTCGGCTCTCACATACAGATTGAAAGATTGCAACAGTGTCCAGGCTGGGGCGACGTAGGAAATCTGCAAGCGCGCAGAGCCGCTTTTCCGGCAATGCTTCTTGTTGCAAGGCCGGCGGTTTAGCAGCATGGATCCATTTCCGTGAATTGTCATGCGTCCCAGTACCTGTGTGATCCACCAAGGCATGCGGGTCTCGGTGGTGATATGGCATTGGCAAGGGCAAAAGCTCTCGCACTCGGAGTCGGCCGAGAGACTCCCGCTGAAAGAGATCAGTGTCCCTGATGAGTCAGAGGAACTGGACAGAGCAGAGTAGAAAGAAGTGACTGAGGATCTTCGGCTTAGAAGACTGCGAGAGGGATGCGTCCCAGATACGGAACCATCCTGACCCGGCGCTGGTCCATTGCTCGAGTTGTTCAGGCTCTGTGAATGGACAGAGGCTTTTGAACTGACTTGAGGCGACCGTGCCGTCAACGCTTCGACCTTTGATAGTACTAGATCAATCTTCCGAGAAGTCTGGCCTGCCTGTACGGATGTCTGAACCCCTTGCAGTATGCCAAGCGCGGCATTCAACGAGACTATCAACGAGGAGGTCTCGGACGTCAGCTGTACGATTTTAGACTTTCGCCGCAACCAACTTCGTCTCGTAGGCTTCGTGTCGACTTGACTGGATGTCAGACCGGCATGCTGGATCTTTCTATCGAGCAAGGCAAAAAGCTCCACTGCCTGCGACACAAGCTCATCGACATTTGCTAGACAGTCTTGAATACGCGGAGTGTACTGCTCCTCTTCTCTGATGTGTCGAAGTGCTATTTCTGTTCCCCATAGTAGTGCGCGCAGTCCGTTAGTCTATCTCATTGTTAACGGGAAGACCCCATTGTGACGGCTGAGTCTTACTTGATTCCGAAGGTTAGCGTATTCTTGGCCACGATGGCGCAGATCCCAGACTTGTTCTAGGCCTTGCAACGTCTTTCCAGATGCTGTCAGTACAGCGATTATACCCGAAGCGATAGATAGAGGATCCATGTTCCAGTTGCATCGGCCCTAGCAGATAGGGAGGATAGAGTTGTGGTGCATGTATGCTTCTCTAAGTCGAACCTCAGCACATTGTCTAACACAGCCTTCAGCCTGGTGTGGGAGATGCCTTTCCAAGAATGGATGGCCAGAAGGCTGAGCCATTTTCGGCCACAGTAGCAACGAACAAAGCTGAGGTCGTATCTGGTGGCTTGTCGCACTGCATGAGTGATGTCATGTGATGACCAGCTTCCATCCTATAGAAATTCGGCTTAGGGCAAGCCATGCCACTCTGGCATGTAATCGTAGTATAGACCAGGCGTCCACGGATGACTGTTAATGCTCCGAGGAGTGGCTTTGCTTAGATAAGCTGCTCCTGCCGTTGGGAAGCGCAAAGTGGCCCGGAGTACATACCTCTGGGTCTCTACTCTATACATTATGCTTCGCTGCGGCACGCCTATCGCTTCAACACCAACTTTTCACGACATGTACAAAGGCATTACAATGCAACAAGATATCGCGATAAGACTATATACATGAATCAAGATTCTCATCACAACTTGGTCACATGCATGTGTAATCCCATGCTATTGGGCGAGCTGAGTTCTTTCCGCCCCCAATCTCCAATCATACCTTTTCTCTTAAGCCACACAATTACAGACCTTCCAGCCCCGTACGCACTATGACCACCTCTCCATACCTCGCTAACCGCCCAGTCGTGATGCATCGCGTTCGCTTTCAAAGTTTGGTGTTGACAGACTTCACCAGCTAACAAGATGAGTTTTGGTGTCGGTATCGGAGACATAATCAAGGTGTGCGAAATAGCGGGGAGGGTATACAAGAATTGTCCGTCATTCGCAGTGCTGCAGCTTCCCGTACGCTGATCTAGACGCAGGCCGCGACTGTCCTGGAGAGTACAAGACTCTGACAGTCCAAACACGCAGTCTTACCAATCTCCTGGACGACATACAGGACAAATTCAACAAGATACCCGAGAGTAAACAGCGACAGCTCTTCGATGCATATGTGCCATGCATCGAGGTCCTTGAGGAGCTCGATGAGCTCCTGTTGCACTACAATGGGCTCGACACAAAAACCAAGCGTGCATGGGATCGTCTCAAATTTGATCCTAACAATTTGCGAAACTTGCGGGAGCGGCTTGTTGCGAGCGTGGCGATGCTCAACACCTTCTACACCTCCTTGTTACACGATGTCCAGGTCCTGATATTAGAGGCTTTAGAGAGGCTGGAAAAGGATTACAGAGGTGGTCATCGCGAAGAGAGCATTACTTCGATTGAGCGGCTCACTTCGGGGTCTCCGGAAGATGACAATGGGAACGACGAAGAGGCATGGCGCCAGATCATCCGTGATTTGGAAGACGTTGGGATCTCTCAGCAGCAAGCACTAAGCTATCGCGATGTCATCGTAGATTGGCTTATTACCGCAGTAAATGAGGGGAGACTTCTCGAGGACCGACCGGAGCATGACACATTTCCTTCCATGTCGCAAGACTTTGGGGCACTGCTTCCAGAAATCGAGGCTGGAGAATCATTTAGTGGCCTGGATGTACCCATAATCCTTCCACCGACGGAACCAAGTCTGTCACCTCCATCCCGAAGGCCTCCTCCCATACCTCGTCCACCCATTCCACAGTCTCGTCCAAGTGCAACAACTTCTGTTGCTTCGCAGGTGAACTCGGTTACATCCTTGGCAATCACACCACAAGACGTCGATTCGGATCATTCCTCGCTGTATGCAGACCCAGAGCGCTCACCTCTCCCTCTTCCCTCTGTTCACTCCAATACATCTGGCATTCCACGCGTGCCGGTTCCACAGAGGAGTGGTCTGCTACAAACGTCGCCTGAGGGGCCACCAACTGTTCCTTCGCCACAAGTACCTTCCGTTCCTTTTCCTCCCTTGGATACCGATGCGCCTCCATCTTATTTCGAAAAAGGCACAGCTATTGAGATAGATATGAAATGGACAGCACATCAGACAGTGATTGCATGGACTCGTCGCGATTTTGTGACTGCAGAAAAACACCTTGAGGATCAACTAGCGGCTGTTGAACGTGGGCAAAGATGTACATCTGGTACCCGACCTGATAGTCGCGTTCTCAAGCATCTGCTTGGAGCGTGTGCCTCGATCAGCGGAAAGTTTGCAAAGGCGAAGCAGCTATTCGAGAACGTCTTTCATGGAATCTCATTCGAGCAGCAGAATCTAGATGAAGGTGACATAGCCGCTGCGCGATGGCTGGGAGACCTTTGTTTACACACTCAAGAACACGCAAACGCCATGCTTGCCTACAGCGTTGCTTATGAGGGATCTGTTGCCCGCTTTGGCGCGACGAGCGAACGCACTCGACGAGTTGCAATGGAAATAATACTCCTCGATCATTGGCTGTGGGGGTTCAAACGAATTGAAGGCAACCTCAGCCTCAATCTTGATCCAACGAGTATCTTTCCATCCGCAGACGTTGTGAAGAAGAACAAGTTGTTGATGAGTGTCAAGAAAAGTGTGTACGAATTGGCCAGCTCGAGCAGTACTATTCCAACGCCAAGACCGTCATGGGGGCAGCCATCGTACAGCATAGACCCTCGACCAAGATACGAACTGAGACTATCGGAGGGGTTTCTCTTAAACCCTCTGTTATCTATTAGCACATGGCCACTCCCGTGGGATCCATTGTTCAGTCCTATCGACGCTGTCCAGTTAGATCGTTACATGAACACGGTACGGCTTGCAACGGACGCAACCAGATCTCTTTACGATCGTCCACTACCCACCAACACATTAGGGGATTCAAAAAAGCTGCATTTTCTTACCAAAAAAGGTAGGCGGTGGCTGATTAATGCTGTTGAACAAGGGCTCGGGGAAATGGGGATTGCGCACGCCCAACATAGCTTCGAGCCGTCGATAGTCTGCTGCATCAACCAACAACGCGAAGGCGTGGCCTACTCCGAGGGCGTCGAAATCCGTTTCAGCAAACTGGCATTACGAGACGTGTATGGGATCAAAGTAACGGATGTGAGGTGGGCGACTCGGAGGGTTGGATCGGGGTCATTGGTTGGCACGATACACATATATCGGAGCACGGTAGACTTTAGGGACATGATCAAAGGCATCCTGGACAGAGCAGAGGCAGAAGCAGACGGTCTGCCAAAGCCAGTTTCCAACATGCATCTCGGCGGCTCCGGTGAATACCTACAGGCGCCCCATGCATCGCTATACGAAAAGAGGCGCATATACAGTTAATAAATTGCAAGGGCGTTTGCTTTCCTGAGTCAAGTAGATGTTTAGAAAAGTAGGGGTGTTGTTGGGTGCTGGGGATGTGCTCGAAGCCCTTGTTTTAGCAGCGACATAGCGGATTCATCTTTGTAGCTTGTATCTGGAGCTTCCGCAACCGCGAGACATGTTTTGAAGTGGGGCCGTGTTGGTGTTATTATCCGACTCTCCGCGGCTCGGGAACCGAAAAAAAAAGGCAACTTTGGTAATCGGGATGATTAGTGGGGTAGTACGAGCGCTTGCCCCATCAGGACCCATGTACGAAGGACTAAAATACGCAAGGGGCTTTCAGGAAAATCAACCTGTGCTTCCGTTGTTTCTCCAACGGGCCGGAACGGTCAGCGCCCAGTCAGTCTCGCGCCGCTTGGACGTAGAAATACTGGGGCTGGCGGTTGTGCTACCCTTTGAGAAAGGAAAAAAGAGAAAAAAGCGCTTACTCACAGATGCATACGTCATTTGTGATAGCGATGTGTGATACATGTACATAGATACATATTGTTGTTTGCGCCCAAGGATCCAAGACTAAGTTTCGCCATGTGTTTGCTCTCTGGTTCAGCGAATTAGGACGCGCCCATGTGGCGTCTAGTAGATACAACCCTCAGCAGCAGGGATTCCAATCAACTCTGAGGGTGGCAGGGGGCCTCTCTTAGCGTCAGCGACTGAGATTGGCGATGGGAGGGGTGGCGAAATGACAGTCGGTCTGGGCTGCGATGGGTGCAGCCTTTTGCAAGCGCCACGTTAATATATTCCTACCTGAACCTCCTGAGCCAAGATCCACATGGCTCGACATTCTCTAGCGCCTGCACAAGGACTGGATCGGCGCAGCTCGTGTAGGTCGATGGCTGCTTCATATCGATAAAGCCCCCCGCTTGTGACGCGATGCAGGCGGCTCGATATGTACTATGTACACTGCCGACAGCCATGTTGGGCCCGTGACGGCGCCAAAAAGTTGAAATGAGAGGCTTCGTACCTGACTTAGCGCCGTCGGAAGAAGCGTGGCCTAGGCGGGTAAGCCATGCCAGAAACAGAGCTAGCGCGTTCGCTAATATCGCTAATATCGTTCCTTCGTTGTTTCATGTTTCAGATGCACGACCTCATCTCCCAGCTTAGTGGACGACACGGCTCCAGGCTGACTGCAGCCTGCACAACCGGGCGTCGCTGCTAGACGGAAACAACAATAGCACGCTGCACCGTCTGGCAGACGTGGTGCAGGGAGTCCAAGATGCCAAGCGTATCTAGCCTACACGCAGGAGGCGGGTGGAAATCACTCATCGGGGGATGTGCATCACCGCGTCTCGGCGGAGCGGCGTGGGAAGGAATCAAAAGGCTAAGTAGCCGCTCCGTTGCTGCTCACTCTTCCTCCTTCACCCTACCGGAAACTCCAACAATCCAACTTCTTGTCTTTCTCTCTTTTGCAAAAGGCTCTTTGCAGCCTGTTTCATTCCTTCACTTGTCGCTAGTTCGGCACATTCATTCTTTTACATTGCGTCCTAGTGACCAACACTTACACTTGAGTCCAAGCATCATCACTGCCAATTACACTGCCTTCCGCTCTACAAACCAACCATTGGAAAATCCAACATCATGAAGACTCAGTCTATGCTTCTTGCCGCCCTGGCCTCGGCCCCTGCTGCCCTTGCCCACACTGTCTTCACCGACTTCTATGTCGATGGCGTGCCTCAGGTATATTTCATCACGTGTTTGGTATGCAGACTTTTACTGACGGCAATCAGGGTGATGGTGTCGCCATTCGCATGAACCCTTCGGGGGAGCATACCAGCTCCCCTATTGGTAGTCTTGATAGCACTGATATGGCCTGCAGTATGTCCCTCACGTATTCCCGGTCCTCTCGTACACATCACTGACTAAATTCGCTAGACGTGGAAGGCACCAAAGGTGTTTCGCGCACCCAGCTTGTCCAGGACGGCTCTCTTCTTACCTTTGAGATTCGCGAGTGGCCCGATGACCCATCAAAGGAGCGTCTTGATCGCGGCCACAAGGGCCCTTGCGCAGTCTATCTGAAGAAGGTCGACGATGCCAGCACTGACAAGGCTGCTGGTGACGGCTGGTTCAAGATCTTTGACCACGGCTACGACTCCACCACCGACCGCTGGTGCACAGACGAGATCATCGACAACAATGGTCTCTTTTCTGTCAACCTCCCCGAGGGCCTCTTGCCAGGCGACTACCTCGCTCGTCCCGAGATTCTTGCTCTCCACGCCGCCAAAGACGGCGACCCACAATTCTACACTGGCTGTGCGCAGATCTTCCTTAAGGGCAGCGGCAACCTTGTTCCTGAGACCACTGTGTCTATTCCTGGACATGTCAAGTACAACGAGCCCTCGACTGACTTTGATATTTACAACACGCCTGCCAGCGAGTACGTTGTGCCCGGCCCTAAGATCGCCAAGCTCACGCCTGGTGGTGGTGCGCAAAAGGCTTCCGCCACTGCGCAGACCAACGGCCTCAAGCCTGAAGGCTGCGTCATGGAGAACGCAAACTGGTGTGGCAAGGAAGTCGCATCCTACACGGACGAGAAGGGATGCTGGGCCGCTGCCGAGGACTGCTGGGCCCAGAGTGACGTGTGCTACGATGTTGCTCCCCCAACTGGCGGTGCAAACTGCAAGCTCTGGCAGGACAAGTGTGAAAACATTGGTGCGCAGTGCAAGGCAGGCAACTGGGTAGGCCCGCCCAACAAAGGCAAGGACCTTACGCCCGCCAAGGAGAAGATTGATGTAGGCCTCATCTTGCCGACTCAGGGCGCCCCTGCTGCGTCGTCGCCAAAGCAGACCCCTCCCCCTTCCTCGGGCGAGAAGCAGAACGCACCTGAGGACACGCCTGCAAAGCCTACACCTACTGGCGACGCACCAGAGAAGACTCCATCCGCCCCTGCTGCGCCCAAGCCCCCAGCCAACAACCAGTACGACAGCCCACCTATCATGGAACCTACCGGCTACCCTGCTGCTGCTCCTTCTGCCCCCTCGCACAACCAACCTTCTACGCTCAGCAAAGCACCCATTTCCACCATCACCGTGGCCCCTTCGTCGGCCGGTGCGCCCGCGCCCACCCAAAAGCCCTGTCCCGAGGGATACAAGTGCGTGTACGTGACTGACTTGGAAATCGTCACTACGACCGTCTATGTGACTGCTACGCCTGGAGCTGGAGACTACAAGAAGAGGGCTCCCGTTTACCCGAGGAGGCACTTGTACCGCATCTAAAGTAGGAAACTGATGCTTGGGGACACGTATATGTGAGTGACTTGGAGATGAAGGAAGGCGGTGGGGGCGAGGGTTTTTTGAGGAAGGGAAAAAGGAGATGTACGATTTTTGTCTTTTTCTCTTTACTTTCTGCGAACAGTTTTTGTTTAAAACAAAGTTCGAGTGGGGGAGCCTGTGATGGCTCTGTTTGGGATATATGGGCTAAGGATGAGGTTTGTCCTCATTCTATAGCCATTTTACCTTCCCTTCACAGTACATACATGAATGAATCATGCTTGATATGATGACGACAAAAAGATGTGCTGCTGCTACTGCTGCTCTTTGGTGATGATGACTGTCGTGTTGTAGAAACTCATGTTGCGCTTGGCCTTTGTTGTGTATGACGAGGAGGTCAGTGGAGAATGCGATGCTGTAGATGATTGGTAAAGGGAAAAGAAAGAAAACTTTATTGCAACTTTGTGAATCAAAGCAAAGACGACCAAATGTTTTTTTTTTTGTCATTGAACCCTGATATCTGAGCGTTTTACAAACGGCGGAACTCTGCTCTCAGCTGTGCCCATCTATTTCTCTCCGTCGATGGTGCGCACCTTGATGCTTCCATCTTGCATTCCAAAGTAGACGGCAACGGGCTTTTGACCGCCCTTTACCGCCTTTGTGCTTTGGTCCTTTTCGCGAAGGGCCTGCGCGTCGATACCGTTCAAGCCGGAAAAGATGCCGACTTCGAGGACACCGGTTAGGCCCTTGATGGCCCGGCTAAGGGTGTTGACCTCCCAGGTACCGTCGGATCCGTCACCCTTTCCTTTGCCGGCTGCTACATCGGCAGAGGTGAGCAGAGGGGGAAAGGGCGCATCGATGATGTAAAAATCCTGGTCTGTTTTCAGGGGTCCGGATTTCTCCAGTAACGTCGTCCTTAGCTTGGGCCCTGTTGATCCCAGCATCCTCAGAGCAGCAGCGACCTTTAGCTGAGACAGGGGCGCGACTTCAATGGGAATGGTTGGCCAATTTGTCAAAAGACGATCCTGGCGTTTCCTGTAGTCTGCGACACAGACGAATTTTTTGGCGCGCTCAGCAACTAGCTTCTCCTGGAACAGACATGCGCCTCCTCCTTTGATACAGTTGAGTTCCGAGTCGACTTCGTCGGCTCCGTCAAACGCGACATCGAGCATGACCTGGTCGGGAAGACTGTCAAAGGAAATGGCAGTCAGGCCAGCATTGACAACCAGTTGGCGCGATTGGAAGCCAGTGGGAACGAAGAGAATGTTGGGGTTGGTCGAGCGCTCCTTGATGGCTTCAACGACGTAGACGATGGTAGTGCCGGATCCAATTCCCACGTGAGTAGCCGCAGGATCAAAGTGGTCCGCTACGGCTTGCTGTGCAGCCGCACGTTTGGCGGCCTCAACGTTTGTGTCGGTCATGGTTTTCGCGCTTTTGCGTGATGCAGTGGTATGAGAGAGCGTACGAGATGGCGGACTGGGTCGGTGGAGTGGTTTTGGCGCAAGAGATTTGCTGGTGGTGTAGGCGCGGAATGGTTGTGTAGCTAATTTAGGGCTTGGTAGGATTTGGAGGGGCAGTCGAGGCTTGAGATGACTGATGCTGCGCGATTGCTGATTTATACGTGCCGTGCAGACGCTTGCAATTCTCCGCGGCATGAGCCGGTACGCGCAACTAGCCTTTCTCTGGGCTCGTAGGTAGAGTGCAGATGGGCGATGCAAGTGAATGATTTGCTCGTGACAGGGCGATGGGGCGCGCGGCGAAAGATGACGATGTCGTGTCGTGCCCCGCCATGGTTGCAAATACCCCGCGGCAGGGATGAGGACTAGCGCAGGCCGACAGCTTGAGCGCGTCCCGGTGCCTGGCAGCTCCCAGAGCGGTAACAAACATCCTTTGCCGCCCAGAAAAACAAAAACAAAGGCTACGAGAATGGCGGACCTCCCCCCTCCCGTCCAGGGCCCAACTGCCAAAGAGAAGAAGTGCATCCTCTCTCTGCTGCTGAATTGCGCCGTCATGTACTAACGGCAACAGGTACGATCGTCAACTACGCCTCTGGGGAGCTACAGGTCAAGCCGCGCTCGAGAGCTCACACATTCTGCTCATCAACTCAGGGCCGGGTGTTGTCGGCATAGAAACACTCAAGAACCTCGTCCTACCATGTATTGGAGACTTCACCATTCAAGACTCGGCCGTGGTCAGCGAAGCAGACCTGGGTGTCAACTTCTTCTTGGAAGATGGCCATCTGGGAGGCTTCCGTGCAGAACATACGTGCAATCTGCTCAAGGAGCTGAATCCTGACGTGCGTGGCCATTTCATCACAGAGGTACCGTCACCCTTTGCATCCTGCCCATCTCTAGCTAATGGACCCAGCCTATCGAGTCGTGGCTATCGCAACCCGATGCCCTACGACCATACACTTTGATCATTGCGACAGCGCCTATTCGCCCAGACATCCTCACAAAGCTGTCTGATCACGCAAACGCTGCGCTCGTTCCGTTGTTCTACCTCCACTCGGTCGGGTTCTACGCCCATTTCTCCGTCCACCTGCCTCCCGCGTTCCCCATTGTAGACACGCACCCTAGCCCCGAAACCACATCAGACCTGCGACTGTTGCGACCGTGGCCCGAGCTAGTTCAGTATGCAGAGGAGAAGACGGCCGACCTTGAAAATATGAAAGCTGAAGACCATGGACACGTGCCGTGGATAGCGTTGCTGCTGCATTTTCTGGAAAAATGGAAGAAGGAACATGGAGGAGAAGTGCCGCAGACCTACAAGGAGAAGACCGAGTTTAGAACCTCCGTTTCGCAAGCTGCACGTACAAACAATCCAGAAGGTGGCGAAGAGAACTTTGACGAGGCAGTAGCAGCTGTGCTGAAGTCTCTCAATCCACCCCAAGTAAGCAGCGCCGTCAAGGAGATCTTCACAGCGCCAGAGTGCCTCCTGGTCCGCGAGGATTCACCGAGCTTCTGGGTCATTGCAAACGCCATTGGCCTGTTTTACACAAAGTACAATGTTCTCCCAGTCCCTGGCTCTGTACCGGATATGAAGGCCCGCTCAGCAGACTACATCCAGCTACAGAATGTGTACAAATCCAAAGCACGACGAGATTTAGCAGAGGTGGTGGAGAGTGTGCGTTTCTTGGAGCGGAATGCTAACCGCAGCGTGGCCATTGACGAGAAGGATATTGAGACGTTCTGCAAGAACGCATCACACATCAAATTAGTACGCGGCCGACCCTTTCACGTAGTGCAAGCGGGCGAAAAGATCAAATGGGGTGATCGCGCCAAGTCAATTGGTAAGTTTACAGATGGGAGAGACGACAGGTGAGCTGACAACTCACAGCTCAGATGCTCACCTTCCCCGACTCACAGATTCCATTGTACATTGCGTTCCTAGCCTGGGACGAGTTTGCTGCAACGCACGATAAAGATGGCCTTGGAGGAGCGCCTGGAGTTGCTGGAGAAAGCGACCAAGATGCGGATTCGGAGAAGCTTACTGGAATTGCTCTCAAGATCACGGATGACCTGATCAAGGAAGCGAACGCTTCGATCGAGGAAGACGAGTATGACACAATCAAGTTGCAGGTCGGAGAGTACGCACGTGAGCTGTAAGTGCATATTTTAACACCAAACCTGCCATCCGATGGTCTTCTTGCAGACCTATCTCGTCATGATTAAGAGACAGTAGGCTAACTGTTCGACAGTGTGCGAGCTGGCGGCTCTGAGTTACACAATATCGGCGCTTTGGCGGGTGGCATAGTCTCACAGGAGATCATCAAAGTCATTACGGAGCAATATGTCCCAGTTGACAACACCTGTGTTTTCGATGGCATCAAGAGCAAGAGCACCGTATTCAGAGTCTAGAAGAGCGGCTTTGTCGAATTCCTATCTCAGGGCTGTAACCAATAAGCAGTTGTGGCGGTGTCTTCATTTTCGATAGTGACAACCTCACACCCAATTTTACGGGGGGACAAGAGGTCATTCTCATTTTCAGGTGCAATGGGTATAGTTGATTTTACGGATAGGCCTGAAACGAGAAACTAGCAGAAGAGGGGTTAGATTCACCGGTCACCAATATCGAAAGAGCCTGATTGCATGATATTGGCTAGAGTGACAGGTCGCATCACGACGCGAAGGGCCCACTAGGTATTCATGAAGATAAACTAGGGATGAGCACAATTGACGAACGTTTTGATTATTCTCTGAACAACAGAGTGAAAGAGGCTCAATCAAGGCTAGTCTTTATCTCACAGTAACGCACTTGTACTGCCATTAACACCTACTTCTTGCCTCTCACTCAGCCCTTCAACCCAGGTATCAATGCGCAACAGAAGTCGTCTTTGATACACTATATTGACGAGCATGACGGAAAGGCGCAAGGCGGCTATAACTCAACGTTTAAGCACTAGACCCCGGTTAACATGGGTCAATGACGAAGCGGCTGCTCAAGCGTTGTCACGTGATGGCGCATACGCGATCGAAGTCGCGTCCGACTCCAGCCTAACGAATCTGCCTGTCAACATTCGCTCACCCCCAGTGCTCCCTGTTTGCGATAGACCCATGGACTCTTCCTTTGACCTTCCGGACTCCACCGACTGGATCAAAACGTCCTTACCCGCTTTCGAACCGCTCGAAGCTGCCTTGCGCTGCGAGGTCTGCAAGGAGTTCTATAACAACCCTGTCATCACGTCCTGTTACCACACGTTCTGCTCGATATGCATACGAAGATGTATCACGTCAGATGGGAAGTGCCCGAGCTGCAAGACAGGATGCTCAAGCGACAAATTGGCCCCAAATATTGCGGTCAGAGAAGTAGTGATGCGGTTCCAAGAGGCGAGGCCGAAAGCGCTGGAGTTAGCGCGTGCAGACAAAGAAGAGGAAGCCCAGGCGGGTAGCAAAAAGAAGAGAAAGATAGACGACACAGACATAGAAGAAAATGAAAATGTCAGGCACACGCGATCGCGACAAACTCGAAGTAAGAGCCAGCGCAATGGTGGCAGAATCGGGTCGCCTGTTGAAGTCGCCGATAGCGAAGATGATGCAGACGAAGATTTTGTACCAGATGGCATGGTCAGGTGTCCGGTATGCAACCGAGCAATGAAGGAAGAGCTGGTCTACAATCACCTGGACACATGTACCGGGCCAGATGCGTCGCAGGGGCGCAACACCAGGTCCAAGTATGTACAGCCGAGATGCAGCCTTGTGTAACAAGATACTAATTGTATTTCTATAAGGACCAAGCCAGCCTTCCCAGCGTTACAGACGCGAAAAAAAGACTCTTCACCTCCACCGACAAGATTATCACAACTCAACTATGCGATGTTGAAAGAGACTGCGTTACGGAAAAAGCTGCAGGAGATTGATATTCCCAGCTGGGGTACCAAGGATCTGATGAAGAGGCGTCACATAGAGTGGCTGAATATCTACAACTCGAACTGCGACTCTGACGAGAGTGTGAGAAAAAGTCATAGACAGCTATTGAAAGAGCTAGATGAGTGGGAACAGACTCAGGGTGGAAAGGCGAACAACAAAGAGAGTAGGATCATGAAGAAGGACTTCGATGGCGAAGGATATGCGAGATCGCACAAGACAGATTTTGAAGACTTGATTGCACGAGCGCGGCAAAAACGTGCCACGCCAAAAGCAGACAGCGAAGAGCCTTCCGGGCAGAATACTCCTGCAGAGGAACAACGCACAGAGTCGCGAGACAAGACCATGGCAAACGGTAACAATGTTCTCTCTCAAGAAACTCTGCCGAATCATGCTCCTTCAAGTATACATGTTCCAGCCTATGGTACCCACGGCCCCTACGAGAGCAACGAATCAGCGCCCGCCTCTTTACCAGCAAAAGATGAAGCAGCCAATAGCACTTTGACAACACTTGCCCTGAAATCCGATGATTCGGCGGAAGGCCTACAGCATCCATTGGAGAATTCCAGCCGTAAGGTGCCTATTCATGCGCTGCCTGAAGACCCAGTCAGAGATATGGAGGGTAGCGCAACCGTGCAATAGCAACCAGAGTTTGCAGTCTAGAATGGAACCTTGGTTGACCTCCAGGGTCACTTTATTCACATGTTTTTTAATGTGCAGCATGCTCTGTTTTCCTGCACGTCCTTATCACTGCTAATAAGTATATGTAGCTAACCCCAGACTTCCATTTGCGCTGAAAAGGCGTCAAATCTACAACAAGGCTGTTTAGTTCTTACACATCATGTCTCGGCCTAACTCGACATCCTCTTTTGATGAGGGCCCATCTGCGGATTCAGGAATAGGCATGTCGTCGCCCGGCACACCCCGATCTCCACTAAATGCGTCCGAACTTGCCCGCTCAGCATCATACTGCCATCAAGGACGGACTAGTGAAAGAGCTCTACGTCACATACAATCCGAATATGTAGCAACTCCAAACAAAGGCCCACCACACAACGGAGTGCACTTCGCTGGCCAGGTCGCTCTGCCTCCCTCATGGCCTGCAAGCGCACCTTCTCTCAATCTGAACGGTCGATCAGTCAATACAAGGGACTCTTCAGTGCCAAGAAGGCCTCAAACACCATACCCACTTCAACGCAAGACAGATGTAGACGAGGCTTCCGATATTAGGGATAAAGAAGAAGTGTTGGGACCACTAGAGAGAAGGAAGACACCAACATTGATGAATGCACCAAAGCTGCAATGGGACCTCACGAAGCCGCTTTTTGCGATGCCGAGTCAAAGTACGCTAGGCAGCGGAGAGGGAGCTGAAGAAAGAGAAGAAACACAGGCAGAGCAACGTAGTGTCAGGGAGGTCAAGGAAAACGCAGCAAGAGCCGGTACACCGATTCCTTTGCTTGCACCAGCTATTGAAGATGAGCAGTATCCCAAAGCAAATCGTAAGTATTTCACCTATCTGCACTTCCAATAAGCAATTCGGCATACACTAACAAAGACCCCAGTCATGCCACCTCCATCGTCACACCAGATCTACACTGTCCAAAGGCCAAGTTCCCCTTCCCCCGAACAGCAACCGTCGTCACACATCCCATCTCTCCTGCGAGTCTTGGACGCAAACCTGCACCCGCAACCCCACCGCCTGAGTCCCCTGGCCGAACGCGATGAGCAATCTGACCACACGCGGTCCCGCTCACAGCTATCCTCCGCGCCTTGCGCCGCTGCGCCTGCGTGTTCTCTACCATCTTCTTCGCCATCGCCCACATCACGCTACCACCAAGCACGTGTTGACGACGATGAGGACGACGACGACGACGACGAAGAGCCCGAGCGTTCTGTCTGCTCTTGCCAGGGCCAGGGCCAGGGCCACTACCGTCAGCGTAATCGTGCTAATACTCAGCGGTCCCGTGAGACGGATCCGTACCCCTTCACCACGACGGAAACGCTTGGTTTGCAGACGGCGCAGTTGCTGCCTGTTCAGTGTATTGCGCGCGCTGATGTACGCTGCGGTGAGGTAATGATTCCGAACCGGTGCGGCGGGGGTAGTGTAGGAGTGGATGGGGGGTTTGTGGGATGTGAGGCGTTGGCGAGACGAAGTGGTGGTAGGGGAGGCAGGAAGAGATTTGGGGCAAGGGTAAGGAGGGCTTGGGGGAGGATCAAGAACCTGTTTTGTAGGAGTCCAAGGACTTGAAAATGGGGCTGGAGGGCCGTGATGACCATGGTGGGTGTTGTCATCGCCGGGGAACGTATGTTGCCTGCTTGATAGACATTTCTTCGGGCAGAGCGAAATGGACACATGATCAACAAACTTTGCTTGGTATTGAGCGCTTAACTATTAACAATATATTCGCAAAGAAGAACAAGACATTTGATTTAACCCAAGTTGAACTCGCTCGCCAAACCAGCATGACGCATAAACTTTTCCTTTGCTCTAACCGCCTTCCTCATCTTAGCCGCCTCGTCCGTGTCCTGACCCTCTGGCAGATCCAAATCAACCTTCTTCCTCGTGGATGCTCCAGACTGAGTGGCGACTTTACGGCTCGCACCATCGACCTTGGGTCCGCCACGAATTTTGGCAGGCGTCTTGTCGTTGCGGCCCGCACCAGTTCGTTGACCTGGAACCTTCATGCCGCTCGGTCGCTCACGGAGGGCAAACGCCTTGGCCAAGTGACCGAGGTGCAAAGCTTTGATGTCGAAATACTTGCGTTCATCAGCGACGTGCGTGGCATAGGCGCGGATATGACTTTGGAACGCGCGACGGGCAGCTTCAAGACGGGCGGGAGAAGCTAGAGCCCAGCGTTCGATGGCGAGCTGGAGATCTGTCGCTTTATCCATATAGGCGTTCTTCTCCATTACGCCACTGGTAACGAGGCCGCGGTTGAGGATGTCGTCTGCATCTTGGCGCGCAACGTGGATGCCGGTCTCACTATCCTTGCGGTCGGATTTGAGAATCTCGACGTAGCCTTCTTCAGAACCGGGCATGAGGAAGATACATGCACGTCCGTCGCGCCCAGCACGGGCTGTACGACCGATTCGATGAAGATGGTCTTCTCGCGCGAAAGCTGGGTCAAATTCGATAACTAGATCAACGTTTGGCAGGTCGAGACCACGGGAGGCGACGTCGGTAGCTATAAGAACAGAAGGTTCTTTGTTCTTTGCAAACTGTGCAAGCGTAGACGTTCGAATGGATTGCTGGAGGGAACCATGGAGACGGTACACTGTTACTGAATGTGTCTTTGCTGACAAGATGGGCGCTTCCGCACTTGTTACCTCCAGTTTTGTAGGGTCTGATTGTACCGCTTTGGTCTTTTTGCTGGGTTTCTTGTTGTCTTTGGCAGCTTCATCCCCATCTTCATCCTCATCCTCGTCCTCGTCCTCTTTTTCTTCTTTCTTCTTTTCGTCGTTGCCTTCAAGATCACTAGTGAGCATGTCAAAGTGAAAGTCGACAGAGTCAGCACACGATATGAAGACGATTGCCTTCATTACTGATCCCTTTCGTGCAAAAGCTCGCTTCAGATAGGCAATTAGCGATACCAGACGTAACTTGGGCGCCACTACAGCATAGGATTGCTTGAGCTGTGCGGGCGCAAAGAAAGTGCTATCCTTCTTCGTTTCGCTTATTTCTGGTCCTTTTTCTGACGGATCTGCTCGGATGTGCACAGCATCTTTCAAACTTATTTGACCCAGCCTCTCAACATCCATCTTCATGGTTGCAGAACATAGCACTGTGGTGCGCTTCTCCGGCAATCCGGGTATCCTGGACTTCTCGTCTTTCCTTGCGCGCATGCGCAGGTTCAGAGAACCGACGATCTTCTGAATCTCTTGTTCGAAACCAAGTTCCATCAGACGATCACCTTCGTCCAAAACCAGCCACCTAACGTTGCTTACGTCTAGGGCTTCTGTGTGTTCGAGATGGTCCACCAATCGACCGGGTGTTGCGACCAGAATATTGATGCCTTTCCGTAAGCGAGCCTTCTCCGACTTCTTCTTCTCACCACCAATGACGGTTGTAGCTACCAGCCAATGCGCGCAGCCTAATATCTTTTCCAGCACTACAGCAATCTGCTTGCTCAACTCTCGCGTCGGTGCCAAGATGATGGCAAACAGGCCCGAGTTTCGTTGCACGTTTTCATCAACTTTCCGTTTCTTCATGTTCGCCGACAAATCTATGAGTCTCTGCACAATGGGTAGAAGGTAGGCCAATGTCTTTCCGGAACCAGTCTCGGCTTGTATAAAGGCATCCGAGTCGTCTTTAACCAACTGTGTTATTGCAGCTTTCTGAATGGCTGTAGGCGCTTTCAAGTCCATCTTGTTGAGCAGGTGACTGGCCAGTGTTGTGGACATGCCCAGTGATGTGAACGTATGCAATTCGCTGCTGAGCGGCGCATTCGAGGGTTCGACGGGCGCATCATCTTCGCGTGGTTGGGCCACTTCCGGCTTTGTGGTTGGTGTGGGATTGTACGTGAATAGCGACGAAATAATCTGCTTGCCACCCTTTGATGCGGTTTGCTGCTCACCAGGTCGTTTTGTCGCATTTGGGTTAGATTGCGGTCTGAAGTTGGGGTCTGCTGTCTTTTCGGTCGTCTGGGGTTTGAATTCTCCGCTCACACGCGCTCGCTTTGGTCGTCTGTCGCCGATGTCGAGAATGTCGGAGTTGTCGACAGCCTTCGGTGTGCGCGGGCCCAACTCTGTGCGATTCACGTTGGTGGCATGGTCGACCGTCTTCTTGGGCACCGTCTCGCCGTTCAGCCGTGCCGTTGCCTTGGTGTGCCAGTTCTGCGCCGCCTTCTTCGCTGTAAGTCGACTCTTCCAGTTGCCGCCCTTGAAGGTTGGCTTCGCTATGATGCCGCTTTCCGGTATGGAGAAGTTTAGGAGCATGCCATCGTCGCCCATGTCTGCTATACCTCGCCGTCGACGGTCGTGAAAGTTGCGGGGTGTCGCCAACAGCGATGGAATCCGAAATCTCGAACCTGGGATCTTTTTAGTGGGGCACTAGGCTCGATGCGGTCATGCCTGCCCATGATGCTGCCTTCGGCGCAGAAACGGGACGTCTTGTCCATTCTCAACCTTTGCGAGCAATGGCAGACTTTTCGCTGTCTCTGTGCGCTCCGTCCACCTCTACGTCGTGGAGGGAGAAGTCCGCCTGCCCGCTTGGTCGCTGCGAGTCTGGGTAGCTAAGACACGCCTCGTTCCGCATGACACCTCCGCAACTCTCCGCAGCAATGCCACCACTCCGGCTAGTAGCAGCTGGTGAATACAACCTCATGCCCAGCCATTGAGTCACTGCGCTAACTGCCATCAGTACCGACAGCCCGCTCATGTCTGCTGGCAAATTTTGCCCGTCCGCTGCAACCTTCGGCGAGAAGTGACGCTATCCGCTTCTTCTGCAGAACCCCGAGTCGGCGCAATACCTCGTCTTCGAATTCACACCCCCATATCTTTCGTGATGTCACGCCCTTACGCGACTATCGGCGGGACTTGCGCCTCAATCAGCGTACCGTCGGTTTAGTCCCCACCATGGGCGCACTGCACGAGGGCCATGTCTCGCTCGTGCGCCATGCAGCAGCGGAGAACACCGACGTCTTTGTCACAATCTACGTGAACCCTACGCAATTCGGCTTGAACGAAGACCTCGACTCATACCCAAAGACATGGGAGGCAGACATGCATGTCCTAGAACAGCTGAACCAAGAGCTGGCAAGCGCAGGCCAGGGGAGAGTTACGGCCGTGTTTGCGCCCAACACCAAAACCATGTATCCCACTCTCCCCCCAGATAGCAGTATACCCGGAGTAGGCAGTTTCATCGAGATGCGCCCTCTTGGCCAGCTTCTTGAAGGCGCTTCAAGACCTGTTTTCTTTCGTGGCGTAGCAACCGTATGCATGAAGCTCTTTAACATTTGCGCCCCGGATCGAGTTTACTTTGGCCAAAAAGACGTCCAACAGACTCGTGTGATCAAGCGACTAATCACTGATTTCCACTTGGACATGGATCTGCGTATCATTCCCACATCAAGGGAGTCAGATGGTCTCGCCCTTTCATCTCGCAATGTCTACCTGGGTACACGCCGTCGCAGCGTCGGCATTGTTCTCAACCAAGCACTCCGCAAAGCAGAACTCAAGTACAAGAACGGCATGAGGCTGCGAAACGACGTGTTGTGGCCTGCTTTTGATCACACGAACATGACTCTTCTTGAGCAAGAGCAAATGGAGCCAAGCAAACGCGCAAAATTTGAGGTCGACTACATCAGCCTTGCGGACCCTGATACCATGGAGGAAATCGATGAGATTGACGATAAAAAGGGCGCTATCCTGAGTGGCGCTGTCAAAATGCTGCCTGTTGAGGAGCCCCGGCAAGGCGAAGACTTAGGCCAGCTGGATGTCCAGGGCCGTCAGGTTCCTGTCCGGTTGATTGATAATCTCATTTTGGAACCGATGAGATGACCACCTCGATTATATGGCTTGTTACATTAAGAAAATTACAATGCTCCATTATGCCCTAGACAAGCATCTTTCTCATGTCATAGTATTCACCTAACTATTGCCTCTCGCACTCAAACCCTAGCCCTGTCTTCTTAGGGACCTCACGCTATTTATTCGGAAGTCTCTTGTTTTCCAGATAATGTCCCATACACGATTGCCTCATCGTCACTACCTTTAGCTACTACGCTGCCTCTCACGCTTCCACATGCTCTCCATCCGCACTGCCGGTACGCTGTTTCCCTTGTGTACCAGCCGCAGCGGTGTGGGAATAGACTCTGAAATGTCTACAGGTCGTGCATTTGTTGGCTCGCCCTATACACGTACATATACATGTCTAATATCAGAAAGTGCGACGCGCCCCCACCCCTGTAACAGATAAAATACAAAAGCAACGTGGGAAGCGGCAAACATACAATGAGTAGATTTTGTTTTGTGCCCGGGTTAAGACAGGGAAATACTAGTAGCAGTTTCGCAATTGTGGACTTGAATGACATCGCTGAGGCGGAGGTGCATCACAGAACATATTAGTCGTTGTAGTTGTTCGCCGTAGAGAAGTACAACCACCACCAAAAGGTGAATGAACTTTGGACCAACGGCAACACTAACAAATGAAGAACCTAGAGCTGCCAAAGACGGTATCAGACGCCGGGAAAGAGAAACAAAACGATGAAAGGGACTACTGTTTACAAAGGGATGTGGCGGGCGGATACTTAGCGCCAAGGAGATTACGCAGGACAAAGGCGTGAAAGTAAGAGAGAGAGAGAGAGAGAAAGGTAACAGGAATCTCATCGATAGGGTACTCCTAGAAAGAGAGAAACAAAGATCAGATACGAGGTATACCTAAAGCAGAGCAACCCAATGAAATTATCTAGTAAAGAAGACGAACAATAAAATCCAGGCTTCCTTAATAGCCATCATGAGACAAAAAGGGGGAGGATGTTTTTTTAGCGTCGAAGCTTTGGATATATCCCTTGCGGATTACGTGCCATTGTCCTATTTAGGACTTATTCTCTTTGTTTGGGTATTGCGTATTTCATTAGAAATCAATAATTGTTAGTTTTAGAATTCCTGTTGTCTTCACAAGAGCGGCACATGTATGCTTGACATGCCGCTTCACCTTGCAAGATAAAGTGCTAGTGGGTACAAAAGGTTCTTGATACTGGGGTACTGTCTGCAAACCAGTATTAAGACAATCGTACGCACTAGCACATCGCTTGGGTTTGACCACACTGCCCGTCCTCGTGACCTTGTAACTCTATGTTAATCTTAGGGCAGTTCTCGAAGCACCTGGCATCACTGATACACTTATCAACAGTCATGGACAGTATTCAATGCTTTCTTTACAGGATTGATTGAATTGCGTCCTGCTTTTGGCAACTTCTGGACGTCAATTTGTTGGCGATCGTTTTGACAGGCAGAGATGATTCTGCATCGTGCACCTCATACTGCGTCTATTTCGGATAGTCCTTGACGTGGTAGCTCTTGAGCTTAACGAATTGATCGAAACCAAACTTGCTCAAAGTCTGGCCTCTACCGGAGTCCTTCCAACCCACCCATGCCAGGTCCTAACATTGTTAGTACTGTTGTACATATGACGCCAGGGCTACTTACAGGTGCGGGGTAATCGCATCGATTGACAAAGACGGTGCCAGCCTCAACGTCATCGGCAAGTTCATGGCCTTTGCTAACATCTTTAGTCCAAATGCTAGCTGTGAGTCCAAATTGGCTGTCATTCATAAGTTTGATTGCTTCTGCGTCACTCTTGACCTTCATGACCGGGATTACAGGACCAAATGTTTCTTCAGTCATCACTATCATGTCATGAGTGACATTAGTCAGAAGTGTTGGGGCAACGTAGTTGCCATCTGCTGGTGGATTCTTGAATGTTGCGTTTTCCGGGGTAGCATCTGTGGCCCCCTTTTCCAGAGCATCCTTGACGTGCGCTCGGATAGTCTCTGCAGATCGCTTGGATACCACAGGACCAATGTGCGTGCTCTTGTCGAATGGATCGCCAAGCTTGTATCCGCTGAGTACCTCTTGGAGTGCTGATACAAACTCATCATGGATTTTTTCATCCACGTATACCCTTTCGACACTGCAGCAGCTCTGGCCTGAGTTGAAGACAGCACCATCCACGAGCTCTTCAGCGGCCCACTTGACGTCAACATCGGAACGTACATATGCGGGGTCCTTGCCTCCTAACTCAAGACCTATCCGAAGCGGGACCCGATCATTTGCGGCTTGTTGGATAGTGAGGCCGTTGGCTACTGATCCAGTAAAGCAAACGAGCTGAATCTTTGGTGACCGCGCAATCGCTTCAATTTGAGTGACGGATCCACAGTGGAAAATTTGGAGCACACCATCAGGTAGGCCAGCTTCCTTGAAGATCTGCTGGATCTGTTCGGCACTGGTTGGCGTCTGTGGCGATGGCTTCAGGATGACAGAGTTTCCTGCAAGCAGAGCAGGCACTAGCGAGTTGACGAGGGTCAGATATGGGTACTGCAGGTAGGATCAGCATGGGCAAAGTAAATATAGCTCGTGACCACACCAACATTCCAGGGGAATAGAATCAACACGGGACCGAGAGGGACCTTCTTAATATAGCGTTTGAATCCCTTCTCCGGCTCGCCGTCCGTGTCTTTGAGCGTCTCATCGCTAATTTTGAGCAAGTACTCGCCACGCATAACCGCCGTGCTGACCTCCTTGGCAGTGTAGGCAATGGGGCGGCCCATCTGCTCTGTGATCTCTTTACCCAAAACATCTTGGCGTTCATTCAGCAGCTTCATAGCTTTCTTAACAATCGCCTGCCTTTCAGCGAGCGGTGTGCGTCGATAGGACTCAAATGCAGTTGCGGCTGTCTCAGGTAGAGACTGCAAATCACCATCCGAGAGGCCATTGCGTGTGAGGACTGGCTGGTTCGTAATGGGAGAGATGGTTGTGATCTTCTCGAGCGACATGATGATGGCGCGTGTTTGGCACGAAACCTATCTGGATAAATTCAATCGGTGATGCACAATAAGCAGACACCTCGATGTCGATTCAGCGGCGCCTTGAAAGCAGTTAATTTTGAGTTGAAGCGTCGTCCGCCACCAAACCGGAAATGACGTATGACGCGCTAGGACTAGCTCGCGCACGTACCACTATCGTGGACACAATTCACACCCCTCCACGCCGAAAAACGGACTCTGGTGTCTTCTTATCACTGTTATCAACGACAGCGATTGCGTGTTCTGACTATCTTGCAGAGAATTCCAGGAAACTCGATCGACCACATAATTGGATTGCCCAAGACTTCTATCGGCATAGCCGCAATCTTTTGTACAGAAGGGCCGCAGTCACAGCTCTCACCCCGGACCATCCCCGCTGACCTGGTCATCCACCAGAGAGCATGACTTGGCCATGCCCGTTGACTAATGTATAGCCGTTGCTACTATTGAGATGCATGATTGCTGTCGGTACATGTTCGGGCCGTCTCCTGTCGCCTCGTTGACATGCTGCCAACGCGCCTCTCAGTGAGCAAACAGCATTGGAACAACTACGCTCTTAGTAAGAGACTACTTGATGAACAACGTAGTATCATCTAGCGGCAGTGTAATGTGAGGCAAGCACAACGCCGCCTATGCATTTACATCTTTTCTTCAGCAACGTCGATGATCCACTTGTGTAGTGAAATGCAGAGTTCTCAATCACGAGAGCATGGCAGGTTTACCGACCCCGTGTTTCTTGTTAGACATGATTTTCACAGTACTTTTTCTGCACACGCCACTTAATGTCCTTCAGCAGCGCGTACTGAGCAATCTATGGAGGTCCATCAAGGGGCCCCCTGATTCCCTCAGTACCCTGCATTCTGCACGGAACCTCTAGAATGCTCACCCAACTCCGATACGCGCCGAATAATCCACCCTCAAACGAAGATGGGCTGAAACCAGAATCCGAAATCTAGCACACTGTCTGTATCTCGAACGGTCTACGGTCTCGCCAAGGGGCAGACCTTTGCTCACCATGACCAGGTCCTGCATGTGCTCATCATAATGGCCACGCGGTTCGGGCAGCGATGTCAAGAGCTGCGCGAACAATAACTGGAGATCGCCAAACCGAGCTCGAGTCGGCATGGGAAGCCGCGGTGCCTTGCCTTGCCTCTTCACCTTCCCTGCCCAAAGCTGCAGCTGTGTTCGCTTATGACATACACCTTGTGTGAATCTGGGAGAAGTTGGATACCTATTCCCGTAGGCTGACATTGCTGTGTGGCATAGCTCTGATCTATCCTCGCGTTGGAGAACTGACTCAGCTCATGGACATCGTCACATAGGCTTGAGTACACCAAGTTCGGCTTATGCTTTGAGGAATTGCTTACCTTGTTTTGAATACTCTTCGAAGGTGGGACGATGGCCAGCCTAGGTACAAGATGAGGGCTCGATGCACGGTTCGTCTTCTTCGAACTCTCCCTGACTGGCCGCCACCAAGGCCACCTGACCGTTGCGAAGTCGAGGCACGGCGCGATCGTCCGGCCAGGGCACTGTATAGGCGAATGCGACATGTCTTGTGATCTTGAAAGAAAACGAACCAAGAGAGTCCGGACCGACCGTTGCCTTGGGGTTAGGAAGGAACTGTTAGGATAGGTCGAATGCGTAGCTTATCACAACAGCGGAGCGACTGAACGTGTGCATACCGCTGCAACTAGGCCAATTCATTCCGGTCGATACAGGTGTGCGACGTTTTGCCACGCGTTGCTTTCTCGCCACGCAACCAGCACTGCCCCAAAGACTCGTACGTATCCCAGCCTCAAGCATATCTCGTGGATTTAATCACGATCATCGATGACACTGTGCGGATTGGCATAACCTAGAGGGAGTGACCTGCTAGAACCCCCTCGAGGTCTTGACCATCAGCTGACATTTTCAATTTCAAAGGTCAGTGGCAAGAAGGAATGGTCATGTCTCTTGTGAGATTTGTGCTGTATTGCTTCGGTACTCAATGCTATTTCACCAAATACAGTAACTCATGACGGAAAACACTTGGATCAAATTGGACATCCCTTCCGTATTTCTTATCTCGAGTTAGTATAGGTGTCGATAGCAGAAACAGAAGGGTTCAATTTGACGCCATCGCGAACGCTTCTGGTTGCTCGGAAAACGGTCTAATGTACTCATGCGGATATGAGTATCTGCGGCGACCGATGCAGGCCAGGCTAAATTCGCAATACGTGTTAGCTACTGGAGGATTGCCCCAAAATGAGGACGCAAAGCAATCCGCAGACATTACGGCGTTGTCGCCTAACATCTGTCTATAGTTGGGATCGGCCAGCTAATGGCCTCGTGGTCTGGAACTGCAACCACACTCACAGCAAACTATTGGAAGGCCTAGTTACATCGACAAGACCTCTTGGGGCGCAAGACCCCTTCGGTACCAGACTATCGATGCATACTCGCCCTGTTGGATAGCGCGGAGCATCCTGCACCGTGAAGGCGATGGGCTCGTAGCGCGAATTCGCAGCGCTGCTAACGCCAATCGCTTCGAGGCATCTTTGAGTAGGCAGGCCTAGCCGTATCACACATGTTTCTCCGGTCCTGGAGTTGATCGCATAATATCATGTGTTATAGACCTTATGTCGGACACATGGGAACGTCCTCAGGTCTGGACTTGGCAAACTCAACTCCAACTCTTGCAGATGACTGACTTTGTCCATGCTTGTGTACGGGATTCATAACATGGATTGCCATGTCAAATGTGGGAGTGCATCGTTATGAAAAGAAACTCTAGATCTTTGTCTCTGTGTAAGCGAGTTGTTCATGGAAAGGCCCTGGTCGAAGCCCCTGCAGCTCGAAGTGAAAATTCTGGTAGCAGTGGCTTGTGTATTTCTCAGACACGCCTCTTCACCATTCCATACCAATGGCCAACACCACCCATTTCCGCGATACTTTGTGGGAAAGAGACGGAGGCGAGCAGCGCAGGTCGCGGTGGATAGCGGATTATTCACCAGGGTGCAGTATGACCGGCAGCGAGGCGGGTAGCGCTGGGTGTCAGGATGCATCTCGAGCCAGGGAACGCGCATAGGTGCTGCGACTAAAGACGTGGCTGTCCCGTGGTGGTCGCGTAGAAGAGAGTCTGGGCGGCGGTGGAGACTGCCAGGTCCCGACTTGTCAGCGGTTCGTCTGCCAACGGACGCACCTCAGCGCGGGCTACGTTCGCCAATCACCATCCCTGGGGTGTCCTTTGATCGCTCAGCAACGGGAAACGGGCCATGCTATAGTAGTGGGTGGGTCGTGGGTACGGACAGGTACCTCCAGGTACTTGTTGAGCCGGCATCGGTACACCACCCTTCTTAAGTCAGCCACATATAGGGTCGGGATGGCACCGATCAACCAATATGATTTTTTGATTGCGAGTCTAACCCGCGGCGAGCGTTCTGGGATGCGTCCGTTCACGTCCGCAGCACCGACGATCCAGTGGCTTTGGTGGACTGTGCTCACCATCGAATGTTGGTGTGCTGCAACACCCTGGTCGTCTGGCAGGGGTGGATTGCTCAAACTGGGGATGGGGGAACGGAAGACAACTTGACCATCTTGGACTCCCAGACGCACGTACGCACGAACCTGCGTGCCCTGCTGCCCATCTCGTTTGCAGCATGTGGCCAGAGACTTCTCTGACGCACGATGCAGCTGGGCCCGGAGGAGAGACAGGTTTGCCCATGTCGATTCGGTATTGTCATCCTGCGCCTACAGGCAGTGACAGGATCTGTTATACCCCACTGCGTCCATTAAGGCTCAGCTTTAAGCGGAGACGGTGGCAGCCGAGTGCAATATCATAACCCTGGCATGCCGCCTGTGGTCAAAAGAAGTCTGTTGGACAACTGACCTGCATATCTCTTGGACGTCCTTCACTGCATAATCCCCCCCAGGCCCAGCGCTGAAACCGTCCAGCCTTGTCAAAAGCTCTCCGCCTCTCCGCCGTTCCTTTCACAATCTCCCCTACGGACATTCCAAGGCTTTCCCGCTACTATTGAGACTTGAAGCTTTACCCCTCGAGTGGTAGAAGTTTGGTGGAGACGGACGCTAGGTAGACCGCAGTTATGCTTTCCACGAATCTCCATCAATATCCCCCGGCATTCGGCCATGTCCCCGCGCAGAACGCAGTCGAACATCAGCACCACCATCAACATCTTGCCGCGGAACATATGGGACATTCATCACTCGAGTCTCTCGCACAAACATCGCAATACGCAGCATTGCAGTTCCATCACAACCGGCATGTATTGCCACATGGAAAGGGAATCGTCAAACCTCATCGATTACCATATGCCAGCGGGCCTCTAGCGCCCCGTCACCAACGAGAGATGCTCCACGAACGATCCGGTCGCAGTAACTCTACGTCGGGACCGGTGCGGCGCAGGATCAGTCGGGCTTGTGATCAGTGCAATCAACTACGAACCAAGTGCGATGGGAGACAATCGGTGAGTCCCTACTTCTGGCCTTATATGTGTAAAACTAAGCCGACTAATACACGACTTAGTGCGCACATTGTATAGGTACGTTCCGGCAACTCGTGGATGACTACGCGAACCCCGCAGTGACCTGTGGATATTCGGCAACGTGATCGATGTTGTGTTCTGTGGCGTCTGCTAGGGGTTCCTAGTCGGAGGCTAACGCTGCCGTCTATATCATGCCACTCGAGGACTATTCAGATCTGACAGTTTCACTAACAAAACACCAGAATTTGGTTTAACGTGCGAATATATCCGTGAGCGCAAGAAGCGTGGAAAAGCATCAAGGAAGGATATTGCCCAGCAGCAAGCTGCCGCTGCCGCCGCTGCCGTAGGGAACGGCACGCTCAAGTCTGAAGAGTCTAATACTCCACAGTCTTCAGACAAGGTTGCGGAATCTATTCCAAGTAGCAGCCCTAAGCTCCCCGAAGGGAAAAGACCTATTTCAGAGCTGCCAGCGCGATCTGCGAGTATCGCAACGACGAGATCCGACATGGACACTGCACCGATCTACCCAAACAGGACAATGAGTCTGAATACCATTGACACCATCCCCGAAAGCGACATCCACCATCAGATGGGCAATGGGATGCAATCTATACAGCCTATGCAACCGCCTCGTATCCAGACACAAGGACTGCCCATACAACACTCTATCCCCGAGTACACACAGATCGAGTACCATCGAAGTGTCCCCTATCAATCACCGCTCCAGGTGATGCAACCAGGAATGCATCCAGTCGTTCCTTCTCACGGGCATGCTATCGAGTATTCCGACAGCCCTTATAGCATGATGAGCCCACAGAGTGCGCATGCACAAGCACAATCAAGCACCTTTGGACTACCAGAAGAACCTCCAAACATGAGCTACATGACCCAGTCACCAGTCAATGGCTCACCAGGCTGGATTTTGCCCTCTCCCTCTACTACGATGTACTCTGGCGCACCACAACAGAACCACTCTCAACAACTGAGGTATCCAGTCCTGCAGCCGTTGGTTCCGCATCTAGCAAACATCATGCCGGTGTCATTGGCTTGCGACTTACTCGAGGTTTACTTCCAGAGTTCTTCATCTGCGTTCATGCAACCTGTCTCTCCTTACGTGCTTGGTTACGTCTTCCGAAAACGGTCATTTCTTAGGACGAACAACCCACGAGTTTGCAGCCCGGCACTACTGGCCAGCATGCTATGGATCGGTTGTTTGACAAGCGAGTCACCGTATCTATCCTCATCACCGTCTGCACGAAGCCAGCTGTCCGAGAAGTTGATTAACCTAACAATCGGCCTCTTGAAACCCTTGGTTCACCAGACACCAGGCAGTCCAGATACTGGCTCTTCAACTTTCGCTACCGGTAACATGGTCGACAGTGGCGTCACCATGAGTGGTTTTGGTATGTCACCTCAAGAGTCTGAGATAGGTCTGCGTAAGTCAAGCCGCGCCAGAAAAGCTTTAGATCCTTCAAAGTTAACACAACGTCCTATAGCGGGAGCATCTGGAGGCCTTGACGAGGTGGCGACCTACATGCATCTAGCCATTGTGATTTCAGCAAGCGAGTACAAGGCTGCATCACTGCGCTGGTGGAACGCAGCATGGTCATTGGCTAGGGAACTCAAACTGGGAAAAGAAGTACCCGTGACGCCTCCGCCCGAACCGAACGATGAAAGCATACCAGGAGGTATCCATACTGAACACACGGGTGGAGCATATACAACCGGTCAACACTCTCCAGTAAACTATACTGAAGAGCAAAGGGAAGAGCGTAGACGTATATGGTGGCTTTTATTCACTGTTGATCGGTAAGCCTTCTGATCTTTGTCACCACCTATGGCGCACCAACAAAGACACATCGCGGGAATTGTATCTTGGACGTCTTGTCGCATCAATTAAATACCAAATCCAATAGATGCTGATCTATTCATAGCCATCTAGCGTTGTGCTATAACCGGCCACTCTCTTTGTTGGACGTGGAATGTTCCGGCCTTCTGCAGCCGCTTGACGATAACGTATGGCAATCTGGAGATTTCTTCGAGGACTCCGCTCAATCGTTTTCAGATCACACATTTCGCAGAAGAGGCCCTGCATTCGAGTGCACCGGGCACTCCATTTTCGGATTTTTCCTTCCTTTGATGACAATCCTTGGAGAGATTACCGACTTATACCATGCCCGCAATCACCCCCGTTTTGGAGCAAAGACCGATTGGGAACACCATGTGGTAGAGATTAGCCAGCAACTTGTAGCCTATGGCCATTCGTTACAAGAACTTAGGAATCGTGCAGTCCATGAGGCCAACGTGGAAGCACAGCAGGAATCAGTCCGCCCCAGCACACCCTCGGTACGGTCTGCCAATTCTTCTATGTCCAGAGCTCAGGAAAACTTGATGCACGCCAAGATTGTGGGAGCATATGGCACACATCTCATGCACACCCTTCACATCCTGCTGAACGGAAAATGGGACCCCATTTCGCTACTGGATGACAATGACCTTTGGATTTCCTCCCAAAGTTTTGTGGATGCTACTAGTCACGCTGTTCATGCAGCTGAGGCATTGAATGAGGTCCTCGAACTAGATCCTGATCTTAGTTTCATGCCGTTCTTCTTTGGGATATACCTTCTACAAGGAAGCTTCCTGTTACTCCTTATCGCCGATAAACTGCAGGGGGACGCCAACCCCAAGATAGTACGGGCGTGCGAAGTCATCGTACGAGCGCATGAGGCTTGCATTGTCACTCTTAATACCGAGTACCAGGTAAGTGTCTCAGTCATCCCAGCATCTTTTCCATTGTGCGATCAATCGTTCCTTTGTGTTTCAGCCACAACAGATCCTGGTCAAATACGATCAGTCATGCTAATGGTCATCTTACAGCGAAACTTCCGAAAAGTCATGCGCTCTGCCTTACAACAAGTGCGCGGTCGCGGCATGGATGAGCATGCCGAACTTGCGCAACAACGAAGAAGGGAAATGTTGAGCCTGTACCGTTGGAGCGGAGACGGCACTGGGCTCGCACTATGAGCTGCACTCGATGCTGGCTTCGCGCCGTTGTCTACCTTTGCTGTTCCGGCACGATAACACCGTACTCCACGGCGTGGCGGCAATAACGCCTGCCCCTTCGATTGCAACCACCTGTCGTAACATCGTCTTAGCTGAGACTCGATCTCGATCAACAAATGGCTTTGCCTCGGTAGCATCATCATACGCTCTGACGTCACTCCCAACTCACTTTGTTTACTTTTGTCCTTCCTTTCTCCCGATGCACAGACGTCGAATATGGTAGCCTTGGTGTTCCTCGGATTAGGCGCACGCGTCCAGTGGTGGTTTATCACGATCTCATGTATCATGATTTTGGGCGCTTTGAAAATATCGTTTCTGCTTTCTCAAAGTTCTGGTCATTCACGCTCCCGGTGCGATGGCGGGAGGCGAACGTGCATTTCTCGGTTCCGAATTTTTATCATGTCATACTGTTCTACTTCTTTTTCCTATACATACCCATGCCCCTTGTCAAAAAGCACCATATTTCCTGCTGATTCCCCCATGTTCTCACTGGTTTGGGAACAACTACTCCCGATTCTGCTATATCGTTTTGCTCATTATACCCCTTGGCAGATTTCCCTGCTTTCGCTTCTAGAACAAAAGAGTATTTGGTAGACATTCAACAGTATAGTGCGACTGAGTCTCACTTCGTACATACAGGATCAGGCAATCCTGTGTAAGCAGAGCAATTACAGTAAACTCAAAATATAGTTCTTTGTATGCGCGTTAGACGATCGGAGCCACTATGAGAAAATACTTGTTTGACCTTTGCAACGAAGCGCTGTGCCGTGTGTGTGTGTGTGTGTGTGTGTGTGTGTGTGGATCAATAGCATAGCTACTATGAGCACTCGGTGTAGCCGCACCGTGTGCCTTGAGCGGTCTGCCCATTTGTCTCATTCTTACACTGCTATACCTAGGATCAGCGTTTCAGACGTCTGACCCCTGCGTCCAACCAAATCTACACATCGCCCTTGATGCCTGTCTAGGATGAACACGTGCATCAGGCACCGAAAAGATGCGACCCATTCTACACAATTTAGAACGCATGACATCTCTGTGAGATGAGCGAGTGAAACTTTTGTTGCAGTGGGTGTGCCGCGGATCAAAGGGTGCGTATGTTGCTGACATATGTGCCGTATGAACGGACGAGTCGATCAATCCTAATTTCATCACAAGCTTGCTATAATGGATGTCATTCGGGTTGTGGGGGAGTTGTCAAGGGACCGACAGTTTCACAACTGGGCCTTGCGCCCGCTGGACCATATTGGAAGAAGTAAAAAAACAGGTCTCCCAGCTTCTCGAGCCAGCCGTGTTCTGCAAAAGTATCAAGTGGCTGCAGCAAGCACAATAAGTTTATTGGGAGAGCGGTGCAAGGGTCGCATACATACATGCAGTAGTAGGTACACACGGCGGATCACGCCGGCACTTGCACACCTGACGCTCGGGGCTCATCTCCCGCTACCAGGACCATGCACTCAGCCCACAAGCTATCTTCCTTCGCGCCGCTGTCTTACCGGCCCATAGTCGGCTTCCCGATCTCAGGATTCAGCCCGGTCCTCGAGCGCCGAATCGCTGAGCCGAAGCCAAGCTTTTCCTTCCCTCCATTTCTGACCAGACCTGCAGGAAAGCTTCTTGCAGGCGTTCTGGGATACTGCATATGTGGAGTGAGAAGAGCTCCTTCAGAATCGGGGATTGAGTAATACAACGCACGCATCATCACCTCACGACGAGAACTTCCAGCCTACTAGCGCTTTCAGCAAATGGTACGTACACGCGAAGTGGGGGGAGGGGGGGTGCGGAAGGGAACTTCCGTCCTTTTAAGGACAGGCAAGAAAACTAAACACTCGAGCATACACAAAGTTACGGAGCCCATTTCACCGTTGGCTCCAAGGGGCAAATGCAAGGGCATATTTGCGCTGCCATGCACCCCAGATCTGTTGAGACTCGGTGACTCTTCTAATGGCCAACGCCATTTTGTTCATTGGAAACCTGGACAGCATGGGGGTCGGCTACCATCGTATCGCCCCCATGGGCCAGAAAACCACCCCCCTGTGCTTGTCTGCGACCCTTGCATGCGATCAGCACACCTGCTGTGCATACCATGCAGAAACGGATGTACGGCTGACGGGGGGACGGGCCTTTTGTGTATGTATCAAAAACAGTAGTATGGTCGTGGGCCCCGTAAAGATTTTCCCCTTTGCAGTCAGCAGAACAGGGTCCTTCCTGAGTTTTTGTACCATCAAAGGAAGATGGAGGGCACTCATTCGTGTGTGGTCAGAAGGTTAGCGAATCCTATGCCGATGCATGGGTGTGAATAAAAGGCGAACCAGAAAACCGTCTTAACAACGCTATTAAGAAGCATTAAAATGCCCTCAACTCTACACGCCCGACCCGAAAAGAGAAACAAACCCATTATGCACACATATACATACACGCAAGCTGCAAGCCTCCTTCATCACTGACACACCTCAGCACCGGAGTCCCCTCCCTACGCTCCGCTACAACTGTCCCGGACCCAGTACAAAGGCCCAGACAGATCCAGGTTCCACCAAGGTGACACTGCAGTGCCTTGCGGTAGTGCTGCGTGCAATACCGAATCAATCCAGCTAGCCCGTTTCCCACATGCACCATGGCCGCATCTCGCTCGGACGACCGCAGCAACCCCAGCATCCTTCCCCACATTTTAGGGCTGATTGTCTAGGCCTCGGCTTGCCGGAGGGGCCCTTTCATATCGTTAGATGAAAAGGAAAGGGGCAAGAGTTTTTTTTCTTGGGTGTAGGAATTAAATAAATAAAAAAACAGGCCCCACAAAAGCTGCTAGCGAGCGGTGCCGTGGAATTGTGCTTCCGCGCGGAGAATACCAGGACAACATTGAAAGCGAATAATTAGCATGTGAACTGCAGACTATAGGGGGAAAGGAGGAAGGTGGCTTGCATCTGCGGTGTGGTGACGTTGGACTGCCAACGTGGGAGCCATAAGCTCGGAATACGGTGAGCATGCAAGCGCGTTCACTGGTTGTTCGGGGTTCAAGAGGACAAGCTGCGCTTCGGAAAAGCGGCCTGGCATTCAAGAAAGCGGGTCATTGCTTGACTAACAGATCGTCACGTCCCGTCGCGGCAGGCGGACATCGAGAACCGGTTTTTGGGATGACGGACAGCGATAGGCTAGACTTTCCCTTTGGCTCTTGGTACGATCATTGCAGTCGAAAGTATCAATACTCTTTAGGTTTTGTCTATGGGATGACAATGGGATAGCCCAGGCACTAGATCGGACGAGGCGTGCGCGGACATGGGCACTCTAGATCTTGCACATTGCGCGCGGCTGGCGTGAGGCTGGCTGGTGATGTGCAAGATCTTCTTCCACTAGGTCGCAGAAGGATTGCTAGACTCCGTTGACTATGGCCAGAAAGAGACATGCTGCGATGCTGACTACGATCGTACCATGCAGCGCAGTACGCGACACATGCGTCGCCAAAGTGGAGTGTTTCCTTGGTATACACCTAGGCGGAAGCGACTTACACGATCGACACTCAGGTTGTGGGTAACGTGGTAGGTAGGGTCCGTGATTTCCAGCCGCTTCACTGGTTGCGACTTGGTTGTACCTCTGGGTATCTGCGTACTCGTCGGTCATTTGCCAGATCTCGGTAATCATTATGCTTGGACAATGATTGCAGCATCGGCAGGGATACAAAGGGTGGGTGGACGACCGTTTTGGCCTGCGTTGAGGATTTCAGCCTTTTAACCGGTCGAGTAGATGTGTGAATGGTGGAGGCGGGCGTCAGCCGCGAGCGTTCACCAGACATGTAATGGAAGATACTCGAGCACAACCAATGACAACCCCTACTCCTGGGTGGCGTTGAGGTAGGCGAGGTGGAGATTACTGCAGTCAGCCGGCCAGGGCGTTCACACTTCGTTTTGTGGAGGGTCGTCCCGACGGAGAGGCTGCTTATCCTGCAAGCCGTAGAGAACTGGACGGTAGCACAACAGTATGCCAGTGGTATTGGTATAACACAAGGCCCGTCATCATCTTCCATCTGATGACTGTATCGTATGTCAGCCTTGCTCTCGCAGAACCCACCTCTGCCCTCAAACTGCTGTAAGGAAAATGTCTTACGACGCGCACACGTTAGGTTCGGCATCACCGGCGTCCTGCCTTATGCCGCACTGTAGATCTATGTAAGCTCAGAGCACTCTGAAGCCACTGCGCCATGACCTCGTTGGAACAGGTCTCCGGATCATCCTGGCGTGAGGTGATGATGCTATCGTGACAAGCAGCGACTCTTGGCTGGCACATCGCCGACTGACTTTGTCATCAGAAACAGGCCACCACCAGAGCTGCGCTGGCAAGAGGCGAAGACTCGTTTGGGAAAAGACCAACGCATCATGCGACTTGAGGCTTGTAGTTGAACAGGGTACGCCCAAGTACCAAGGAAATATAACGGCACGATCCCAGCACCTGCAGAACGCTCGCACCCATTCCGAAATTCTGGACGGTAACCAACTTGCTATTGCTGATTTTCTGGCCCTTTATTGAAGAAAACTTTCTTTTGGCCAATCAGACTTCCTGCTTTCCGTAAATATATGGATAATAGTCACATGGGGCTTGAGCCGGCCCTTTCGGCTTGCGAGCCACGTCTAGGCTTTAGACCGGCGGTTCTGTCCCAATTGGGCGCTGCCATCAGACGTGCTGGGTCGCAACGTAGTGAGCCTGCCGCTTCGCATGCAGTTAGGCGATTTAATGTAACCTGCCTCCCCCATGTCTCTCTGGCCACAAACCCCCGTTGCTAATATCCTCGCTTTCGCGTTCCCGCTTTCTTTCTGTTTCTTGGTGTTGATGTTTTCTTTTTCAAAACGTCACAAGCTCCACGAGCTGCACAACGTGGCGCACTTCTGGGATATTAAGAAATGAACTCATAAGGATCTCAGATGCGCCTTCGGGAGGATGCCTCGGCTTCAAATCACGACCTTGCAATATTAGAGGTCCGTCTGGACCGCACATTTGATGCGTTGGGACGAGGATCGTGTCGATGCGACTGCATCGGGCGTAAGGAACGGCCTCCAGTACCTGCCGCGGCTCTCTAGCGCGTATCAGAGCATTGCGCAACTATATTCGCTAGGGGGTGTTGATATAACAAAGATGTTGGAATTGCGGAGAGAAGAGTCGCGTGAGCTGCGGCTGTGGATACTTAGATCCCTCAACTAAGGCTGGTCTCCACATACCGACTGTAACTTAGGAGTACTTGTCGCTACCCTGAGACAGCCCCCCCCCCCTGAAAAAACATCCTTGAAAGTCTGCAATAAAAGAACAGGTTCGTGGAACATCGGCCCTGATGCCCATGCGTAATCAGGGTCTTCGAGAAGACTTCCGAAACTAGGCTTTCTCTTGGACCTTGGCACTCTCACAAAGTGTAACATTCAAGCAAAATCATGGGCCTTTGATGCCATGCTTAGGATGTGAGGTAGACGCGGGCTCCGGAGTTGCCAGCGAATATTTTCCAGAGTCGCCAAGAGATCCAAACATCATAGTGTATACTCAGCAATCTCCTTGACAGAAGTACACCTTTCGCAAATACGCTACGGTTTGGAGTCTTGTTTGGAAAGTCTCGAAACTGTATCGTATCCTTTGCCTCAACCCGTTCAAGAGGGGCCTAGGACCTCAGTTCTGAGGTTAGTACCTCTGTGGACAGCGTGGTGTGGCTCTCGCGAGATGCTTGAAAGCGCTAAACTTCAAGGACAGAAGGGTATCCTCCAGAAAAGGAAAAAGCTGCGGCCAGACGAAGCGGAATGCAGACAAGCACAGTATCCAAGTTTTTTAAGTTTCTTTCATCTTGGCACTGGGAAAACAGCCGCTCGCCAGAGTCTGAACATATACCTGTCTGAACACCAATTCCGCGGCTGCAGAGATTTCCGAAAAGGATATGGAAATGTGCCCTAACTGGTCAGGAGTGGTAAATCTTTCAACCTGCGTGCATCTTCCACTGCATCCCTAGTATGTCAGCTGCATGTTAGGCCCGTACCGAACCTACTATGGAAATGCACCGGGAGCTGATATGCGCAGTATGGCCTAATAAGATAATTCTTAAGAGCAGTGCTATAGGTACATGCAGAGCTGCAGACCATAGCACCAGCAGAGATGCACACCTACTCGCAGTGACTGCGTTGGCGAGACCGTCCCCCAACCAAGGATATGCAGACCAATTTAGGCGTAACACAGGTAGCCCAATCCAGCAGACTGTGCACCGAACTGGTCGTTAGGATGTCATCTGAGGATGGCATTTGAGGATCCGTAAATGCGTTGGGGTATTGGCATGGTGTGCCTGACCAAGATGGGTTTCTGAGAGTGCCGCGGGAAGAAGAGTGCTTCCCTTTCCTGTGGACTGCTTGTTGTCAAACCACTATCATACTTACAAGAGCTTGTGGCAATCTGTGCACTGCCATAGTTTTGTGGTGCTTTGGCGTTGCAGCCTAAGAATATCCTGTCTTGCCAGACAGAAACCAGCCACACAGGCTTCCAGCTGACTGAGTGGTATATGACTGTACATGGCAGTCCTTTCCGGCGTCTATGCTTCTAAGATTCTGCCCCTTGGTCTTTCATTGCGTATACCTTCGACGCCGATCTACCTCGAACTGCAGCATGGTGGCTACGATCGCCGGATCTTCAGGATCCACGGCATACCCTCAGGCTAGACATAGGGGTCGGGCTCCGAAAACCGGTCTCAAGATAGCCCAATGGGGTATTCGTAAGCTGCTGTTCGGATCTGTTGAGGCATATGCCGCCGATGACGTTGGCGTACCACAAAACTGACACACCTCCCCTAGCATAACATGTCTCATCCGCCATTTGGTCTCCTTTTTCTGGTAACATGCTCACAGCAACGGATATTTGACGGCCCTTCGATCCGGAACCAGTACAAAATAAGGACAATGTTGTGATTAGGCATGTGAGGCGGAGTTCCAAGGCGAAACATATTCCAAGTTGAAGACGTCTGCCCATGGCCACTCGTATTTGTCGCCTAGCCGACAATAGAACCAGAGTTTTTCTCTATAGTTTTTTTTTTACCAAGTATCCCAATCTCTTTTCAAGCTTCGTATGAGTCTACATGTGGGATCAAGGTCAGGCGCTCGCCCACTTCCAACTTTTATTATAGTTTCACCGTGTTTCTCTTATGTCCTTTCCATTTTCATCATTGTAAACAACTACCATAACTCTTTCCTCTTAATAAAATTTCTTCTATTTTTTGCATCTTGACTTGGACTTTCGGTCCAACTTTTCGGTGTCCCGCCGACCCCCACGGCTATCCCCACGATCACCATTCTCTTTGCCGTCTCTTTGTCGAAAGTATATTCCCTCATCCTCTCACTGTTCACCTCTTAAACCATAAGCGTCTTCGCACCAAACATATATCTCTCCATTTTCATACAGGTGGTCAGATCCGCGCAAAATTAATACACCTGAAGCGCCACTGAAGCGTTTCATCCACCAATCAGGGGCCTCACGGTCATAATTCTAGGCCACTTGCCCCCAAGATTAGCTGTGTGCTGCGTCTTTTCCATGCCTTTTGGTTACTAGAAATAGCAAGTGAGTACAACAGTCTCTATTTTTTCCACAAGTGCTATGAGTGCTTAAAGGCTAGCCGGCGGTGGTGGTGATGCCGACGGAGGCTCGGGCCGCTATCGAGACCTGTAGGTAAGATACCGTGTTGGTGGCACACAGATAAGACGCCGCAAAGCGGGTAGAGGCGAAAGATGGCAATACGCATTGCAGTAGAGCCTACTGCAATCACGGACATGGCGCGGTTCTTGGATAAGCCATTTTGCTTCTGAAGGAGGCTGAAGCTTAATCAGACGTATAGCAAGACTGTCGCTTTTAAATACGAAGAACCGGAAAAAGTTCAGTATCTACATCGCTGGGTTTGGGGCTCGTCACATTTTTTTCTCGTGATATAGAGGTATGAGTTGCGTAAACTGTTCTAACCACTAGTTGGTTCACCACGAACTTGTCCATATGTGATTTATCATGCAAGACATGCCAGACTATGCTAGATGCCCTAACCTCAAGTATTAGATTTTGGCGCGCTGAAAATCTATCTAGCATGTATATAGCTAGAAAGATCCAGAATCACCATCCCCATGAAAACTCAGATTTTGGCCATGGTAAGAACGCCGGCACACCGTACGCACAAATCCGTGTGCTGAGGGTATCGATGCTATACTTGCCTTTTTGTTAACGCCGTTGAATGCTTTTTTAAAGACAGAAAAAGATCACCCGCTCTATTGACGCGAGCATAACGTCGATGTAGCGTGTGTATGAGTGATCAACCATGGCACGGCCACGTTGGATGCTCCTGCTTTCCCCCTTCAGCCATGGCTGGTCCGATCATGGCACCTAATCTGAATCGTCATCGCCATCCGGTGTCCGCGAGTTCCTCTTCTTCTTTGACCCCGTCGTTCTACCCTTAGCTTTCTTGGGCGTACTACCGCCCAAGCTGACGTTGCTCTTCCGCTTCCTACCACGGCCACTAGTTGGAAATGGTATATTGTTTTCGCCTTCTTCCTTGGGTGTTTCATATCCTGCATCTAAAGTGTCATCGCCGTCTGCGTCAACGAAAGTTTCCCGGTCGATGTCCAACAAGTCTGCAAAGTCGTAGCATTGTTTCACCATACTTTCGCGGGAGTTAAGAGCGTTCATCACTCCGGACAGACGTTCCCATAAGTCCTTGCTGGTGGTAGCGAGGTGGTTACGAGTTGCAGGTTTGGCATATTCCTTTTGGGAGATGGGACCGTTGTGCTTGATGCCATACCATCGCCGAATGAAACTGCGAGTCTCCCATACCATCTGAAGAATCAAACAGGCGGTTGTGATCTGACGAAGGCGGCTGTCGTCAATATTTGGTGGTGCGAGCTGAGGCACATTTTGGTGTACTGGTGGCAACGGGTGCGGTGGTGGTATACCATTCATATATCCAGTAGCTAGCAACTGTTGATGGAACGGGTCTATCGACTGCGGCTGCTCTACTTGAATATATTGCTTTGGAAGTTCTTCCGCAATGACGACTCCCACAGCTGGTCCGGTAGTGTTGAGCACCATCGCTTCAACTGCATTGAGGAATACTGCGAGTTCCTCTTGGTGTGGAAAGTCGAGCAAGGCTAGGTTCTCCAAGCAGAAACGAGCATACAGCACGGCCTCTGGTATAGGATCTCTAGCATCCAGTTTAGAGAGATCGAAGTCGATTTGTTTGCAGAAATTGACGATAAACTTCTTGAGACTTGCTTTTTTGCCCGTCTTCAGCGCCTCGAACAATTTGGCAAGCTTTGGGGTATGGGTAGCTTCGACCATTCCACGTGGATCATTGAACAAATCCAGTTGATACCTAAAAGCCATGCGTATAGCCTGCATGTACTCTTTCTCCAGGTAGGATTCTTGCTTCTCATGGATTCGTCTATGCTCGTCACCTGCCACCTGAGCCAAACCTTTGTTCGGTGAAGTAGCCAGGGCTACAAGCGCAGCACCGCACTCTTTGGGATGAACAAGTCCCTGGCGGCTGATGCTAGCAATGATGTCTGTGGCGATTACAGCGAGCTCGTTCTTGTTCTGCAAGGCGGTTTTGACAAAATCTTCCAGGAATCTCTGAGCAAGATGTAAAGTTGCCTGGTCGTTTCCAGTGGCTGCGAATGAAGTTTCCAATCGCGCCGAGCCATTGACAGCTCCTTTGCCAATGGCAATCTGCGCACCCGTTTCCGAACGCCGTTCAGCAACGGTGAAAAATTGTCTGAAGAATGAGAGCGCCACATGCCTCAAAGAGTCGTTATCCTCGTTGATGAACACGAGTTTCACCACCTTTTCCACCTCTGCACGCATGAAGTGCTCTGGTGACTGTTGACAAATGCCACCCATGCTTTGCAGTGCTTGCTCGCGTATGTCTAGCTCCCAGGCCTGCATAGTAAATGGCCGAACCGTTTCTAGCAAGAGAAGCGATGGCGGAGGAGGTGATTTTTGACTCAACGATGGCTCCATCTGCTTCTTGAGGGCCTCATTCTTGCTGATGGTGATACGTAGTTTGGTAACGAAAGGTTCGGCATGTTCGTCGAGGCTGCAGACTTGGCCAAAAGCGCCTAGCAGGATGAGATACGAAAGTATCTTCTCTTTCAGCTTAGTGGCTTCTTCTTTTTCCTTTTCCGATGCTGACTCTCTAGCTGATGCTAACACTTGGGCCGATGACAACATTGGGCGAAGCTGACTGATGACAGAACAGGTGGTAACAAGAATCTTCTCTGCACCTATGCTCGACATCCCACTGATTGCCCATAGGCAGTGGACAACATCGAGAAGCGTCTCTCTGCTTGTAGGCCAACCCAAAGACGCAAATTTGGCCAGTTTGGGAACGTTGCGCATCAGACTGCCCCGAATTTCTTCCGCAAAAGCATGCTGAAGTGAGGGAAGCGTTGGTAGAACATGTCGGAAAACCACAACTGTTGGCCGCACGAGGGCTACATCATCCGTGTTTACGATCGTCTTTATGTAAAGTTTCAGATGTCGGAGGTAGTCGACTGAGAACAAAGTGGGCTTGATCCTCGCAAAGACGCTCAAAGTGTTCATGACACGTGTCTGGGACTTGTTGTCTGTTCCACTTCCGGGGTCAATGACTTCGTCGACTAAATCTGCAACAATTTCCCCACAAATACGTAAATTTGCAGCAGGTGCCTTGGCTTCAGGCGATAAACAATGAATGAAGAACTTTTCGAAAGCCTCCAGGTGCACTGTACTTTGGCCGACAGATTCCAGGAGGTCTACCATGAATGATGCGCGTTGTGCACGATTCAATCGGTGCTGACTATCATCGGTTTTAGTACCCGAGCTGGTAGTTGTCAACCATATCTCTTCGAGGACATTCCGACCCAGCTCTGCAATGGCACTCTCGTCATCTTGCGAGGGAAGAAGTAAGGGAGCAGCAATCTTCAGTCGAACCTGCTTTAGGGTGGAGCGAAGATATATTTCTTTAAGCAGCTTGATCGCTTTCTTCTTCGGTCCATTGGAAGGATCAGTCGTCATATCCAGTATCTGTGGCAGGACGTGTCGTTCGAGAGACGGCTCCTTTGCCAAACAATTGGACAGCAAGGACAACGTCGCTTCGCGAACCATTGGCGAGCTGTCCCTAAGTGAGGGTATCATGTTGATGACATGACCTTCGGAGATAACCTTGGGGTCTTTGTCTAACAGCTGTTGTAATGCTGCAGTTCCTCGTGACCGCAGTTTGGGCGAAATTTTGTCCTGTGCGTAGAGTTGCATGAAATTGACTATCTGTGAGAGGTACCTGCACACCTGGCTTTGAAGCGTGATCACGCCAGCTGCCAGCTTGCTTTGATCGTCTGAGACCGGCTGGAACTTACTATCATTTCAAGTTAGTTGTGTAGCGACCTCAAAAACCATGGTACTTACTATTTTCGAGCCAACCATTTGGGGTCCATGATCATACTCTCTAAGCATTGCTGGACTGTCTTGATGGGTTGTGGTCGATCATCCTCCTTTGAGTCAGGATATGCCTTCGTGACAGCCGTAAGCCAAGAGCTGACATAACAGCCAGTTGTTGCTTGGAGGTGTGGGTCTTCTTGAGATGGCCGAAGGTCGAGATACTCAACCAGAGACTCAATGACCATGCGGTAAGGACCGTCAAAGGCAAGCAAATCCACGTCGTTAACCCTCTCTTTTTGATCCTCACTCATGGCATCGTTCACGAGTCGATCTAGTTTTGAAGACAAGTCTGACTGCGAAATATCTAGCCTTTGTTTAAGCTTCTTGAGTTGGTCTCTGAAGTCAATCACACCGCAGCCTATCCTTGCCATTGTCGTAAGAGCCATGTCCTTGTCGACTACAGAGTGCTTGTTCGCTTGGTCGTCCTGAAGTATGGTTCTCATGCGGACCAAAAGTACCTGTAGAAGCATCACAGCAGCCGGCCACTGAGGAGAACCGAGAACGTTGCAGAAATCGTCGATGAAGAGATCGAGAAGATTGCGAAATGGTTTGTCACCAGACTTGGAAGTATTTGATGCACGTTCACAGAGCTGGGTGGCGATAAACGAGGCGGTGTTCGTAGCCGTAGTGGTAAGGTTCTGCGCGATGAACGTTGGGCTGCCCCTACCCTTGTTCATTTTTCTTGCCGTCTTTGGAGACGTACCAGGCTCGTAGTCGCTGACGTCGTCCTCGACTATGATATCCTTGATCTCACTGTCGGCTGACGAGGTAGTACGAGGATCGGGGTTTGTTGCAACAACCTGAACAAAACGCATGAACAGTGCGGAAATTGTCATGATAGGCACTTCTCGAGCAGACACAAACTGCCTGGCGCTCGCCTTCTTGTCGGGAAGCTTTTCCAAGTTGCTGAAAATTCCGCTAAGAATTGATGTACGTTGATCCGGGTACCGCGCAAAGATCTGAGCGAGAACATCCATCGCCTTTTGGCGGAAGTGCTCGAATTTCCTAATGGTGAAAACAGAATCTTTTTCGTGTTCGCTGTTCTGCTCCACTAGGAGCTCAAGTGTCAGGTATTCTAACGTGTTCAGAGCCCGGTCAGACAGATTGTATTTGCCTATAACCGTTGCAAACCGAGTGAGGACAGCTCCACAGAGGCGCAAGACTAGTTGTAGGTCCTGCCTGTTGGCTGACGCGGCATTGAAGAGATCTTGTGACTCGCCCGATCGTCGCGATTGGATAATGGGAATAATGCATGCGTCCTTAACGAGCTTTATAAGATCGATAATGGTATCGACAATGTCTTCTCGGCGCATGCGGTAATCGTCGCGACCTTCTATCATCGTCTCCAATAGAAGTTTCGAAGATTTAAGTGCAGATTTGGCAGTTATGATGCTTGCAGTGAGCTCTAGACCGGACTCATCTTGTGAGAAAAGTCCGTTTTTGGTTGTTGATAGGACAGTGGGGTGAAGAAGCGATTGTATCTGCATGACCAGCTCCACAGGAAGTGCATCAAAGCGTCCTAGACTGACCACACCCGACATCTTTTCTGAGAGGTTATCCATCGATCGGGGCTTGAGCACGTTGAGTTCGCCGTCAGGTGTCATTGTCTTGGTGAAATGCTGTGAACCATCGAGATCGTCCTTGTCTTCTGTTAAGCTTGTGACAAGAGTGTCCAGCAGTTCGATCTTTCCGTCCGCGATCTCTCGTTCATGAGGTCTTAGCACAGCAGCTCCACCCTCGGCTCGGCCGACTTCCTGCTTCTGCGACAAACGTTCCGGTGTCTCGATTTTATCGATATACTTGAATTCTTCGCGCGAAACTGCCTTTGGCTTTATAACCACAGCTGGTCCAGGGGGAAGAACAGGCGTGCTACTTGAGGCGGAGGAGACAGCGCTGGAAGGGTACGGCAGGCCTGCGTTTCGAGTATGAGCACTGCCATTGGAAGTGGCAGGGGTTTGGGGCGCTATGCGAGCTGGTTGCAACGTAGCAGGCTGTTGGGGAGGCGAGCGCTCTTTGCGAGATCGTTCAGGCGCTCCGACATTCGGTACTAACCATGTCAATGTGAATACAACCCGGCGACAAGGAGAACTCACTCGTAAACGTAATGTCCGTCTGCTTCAACAACATACGCGCAAATGGGCTAAGTGCAGGCGTAAGTCCAGAAGAATCTCCATTTGTACCTTTTACTGGACTGTCTGGCGGAGGCGTCGCTAGTTGCGGCATGGGCTTAAAATGGCTATCAACGTTAGGAATTGTTTCTCGGTCGAACTCCAGAGCGAACTCACTACTCTGGCAGCTTGTCACGATGAAGAAGATTGCGAAGCTGCTTTAGCGTGTCGTGTAGGTGTTGCGCAGTGGACTGGCCCTCGATTTCGTCGTTAAGGATACCCACGGCTTTCTTCGCAGCCTTTTGTTGTTCCGTAGTCAAGGTGGTGGGTGGAGTAGGAGGCTCGGCAATAGGGAAAGGTATTATGTCTATCCGTTTGTCAGTTCTCTGCTATGAGAGGTGAGAGGGCCTGGCGCAACCAAGTTGCGCAGGTGAGGCAGTCACTAACCCGGCGAGAAGGGGATAATCGAGGTAAAGGGCGAATAAGGGAGGGCATCGTCGACAATGGGAGGAGGCCTCCGGAATGGGAGTCCGCCGCCGTTGACATTATGCCAATCTCCGTTCATTGCGCTCGCGCTTTAGGAAAGTTGAATAGTCCAAGGAGTGGACAAGCGTGGTGTAGGCGCCGACAGTGTATGTTGTGGATGGCGTTCGAGCAATCGCTATTTTATCGTTTCGGCGCGCATCGTCTGACGATATGGTCCTCGTTCCCTCCTCTGATTGTTCACGCGAGCGATGCGCTCCGGTGTCTCCTACGCTGTGGCGGCTTTGGGGTGAAAGTACCTATGATCGAATGGTGGTGGCAGTCGGACGCGTTCTGACCGCCTACCATTTTCGGATTAGTCTGGCGCAGCCGCGGAAGTCGCGATTCCCTGTAGCTTTTTTCTAAACTCTCCACGCCCATCATTGACTTTGCGAAAACAGATTGCCCACCATGTCAGCTATTGGTTAGCATCTCCCACATTCCAGATTGAACATGACACTTTTACTAACAGAATACATAGGATCTCTCGTCTTCTGCACTGACTGCGGTAATCTGCTGGACGGCTCTGTAGGGAAGCAGCAACAGAATATAGTCCTAACATGTGGTATCTGTGGTGCTCAGAACAAAGACACGTCTTCGAAGACTGTTGTCACAGTCTCTAAGCCTACCGCCTTCCCTTCTTCATTGCGCGCAAAGAGATCCGAGGTGCAGACCATTTCCGAGGAAGATGTGCAGACCACCAGCATAATCAACCACCCATGCGAGAAATGCGGGAGAGAGCAAGTGCGATACTACACTCAACAGTTACGAAGTGCAGATGAAGGAACTACTGTGTTCTACGAGTGCGACTGCGGTCACAAGTATGTTCACACAATCACTTCCAAATTGAAACTCATACTGATTGATATCTTACAGATGGAACACGAACAACTGAATCGGGCTGTACATGTACATTGTTCTCGTTGAACTCCATGTAACCCAAACGCCATGCGCATGTAACATGGCCCATACTTTAAGCTGCAGCAGCCTGCGGCACGATTGCGTACTCCATTTCCCCGTTTTTCTCGAACTCTGCCATGTCAAGCGCAACAACCACACTGTCTCGTACCACCTGTTCTGGATCGTTCAAGAATTTGCGCAAAGTCTCCTCGACACCCTCTTCGTCACCCAAACTGCCTAGCGCCTCCGCCGCCTCATGGCGGACCATGCTAGCTTCCTCTGTGTTACTTAGTGCTTCTGTCAAACTGGGGATTGAAGCAGGATGCGACAGCTGCCCAAAAACGAATGCGATCTCGTGACGGAAGAGGGCGGATGGGTCGCTGAAACCGCGGGCAAGTGCTTGCACAGCTGGGACAGCAGTTGGGAGATCGGGTGGCGAGGAAAGATCACGTAGAGCGAACATGGCTCGATAACGCTGGAACAAGGGCAGGGACGTGTCGAGCAGTGTCTTTTCAAGTTCCGGTATGGACGGTTGCTCGGTGCTCTGTGGTAGTGGCGGTGCAGGGTCGATCGATGTGAAGTCACTTGACATTATTTAGCAGATACAACAGACGCATGGAAGTTTTTGCAAGCATACCTCTTTTTCAATTTCTCTTGTCCCTTCTGTAGCCCATGATCCCACTCTATGCGATCGACTGCAATATCGCAAGTCTCCCGCACAACATCGATCTCCTGGGCATCGTCTCTCAACTGCTTCAACAGGTCCAGACTCCCCTTGTCGCTCAATGCACCAAGTGCCTCGGCAGCCTCGTGTCTGCACATGGAGTCTTCCTCCTTGTCCTGCAGGACGGCCCTCAGTGGCGCAATAGCCGCATCATGACCAGACTGGCCCAGGCAGTAGGCAAGTTCATGCTTCAGAAGAGCAGACGGTGAAGAGAAGGCGGCACCAATGGCTTCGATCGCGGGGATTGTTTGTTCGGTTGGCGGGTTCAGGCCTGCAAGGTACTTCAAAGAGAAGAGAGCACGGAATCGTCGGGCCAGGGGCTCTGATTCTGATGTGAGGATCTTGCGCAGAGTTGCAACTTGCGTGTCTTGCTCGGCGACGGTCATCGTGTTTATATTTTGTGATAGGATGTTGAGTGGCAGAAGATAAAAACAGACGATGATCGCCTCCAGGTGCGGCTCAACTCTTTTTTGGTGGGGGTCCAGAGATTTGGTGGGGTTCCAAGTTCATCTGATAAGATCTTCACCGCACTTGCATAGTGAAGCTAGAGGTAGCCTATTCAAGTTAGCTCGCATGTGACAGCGTGGCAGCGAGTCCCTGTTCCTGCATTATGCGGGACATTAGCCAGCCTCCCGGCCCTGTTTTCACAATGACTCTTCGTCCTCACTTACGGTGTCTTTGACAGGCCATGGTGAAAGGCCACCCACAAGGCAGCAAGGAAACAAAGACATCGCTTGTATCTTGCTTCATAGGTGCGCCTGTCCGCTTCATCGTCACTTTCACCGTCACCTTCACCGCAACACGCGCCCATAACGATTAATTGAACGCCTCGACCCCACTCAGTTATACGTCCGTTATTATCCTAGCACCCATTTACAACAATACAGACGTGCGCGTCGAAAGTACTGTCTTTCTATCGTCATGGCCTTCCTTCGCGGGGTGTCTGATCGTCTCTGGAACTACGTGAGCCCACGCAAGACCCAGCAACGACGAGACAAGCCCTACGCCTTCAAAAAGCCCGCAGTGCCTACTAGAACTACAGATGTTGGTCAAGAGGCTACCAAACCGGCGACGACAGAGAAAAGCCTACAAGCACCAGTCGAGACTTGGGATCCACGAACACCGAGCCCTCAATGCGACATCGATGCGGCACTTCTGCCTCCTTCTCCGCCCGCCTCAGCTATGCTCTCGGATGATCTAGAAGGCGATACATTGGTGCTTTTGTCACCTGTCGCGCCCGATGAGAAGACTGAGGGGTCTTCGGCAGACGAGTGGGATGCGAACGAGGAAACCATGGTAGTGGACGACGGAACATACATGGACCAACAAAAAAACATCAATGTTGAAGAGGAGCGAAGAAGGAGAGATCAACAGGGCCGTGAATTGCGCGATTCTGGCTGGTCCGAGGATTCAGTTTTTCTCTTTCAAAAGCTGGGAATGCGTGGCTTCGAGCCTTTGCTCCCCATTGGATGGATTAACGATTTTGAGACTCTGCCCGAAGATCTTTTCACTGAGAAACTTGACAAGGCCTTTATAAAACCTGCCTTTGGCTCAGAGTACGGTGGTAGGTCTTCTGATCCTCGTCACCGCAACCAACTTGCTAACGTGAGAAAGCACAATACGCTCTCAACAAGCTCTTCGACCTCGGAGGTTTGGTGCGAGACGCCTGGCATACGCGCGCAAAGCGAACGCCAGCATTCCAGATCGGCAGGGCGGTGAAAGCGTACGCGAAGTGGGCCATGAAAGACGGTAAAGTCGACCATCTCTGGTCCCAACTCCCATTGTTTCAGACTGTTACTTTCTCCCGACACGTACATCCAAGTGTAGGTGAGGAGAAGATGCTTGAGAAGCTCGGCCGCCTACACGAACTATGGCACGACGCCTTGCAAATCGGTGGGGTCGAGCAGCATGGAGAACATGTTGTGGCAGAAGTACCCACGCTATACGGAATTACAGCATCGCATTCCGTTATGGCGTTTGTCAGCTATGCTCCAGCAACCAAAGAGAGGGATCAGCCCCAACTTCGGCTCATCGCCATGTTCGACTTCAACAAGGAAGGATACGATGTCTGGAACTCGCTCGCCATCGCCATATTCGTTATCCACTGCAGAAACCGGATGATACAGTTGAGCGAATGCCTCTCAGAACCAGAGGTCTTGACAGAGGAAGATCCTGATTTATGAACGACGAACACGATACGAATATATACACGACACACAGCTTAGCGCTGGCAACAACAACGAAGATTGATATGAACAGATGAAACAAACACACGTTTAATTACGGATGACGGAACATAAACTGGAATGCGTGGCGTTTTGCTTCGCGATATACCCTATACCCCTGTAATGAGCACAATACCCTTCTTTATTTCCTTTGTTCTACGAAATTGTGGGAGGAATATGTTTAAGGCTTCCAGATTGGGGATGTTAGGCTCGATGCGCCTGCCTTGAGCGGTTCGACGAATGATCAATGCACGCAACAGAAATTGCACAATGGAAGGGGTAATGACGACTTGAGTACTTTCAACAATCTAGAATCAATAAATTCCAGTTAGGAAAATGTCAGTCACTAGTGACCCAGAGCTAGCCTCGATTGCGTTAACTATGTAGCTAAGCATCGAGCTAAGATCCGTCAGATACCGAACGTCATAAAAACAACGATCCAAAACACGTTTCTACGTCATAGATTTGTTCATCATTGAGGACTCAGTCCTATGTCAAGTGCTCATAATAAAAGCAATAGCCACAGCCATGCATTTTCCAAGTGACAAAAAGCTTTTTCTCTTCTTGGCAACCTGAAACTTCCTGCTTGCGCAAAAAGTTCAGGACATTCTTTGATCGTTGTCGTGAACGTTTCTTTACTATGTCGCGAATACGGTTACCACGCGCACTCCGTTCTCCGGCGCAAATCAACGCAGAAGAAGGCACAAACGGTCATCCTGAAACCAAGCGCGGAAAAACCGCCCCCAATGAAGTCGAAAATGGAGATGGAAACAGGGAGAAATCTCAACAACCTAACAAAGAACCCGTAGGCTTCTGGCACCCGGATCTCCGTCAAGTTCGCAATCGTGCAATCATGAAATGGATCATCACGACCGCTTTCCTCATGGCGTTTATACTTACTGTTTTGTCGATATACTGGGGTGTTTTCTTCCAAGTACAGGACAGACTTAGCCATTTGTTGGTCTATGTCGTAGACATGGATGGTGTCGCGCCATACGACAATACCGGGAACGCACCCTTCGTTGGAACGACAATTACAAAGCTTGTGCGACAGCAACTGAGCAGCGGGCAGCCAACACTAGGATGGGGCATCCGTCCAGCTTCAGACTTCAACAACGATCCGATGCTTGTTCGTGAGGCAGTATATAATTGGGATGCCTGGGCCGCGATTGTCATAAATCCGAATGCAAGTGCTCTGCTGTATTCTGCGATCGCAAACGGAAACTCATCATACGACCCTCTTGGATCTTGTCAGTTAATCTATCAGGATGCAAGAGACGATACGAACTGGTATGATTTCATGCTGCCGATTATCAGCACTTTCATGACGGATGCACAGAGCATGGTCGGTAAGCAATGGGCACAGATGGTACTCCAGAACGCCAGCAATCCGTCCATCCTATCGAACATGCAAAACGTACCACAGGCAATCAACCCCGCCATTGGGTTCTCTGAATACAACCTCAGGCCTTTCTTCCCTTATACTGGTATTCCTGCTGTTTCTATTGGCCTCATCTGTAAGCATCTCAAACTCACATCCATAGATTTTACACATACAGTACAACTCTAACAACACCATGATAGATCTCATCATCATATCCTTCTTCAGCTTCTCTTTCTACATGCCTATCCACATGCAATATGTCACACCAACCAACCACCCACCACTCAAATTCCCCCAACTGATTGTTTGGCGTTGGTGCGCTACCATCTCTGCTTATTTTATGCTCTCCCTCGCGTACTCTCTCGTCAGCCTGGCTTTCCAAATCAATTTCTCCCACACCAATTCGGTGGCTAGTCATACTCAAGTTACCATCGAGAGCGAGGGCAACCCAGTGGCTTTTGGACATGCGACGTTTATGGTGTATTGGATGCTAAACTTTTGCGGTATGATTGCATTAGGCTTAGCGTGTGAGAATGTTGCTATGGTTGTGGGTATGCCGTGGATGGGCATGTTTTTGATCTTCTGGGTTATCACAAATGTCTCTACCGCCTTTTACGACATTGAAATTGCACCTGCGTTTTACAGGTGGGGATATGCGTGGCCGCTGCACTCCAGTAAGTCTTCGGTATTTCCTTTTGTTCTTGCCTTTCCATTTTGCTATGATGATCTAGTGAAGCTAATGCGAATCACAGTTGTCGAAGCAAGCCGCTCGATTCTCTTCGATTTACACTCGCGTCTTGGTTTAGACTTTGGTATCCTGATCGCGTGGGGAGCAGTGAACACACTTTTGTTCCCCTTCTGCTGTTGGTTCATGCGTTGGAAAAATCAGAAAGGAATCCACGAGTACTGGCCTTTGGACTAGTATCACGTTTGTGAGAATCTAGCAGCTTCTCTACCGGTGCCTGTCACGTGCATGATACATCAGCGAATTATTTTATAATATGATACCCAATTCGCTGTATGTAGCATCGTTTAGTATTTGGATAATTATGTGTGTATGGAAGTAAATTAAGGTCTGCTAATAAGCTTTGTCTGAAAAGAACGTATATTTAAATGCCTTGATGAAGACTATTCTAGATGACATTAATTAGTCGGGCCAAACGCGTACTGGCTGATGACTGTATTATCATGAGTTAAACAACATAGTTACCCAATATATCTGTAAAATCATTATGGCTTCACTGAAGGACGCAATAGATAGAAAGGTCTTTAGGGCTTCAATCGTCTTTAAGACAGCCACTATTATCATCCTAGTATGTTTTGTAGATTCACCTTCACCGCATTGGCGATTCTAGTCACGGTTCTGCATAAGACTGTTTTGAGTAACGATAGCCTTTTCTGTGCTGGGATGGAATCCCGTCTGATAGCGAGTATGCGGAAAACCAAATAATGTGGGAGATACCCCGATTCGCTCTAGTCCCAAAAGGGCCTGGTACATGTTGGACCCAATGTATCCTCCCCACCCCTCCACCCTATTGCATGGAATCTCACGTGCATGCTAAGTTTTATACAACGTCTTCGTTTGAAGATCACACTTCATCTTGTGCAAACTTACCAAAATCTACATCACAACGCGAGCATGCCTTCCCCACCCTCATCCACGTACCCCAGACCAGACTTCCTCCGCGAGAACCTGTCATGGAAATCCCTTAACGGCCCATGGTCATTCCTCTTCGACGACAACGACGTTGGTTTAAGCCAGGGATGGCACTTGGCCCAACTCCCGGACAAGATCGCCGTGAACCCCACCAACACCAATAGTGCCGAAAACACCGAGGCGCACAGTATCACGGCGAAGATCGCAGCCGGTACCCAGGAGCTATTGCAAGGCAATCAATTTAAGAATGAGCATACTGTGCACGAGAAAAGAGACATTCAAGTACCATATGTATTCCAGTGCCCTGCTTCGGGAATTAATGAGAAGGGGGTACACGAGGTGCTATGGTATGAGAGAATGATCGAGGACCCAAGACCTGAACAGGGCAAGAGAGCTGGAGATCATGTTCTCCTGAGATTCGGGGCTGTCGATTATGAAGCCAGAATTTGGGTCAACGGAAGCTTCTTCGGCGGTCATCGTGGCGGACATGTGCCGTTCGATGTTGACATCACGGATGCTTTTGTAGAGGAAAAGACGCAGAGGCTGACGGTGCGCGTTTTCGATTCCGCTCATGACTTGACCCAGCCACGTGGCAAACAGTACTGGAAAGCACAGCCAGAAAGTATCTTCTACACGCCTAGCGGAGGCATTTGGCAAAACGTATGGCTGGAGTCGGTGCCTGCTGTCCGAGTTGGAGATGCGAGTGCAGGCACACTACTCAGAAGTAACGATATCGAAGGCGGAAACTTGGAAGCCAACATTAAGGTTCTTGGAAGACCAGCTGGCCATGATTACAGTGTGGAACTCGAAACCAGCCTAGGCGGTGTTCTAATCAGCAAGACCCAGAAGATTTCCCTACCCCGAGACTCAGACACTGTCGTTCTGAAGACGAACATGCGTTTGACTGATTCTCAAGTATCCCAACTACCATCAAGCTTTACTTCTGCTGCTCCGCTCTCCGACTCTAAAGCTTGGCTTAACAATCTCGCCTTATGGTCTCCTGACTATCCAACCCTTTACGACCTAACTATCCGCCTTTACCGCACCTCCTCCGATAACCCCGTCGATACTATCCACACAACAACTGGTATGCGTTCGCTCGACTGGGGTAACTCCACTTTCCGTATCAACAACCGGCCTTACTTCCAGGCCCTCTTCCTCGACCAAGGCTACTGGCCTGATACCTTCATGACACCACCCTCTCCAGACGCCTTGAGACACGACATCGAGCTCAGCAAGAAGATGGGTTTCAACGGATGCCGCAAGCACCAAAAAGTCGAAGACCCAATATTCCACTACTGGGCCGACCGCCTCGGCTTCCTCGTGTGGGGCGAAATGGCAAACGCCTACGCCTTCTCCGAGGCCTACGTAGAGCGAATGGACCAAGAGTGGCGCGAAGCCGTACTTCGAGACCGCAACCACCCTTGCGTCGTGGCATGGACGCCCGTCAACGAATCCTGGGCGTACACAGACCTGCACGCCAACAAGCAGCAGAGAGACCACATCCGCAGCTTGTATCATGCCACCAAAGTGCTCGATCCAACCAGGCCCGTCAACGACAATTGTGGCTGGGAACACGTCGTCACCGACCTGACCACATTCCACGACTACGCCGATGCAGACGAGCTGACAGCCACGTGCTCGTCGCTAGACGCCATTATGAAGAAGCAGTCTAACAGGCCGACGTTCCTACCGCCGATTGAGAGCCTCGCCGATCCCGGATCCAAGCATACTTCTGGTGCGCCCGTCATTTGCACAGAGTTTGGTGGCGTGAATATTGCACGCTCAGCTGCTGCTGCTGTTACTGATGGACAGGAAAAAGAAGAGGAAGATAGGAAGAGGGACTGGGGCTACACGACTGCCTCGGACCCCAAGGACTTGCTCAAGCGCATTGGGAAGATGATGGCGGGAATCGTCGACGGAGGCCATTGCTGCGGGTTCGTGTATACACAGCTGACAGATATCGAGCAGGAAGTCAACGGTGTGTACACACCAGACCGCAAGGAAAAGCTGGACGCGGCAGAGGTCAGGAAGGTGGTTGAGGACGTCATGCAAAGGTATGCGCAGAAGCATGGGCAGGTATGAAAAGGGACAAAATACAAACGTGATACGTAGATAGACATTAGCGACAACGAACAAAGTGCACCAAAGTGATATTCAAAGTCATTATGTTTCATATACAAGCACCTTGTCGGCACCTTCGTGATGTCTACCTATGTAGCTATGGTCGTCTGTCTGAACAAGCATCGAGCTTGCCAGCCATCGTCAACAGTAGATGCCTCCTCTTCATTCAACGACGTCGTCAACGACATGTTGTTCGATGATGTTGTGCGATGCAACAAACTTCTACCATGTTATGCAGTGATAACAAGACTCCAAAGATGTAGACTAGCATGCAACAAGGGAGAAAGGAGAACAAATATTCTCTGAAATGTGTGACAAAAAAAGAAGCCAGGGGTATCATCCGTAGGAAAAACCAAATAACTCCACCCTCTAAGCTGATTGCACTGCAAAGCAGTTTAAGCACCGTATCGAACTCCAGTTCTCGTATATCGTGAACTTTCTTCCTCAATTCGAGGTGCCTGACGTCCGTCTCGAAATGAAATGTATTCAAGGGCTGGAGCGCGGCTCTCATACGCCCTAGCATTGGGCACGTAAGTACGAGATGGCTCGCCAGCTGGTACATGATAGTGAGGTCCTCTCATATCGCGCGTAGGCAACCGGTGGGGCACTGGAGGAGCGTATACATATCCACGAGGATCGGCATCTCCAATGGGCGGTGGAGGTGCGAAAGGACCTCCACCATTATTAATGGGCGGACCGTATGGACTGCTGGTTAGATCAACGACATGCTTCGGGGGCGGTGGTCGCGATATACTGTGGGATCCCATTGGCTGGCTCGTAGGCAACTCATGTGGTCCACTTTGATAGGTCCTAGGATACACTTCTTCACGATACATAGGCCTTGGACGTTTCGTATGCTGCTCTGCCTGGAACTCTCTTTCGTCCGCGAAAGAATCGAAGGCCTTGCGCTTCGGTGACTGTACCTGTCTGTAGTGCCTGTTTAGCGCGCTGTGATCTTGCACTGGGTGATGTCCATTCATAGGACGCCGTGGTGAAGTCAAATCAACTGTTTCACGCTCAACAGAAGGGAGCACAACATCTTGATCTGTCATGCGTCTTGTGTTTGTGGGCGGTCTTTCATGTGTACTAAACCGAGGGGATGCGGGACGCGCATATACTTCTTGCACTCGTCGTGCTGGAGGGGGAGGTAGATCATACCGCATCATAGAATCATCTTGTGATTCTTTAATGGGTTGTAGCTACGGGTGTTAGCTGAAAGTTGGAAATGATGAACGAAGTGCAATCGTGTTGTGCTCACGAGGTGTGGCCTAAGACTTACTTTGTATAGTCGCCCGTTGATCTCGCGCACAATAGGCTGGGCAGTTCTTGGACTTGAGCCAGGGTCAGTCGACCTTACTCGTCTACATCGGTCAGTGATGGACAGTCAACATGTCACTATTTCTTACTTGTCGTTTGAATCGAATGCGCCATGGCGATATACTTCGCCCTGGGACCCTAAACGTGGTTCAGAGTTTAGTGGTGCTCGCACAGATGAAGGTGGCAGCTGAAGAAACGGCTGAGCATGCGGAGAGCCAGGCAAGGGACTTGGTCGTGGAGGTGGAGGGTAACGCTGAAGAACGATTGTTCTTCTTGGTACACCTCTCATGTCATTACGAAGGTAGTTAGCGTGAAGTTCAGGTTGCAAATCGCGCGCAGTAGCACGACTAGAAACAATTTCCATGCTTTGCTCACGTTCGTCCGGTGTGGACGTGGAACGTGCTTCGCTGCTTGCCTCGTTGTCGTCGTCATCATCAAGAACAATGACTTCACGAAAGGTTTCTTCAAGCTCATTGCTTTGTTCGTCGGCTTCGTCGCGCCATTCTTTAAGCTTAGCGAGAGAGACGCTCTCGACCTTGGATCGAGCCTCCATCCAACCGCCGCTTTTGAGCAGCTTGTCGTAATCTGTATACGTATGGCGGATATGGGCGACAACAGCAAGCTGCACTCTACGAGCCAAGGAAAGTTCCTTGGCATTACCTACCCGGTTTGTTCCCTCCTCAAACGCATGAGTAACGATCGCTTGCAAGTCATCGTCAGGAATCTTGGGAAACATCTCGCGAACGGCGCCATGGATGTAGCTCCTGGTCTCCTTCTCCGTTGTGGGATGTCCCTGGTTGACTTGACGTGAAGAATAGTCCTCGAAACGCCGAGCAATCCAGTTGTTTCTGTCGCCACCCTTGGCTTTCCGAAGGCCATGGCTTTCATCGTACGTGTAACCGAACTTGCTACACGCGAGGTCGATAATCTGTGAAGGAAAATGATGTCCGACTCGGTGGACATGGTGGGATAGCTTCTCGGGATCGGAATGCATCTTGTTCTTAGGCTTGGCCTGGGAGATTGTCAGTCTGTGTCGGCTTATCACCTACAGCTAAGTTGAGACGCCTACCGAAACAATGTGTACGTCGAGGTTGCGCTGGCGGCACTGTTCCTTACACCACTCCGTGAACTCGGGATGTCCAGCCGGAACGAAGCCAAAGCCAGCGGGCGCGTTGGAGGCGTATGTCAGCTACTCGTGCGTTAGTGAAACCTCAGAGTATCGATGGCGCATCGCAGACGGACGATGGAGTGCAGTTTCTTCTTCTCTTGCGTTACTGCTTCGAGCACAATCTTGTACGGTTTCTTCTTTTTGGGTACGGCCCGCGATTGTTCAAGCGTACCGCCGCGCTGTGGCGCATATGGCGGACGCGCATGGTATACTCTGGTCATGACGCTGGTGTTCAAGGCAAATCATAGATAACACAGCGGACCTTGGTAGAGTAAGCCGCTCCTATGACCGGTGTGCCAGCTACGGAGCGTGAAACTGCGGGATTAGCAATGAATACAAGAAGCGAAGCAGTCACAACGGTGCGCAAAGGTCCAAGATGCGGACTTTGTATCTACGAGCCCCAGTTGATGCAAAAGGTACAGGCGGGGCGTTGAGTGGGTGACGTGAGGTATGAAGAGGAATGAGAGGAACAGGGCAGGTTTGTGCCACGCGGGCGGCTAAGGATGGCGCCGGCGGTACCTTTCTCCGATGCCCAGCCATGCAGGTTCTCAGAGTGAGGCGTGACGCTGTTGGTGCCGCGACCACCATGTCCCAGCAAGCAGTCATACACGCGTATAGACACTTGTACCGGCATAGTCTCCGAGCCATTCAGTTCTCTAAGCCGGCCCGGTACACGCTGCGCGACCGCCTCCGTTTGGCGTTTCGCAGAGGCTGTGCATCCGACTTTGAGACCCAGAAAGTACAAAACACGTTAGAATTTCTCCGTTATGCTACTAGAGAGAATGGGCTAGAACACAAGATAGTGAAGAATCTATTGTTTGTGTGGTGGGTGCAGGGTAACGGAGGCCGCACAAAGCACAGGGCGAAGACTCTGTATGTACCCTGCCTCCCTCAGAGCCCAATACAACAAGACTGACTAGCCAGAACCCGCGAGGAACTCGAGATAAAGACGACCGCATACGATGTCTTCAATCATAACATTCGCATGCTGAACGAGAGCATGCAGCTTTGTCTGCCAGCTATGACTGTTCGCGATCCTAACTGAGATTACAAAGGGTGCCGCCACCAAGGAACCTCACATGAAGTCGTCAAGAAAGTTCTCGTCGCGGTTCTGATTGCTGTTTTGCTCCAAATTGTCCTCAGTCATGACGTCGTCATAGGCATGGTCTCTCCGCCATGCGAGCTCCTTGCGCTCTTTGGCAATGCGCGCTTCCTCTTTCTTCTGCATGAGGTCAGTTTTGCTGCGGAAGAAGGGCATGGCTGAATGAAAGCAAAGCGAAGCGAAGCCAAGTCGAAGTGAAGATAGCGATAACATGTAGCAAAGAATGAAAAGACATCTTGACGTACCCTTGCCTGCATGGCGCCCTGCTCTCTCTTTCTCAGCTCAGCACGCCTCGCCTCTCGCTCTTCGCGCAGATCAGGAAACTTTTCGACCTTTGTCTTGTTGAGACGATTGACAATGGGGTTTTCCCTCGTCTCAACATGTATGCGCTTGACCTGAAACCAGTAATCAGTACACAGCAGCCAAAGCACGACGAGCACAGCATATTTCTCACCTTGCGCTGATCCTTGAACCCGACCTGCCCCACAGCCATACTGCCGTCTTTTTTCAAATTACTCCATGGCGTATACACAATGGTGACGTTATCTTTCTTGTTTCCCTCGATACTGTTCGCCTTTGTCAACTGCGCGCAGTCGACCAACAAGTCCTTGTTCATCTTTTCCCAATCCTCGCCCTCTGGTAGGCGGACGTAGATATGTGCTGAAGAGAGATTGTCGGCATGGAACCAGACATCCTCATCCCAACCGTACTTGATGAGTTCTTCATCTGTTGCAAGGTTAGCAAAAAAAAAAACTCCTTTAGTGCCACGGCCGGGTGACAAGCAAGGTAATGTGCCATGTTGGGATCAAGATTCTTACTTTCGACCTTGTCTTTGCCGACGTAAATGAAGGCCGAGGGCGATACGGTATTTGACGAAAAGTAGTACACCATGTTAACAGGTTGAACGGTTGTGATTTGGAAGAGCGAGATTGAGTTGCAAGTCGCGGCGTTGTAATGAGTGGTGAATTCGGCAAAGCACGTGTGGGGTCTACCTAACTAGCGGGGTATAGGGTCATTGAGCTCTTCAGCCTCAGGGTCCTACTAGAGCTCACAGCAAGGAATACATCATCACCACCAGATGTGATTTACAAGGAAAAGTTGACTTGTCCAGCCATTTGGCCTTTGTTGAATCGTAAACTCATGTAGTATGTACATTTTAGCCAGTGACGCACTGCCTTATTTCGCACCACGCTTGTCGAGCAGCGCCTCCTCGCTCTCTTCCTCTTCGCCAGGCGCACGCTGTACGCCATGGTCGCCAGCACCATACTTCAAGCTGTTCATGGGATTGTCCTGCCTCGCATGCTTGAAATACTGTACGTGACCCTTTGCGCGAGGGTCCATGTTCGCATCATCCAGGTTCTTTTTTTCAATGTTCGATGTCATTTGGTCGCCAATGCCAGAGATGACCTCAGCAGTCCGCCCACGGTCGTTCACGCTGCGTGGTATGTCGAACGCGTTGTCCGCAGCATGTAACGGATTTGCGTGCGAGAACTCAACAGGTGCGTCCTTTTAGTCTGGACGACGCACGCTAGGTATCTGAGAGCTTGTTAATATTGGGGAGTCCTGCTATCATGTTCATGCGTACTTGGAACGCGGAAAGCAGAGGCGAACTTGACAGTCGCCAAGGCAGATCACGTGTAGGAAACGCGCCATGTGCTGTAGGTCCTCGCGACCTTCAACGGCTGTCAACAAACAGACATCAACTGCTTGACGACCACAGTAATCCGATATTAACCAGTACGAATAGGTCACAAAGTCAGAAACAATGCCAGCCGCTGAGCAAACCTCCGCCGACGCCCGCAGAAAGGCGGCTCGGGAAGTCATCGACATTCTCCACGAAATTGCAACACTTCTAGTATGCAATCACCGCGCCCCAATCCAAAGCGCCCAATAGCTAACCTTGGACCCCAAGAACACGCATCTCGATCGCCAGCAACTTTCTTACTGCGTATCGCTGATTGAAAATGGCGCGAATCCAGAGGCACTGGCGGTACGTAGACACTGCCATTTCTCCACTGTGGCACAGCACAGCACGCTCTGTAACCCGCAGATCGGCCTCGCGCGCGGTTCGCACTGTCCAGAGTGATGATTCGTGCAGTCTTGTTGCACAAAAAGCTAGTGGCTGCTACTAAAAACAACAACAACAATAACAATAATAATAACAACAACTAACTCGGAGGCACAGAAAGTCATCCTGCAGCTGCGCGAAGAGTATCCCACGAGTTCAATCGATGGCGATGCAGAGGCGGGTGCAGCCGCGCGCTGAACGGAGCTGAAACCCACGATCAACGCGCCCCGGAGTCCGAACAGCAACGTGAATGCGCTCTGAATAGCAATGCGCAGCTCTTTGTGTAAGCCATGCGCAGAAGCGAGTATCAGAATTAGTATATCACTGCACAACCACATGCATGCATGCAGCTGACGGGGCGAACAAAGGGCGGGAGGGTGGAAAAAGGGCAAAAGTTGTGGTTGTGTCACCGTCACCCAGAAACGAAAAAAAAAGAAAAAAAGACGTTATCAGTGAAGAATCGCAAATGCTCACATCTAGAACGCTGGCAGTTGGACTAATAGACTCCCGCGCGTCGCTGGTCCTACTGTACAGTAATATATGCATGCTTGCTTGGCGACGCAACCTTTGCGCAAGCGAAGAAAGGAAAGCCCGGAAAGCCCCTAGTCTTGCCCCCCCCTCCCCTCCGCCCTATCTCTATATGTAATGGAGGGGTACAAAGGGTAGCGAGGCAACCGCGGGGTAAACAAAAAAGAGGCGCCAAGGAACCGGAGAGTTGCATAGACAGGTGGTTGGGTATCAGAGGCTTATGCAACCGTTATCAGTAAACAACATTGCAAGGGTTGTTGGTCTTACAGGATTGGAAGAAGCAAGAAAAGGAGGGCATGTTGCGATAGGAATGAGCCGGATAGCCAGCATTAGAGTTCTTGAGGGGGGGGATGGGTGGGTGGCATGTGTATGTATCTATGTATGTGTTGGGTGGAGAGGCGGATAGACGGTACAGATACGAGTCCGGTGGTATCCCAACTCAAGGAGGGGGAGGGCACACAAGTCACCAGGTAGGCGGAGTTGGCCGGTGTGTATGCAACTAGCAAAAGCGATATCGTCATTGATAAGTCTACCAAGCAAAGAGCATTTGTCACCATCTATCCTGCACCGTGATGTACGACATGTATAGTGGTAGAGATAGAGATAGGAGGAAAAAACGAGTGCTCGATAGAACATGTGATGATTAGGAGCGCAGTAGTAAAGATGAAATACGATACATGCTGAGAACAATAGCGATTGTTTGGGAGGGTATCATCAATCAACGAGAGGAATGTGGGTGGGGTATCTTTCAAGAAAGAAAACTCGCCGCAGCGACAAACGATGAGGAAGCCAAACAAGAGAGCTGAATCTACCAGCTCTGCTTTGTAGTAATAATAATGATAATAGAGAGAGAAAAGATAAATAAATAAATAAAGGGGAAGCAATGTCTTATTTTATCTGCTTCCCCAGGTAGGCGAGCTTTGGCGCTGGCGGAAGTTGCCCTTTGTGTCTGCGACTTTCTGCAGGGCCTTTTCGGCTTTGGCCTCTTGCTTGTTGAGGAAACCATTGAAGATGGGGGGCAGGACGCGCTTGGAATCTGATATACGTCGTTAGCAAGATATTTTGAGGAAGACGAGAAAGAAAAAAACAAAAAACTTACTGGCATGGTCGGGATCAAAAAGAATGCCGTCTGCGCCCCTCTCACCCGCAACCCTGACAGCCTCCTCTAAAAGACCCTCGCCAACGCCTTTGCCGCGGTACTTGAGCTTGACTGTCCATGCGCGCACGACAGCCTTGCCTCTCCTCCTGCGGCCGCGCTTCTTGGCCGCGTCGTTGTCGGCCCAGCCCAGGACCAGAGAACCAATAATGTCTTCACCCCACTTGACCACAATCATTTTATCGTCACCAAGCCAGTCCATGTCGATGTCTTCAGCCAGGCCAATGTAGGCGCCAGTCATCCAGCGAATGAAGATGAGGTATGTCATGCTGATGCCGCCAAGGGTGGTGACGAGCATCAGCTTGTCCTCGTACCAGCGCAGCATGTACTGTGCGGCAATGGCGACGGTGAGAAAGTAGGCGGCTAGGGAAATAGGATGGAACATGAGCATTTTGCTGGTAACCTGGCGCTGCTGTGCGACCGAGTCAGCGACCAGGCGCAGGCCCTCGACGCGATCTTCCTCTGTCTCAGCCGTGTAGGTGGATAGTTGGGGCAGTTCGTCGGCAGGCGCCTTGGACGGGGCGCTCGCTTCGGCCGCTGACATGACTTGAGATTCGGCGTTGGAGACGTAGGGATTGTAGGGAGCGGTGGATGTTGAGTAGGACAGCGAGGTAGGCGGGACCGGTTGGATAAAGTGGTTGAGGTGGAAATTTGTTGGTGTGGGTAGAGGCGACGGGAGGTCGGGGTCGATTCGGAGGTTTGCGCTCAGTGAAGTAAGAAATGCTGTTGTTGCGCGTCAGCCTCATGGAAAAAGTCCAACTACTGTGCGGCTTCCTTCTAATCCCGGCAACCGAGCACACGACCATGTGGACGCAGCACGCAAAATGGAAAAAAGGAAATGAACTAACGTACCAGCACTCGTTCTGAAGCCCGGTAGCGACGGTATGGCAGGAATGGCTTTCTCGATGCCTGAGTAGTGGTTCACAACAACGGTATCCTGACCCAAAAACTGCTGTCGCGGAAAAGCATGCGGACCAGGGGGAACCTTGAGATGGCTCGGAGGAAGTTGGCGACGCATGTCTATAAAAACACGGGAACTCGGGTGTGATTTTTAGACGAAGGCGGCTGATGACATATGCAAACAGGCGGCGGCGAGGGCGTTATGCTGAGAGAGGAATGGAAGAAAACTAGACGGGACCAGCCAGAAACAGGAAGCAGAGCACGTGGGGGAGGGGGCCGTAAGAGATTAAATCGAAGAGCACAAAGGTATAGTGAGGAGAAAAAAATAGTCAGAGTGGGTTCAGGTGTTGAGGAGGGCAAAGGGTCTAGAATGGTTTCGCCAGGCAGGCCACCAGGAAGAAACACGAGACATGTCGAGGGAAGAACGTGCGTTAAAGTACTGACTTGCAAAGCCAAGACGAGGGATGTCCAAAACGGCATTTTGCGCCTCAGCTGGCGCGGATGGGCAGGGAAGAAAAAACGGATGGACGATGGGCAATGGACACCGACGCACTGGCCGGCCCATAGCGCGGCAGAGGCCGGCGATCTTAACACGCCCACGCTTCTCAAACCCTGGCCCTGGTCTGCTATGCCTCAGCTGCTGCGAAGATGCTTCCATGGCCCTTCTGATTGGGAACAGAGATAAGACGCCTGTGTATTCCCACCCTTCTCGACCGCGGAGCCTGGGACCATCCAGCAGTCTGTCTGCAATGCATCTTCTGCGTTGAGAGGTGTGGGTTGCAAGCGGCGTGGCGGGACTGCGGACCCGTCTTCTTTGTTGGTTTTTAATGGAGATGGAGATGCAGTCAGTCTGGGGACGCCATCGGTCATGATGACTGGCTGTCAATCTGCTGCCAAATTCCGTCATCCGCCATCCGCCATCCGCCATCATGACCACTACCACTACGGCGACTATCCAAGACGACGAGACACAGGGTAAGCGCAAGCGAGCATCAAGACGCGATGCCTGGACACTGTTCCTCCCCCCGGCCAACCATGCCTCATCCAGCCGCCGTACAGACCACGCTGCATTAATCTCAAACCCACCCTCCGCGACAGAATCCCTCAAGCCGCACGCTGGCAAACAAACGTGAAACGAACTACGGTGCTGCAAACCCACTCTTGCCCAGCCCTTGCTTTTGCCGCGGTACAACCCTCGCTGCAATGACCAACAAACTAACAAACCCCTCTCCCTGCGTTGCGTTGCGCTGCGTTGCAGGCTTGATCGTCTACATGCCGGGGCCCACTGCCATTGCGCGTTCTAGTGCTTGTTTACTGTACGCCTAACGGTCCTTCGAATAGCATGGCCATTGCCCTGGGAACATGTCGATACTCGCTCTATTCCGACCCCACCCGTAGTCGCATGCGCGAATGGCGGTGGACAAAATAAGAAGAAAAGCAACAACGTCAAAAGGAAAAGAAAAAAGACGAACATCACAAGGCCTCATTACTGCAAACCATTCCCGCAACAGGCTGGCCCGTTGCTGCATCCGCGTCGCTCTGCCTCTTGATGCTCCACACGCACGCATCACGCATTAGAAAAATATCTCCAGTCATACCCTCCTAGCACCAACCAGACCGCACACAATCGCCCATCTGACGTGTGTCCTTCCCCACAGTTGCATGCGCATTGCCCGCTCGTTCGCTCAATCCATCAATCCAGCTTCCCATTGGCTCCGCACGACGGCGAGACAGATAGCCATACAAAGACTAATACGCAATAACGCATAGAGAGAAAAACACAAACCAAGCACACCCCCCAATTGCCTTTACGCCGCTAAACCCTCTCTAGCTCCATTGCACATGCACACATGCACACACACACACCCCCTCCTCCTCAAACAAGCCCGTTTCGAACGAATCAAATCTGCTTCATTCCCTTGCTTCCTACCCTCAGGCCTCACTTCAGCATCCATCCGACTCCAAATCTCACTCGCCCACAACCGCATTGCAGTGAGCGGCCGAGTCAGCACCGCCCCAACAGACCGGTTCTGACAAGTTACTCTATCTCTGCTTACCCTGCTATTTGCCGGGTTTCTGCATGTGTGTGCGGGAAAAGCATATGTCAAGCACTGCAACACGGGGTTACGAAACCTCTTGGCATCGAAGGGGCTCCGTGTTTCATGTTTCGGCATCTTTTTATTTTCCCGTATAAATGGATAATGTACTAGCTTCTGTCGGTGCACTTTTTCTCTTGGCGCTCCTTCCTCACATATAGGTCCATGTAAGAGAGGGACAAAAACAAGGCCAAGTCAGGCCCCCCAGTGAGAAAGCGAGGAGAGTAAAATTAGGAAACCAAAACCAAAAAATAAAAAGGTTAACGTCCATCCACTCCTAAACGGAACAACCGCTGTAGCGGCGAGCCTGCACGATACTGCCGCTTCGGACTACCTTGGGCCTACTCTTACTTTGATGTATCTGTCTTAAATTCTGTAGCCAAGCCTATAGAACTATGTAATAAGATGATATGCCGAGCAAATTGTAGCCTTCAATAAACTAGCTATGCTGTAACAGTAATCTGTTCTTAAATCGAGTCGCGCATCCTCTATCCTTGCTGTACAGAAACGGGCCTAGTTAGCTGTAATCTACGTAACTGCGCCATATGTACAGCAGCCACACCTGACTCATGTAAGAGAGCCTCGTGACAGTCAGCGGCTCGCAACCTGCCAAAGCGCTACTGCTACATTCGTTACTAAAGATCAGAGTGTGATGGTGAAATGCAAAACGTACGCTAGGCTATAACCTATTCTAGACGCCTTTTCTTTTAGGCTGCTACTACAGTAATTTCTAGGTAGCTCTTGGCTGATCGCGTTGGTGTTGCGAGACCCGTGCTTACTCGAACAGATCGCTGTCCTAGCACTGTATATAGCCAGTTCGTCTTCACAAGGCTGAAAGCGGGGTCGTCTCAACTCGCTTTTTGGTTGTTCTTCACCAACTCTTGTCCAAGCCAAAACACTCTCCTGAAATGCTTTTTATCTCCTCGTGAGATACAATGAAGACTACGATCAGGCTCACACATGACGATTATACTGTGGCATGGATCGCCCCGCTGGAGGTGGAGTCGATCGCTGCGAGGCTGATGCTGGATACTAAACACGAGAAACTGCCACAATCGCCCGTTGATCACAATGTCTATACACTAGGCAGTATTAATGGCCACAATATTGTGATCGCTAGCCTGCCCACAACAGGCAACACTTCCGCGGCTACGGTCATCACGCAACTGCGGAACACCTTTAAGCAGATTCGATTCGGACTGTTGGTTGGCATTGGAGGCGGCGTGCCGACCCAAACAGATAACGGACCCATTCATCTCGGGGATGTGGTAGTGAGCAAGCCAGAGCGGGACCACTCTGGTGCAATCCAGTACGACCATGGCAAGGCTCTGGAAGGTCACTTTCGTCGTACTGGATATCTTGTTCCACCACCTACAGTCCTCCTCAACGCTGCGCAGGATTTGTCGACTGAGCAAGCCATCACAGAGGACGATCTGGTTGTGCCCCACCTCCAAAAGATCAATACTAGGTTACCAGCACTTCGGAGATACAAATACCCAGGCCCAGACCGGGACAATCTGTACAGGTCCGACTACCCACACCTCATTGAAGGATCTTCATGCCATTCCTGTGCATGCGATTCGTCACAAAGGGTCGACCGCTATGCAAACGAGAGCCAAGATGACATTTTTCACTATGACCGCAGCTCACGGATTGTGGTTCATCGAGGAACAATTGCAGCGGGCGAGAGAGTGATTAAGGATGGTCGGTTGAGAGATGAGTTATACAAAGCGCACGGCGCTCTCTGCTTTGAGATGGAGGCTGCGGGGGTGATGAACGACTTCCCATGCCTCGTCATCCGCGGGATCTCAGACTATGCCGATTCCCATAAAAATGATGGCTGGCACGGCTATGCATCGGCATCTGCCGCGGCATACGCAAGACAGCTGTTCTTTCATATGCCTGTTGACGAAGTGAAGCAATGTGCAGTGGGACTTGCAGGTATCTAACACTTGTAAATGTAATTTCACTCCCTTTGCTAACTCTTTCGTCGTGTCACAGGCGTTGTCGATGAGCTGAAGAACGTCACAAGTGCAATAGAACACACAGCTGGAAAGCAAAATGAGCATAACCAATGGCAACAACAACATAGCCAGCAACAAGATATTCGGTACGAAAACGATAGGCAACGCCAATGCCACCGGGCGTTCAAAACATGCAGCTATGAAGACCAAAAGAACATCAACCCTGAAGCGGTCTCAGGCACATGTCAGTGGGTACTAACTCATGACCAGTACCGGAAATGGTATCAAACTCCGCATAACGACTTGCTATGGATCTCAGCTGACCCTGGTTGCGGAAAGTCTGTTCTTACTAGGAAATTGGTTGACAAGGACCTCCAAAATGAAAGCGCATACACGGTCTGCTACTTTTTCTTCAAGGATAATGAGGACCAGAACAGTCTGCCTACTGCTCTTTGCTCTATCCTCCACCAATTGTTCGCTAGCCAGCCATGGCTTATCAAGTATGCTTTGACAGCATGGGACGAACACGGCGAAAAAATACAGTCGGAACGAGAAGAGCTCTGGAGAATTCTGCTTGGAGCAGTTTCGGACCCGCAATCTCGCAAGGTAGTTTGCGTATTTGACGCGCTCGATGAATGTCGCGAAGACCATAGAGAGCGCTTCGTCTCCATGTTGTCTGAATTTTACCAAAAGACACATAGCAACCCAGCAAAGGAGGGATGCTTGAAGATTCTCGCCACCAGCCGCCCTTACGACGAGATACGGGAGGGTTTTGAGAAGATCCTCTCGTCGCCGCCGACCATCCACCTGCGAGGGGATGAGATGAACGACCGTATCCATGAAGAGATTGACCTTGTCGTTCGCGCAAGGGTCGATGAGTTAGCAAAGAAACACAAATTTGCTGAAGAGACAAAGCAAAAACTGGAAGAGAAGCTTCTTGGGATGGAACATCGAACTTATCTCTGGCTTTATCTTGCTATCGAGGAAATTGAAAAGGTCTATGCCGATAGTCTGAGACCGGAGGAGGAGTCAGTTGACTCGCTACCATCTTCTGTAGAGGATGCATATAACAAAATACTGGCAAGAGTTACCTCAGAGCAAGAGGATAAGGCGAAGAAAATACTTCAGATCGTTGTGGGTGCAAGACGTCCGTTAACGACGAGAGAACTGGCGAAAGCCTTGAATGTGGAGATGGAGCCGGATACACTTAGAGGGAAGATCCGTCGGTTATGTGGATTGTTCATCTTTTTCAATAACTCACGGACATATCTGATCCACCAAACAGCAAAAGAATTTCTTGTTGGGAGCTCGGTCACCGGAGATTCTCGGTGGAAACATTGCTTCAGTCTGACCGAAACAGAGAGGCTTATGGCAAAGATATGCGTCGATTATCTAGCACCGAACGGTCCCGAAGAAGGCATAGCGAACGGAAAGCATCGCACACATGGCCTAGCACACTCAACGGAGCACTGGACTGATCGTTCTCGAGACACACGTTGGATAGGGCCTCAGGACCCGGTCATGGAAGACTACAAAGCGAAGCATGCACTACTAGACTATGCTGTAAACTACTGGATACCTCATGTACAAGATGGAAACATCATTGATTCTGCATTGGTCACTAGCGTGGCAAAGCTATGCGACATTGGCGATAGAGTCACCTGCGCCTGGTTTCAAGTCTATGCATCAACGTTTCGTCCGGAACTAAGCGGACGTCATTATCGCCTACAGGTGAGGAGTGGACTTTATTGGGCTGTTGTGCTGGGGGTTGTTGCGGCTGCAAGATTCTTTCTATTTGTCAACAATGCCGCACGCAACAGCCGTGAAGATATTAATGATGTTTTCATAGAAGCCATAAGAAACACGAACTTCGGAGCAGAGCTTACAGCACTCTTTCTTGATCGTCACGGCGCAGACATCCAGATTACGCAAGAGGTCATTGTTGCAGCTGTAGAGAATAAGTACAATGGCAAGGAGGTTATGGCACTCCTTCTTGACCGTCGCGGCGCAGACGTTCAGATTACGCAAGAGGTTGTTGCCGCAGCTATACGGAATAGGTGCAATTGCAAGGAAATTACAGCACTCCTTCTTGACCGTCGCGGCGCAGACATTCAGATCACGCAAAAGATCGTTGTCGCAGCTGCAGAGAACTGGGATAATGGCAAGGAAATCATGACACTTCTTCTTGACCGTCGCGGTGCAGACGTTCAGATCACACAAGAGGTCGTTGTCGCAGCTGTAAACAATGAGGGCAATGGCAAGGAAATCATGACACTTCTTCTCGACCGTCGCGGCGCAGACGTTCAGATCACGCAAGAGATCGTTATTGCAGCTGTAAACAATAAGGGTAATAGCAAGGAAATCATGACACTTCTTCTTGACCGTCGCGGTGCAGACGTTCAGATCACACAAGAGGTCGTTGTCGCAGCTGCAGAGAACTGGGATAATGGCAAGGAAATTGTAGCACTCCTTCTTGACCGTCGTGGCGCAGATACCCAGATCACGCAAGAGGTTATTGTCGCAGCTGTAGAGAATAAGTACAATGGCAAGGAGGTTATGGCACTCCTTCTTGACCATCGTGGCGCAGATATCCAGATCACGCAAGAGGTTATTGTCGCAGCTGCAGGGAACTTAGGGAATGGCAAGGAGGTTATGGCACTCCTTCTTGACCGTCGCGGCGCAGATTTCCACATTACAGAAGAAGTAATAAAGGCAGCTGCATGGAACTGGGTGAGTGGCAAGGAAATTATAGCACTCCTTCTCAACCGTCGCGGCGCAGATGTCCACATCACAGAAGAAGTAATAAAGGCAGCTGCAGGGAACTGGGAGAATGGCAAGGAAATCATAACACTCCTTCTCAACCGTCGCGGCGCAGACGTTTACATCACAGAAGAAGTAATAAAGGCAGCTGTAGGGAACTGGAAGAGTGGGAAGGAAATTATAGCACTTCTTCTTGACCATTGCGGCGCAGACATCCAGATCACGGAAGAGGTTGTTGCCGCAGCTGTAGAGAATGATTACAATGGCAAGGAAATCCTAACACTCCTTCTTAACTGTCGCGGCGCAGATATCCAGATTACGCAGGAGGCTGTTGTCGCAGCTGCAGGGAGCCGGGGGAATGGCAAGGAAATTATGGCACTCCTTCTTAACCGTCGCGGTGCAGACATCCAGATCACGGAAGAGGTTGTTGCCGCAGCTGTAGAGAATGAGTGCAATGGCAAGGAAATTACAGCACTCCTTCTTGACCGTCGCGGCGCAGGCGTTCACATCACAGAAGAAGTAGCAAAGGTAGCTGCGGAATATCTGGATAGTGGCAGACTTATTTAGTATCTTCACGATGCTACCAGACATGCCAACAGATAAGCTAGCCAAGCTAAGCGCTTCCATTTAGCTAGCTTGTTCGTTCTCATGTCGAGGCTTAGTTAGCTTGCTCGTTTTAGTCTTTTCAGCTTGTTAGCTAGCTCAACTAGCTCAGCTTAATAATTTCCAAGTGTAAAGTCCCTAACTAGGTAATTCATATCCTTTTAATACCGAGCGCCTTTGTCAGCGACCGTGCTTGTACTAGAGGCGCAACTACTAGCCAAGGTGCACTTACTATCACGTGAGACCCACAAGGGCTTTCTTACACGAGTCGGCTACGTATGGCTGCGGTCTAGGTAGCGCAGTTAAAATTACAGCTAGGCCGCTTCCATGGTACAGCGGGGGATGTAGGGGCTGACTATGTAGCTAGGCAGCTCGATTAAGTAACAAATTCACTGTTGCAGCATAGCTAGCTTATTAGAAGCAGTGAGATACTTGGTCTAGGATCTTCTTACAGCTTTTCATAGCCTTGTAAAAATCTTGACAGATGTATAAAAGTAAGAGCGAGGCTAAGGCAGCCCAAGGCGACACGACAGCGTCATGCAGGCTTGAGGCTTATTGTGGTATTATAAAGGCAGTATAGGCGCCATAACAAAGGCGTTAAGCTAAGACGTAGATAAGACGTTGTAATCTACATTCCAACAGTATCTCCGCCATACAGTCTTTGTTAGTGTTATGGAGAGAAGAAAGTAGTATTAGTGTTCTGCTACAGCGGTTGTCCCGCTACGAGTGGGATCCGCGGTAAACGAATTAACATGCTAGATTGGATTGCGCGTACACGTTTTGCTATGTAAACTCTAAAAAATAAATGAAAAATAACCTTCTCCCTGTTTTGCATCTCGCGCGCACATGTGCTTTACTCGAGTCTTGTTGTGTCTGACATTTTGCCTTCGGCTTTAATCAGTCGGCAATCCAGCATCTAGCATAAGCATGAACACATACTCATACACTCACACAGGGGAGAGTGTGCATGAGAGAGAAAGAGTTTTCTTCACTGTTTGGCATGATTGTCATGCGGATAAATACCAAGGTATACTGTGCTCGTCTAGCGCTTACTCTGTCTACCAATACCAATACCACCACCACCATCACCGCCATGCATAAAGAGCACCAAACCAAATGATTCAAGCTTTAGTTTTTATTCTTTCTCTTACTATCTATCCCTTTTTCCCTTGTCCACCTTTTTTTTTTCTTACTCACAAGAGTTTAGTCAATCTATATGCACATATGACATGTGCAGAGTCGTACCAAAGTATATATACACTTATATGTAAATGTGTTTGGTCCCCTGCTGTTGAATCCTCTCTAAGCATTGCTGACAAACAAACAAAAAAAATAAGGAAGAACAAAAAGAACAAAAAGACGAGAACCACCACCTTTCTAATCCGTCATGGAATATCTGACATCATGCAAACAACAAGCTTTCGTCAAAAACACCTCCCTTGTTAATCATCCAAAAATACCCCAGTATTAAATATGTTCATATATACGCCTGAAAGCATAAATGGGTAGGCACCACTTCCACACCCGTCGGTCCAGAACCAACCTTCTCCTTCCCCACTACCAACCACTGCACCTGCGCTTGCTTCACTTCTTCTGCTGTGTGCTGGGTGCAGAAGATCCGCCAGCTCCAGGCTCGAGCGTATGCTCATGGTTCTCCGCTCGTATTATCCGGCCGCCTTCTTCTTGCGAACACACCTCACTGTTGATGACCCACTTGTCTTCAAGAATCTCATCCAGCGTCGCCCGTTTCTTGGGATCCACTTCCAACATCCTGCCTATAATATGCCTGCTCTCCCTAGGTAGCAGACGTAGCAGACGCCATGGACCCTTGATAACCTGTGGCGGCTGTTGGCTGCTCGAAGATGTTGATGCGCGTTGGTCAATCGAGCCATGTTCCGACGTCTGATGGCGAGATGCAGGCTCAGAGTTGGTCCCAGATTGCCGGCGTTCATCACGTGCAGTACTTTCAAGGTCGGTAGACGATTTGGACGGCCCCGTGATTGACCTTGGGCCATCATTGGGTGGGGACACAAACAGTTTGTACGAGTTATCGGATATCCGCGGCGCTTTCCAGGGGAACCGGCGTAACGTCATGCAGCAGAACATGATGGCAAGCGACCAGATGTCGGTAGGCTGTGGGTCGTACTTGGACAAATCATACACTTCAGGGGCGAGGTACGGATCCGAGCCGACGATACCTAGGAACAAGTTAGAGAGTGCCGTCAAGGCAGCGTGTTGAGTTACATACCACTGGCGAGAACGATTTCGTCCTCAAATGGGTACTTGAAGACAGCGGCACTGCCGAAATCGATAATCTTCATGATTCCGTGTTCGTTGACAACAACATTGTCGAGCTTCAGGTCTCGGTGAGCCAAGCCCATACTGTGAAGATAGGTGACTCCGTTCAAAATCTGTAGCGTGGCACAGGCAACCTCCTCGCGGCTCATCTTTCCCGTCATTACTATGGCAAAGAGATCATAAGGGGCGTACTCCATGACGACGTAGTAGTTGCCTTTTTCGTTTACCAGGTCCATAGTCTCGATGATGTTTCCATGGTGGAGCGTTGATCCTATGCAGAATTCGGAAGTGACCTTTTTGTTATAGTCCTTCTCAGACTCGTACGAATGGCGGTTACGGAACTGCTTCACAGCGAACGTTGTGCCATCGCTACTTCGCTTCATAAGTCGAACTGAGCCACCGGCACCGGATCCCAACACTTTGCCGAATTTTCCGTACTTGCTTTGAAGACCGTGATCGTCAGCAAAAGGTACGCTCATCGATCCATTGGTCATAGGCGGCGTCATGGTTCCAGACTTGCTGGATTTGATCTTTTGGCTCTTGATTGATGGAGCAGGAGATTCCTTTCGTTTCTCCTTGTCCTTGTCCTTGTTCTTGTGTCCAATCTTGAAGAAGCGTTTGAGCTCAGACATGGATCCATGGTGTTTGCCCGTCTGCGACTTGGAGTCTTCCGCATCAGAGTGGTACGACTTGACAGACCGCTTGCCGAATATGCTCGACCGCTTGCTGTCTTCCTTGTCAGAATCAGTGCCCTTGGAGCGTGGTAGTTGATATGTTGACGATGCTGCCGAATTTCGTCCGTCACGGCCACCGTAGATATAACGAGCTTCGAGTGAGTCCAAGTTTCTCGCCTGTGCTGCCCTCTTGGAACGAGCATAAGTGTCTTCTCTCTCTCCTTGCGGCGTGTATGGCCGACTGCTCGGTGCCGGGGATGATGGGCCTGATGTGCGATCACCGCTGGATCCGGCCGGGCTGGCGTCCCGAGAATTTGGATTGGAATCGCCAGCAGGGCCCACGGTAAATGCTGGGCCGCGTTTTGGGTGGGGCTGAACTACGCCAGACAAGTCTGATGATGGCCGTGGAGACTGCGGTGCTGTTCTCGGTGATCCGGGAACTACTAAAGAGGGCTGGCTTTCATTCTGATCCTGCACCGACGAATCCATGGAAGTCGGCGGAGGCTCATGAGGAGGTGAGATTTGCGGGGTCATGAGGGCGGGGTCACTTGCACGCTTCTTGTGTTCTTGCGCATTAGCTTTCTCGTCCAGGGACGAAGTGCCAGCCGGGGTCAATGGCGGAGAGTGCATGGCGGAGGCAGGTGAAGAAGGTATGGAAGAGCGATGTGCAGAATGTCCTGAAGCTGTTCGCGAGGCTGGTGTAGGCGAAGGGGCCTTGGGTGTGTTAGCTGGGTGGGGGCCAATGGCGGCATGTCATGCTCCAGAGCTTGCTTACCCGAGACGGCGGAAGTGAGACGGGCTCGAATGAGAAGTTCTCCATGCGCTTTGCCTGCATGCGGGACTTCTGGAGAGTCGACGACAGGTTGCGTAGCTCTTCCTCAGCCTGAGGACTCAGTGGACCATTCTGTGGCGGTTTCGCGGCGCCAGTGAGGTTTGCAACATCGCCCACGGCCTGCTCGGGCTCAATTTCTTCGTGGACGTCGCTGAAGCGGACGGATTGGGCTGGGGGAGTAGACGTCATGATGGGTGGTGAGGATAGGTACAGAGTTCTGCCAGAAAAGGTCAGCTAGGTTAGTTTAGGTCGTGACGAAAGGCGCAGAGGCCTATGTCGGATAGCGTGCGCTTACTCAAGTTAAGAGACAGACTTTGTTGTGGATGGGCGCGCGCTGGTCGCTCACCAGAAGCTCCGTGACGGCAGCGCACTGGAGCTTGCAATGGGCCGAACAGCCGATGCGGACGAGGGGGAATGAGGTAATTGAGGTGATTGAGGTGATTGAGGTAGGCTGCTCGTGTGCCTGACTACAGAGCATCGAGGTTCGTCATGGGCGACTAATCGGATGGAGCCCCGCGCTAGTCGTGGGTTACGAGCTGCCAGTTCGTCGGCCCTACCGCGGAATGGTCGGAATCAGTGCAGGCGACGAGGATGGGTGCCGGGGGAGCGGTGGTGGTGATGGCAGCGGCGGTGTTGGTGGTGGTGGAGGCGTGTATGTGTGTGTATGTATGTATAGGCGAAAAGTGAGGTGCAGAGTCGTGGCGGCGGCAGAAAAACGGCAAGAAATGATCTTCAGAGGGGTCGTGGATAGCACAAGGCGCGGGTTGCCCTATCCGTGGAACATCGGGAAGCTGCGGCTAAGTCTCGACCCTTTGGCATCCACCAACCGCCTCTGCTCGCTCCAGTCGGTGGTAGCCAGTCGCCGGCGAGCACCACACTCTCTCTCTCCACTCTCTCCTGGTGCCAGACATAATAGCTTCTGCACTCCCAAAAGACACATCAGCCCGCTCCACCCCCCGTCGGTCTCGCCCTTGCACGTCCTGCCGTGCTCTCGTCAACCACCACCCAAATCCCAGACCCAGGTCCTATTGAGCAAGCTTTTGAAGAGATTTTTTTTCCCTGTCCGCCTCCAATCAAAGTCGGTGAAGCGCCGCTGGTTACGCACGCCTCGTTGCATAGTGCGTCGCCGTGTCCGCAGCATGTTCAGTTGGGCAAAGTCAACGTGAGTGAGGGCTGGCTGAGGGCTGGCTGTGGGCTGGATTGGAGAACGCGTCCTGACAAATGCAGGCTAGCCGCGGTTGCCGGCACCCAGGAGCCCGAATACGGCCCTGATGCCATCCAGCCCGTGGGCAAGAAGGGCGACGAGCCCGCCTACACGGAGCTGACCAAAGACCACCTCAAGTGGGCTACGCTCGACTACACCAATGTCGAGACGCAGACTTTCTACCTATTTACCGATGCGGGCCACAAGGGCTTCCTGCAGGTCATCTACAACAACATCGCGTACGTGGGCGCGTCTCTAGACCACCAGCCGTTTCCCTGCTTACATTGATTAGTGGCCTGCGTGTGACTGTGCAGTTCAACTGCAAGCTCTTCTACCCCAACAACGAGAAGCCGTTTCTGTGGGTCAGCGACGCCGTCTCCAACTACGGCTTCGACGAGGACAAGCACTCCTTCTTTGCCGATGGCGTGTCCATTGAGCTCTCCGACGACGGCAACGCCTACACCATCAAGGCTGCCGTCAACGAGGCCAGCATGATCAACGTCAAGTTCACCAGGACTGCGCCCGGTTTCATGGGTGGAAAAGATGGCACCACCAACTATGGCACCAACCCCAAGGAGCCCTGGGGCTCAATGCACCACCACTTCTGGCCACGATGCAGCGTCGAGGGCACCATCACTACCAAGGACGAGCAGGTTGACGTCAAGGGTCGTGGTATGCTGAGCCATGCTCTCCAGGGAATGAAGCCCCACCATGCCGGTAAGTCTCGTGCGTCATGTATACACACGCCCTGCTAACCCATGCAGCTGCCCGATGGAACTTTGTCAACTTCCAGTCCCCCTCGTACTCGGCCATCATCATGGAGTTCACCACTCCCGCCTCGTACGCATCGACCGTCGTCCGAGTCGCCGGCATTGCCACTGACGACAAGCTCCTCTTTGCAAACACCCAAGGCGATGTGAAGCACACGGAAGCCAAGCAGGACGAGACTGGTTGGCCGGTGCCTTCCGCGGCAAGCTATCACTGGGTCGGAAAGACGGAAGATGGCAGGGACGTCACCGCAGACTTGGCAGGTGCTCTCGGTGACAAGATTGACCGCATCGACGTCATGGCCGAGGTTCCGGGCTTCGTCAAGGCCATCGTTGCCAGTGCGGCAGGCACCAAGCCATACATCTACCAGTATGCGCCCAAGATGACCATCAAGGTCAAGGTAGGTGACGAGGTCAAGGAGGAAGAGGGTACACTCTTCACCGAGGCTACCTTCATCTCGTAGCTGGTCTCTCCACGCTTGGATATGACGACCCGAAGCTATCCTTGATACCCTAGTAGTAATGCATCAGGACCAGCGCCTGGTTATCTAATGAATAACGTTGTTACGAGTGCCGTTTTCTGTGTATTGCGTTGCGTGAATTGCCATGCACGTGATGTATGGTATCTGGCATCTTGCCAATGCCTGGACGAATTTCTGTCGTGGTACAGTATTCTTGTGTTACAGGCCAAACGCACCCCGCTATCCATATCCCACGCGCCCTCATTACGTCTCACTGCTACCCTCCCTCCCTTACCTGAGAGCGCGTCTGAAACGCGTCGACACGTGGCAGCCATCAACGCCGCTTACATTGACCAAGACCACCACACATGCATGCCGATACTGTCACCTCTCTATAACCATAACCACACTATAACATCCATCCTCATGGCAACTCAACGCCCAAATCACTTCAGTCCCGCTGCAAGATATGGCAGTGCGGCAGCACGCAGCCAAGCTTCTGCCTCACCCGCTGTGTCGAGAGCAACACAACTAGGACTAGGCTTAGGCCGGAGTGCCGGAGGTCTTGGGAAAAGCATTGCTGGTCGTGGCGGCCTTGGCCTGGGAAAAGGCGGGCTCAAACGACACAAGTAAGATGCCCAGTATCTCGAGTATTTACTACCTGTATGTGTGCACAAGCACTAACCATACACGTTGCCTGCAACAGGAAGATTCAGAAAGATAGCATCCACGGTATCACCAAGAACGACATTCGGTAAGTCCTACTCAGGTGGGGGGCTGACGGGATTTCGTCGCCAGCACAGTACAGGGATGAAGTAGGGGTTTCTAACACTATCTATTACACAGTCGACTAGCGCGCCGTGGGGGTGTCAAGCGTATCTCTGCTATGGTATACCACGACATTCGCCTGGCGCTTAGAGACCGGCTGGCACTGGTGAGTACGCATTATGCGTTATTACAATATACAGTTATATCAGCACTAACCCTTCTTACACTGGTAGATTCTGCGGGATATCTGCGCTATTATCGATTCTAGCGGGAGAAAGACCGTAGCGGTTACGGATGTTGTGTTTGCGCTTCGACGGGTAAGTTTTATTTTTCTTTTTTTTTCTTTTTTTTTCTTTTTTTTGATAAACGGAAGCAATGGCCGAGAAAGATAGAGAGCTGTGCTAACAGGGATTTTTGATAGCGTGGAAATCCTATTTATGGCTTCGCCCCGTCGCACATTCGTGAACGGTAGGGGCCCTGTGTACCCCCGGACACTACTGTACAAGGAGGAAGCGTCGTGTTTGAATAGAGGAGCATGTTATACCCTGGGCAGAGACTGGCGTTTTAGAGGCGTTCTTGACAGTGAACGCCTGATATCTGGATTTTGGCTGGCACCATGGCTTTGTTATACTACTTTTACAAGATCAGGTTCTTCCGGAAATCTAACTAGGAACTCTCACGTCTTCACACGAGCAATGATTAATGATACCCCAAGAGTCTTGTTTCAAGCGTTACGGACAAATTCCTCGGCCTACCACCTCTCCATAGCCTTCTTTGCCTCCTCAATTCCCAAATCCCATTCCTTGTTTCCCCCTTGCTCCTTGTCCCCCCACCTATCCCTGTACCACTGATCCAACGCATCCAAGAACCGAACAGCCTCGACCCTCATCACCTTGGCCGCACTCGTGTTCCTGTTCCTCCTCCACGCCTTGTCCACACACGGCATGGCAACCACCATACCATGGTTTCTCAGAAAGCCCCGCAGCACAGCCTCATCATGCAAATCCAGCATACCAAACGGATTCGCAAACGGCGACTGCTCAAACAGATACTTGCACCCGACCTCGCCGTGGAGCGGACGCGTACCCCACCACCGCCACCACTCGGCCAGTCTGCAGAAAAGCACAAAGTGCATCTTGTGCAAGTCGCCGGGCACCGTGTAGATATTGCCATAGGGCTGGCACGCGCGCCAGTGATGCTCCAGGGGGCCGTCTAGCAGCCACCCCTTGGGCGGATACGTATACGTGTTTTTTACGCTGGGCAGCACGTTGATTGCCAGGCCGTGGTGGTTGCGCGGGAGCAGGGCGCGGTGCTGCGGCCCGACATGCTCGAGCCAGCGCATCACGGGCGAGAAGTCGAGGTTCCGGACGCTGAAGTGGAACGTCGTCGTGGTGTAGTAGGTGTATGCGGCTTCGATCCTAATGGCGCGGCTGACGTTGAGCAGGGCCGGGGGCATGTGTTGCTTGTTTTTTGTTATGGCGGGCCACGAGGGTGATATGTAGTGTGTTGAGGGCAGCACGTAGGTGTAGATTTGTGTGCGCAGCTCCGAAGGCAGAGTGGCGAGGAAACAAGGTTTCGAACTATCTCGCGGGATGATGTGACAGAGGTCGCGTTTGTAAACAATGTTATCTTTCTGATGGGTCGTAAGGAGCGAGGGACGCTTAAGGCCCTTCTTCTTTTCCTGGGCTGTTGGAGTGGTCCTGCTTGGTCTGGTGGGTGTCCTCTGATTTGGACATGTAGTGTTTTTGTTTCGTATATATGCCTCTGCACACATCTCGGGACTAGTCGAGGGTGCCGGTTTTTTTATATTTGCGTCCTTTGTGGTTTTTGATGACCTCGGGCTGGCTTTCGATGTGGATGAGGCTGTGGCGCGGGCATATGATGGAGGAGCCATTATTCAATTCAAAGTTTTTGGATAGATAGAGAAAGTAATGATTCCAGGTTTTAGATGTTTCCTGAGAAAGTGATGAGTTATCTTTGAAAGAGTACTTGTAATGCGCTTGCCCGGCTGCGCGTCACTGCTGTGGCGACAAAGAGCTGGTATCAAATTGGGTGAGAGGATCATAAGCATAACTCGACATGCAATTCTTTCACTATCATCTGTTGTTTTTTCTTTGCGCGATCGAAGACTAAATACAGGTCATGAAACAAGGTTGCGAGCAGAGGGGTGCTTGATCTACGTAGAGGTAGGCTGGCACGTGAGCGCGCGAAAGTGGGGCGCTTCATCCATCGCGCCTTCCGTCTCATCCATCTTACGTGCGCCGTCTACATTATTACCTCTACAAGACACGACTCTGTGCGCGTGCCGATCTGCAAGCATGGCGGACGACATGGACACTTCTCAATCGTCGCCGCGTGGAACTAAACGTAAAGGCGACGATAGCCTCTCACTTCCTGCGCCACGCAGGATCAAGGCACTTTCGCAAGATGTCGTCAATAAAATCGCTGCTGGAGAGATCATTGTCGCGCCAGTGCATGCATTAAAAGAGCTGATTGAGAATGCCGTTGACGCGGGGGCGACTGCACTGGAAATCTTGGTGAAAGACGGTGGTCTCAAGCTTCTGCAGATTACGGACAACGGGCATGGCATTGACGTATGTTTGGCTCCTCATGGTAAGACAATATTCTAACTATCCCAGAAAGAAGATTTGCCAATTTTGTGTGAGCGCTTCACCACCTCCAAGCTCAAGGCTTTCGAGGACCTAACGTCAATCGGCACGTACGGTTTCCGTGGCGAGGCGTTGGCGAGCATTAGCCATATCGCCCATCTCAGAGTCACTACGAGGACGAAAGAGTCAAGCTGTGCTTGGGAAGCCCACTTCGCCGACGGTAAGCTTGTCAGCCCAAAACCGGGCCAGAGCGCAGAACCAAAGCCAAAGGCAGGACGACAAGGCACCACCATCACGGTATGTTGACATGGACCTTGGACTTGGACAACGAAACTCACGTGATACTAGGTCGAAGACCTGTTCTACAATGTCCCCTCCCGACGTCGGGCTTTTCGCTCAACTAGCGAAGAGTATGCAAAGATACTTGACCTTGTCGGACGCTATGCTGTGCACTGCCAAGGGGTCGCCTTTTCTTGCAAAAAGGCCAACGAAAGCTCTGGCAACAGCGTGACAGTACCTGCATCGGCTACTGTACAAGACCGCATACGCCAGATCCATGGTAGTAGTGCTGCTAATGAGTTGGTGGCCTTGAATATCGAAGACAAACGCTGGGGTTTCAAGTGCGACGGCTGGATCAGCAATGCGAACTACAGCGTGAAAAAGACGCAGATGATGCTATTTATCAATCACCGTTCGGTTGAATCCCCAGTAATCAAAAAGAGCGTTGAGCAGACATATGCAACATTCTTGCCAAAAGGAGGGCATCCATTCTTCTACCTAAGTCTTGAAATCGAGCCGCAGCGGGTCGATGTCAACGTACATCCTACAAAACGGGAGGTCCACTTTTTGAACGAAGACGAAATCATTGCTATTATTTGCGACTCGATCCGCGACAGCCTTAGCAAGGTCGACACAAGCAGATCCTTTGCGACGCGGTCGCTAATGTCGAATCCCAAAGTTCCACTGGCAACGCCTGTGAAGCAGACCCTACCTGCAACTCCAAATAAAGGCGATGTATCAGATCGAAGCGCCTCACAAGCACCACAGACAGCGACCAGGAAACGAAATGAAAACAATCTTGTGCGAACAGACTCTTCGGCTCGCAAAATCACAACAATGTTGCAGGCTCAGCAGTCACAAGCGGAGGCTACCGACGAAGAGGATGAGATGGAATACGAATTTACCGAGAAGGTGCCAATATCGTGTCGGCTCACATCCATCAAAGAACTGCGTGCCGAGGTGCGCGACGCAATGCACAATGAACTCACCGACATTATTTCGACACATACTTTTGTAGGCATCGTCGACGAAGAGAAACGCATTGCAGCCATCCAAGGCGGTGTGAAGCTCTTCCTCGTCGATTACGGCATGCTTTGCAACGAGTTCTTCTACCAAGTTGGGCTGACCGACTTTGCCAACTACGGATACATACGGTTTGATCCACCCCTATCGCTACACGAGCTGCTCAAGACGGCGGCCGAGCAGGAGAAGATCAATACAGGCGACTCAGCAGGCGAAGTAGACTGGGACGAAGTTGTCGACGTCGTCAGAGAGCAGCTGATAAGCAAGGCGGCGCTGCTGAGCGAGTATTTCTCCATGGACATTACGCCACAAGGCGAACTCTGCTCTATCCCACTTTTGCTCAAAGATTACACGCCGTCCATGGCCAAGCTTCCACAGTTCCTTCTTCGCCTCGGGCCTCACGTCAACTGGGAAGAAGAAAAGAGCTGCTTTCGAACGCTGCTACGGGAACTTGCGTCCTTTTATGTGCCGGAAAGCTTGCCGCTCGCACCTGCAGCCGAGAAGGATAACGATGAAAATGGTGACGGCGAGGTGCAGTGCCATGAAGATGAGGAGATTGCTGAGACGCGCAAGCAGCTGCTTCGAGCGATCGAGTACACCATCTTTCCGGCGTGCAAAGCACGGATGGTCGGGACTAGAGGCATGCTCAAGGGTGGAGTCGTGGAAGTGGCAAACCTGAAGGGTCTCTATCGTGTCTTTGAGCGTTGCTAACACGGTAAGACTCTAACGCTACCATTCATATTTGTGATACGGTCAGATGGTATTATAGGGGTATCTAGTAAATATGCGACAAAGTATGGCCAAGATGATTCGCCATGCGCACGGAATTCATTCGCTTCAACTTTCCTGAGGCTCTGTAGCCTCTTCTTCCTTTTGATCTTCTTCATCAGATTCGTCGGAGATTTCCACCAAGTCTTGAATACTGCGTCTGGACTTCTTTTTGCCTCCTTTACCGCTCGTGCTGATAGCGTCGAGAAAGCCGTTGTTGTCCATCTTGGCTTGCAGCTTAGGCGCGGACGCAACGTCTTGGATGAACAATCGCTCGTGATAGGATTCAAAGGCTCTCTCATCCTGCCAGAATTAGTTGATACATCGATTTGTGTTCAGGGGGACTACTTACATTCTCATCAAAATAGTTGAGTCGCTGCCACTGCTCCTGGTTGGTCGCCTTCATAAAAGCCTGCGTTAGCTCGGCGGCCGTGTCACCGCCGGTCTTCTTGACTTGTGCGAGGAAGGCCTTTGGCTCTGCGACCTTTGCGCCCTCTTGCGACTCCTTTTCACGGCGGCGCTGGACCGCTTCTAGTTGGGCAGATGCGTCGATATGGTGGAACTGGGTTCGGAGTTGTACGAGGCCGTCAATGCGTGTAAGGTGGAGCTCGTCTACCAAGAGTTAGTATAGTATTAATGTGGATATTTCATATTGCGACAACCTACTGTCGCGAAACGTCCCGAGCATGTAGCTAGGGCCCTTGCCGTCTTCATGCTGAATTTGACCTCCAAATGTCTGTGTATTAAGGACATGGCCCTTCTCATTGGCGTCCTCAAAATGAGTCACGTACTCCTCAATGTTGTCGTCGTCTTCAGCGGTGACGGGCGCTACGGGGGCTCCTTCGCCAGCAGCACCAGGCCGGTTTGCACTGCGAGGCATTGTGCGCTCGAAGCCGGAGGCGATACCGAAAGCTTTCTGGCCGAAGCCCTTGGTCTTGCGCATGGCCTCGCCCCATCGCACACCGGCGAGGCGGTTGTAGTTGCGGTGGATGTTGATGGGGACGTCGACTTCGATGAAGCCAGAGTCCTTCTTGATGCGCAACTCAGAAGGCTGACTCTCGGTGGCCTTGGTAAAAGGCTGGTCTGGCGGGCGGTTCAGATACTGGAGGACATAGAGCTGCTGTTCGGCCACATCGGGAGTGATGTAGACATCGTACTCGGCCACGACAGGGTCGTCGTCTTGGTCATCCATGGCTGCTGGATTCGCCATGAAATTAGTAAAGCCTAGAAGTAGACTGTGGGTGATCAAATGCCTATCTTACGAGACATGGTGTGCGTACGGCGTGAATTTGCAAGCAAAAGTGCTCGCCAGAACCAAAAGTTCCAAAAGTTCCAAAAGTTAGCGCCGCCCCGCAACGCGAAGTCGCGTGGAGCCGCGGCCCGTGCGGCTCCATGACGGAATGCATCCGATGCCTCCAGCCCGCCAACAGTGACAATCCCGACTTCGATTCTGCAAGCAGTGCACAGGCTTCGGTGCATTTTTTAAGACATCGCCATGGCCTATATCGCCCCCATTCACCGGCCAAGCAGCGTTAGGCATGCACTGAAGCTGAACTTCCTTGCTCCCGAAGAGGATTGCCTTGTGGTCGCGTATGCAGCCCATGGAGGAAGACTGAGAGTAATGGAACCGAGCTAACACCAAGACAGCAAGTCGAACAGACTCGAATTCTATACACACGAGGCAGATGGATTGGTCTTGAAACACTCCAAGGCCATTTACGGCAAAGTCACCATGCTCCAGAAGCTGCGACCAGCGCTATCGCCCACCGACCACCTCTTCGTGGGTACCGACCGCTTCATGTACTTTACCCTGTCATGGAACGCCGAGAAGAAACAGCTGCAGACAGAAAAGTCATTTGCGAGCGTCGCAGATAACGCGGCAAGAGAGTCACAAACGGGCGAAAGATGCCATATCGACCCCACAGGACGCTTCATGACGATCGAGGTGTACGAGGGCATCATCACCGTCATACCTTTGGTGCAGAGGGGAAAGAAGAGAAAACAGGAGGCGGATATTGCTCACTTGGGAGATCCTCAGCCCGTTCGATTGCCAGAAATGTTTGTCCGCTCATCTGCTTTCCTACGCCCGCGATCCATGGATGATAAGCCTAAGATGGCTCTGCTTTACGAAGACACACATGCGCAAGTCAAGCTAAAATTACGAGAATTGATATATGCTGGTGACGAGGTCGATCTACAAGAAGGAGAGACTTGCAAGAGTGAACTAGAGCTTGGTTCAAGCCATTTGATACCTCTCGAGGAACCTTCACATGGCCTGGTAGTCATCGGAGAAACATCGATTGGATACTACGATGATGAGAGCGGAGAACTGCAGACAGAGCCGCTTGACGAAGCGACTATTTTCGTGGCCTGGGAACGCATCGACGCCCAGCGCTTCATACTGGCCGACGATTATGGCCGCCTGTACATGTTTATGCTGGTCTTGAACGCACAAGGGAAAGTGCAATCATGGAAGCTCGATGCCATCGGCAAGACATCCCGAGCGTCAACCTTGGTATACCTAGACGCAGGCTACGTCTTTGTGGGCTCACATCAAGGCGACTCGCAAGTCATCAGGATTGCAGAAAAATCAATGGACATTGTTCAGACTTTTTCCAATATCGCGCCCATTCTTGATTTTACCATCATGGATATGGGCAACAGATCCGGCGAGGGACAGACCAACGAATACTCTTCAGGTCAGGCACGGATAGTAACTGGGAGTGGCGCATACCAAGATGGTAGTCTCCGAAGCGTCAGGAGTGGGGTCGGTCTGGAAGACCTCGGTGTACTGGGCGAAATGGAGCATATTTCTGAGCTATTCAGTTTGAAATCGACTGCTTCCGCCCAGTATGTAGACACGCTACTCGTGAGCTTTGTGGGTGAATCACGCATCTTCCGATTTGATTCTCACGGCGAAGTAGAGGAGGTGGATGAATTTGCCTCGCTTGCTCTCGATGAGCCAACCTTGGCTGCTGCGAATATTCCACAAGGCCGCGTCGTCCAAGTTACCAACGGCCGAGCTCGAATCTGTGATTTAGACGGCGGTATGATCACATCGGAATGGATACCCACAGATGGCAAGACTATCACCGCCGCTTCAGTGAATGAGACCCATGTTCTGGTATCATTGGGTGGTGTCACCATAGTCTCCCTGAGCATAGCCGACGGTTTGCAGGTAGTCAAGGAGAAGACATTTGGCGCCGGAAGCCAGGTGGCATGCGTTGCTTTGCCCTCCGAGACCAGCTCCACTTGCTTCGTTGGTTTCTGGAGCAACGCGCAGCTTGCTATATGCTCACTCGATACTCTCGAGGCAGTAAAAACTGTCCAGATATCTGACGACTCCGTTCCGCGCTCGTTGCTACTTACACAGATTTTCCCTGAACAACCACCTTCACTGTTCGTCGCTTTGGCTGATGGAAACGTTGTCACATACACCTTTGATGCGTCAAACTACGAGCTGTCCGGAAGGAAGAGCATTGTACTCGGAACACGCGAAGCCACATTCCGCGCCTTGCCGCGAGGCGATGGTCTCTACAACGTCTTTGCAACTTGTGAACACCCCTCTCTGATTTACGCCTCCGAAGGTCGGCTTGTCTACTCTGCTGTTACGGCTGAAAAAGCGACAACAGTCTGCCCGTTCGACTCAGAAGCATATCCTGGTTCCGTCGCCATCGCCACGTCTGAAGACCTCCGAATTGCGCTCGTGGACACCGAACGAACTACACACGTGCAAACGCTAAAGGTTGATGAGACAGTACGGCGGATAGCTTACTCCCCCAGTCTGAAAGCCTTTGGTCTCGGCACGATAAAGCGTATACTCAAACATGGTGAGGAGATTATGCTGAGCCACTTCAAGCTTGTCGACGAAATACAATTCAAAGAACTCGATACCTATGCGCTCAACGAAGAAGAATTAGTCGAATGCGTCATGCGCTGCGAGCTACCAGACGGCTCTGGCGGCCTAGCAGAGCGCTTTGTTGTTGGCACTGCATACGTCGATGACCAGAACACGACATCAGAACGAGGTCGCATCATTGTTCTGGAAGTCACACCAGAGCGCATACTCAAGCTTGTTACGGAGATTGCTGTAAAAGGCGGATGCAGGTGCCTGGCTATATGCCAAGGTAAGATTGTCGCCGCACTCATCAAGACAATCGTCGTGTATGATGTCGAGTACCGAACACCCAGTACACCCGATCTCGTCAAACTAGCGTCATTCCGGTGCTCAACTGCCCCGATAGACATCACAGTCAATGGCTCCTTAATTGCAATAGCAGATCTGATGAAGTCACTCGTCGTGGTTGAATACACAAAGGGTGAGACGGGTCTGCCAGACAAGCTCGTGGAAGTTGCACGACACTACCAGATTACGTGGGCGACGGCTGTGGCAGAAGTCGACGCAAATACGTACCTCGAAAGCGACGCAGAGGGTAATCTAATCGTACTGTACCGCGATCCCAACGGTGTCACAGACGACGACAAGAGACGACTGAATATCAGCTCCGAAATGCTCCTTGGCGAGATGGTGAATAGGATACGGAGGGTAGATGTCTTGACAGCTGCAGATGCGGTTATTGTACCAAAAGCTTTTGTGGGCACGGTAAGTCTCAACTATCTATCCATGCATCCTTGCATTTCTATTCTTCTTCCTCACTTAATGCGCCGCAACTTGTGCTAATTGCTTCAAAAAAAAACAGGTCGAAGGCTCAATCTACCTTTTTGGTCTTATATCGCCTGACTATCAGAATCTCCTCATGACGTTGCAGTCTAACCTTGGTTCTCTCGTTGCCGCACCCGGCGACATGCAGTTTGCCAAGTTCCGGGCGTTCAAGAATGCGGTGCGCGAGGAAGAAGAACCCATGCGGTTTGTGGACGGGGAGTTGGTGGAAAGGTTCTTGGATGTGAGCGAGGAGGTGCAGAGAAAGGCGATTGAAGGGCTGGGCGTTGATTTGGAGGAGGCAAGGGGGTTGGTTGAAGGGCTGAGACGATTGCATTAAGCAAAGAGAGAGTGTGTATATGATGTATTGAAAACGAATAGAAAGGAACAAAGGAAACGAAGGAAGATACCTTCAATAGTCAGGGAAGAGAAATCCTCAACGCGCCTTTTCCCACAATGACAACACAAGTCGCATCACCAGGTAAAACAAAAGGAAACATGTAAAGGAACGGTTTATGCAACTTGACGGTGCACTAACTCTACAGAGGAGTAGTAACTTGAGATGATTGCCAACAGTGTCTAATCGTTTCAGGCCATTCGTGGAGGCAGTGGACGTGCAACTTTCCCATTCTATCAAGACGCCAGCCCTCTATCGCGCACGATCTGAGCTCTAAATCTGCAGCTGCCCTACTTCTAGTCACTGCGAACCTCAGCATAAACGCTGCCATCATCATTGACCTTGGCATCGCCGTTGTCGCTGTTGTTTTCGACCTCAGCACAAACTTCTCCGTCCTTGTCGAATTGAACGCTGTCGACTCGACCGAAGCTACTAGTCTTACCATTGCTCTCGGCATTGATGTCAACGCCTCCATTCTGTTGGACGGCACCACAATTGACTTGGCCATAGTCACTAGATTCACCGTCAACCTCCTCATCGCTGGTTATCTTATCGTCGGCTTCGCCGTTGTCATCAACTTCATTGCCGTTATCGTTGACTTCCTCGTGAAAGTCTTCATTCTGGTGGAGTTCATTACCGTTGGCCTCGTTGAGAACCTCCTCACTTACATCAGCCTCATCACCGCTATTGGACTGCTCGTCCTTCTTCTTTGCTTTGCTCTTGCCATACTTCTTCCTCTTGTTCCTCTTATTCTTTTTCTTCTTCTTCAACTCGCCATTCCCACCTTGCAGGTTAGCGTCGGTCGCGCCATTGGGCGTGTTGAGAGTATTTTGCTGTCCTAGCAAACCAGACCTGATGCCGTGGACTTGGCTCATCTGGTTCGTGAAGGGGGCGAAGAGGTCGGCGTTTGTGTGGCAATTGGCATAGGGCGTGAAGAACGGGAAGGCGTTGCTGCAGTTGTAGTTGTAGATATGATGGTGGTAGGCATTGTTATAGGGGGTGGTGTAGCCAGTATGGTAGGGACTACTGTAGGGACTGTTGTAGCCATTGCTGAAAGATGGAATGTAACCGTTGCCATTAATCAGCCCGCCGCTGTAGCTGTTACCAACCCAGTGGTCAATTCTAGAACTGTTGCCATGATGCTGTCTAAACCCGTTGCTTTGACCAACGCTGCAGCTGTTGTCGATGTTTTGGTGCATGAGGTTCAACGGAACCCAGCCATCACGTGACGGTGGCGGAGGTGGCGGAGGTGGCGGAAGGGTATAGTATGTGGTACCTTGATAAGAGTAGGGGTATGTTCCCAGTGGAGCGAGGTAAGGCGGAAGGAAAAGCCGTTGATGTGGGGTGAAGAGCTGCGGCGGCGTCGGAATCGAGCTTGAGGATGATTGCGAACGTGACACGCTCACAGAACCTTCGCCTGCATTTGTTCTGGGAGACGGCATTCTAGCTGGGGAGAACTCAGGGACATTAGGGTCAAGTGCCTTGGATAAGGCATCGCAGGCCATCTTGCTTGGCAGGTGGATGAGTTGACTGTCTATGCTCGTGTGGCAGGGAGGAACAAGAAGAGATTCGTCGTATTCTGTAAGAGTGGTGGGGGCAGTGGGACCGTCGTGTAGAGCAAGTTCAAAGACGTCGACAGCGCGCACTCAGGATGTTCGCTGATGGGGGTGAAAGAGCCCTCATGCAGCGTGATTTGCAATATCCCGTTGTGGGCAGTGAGGAAGCGAGGTTTTGATGAAGCGGTCTGTAGAATACTGGCTGAGATACTCTGGCAGGAGTGGTACCATTAAAATCATCGGGCTCCAGTAAGAAGGGTCCGAATAACGATCATGTGTTGTGTTGGCGCTGTGAGGACCCAGCCTACTTCAACACACCGTCTTCATCGCTACTATCGCCATCTCCATTCTTGACGCTGTTCAATTCTACGCGGTCCTCATCATCATCATCGTCTCTGAATCCCTGGGTGTTTGCATCACCATCACGGTCGAGAAGTGGAGCCTCACCCGTCGTAGCAACCACGCCTTGCTTCTCCGTCTCTTCCCTCATTCCGATAATCACGCTACCCGCTACCAGCATCGCTGCACCGAGCCACCATAGTGGTGGGAGACTCTCGCTGAAGATGATGAAGCTGAGCACAGCTGTGATGATGAAATTTGCAGACGTGTTGATGATGCTAACGCGCACGGTAGAGGAGGCGAGAGTCAAAGCACGGGTAAAGAGACCCCACATGATGAAGTTGAAGAGGAGATTCATGCCGAAGAAGAGCTGCTCATGGGGTCAGTATCTTGATAAATCTAGCTGAGGCGGAGAGGCGGGCGGAGACGTACACCCCGAATCGCATACTCGACGGCTTTATTGGAAGCACTAAGGCCGAGTGCTACAGCTATGGAGCTCGACCAGGAGGCTGTGAGCGTCGTGGTTGTGCTTGAGCATCGTTCAGCAAATTATGGGTAACGGTGACGCGGGGGTGTCTTACAGCTTCGCAAACACGCCGTTAAAGGCAGCGCATGCGCCGCTGGAGATGGCAAGAATCAGCCATGCTGATCTTGTTTGCGGGAGAGACATTGCCGATGGTTTGTTTCTGCGGAGAGGATGCAGGAACTGGAGTGGGAGGTAGTGTCGAGGTTAGTATCATGATTAATTCAGATAGGGTTGGCGATCTGCAAGGTACGGATGCCTTGCCGAACCTAGTCAGAAAACATGGGGTAGCTTCATGCAGCTTCACGTTATTCTAACCGTGACATACGCAAACACGAAAAGGGGCGCATATGTACGACGACGGCACAATGAGCGCATGCCATGTCATCGCTTCGTCACACTGGGTCATGATGCATCCAAGACATGAAGGAAAGGCACGGTGTATATGTAGTATGCGCATGATTCATGCTGGTTCCATTCTAAGGACGTTGGTCCTGGTGCAAATTGTAAATGCCAAACTCCAGACTCCTGCTATGCCAGAGGTATCGTGATCATTCCCTGTCCAAACTATAACTCCGATTAAGCGTGCCAGCATACCAATCTTATAGGCGGGCGCTTGAGAGACGGGCGACGCCGCATAACTCTTCTTCCATGCATTCTCAGCTGCAGCCGGTTGTCTAAACCTCCTAATATAGCTCTAAACATCTTCGACTATCAACGAGAACACTAGTTGTCTATGTCTCGCCAGGACGCTTAGCGTTGCAGCTGACGATCTTGACTCGGTCGGCGTGGATTGAATTGGTGTTGTCTAGCTTGAAGTTGATGTCCTTGATGATAAATGTCCAAACATCGTCGCAGAAGCGGTACGTGTCGAGATGTCCCTAAAGTAGCTCGAGTCAGCATGGCGAGGCTTGTCTGTACTGCGCAAGCGCAACCGACCTTAAACGTCAACCGCGCCTTGACCTTCTCCGAGAGCACATCGGCGACCGCTCTATCAAAGTTGGCGAGAATCTTCATGGCAAGCTGGGGCTCTATCCGGCGCTCGGTAATCAGGTGGTCCAGTGTATCTGTGAGAGAGCCGCCCAGGCTGCAGTGTGTTAGCCAACGCTGCCCAGACAGTGTCGCCATGGTCGCATGCCATACCTGCTTCGGCGGTAGAGCTCATAGTACTTGGTGTTATCGGTGGCCATGTTGCTGGTGTCTGCGGCGGACTGGGCGTCTGTGGGCGTGGTGACGTTTGGGTAGGAGGGCTGGGGAGGGCGGAGCGGAGGTTACTAAGCCGATGGTGCTAGCGCGCCGCGGCTTGTTCCGCCTGCATCATCGCCAGCTTCGCAGCCCGTTCATCACGACGAAGCTCCAGCTGCCCACCCTCACCATTCATCTCTGCCTCTACGACTACTCTATATCCAACATGTCTCTCACGTACGGAACGGGCGGCGCAACTGCTGCCCTCGGTGTGGTCGCCTTGTGTATGTGCAGCGCGCAGGGGCGTCAGCGACGGCATAGCTAACCACGGCCAGACATGCTCTTCCACAATGAAGGAGAGGCTTTCAACGTACGGACGCGCCACATGCCTTATACACGAACATGACTGATTGCGCACCAGGTCGGAGCTTTCCTCGAAACCGTATCGCCGTACACCTGGGCTAGTCTTGGAATCGCGCTGTGCATCGGTCTCTCCGTAGTAGGATCCGCATGGTATGTCTCCATGCAAAGAACATGCACACACATGGGTCGCATCTGACAGTCGCAAAGGGGCATCTGGACAACTGGTGTGTCCATCGTTGGCGGAGGTGTCAAGGCACCCCGGATACGAACCAAGAACCTTATCTCCATCATCTTCTGTGAAGTCGTCGCCATCTACGGTGTCATCATGGCCATCATCTTTTCCTCCAAGATGAACCAGCTTACCGACCCGGAGCTGCTCTACTCTGGATCAAACTACTTCACTGGATACGCCCTCTTCTGGGCCGGACTCACCGTGGGCATGTGCAACCTGATCTGCGGTGTCTGTGTAGGCATCAATGGAAGCAGCGCTGCCCTGGCTGACGCTGCCGACCCTGCACTGCAAGTTTTGGACGTACTCGGACTCTGGTCGCTTGCTAACTGCGTTCTAGGTTCGTTAAGATTCTTACCATTGAAATCTTCGCCGCTATTCTCGGATTGTTTGGGCTCATCATCGGATTGCTGATGCAAAGCAACGCAAAGGACTTCGAGTGAGCTTAGGTTGGCTTCACTGGCTTACACCATGTTTCAGAATGATGCACCAGATCGATCTTTGATCAAACTTGAAGGCAACCAACGAAGAGGTGCTTTCCAGACACCAGCACAGGCAGCTGGCTTGGACGTTACTGAGAGTTATTGTTGTAGAGATTGTACGATGTACATACGGGAGGCGCTTGTATAATGCATGTACCATGAGCAATCACCGGCGTTAAATACCAGTCATTTATTAGAAAATACCCTGACTATACTGCTTGCGTGAAGTTCAAGTCTGAGTAATCATTCGACGTAGGATTGGTGGTCCGTGCTCTAGTTTGGGGGAGGTGGGATGTTAAACCAGCTCCACTCTATTTGGACTCGACATCACCCTCTCCCAAAATGGCCGCTACTAATTCTAAGCTGAGAGCAGCAATTTTGGTAGTATCGGAGACTGCGTCTCAAGACCCTGCAACCGACAAATGCATACCAACTCTTAAGCAAGTCTTCGGCGATCTCGGAAACAACCAATGGGACGTTAGCGAGACCGACATCGTACCCGACAATGCTCTTACGATCCAGAAGACTATCAAGAATTGGACTGATGGACCCGAGCCCGTCAACTTAGTCGTTACTAGTGGGGGCACTGGTTTTGCCACGAAAGATGTTACTCCGGAGGTGCGCGGATCCTGGCTGAGCATAGCAGAGATCGAAGAACTGATCAGTAAAAGGCAGTTACACCATTGATAGACAGACATGCTCCGGGTCTCATGTATGCATAGTTGTTTGAATGATTCTCTGATTGGGAAACTAACACTTGGCCAGCCATGGTATGCTCACGACCTCGTATGCTGTCACACCTTGTTAGTCATACCACCCTCCTTTCAAACACATGTGCTGATTATTAAAAGTTGCCCTGATGGCACGGCCGGTTGCTGGAGTTCGAAAGCAGACTTTAATTTTGACCTTGCCTGGGTCACCAAAGGGCGCCAAAGAGAATCTAGAAGCGGTGCTTAAGCTGCTACCACATGCATGCATTCAAGCAGCCGGTGCAGATTCACGACCGCTTCATGCTGGTGGGGTAAAGAAACTGGAAAAGGATGCAGGCATCTCTTCTGACGGCGCTTCTGTTGCCGGTATGTCAGATGCTGTGTTCAACGTTTTAACTATCTGATCAGCACTAACGGACTATAGCAGGGACTGGAAATGGAGGTGGACATCACCACCACCATCATCATGGGCATGGCCACTCGCATGCTCATGGTAATCATGTGGGACCGAAGGCCCACACAAATCCAGAAGATCGCCCGCAGTCAAATGATCCTTCAGCAGGACCCACTAGAAGATACCGGTCTTCACCATACCCCATGTTGGCCGTCGACGAGGCCCTGAAACTCATCGCCGAGAAGACTCCAATTCCTATCGTAGAGAAAGTCCCTGTAAACATGAAAATAGGAGGTTCTGTTCTTGCTGAAGACGTCAAGGCAACCGAGTCTGTTCCAGCTTTCCGGGCTAGCATCGTCGACGGTTACGCAGTTAAGATTCCGTCGTCTGGCAAGTTTGAGAAAGGCGTGTACCCAGTTTCAATCATCTCACATGCTCAGCCTGGTGAAGTTCAGGAATTGAAGGAGGGTGAGATTGCGAGAATTACGACGGGCGCCCCACTTCCGCCTGGTGCCGATGCTGTAGTCATGGTAGAGGACACCGTACTCAAGACCTTGACAGATGACGGCCAAGAGGAAAAGGAAATCGAGATCCTTACCGACGAGATTACAGCAAATGAGAATGTACGTGAAGTAGGTAGTGATGTCAAGGAAGGCGAGATCATTCTGAAGAAAGGCGAAGGCGTCACAGTCGTAGGTGGAGAATTTGGACTTCTCGCTTCAGTCGGCACGCGAGAAGTATCAGTGTACAGAAGGCCAATAGTTGGTGTTCTTAGTACAGGAGACGAAATCATCCCGCACGACAGGGAAGGGCCCCTCCGACTAGGAGAAGTCCGTGATACCAATCGCCCTACACTCATCACTGCCGCCCGAAGCCACAGATTCGAGGTCATCGATCTAGGCATTGTCTCAGATAAGTACGTCTCTGCCATATTTTTTATTCATCCCCACCATTCCTGCTTCAACAAAGTTAACAACATCTCCCTCTATTAGACCAGGTAGCCTGGAGCAAACCCTTCGCGATGCTATGCGCAGATGCGATGTGATCATCACCTCAGGTGGTGTCTCTATGGGCGAGCTCGACCTACTCAAGCCCACCATCGAGCGTACCCTCGGCGGCACGATCCACTTTGGCCGCGTCAACATGAAACCCGGTAAACCAACTACGTTTGCCACGGTTCCCGTAAAAGACAACGCCGGCAACCCCGTCACCAAAGCCATCTTCTCCTTGCCCGGTAACCCTGCTTCGGCAGTTGTTTGCTTTCATCTGTTCGTGCTGCCGGCGCTGCACCAGCAGGCGGGTATCAAGCCCGTGGGACTGCCGCGCGTCAAGGTCGTGTTGGAAGAAGATATCAAGATGGACAAGGGAAGACCGGAGTATCACCGTGCGCTCGTAGTGACGAAGGAAGATGGACTTTTATATGCAAGTTCGACGGGAGGCCAGAGGAGCAGCCGCATCGGCAGTTTCAGGGGTGCAAATGCTTTGCTGTGTATGCCCAAGGGAGAGGGAAGTATGGCTAAAGGAGAGAGAGTGGATGCGCTGCTCATGGGCAAGTTGGGAGAGGTGGAGCGCTGAAGACGGAATGGCAATGTTGTTGGACAGAAAGAAGGATTGATTGATGGTCTGTCTAGAGCTAGGTACTTCTCAGTTGTTTATACGGAGTGGTTGTCTGGAGTGAGAGTGATCGATAGTGAATGGTGCTAGTGCTGTGAATTACGTGATAGGAGTCTGCATCCAACAAATGTGTGAACCCCTGTTATCTTGTCTTGCTTGTCACGAAGAAAGCGTATTTTCATTCTTTCAAGAGGTAGTGGCGTGTACGTGATTGACTTTTCTTCAAAAGATTACGGAAGCAGATATCGGTATGTGTCTACTATATTCTACTTCCCGTCTTGCATTAATGACATACAAACCATTCAAATGTTAGGTTTGAGCGATATGGAGGCCTATGGTTCGTCATCTGCGTACGAACATGTATACGTGGAATACGTACAGTTGATACCACAATGCTATACAAGCACCCCTTTTGGCTATTTTTTGTTTTTTTTTCCTAAAGAAAGATGGCAAGGAAGGCTGTCTGAGATAATTCTTGGTCATGACCAGGTTTCTTCTTTGCATTATTAATTAATCTATTTGTTCGCCTTTGTCTATCTACGTAGCAAGAACATTATCTATTACCATCGCAGTATAACAGGAATACTTTTCTTTTACCTAAACATCCATTGAAACTTATCTTCGTTTTGAATTTCACCCTTTGCGCTATGTAGTAAAGGAGGCGCTACTCTTACATAAGAAGGAAAAGTCAAATGACAAAAATACACAAAGGAAATGAGAGCTGACTAAGATACAGGTTCCCAGCAGGCTGGGAAGAGAGGGAATTGAATCCCAACATACTCGCTGACAAACGAGTCGAGATGGGGGGGGGGGGGGGGGGGGGAAGAGAAAGTCGGGGATACCCAAGGCCGATGCCGGACCGAAGCCAATACCACACCACGCACCGTCCCGTCCGGATCGTTAGTAATTCGTCGACTCCATGCCCCATCTGAAGAATCTAATCCATCATCCCATGCATCCAGGGACAAAAAGAAACACCGACGCTAATCTCAAGGACAGAAGATGACAAAAAAACAAAAGAGACAAACAAACGAAAAGAACGTCGAAAATCAATGATTCAACAGAAAAAAAAAGAAAGTCAGGGTATCAGTCCGGGGGGATAGTACATATAAACAAGCTGGTGGCTGTCCTCCTCCTTCCCCCCAATTTAGTCTGCTGCACCGGACTTTGTGGCGATGTCTTCGACGGACAGACTGGGCCTTGTTGATTCAGCGCAGGACTCGAGAGCCTTTCTGTAGGCATTTGTATTTGCAATTTGCGTCTCGTAGTGGTCTTTGAGTCGGCGCTGACGTCGTTCTCTCTTGTACATCCATTGCACAGTAAGAGCTAGTCCGATTATGATGCCGCCGAGGATGCCGCCGAGGGTGCCGCCGACAATGGCAGTTTGATTCTTTTGCTGGCTACATGTGGGTGCGGCGGACGTTGTAGGGGCCGGACTGGGAGATGCAGATTCTTGCTTGGGGCTGTCGGTTGCTGTTGGAACCGGGCTCGGCATCTGGATGGTTGCGCTTAGAGGTGTCGTAACTCGGGGTGCTGTAGGGTCATTGCAGCAGCTTTTGGTTGAGTTGGCTGCGCGACAACAGTATTCGCCTGAGTCACAGGTTTGGAGTTGCCATCCTGGGAATGAGTTGGTGTTTTTGAGTAAGCTGGGAACTGTTGAACTGTTAGAGTTTGTAGGATGTTGGGATACAAGTTTCTGTAGACGTACCATCTGGGCATTGTTGTGGACATGCTACATCCTTTCCTGTGGAATCTGTGCAACCTCTTGAAAATATCATGCCAATTGAGGCTCCTTGGGTTCCCATACACAGTCCATTGCTGAGGCACATGTCGCCACTGGCGCAACAACCACTGTTCTTGGTGCTAGGGTTGCATGGCGTATATGATTTATCGAGCACCGATCCGTCAACGCCATAGCATTGCTGGCTCTTTACAACCGCCGCCAAAGTCACAAGGACCGTTAGGAGAGACCGACACGCAAGCATATTAAACAAAAGACGGTAACGAAAAAGTAAGGAGTGACTAAAAGACAAGTAAAGAACAAGTCGCAAGGACTAGGCCAAAAGTAAGTGATTGAACTGATGATGTTGAGAGTCTACGGAGATGTACAGACCGACGCCTAACCACCACATATATGGCATGAAGAGAGGATTGCAGGGCCATGTTTAGTGTGCGGTCCCTACTCTGCAGTGTTATGCGACGGAAACCCTGTGCAACTTGACGTGCGCTGGCTGAGCTGACGGATTAGCAGGGCATACCCAGGCGCGCCATGAAACAAGGCGGACAAACCCGGTTGGTATGGTCCCGCAAGCCTAGGAGTCGGGCTGGGGTAACGCAGCGAACCGGCCGCTCGTGACCAGGCATAAGACGTCGAGCCCAGGAGAATTTAGTCCAAAGGTAACAAAAAGCAAAGGCAACAGGTCGTCAGGGCGCTTCTGTCTGGCTCATTTCCAGGGTCATGCAGCTGCAGAGCACGAGCGCATCCTGCTGCAAGCCTCCGTGTTTTGACCTATTTTGACGTGTGCCAGGCAGGCTGTTAGTAATTGCTTTTGCTTGGCCCTGGCCGTAAACAGAAGGCAGTTCAAGATGAGTGAGAAGCACACGGCAAATGGATGACCAAGAGAGTGTTGCGCCCAGGGGGGGTGGAGGGAAGGTTTGAGATGCAGGGTGAGGTGATTGAGTGAAAACACATGATAGGTCAAGCCTCGTTCTCGGCCACCCAGCCACGAAATGTCCCTCCCGCTCTTCTCTGCCATCTGGGCCATCGACACGTCTTTTTTTCGCTTTGCCATGCGACCCCATCACCGTTGTAAATGGTACCGCCAGCCGTTCTGTCAGTTATCGTTGGGTAGAGACAACGGCCAGCCCCCATTCATTAGCTCAGCCAGGCCAAGAAGCTAGCGACCGGCCGAGCTCACAACGGCTGCTTCAGTCCGTCTGCTAGGCCATGTCATCGCAATACGCACCTGTAATTGCTTCGGGCTGTGGCCCCAGCCTCGCAGTTGGTATTTTTTCTCTCTTCTGATATGAAGATCGCCAGTCAGATCTCAGACCGCCGATACCCGGAAACTGTAAATTGTCACAACTCCCCTGATTGGGATCCAACCCAACCGGGAGCTCCCTACGTCACTGATCTACGTGGAAGTTTGGCCTGTGGCCTTTTTTAGTCGTCTCCGTTTCTGTTTCAAGAATTGGTTGCCAAACATGTGTTCTGGCCTCCTGTTATGAGACACACGCAAGGTCGCGCTCCTGGTTGCGTTTGAAGAACGCTTTACGTACGATTTGAGACCCATGCGCGCGAACGCGTATACGCGCACTAGGCATACGACACCGTCAGCCGGTGCCCGAACAACCGATTTGAAAGTAAACAAGATCAATTGACGCATTCAGAAGACAGGTCGTGTTACTCATTTGCTGTAATCGTGTTCAACAAATGGACGCGATGATCCCGACTCTGCCAATGGTCACAATCGCATATTACCGACCGGAACCAGCTCCTATTACCGAACAGTTACAGGTGCAACCCTGTCGGAAGTATTGTATTGTGCTCCCCAAACTTTACAAAAAAATGCGCGGATGACAACCCGAGGCGCCATTGCTAGCCGGAATTGGCAGACCATACCAGCAGGCCCAAGCAGCAGCCAGACACCAGAGTGGTTCAGCCACGGAAGTTCATTGCAACTCTCTGAGCGTTTCATCCACCCTCCGAACATTCTCGCCTCGACCATCATCGTCAACGGTCCAATCCAGTAAATTCTGCTTGGCCTTCTCAGCCCAAATCCTTGCGTCCTTGACCATTCCATGCCCTGCATACACGTATGCCAGTCTCTCGTAATCCTCAGCCAGCAGTACTTCTAAGCCTTCCAAACCCGCAATCGACATGACCTCCTTCTCCCATTCCACAACTTGTTGCGCGTTGTAGGTTTCCGCCGTTAGGTTCTGGAGTGTTTTCTTAAGACGAGCAAACCTTATCCGCCGCTCGTCGCTTGCTGTAACATCGTCGTGCGACGCAGTGCACAATGAGCACGTACACTCAAAATTCCATCCGTCTCTGTACAGTTCCTGCCTTTCTTCGCGAGTCAAGTCCACCCTTCCGTATGAGATGTTGATTTCTTCTCCTGCGACAATATCTCGTTTGGCCTTGATTTCCATGGATAGTGTCTTGGCCACGAAGCGTGCAAGCGCATTTGGCTGGCAAGCATGATTGATGCGGGAAACGGATGGGAAAAGACAGATATAGGCATTGTCGACATTGCCATCAGCCAGTCGACAAGCAAAAGAGTTGGTCTTCATAACGTCCTCGATCAGGCTACCACCCAGACTCTGGTCCAGTGCGGCGACCATCTCACGGTCTTCTCTGGGAAGTCGGTCGAGCGCAGAGTTAAAGAGGATTCGACCCTGGGAATGCGATACGTGTGCAGGGAAGTGGGAGCTTGCGATTATGTGGGCAGGATCGAGCAGGATCGTCTCTCCTTTCTTGATAAGTTCTGTTGTGAAAAGACCTTTGCCTTTGCCTGACACAGAGCGTACTTGGAGGCCACCTCTGCCGATGGAACGTTTGTTCGTCTGGTCGGTAAAGTTCGTGGATATTTTGCCCGCAGCAATCGATGTCGCAATGATGCTTAGACCGTGGCCGCTACCCGAGTTGGCGGTTGTATGTGTGCAGTAAACCTTCTCTTTCCCTCTGACACACACTGGCTCGTGTGACCATATCGGGTGCTGAAATGACGGCGTGGACTCTGCTGGTCTCGAACTCGTGTCTGCATCTCGACACTGTTGTAATTGAAGTGGTGTTTGTATCTGTGCTGCAACATGTAACGATGGATTCGCACATTGTGATGGCTTGTGGATATGTGACGCAGCAAAGGCGCATGCACCGCCCAAAGCAAGAAGGACCCCGAGAGAGTTCATAGTGTTGACTTACGGTTCTGAGGTTGTACCGCAGACCAAAGTCTATTTCCTTTCCCCTTCTCCGTTGATTCTGTAACACGTCTGCAACAAACACCGTCAGGTAGCTGTATCTTTGCACACCACCCATCCTGAAACCCATTGCATCTCTTGAATTTGCGTCTTTACCCATTAGATATTACCGACGGTTATGCGGTCGTTCAATGTCTTTCGTTGTAGCCAGTGCATATTGACAGCAATCTGAATTGAGCCCCAAGGATAGCATTGCGGAGGCGCTAACCATCAACCCGGTACTAGGGCCACGCCTCCTTAGTTGATCACATCCGCCCCCGGTCTATCAGCCCTATGTGCAGCCTGAAACAGTGCCCTCCTCCCCATTACTGTGCCTTTCTTCATACGACCTCAGACCAAAGCCCACATATGACGTCTGGCCCTGCCCGCACCACCCTTCTACTGACTCACTACAACCTCCACTTTTTGCCCGCGCTCACACATCGTGGTATCAGCTCAGCCTCGCTGATTAAATGAGTAGGAGTTGCACAGGGATGTCCATGCCCCTTGTCCCAAATTTGCGGCTCGTGCTACCTCACCGGCAGTTGCGTGACGCGACTTTTTTTTTCTCTTTCTTCGCGCAACGTCGTACAGCGCGGCTCTTCGGAAAAAGACTCGGCTATGAGGCGAGAAGAAAAAAGTGTCAGAATAAAATACCTTGATGAGGTATTGACAGGTGGCACAGCTGCGGCCAAACGGGCATTAGCACGGACTTACCGAAAAGTGTATGTGGGCGTCAAGCAGATTTGGGCACGATGCAGGACGGGTAAAAAGCAATACGAGATAATAGCAGACCTGGTGTTACCTGAGATGGAAGCATGCATGCAGACCCCGATAGTCCAGGTGGTCTTTCTTTCTCGAACAAAAAAGCAATCATTCACATCCTGCGCTCATCAGCCGGCCTATTTTTACGTACTTGTTGCAGTTATGAAGTGTATGATTGTTAGCAAGCATATGTGTATTTCTCCCCCACTTCTAAAAATGGATCAGGGTTGGACATTAAAAAATTCCTCCCATGGTACCGATCTGCAGGTCGCCGCATGACTTTGTTCAAGGTGAATTTCCAGGACATCGAGAATATAAGGGAAAGGGGAAGATTACACCATTCTTATTGACTAGGCAAGCTGGGTTGACAAAAGTAGATATCACCCCTTCCTCAGACTGGTCGCTAGGAATTCTAGCTACATGTCATACGTAGATATACCGTAATTTAATGAATAGCCAATGAAGTTAGGATTGCAAAAATTGACGACCGTGTTCTAGTATATGCCGCATGAGTTGAATGACACTTCTCCTTCCCCGTTCTAGTCAAGTTAAAAAAAATAGTTCTACTGCACAGTACGTGTCACACATAGTTGAGTGTGAGTTACTTATACAAAGAAAATTCAAAGCAAAGTAAAAGTATGAGCAGATATGATTGAATCTTCAAAGAGACGTGACACTAGTAGATTCCCGCGCTGTCATCAGATCAAGCACCCTTCCTCTTGTCTTTCTAGGTCACACTCAACCAAATTCTCAAAAAGAAAACTCGCTTTTGCCCTATCGAACAAAAGTTCTATGGCAATGATTCTCGGACGATACCGAGAAAAAATAAAACAAAGGGACAAGGACAGACGACCCAAAGAACTCTGCGACTAGTTTCTTTTGTACAGCATGCGGATATCTACATGGCAAACGGTAAAGTATAGTTACCGCAAGCTACTTCCTAACATACTTTGTGCACCAGGCAGATTCAGGTAACTAAAGGATGCGCAAATGCTACAGGAACACGAGCAGAACAGTATCTGTACGACCGATGTTGCATATACGTCGAGAGACAATAACAAGGGCAAAGAAGGAAAAAAGAACCCAGCGAGCAGACACTGCAAGGGACCAACCGTTGAGAAAAGCCCAAAAAAAACGAAGAAAGAAAAAGAGGAAGTAGAGTAAACACAGCCAGAAGTGAAATCGAACCCACGGTTGTCTGCCTAATCACACAAACAAGTACCCACTCCCATCCCCCAAAAAGGAAAGTACCCACTCCCTTGCGGGCGTGAGTGTTAAAGGCATCTAACGATGCCTGCCAAAGCGGTGTTTCTTGTAGCTACTTTCCTGAAAATACAGCACAATAATAAAATACATATACCCAATATAATTTAGGTTGGAACGGAGAAGTAGCTTCTTGGATGAAGTGAGCTACATACCCCAAAGAGGGAACGAATGGCGTTGAGCCGCGTGAGCAAGGCTGCTGCCTAGAGTTGAGATGATTACGGGCGTACGTAGCGCGCACGCGCGCGCCAAGAAAAACCTGGTCACTTCTGATTTGGAATCGGTGGATTGATTTGTACATATGTATGTAGGGACACGCGTAATCGTCTCACCCGCATGGCAGCATACTGGTGGCTTAGAGTCGCCGTTTGTGAAACTGCGCTGATGTGAGATTAGTCTGGACGCGCCGAACCGCCGCCCACCAGTTGGATGAGGACGTTGTAAGGCCCCCCCTCCTCTCAACTGAAGAGTGGCAGATGTTTGTTTTTTTCTTGTGTACGCGCGAGAGTGTCAAGAGTATGTTTTGTAGGTAACACGGTGCGAGCGAAGATAGGTAGCTTTAAAACTCTGTAGAGAACCCGGCAAATTGTGCCTCTCGAGCATGACATAGGAAAACAAGTCTGTCTGTCTCTCCTCTCCTCTCCTCTCCAGGGGGGGTTTAAGCACGGTTGGGAGAACGCGTTCTTTTTTTCCACTCCCCTCTCAACAAACGACAAACGCCATAGATGCAAGAAAAAAGAAAAAAGATTGAGAACAAAGCTTGTCCAGGTATCGATCGAAGTCGAAGAAAAGAAAGCGCAAGGACCAGACTGTCGAATCCTCAAAGCGAGGCTGAGGCAAGGGAGACCGATACTGGGTCAGCCCAACGGTACACACAAAGACAATAGGAATGTGCTAGATAGCAAGATAGCCATGGGATATAACGCCGTCAAAAATGCAAATCTTCATCCTAAATCCACCCACCCTAAACCGTCGGTCGTGAATCATAGATCGTCGTCGAGATCGATCGCATCTGGGTTCGCGGTTGGCTCTTCAGCAGGCTTGATGTTGCCACCCTGCGGGCCGGTGCTAGCAGCGACGAAGCCAGCAGGTGCGCGAGCTTGGCGTTCGAGAGCAGCCATTGCGTCTTCGTCGGCATTGTCTGCAGTCCCGTCTTCGTTGGCGGGCGCACCGTTTTGTTGGCCGCGGGCAACAGCTTGGGAAGCGATGAAGTTGACGTCGGTACTGCATTTGTCTTAGCAATGTGGCTCAGCATTCTGAAGAGGTGTGGTACGTACTTGTATTGAGCCTGGACGCTCCGCTTGATGCGTAGCATCTCCTTGTAGGTGTCTTCGTTTCCGTGTTGAACTTCGAAAGACTCCCACTTCTTCCAGAACTCGGGGTTTGTCCTTGGATCGCAAAACTGACTGGCATGGCCATAGATGGCACGCGCTCGGTCAATTTCTCCAAGACGCCGCTCCATCTCAGCAAACTTGAGACACATTTCCTTGGCTTCTGCGTCAGGCAGGGCGGCAATGGCGCGCTCGTAGATTGGCCGCGTAGAAGTGAGACCAAAGTTGGACGCCGACTTTGTAATGTAGAAATTAAACATTTCCATCCTATCTTCGTCCGCTACGGCACGTGTAGCGCGCTCGTAGATGCGCATGGCGTGCCTGGCCAGACCTCGATCTTCTTCAAGTGCACCGTACATGAGGTAGAGGACCTTTGCGAATTTGGGAGGGCAGTCTTCGACAGCCTGTTCAAATAGATCTCGTAGCCGCTCCATGCCAATCTTCCGGTCAACGGCCTTGGTCAAATACAGGTTCCAAATCTCGAAAGCGACAGGGTAGCTGAAGAGGTCGAGTCCACGCTCGTATACCTTGAAGCAGTCTTCAAAATACTTGTTCTCTTCCAGCAGATTGGCGTAATTGACAATGGTCTGTGGTGTAGCAATCCGAAGCTCGAAAATTCTTTCGTATATCTTCCTCGTTTCTTCTAGAGTGCTGACACTCTCGACAAGATCAACGTAGAAACTCCAAAGCTTCCAGCTCTTGTGTACACGCTGTTGCGGCGACAGGGATTCGTCAAAGTAGTCGACATTGGATCGCTTTGGTGCTTGGGTAGCCTTGGCCATAATGTCGACGGCCTTATCGAAATTTTCGTTGCGGAGCTCCATCTCTGCCCATTCGCACCACATCTCAGCCAGCTCGGAGACGGACTTGAAGGGCACTTTGACGGCCTTTTCCATGATGACACGCGCATTCTGAAGGTCGCCGCCGGCTTCGTAAATCTTAGCGTAATTGGTCCAGAGTTCGTGAAATTTGCCAATCGCCTTCTTAGGGTTGATTGCGGCAATGGCATCGGTGTACGTCTGCACCACCTCTTTCTTGTTATCGCCCCACAGAGCAACACGCTTTTCCCATTCAATGACGTTGTGTGGGTTCTGTCGCAGCATGACATCGTTGAGCAGGAACGGTCTTCTTTGCATCAGCGACTCGAAGCGAACCATGCGAATATCGAGGTCGGCATCAGCGGCTTCGTCGATTTTACCCTTCTCTGACCGTACAGCGGCCTCATTGAGCTTGATGCCAATCATGGCTTCCTCAGCTTCGACGTATGTGTCAAAGACGACAGAGAAGTCGCGCACAGTCATGACTGTCGTTACACCCTCTTCAAAGACGTCCCGCGCTTTCTCATATTCACCCTTGTGCATCCAATAGCGTGCCAGACCGACCCACAAAATACCGCGCTGATCGGGAAACTTGGCAATGCCGCTCTGGATAATCTTCTCGACGTCGATGCCGCTGTCGTCGCTCGTGTCGATTTCCTTTGCGTGGTCGATGATGAGATCGATCATCTCGGTCCAGAACTGGAAGGGCCCTTTTGCTTCTTTGCTCTTGAAACGCGGATTGTTAAGAATCTCCATGTACTTCTTGACAGCCTCGGTGTACTTGCGCATGTCCTTGAGCAGCTCGATGAAATCTTCGGCATCTTCAGGATGAATCTGCATGTACCGGCGCCAGATCTTGACAGCGGTTTCGCCGGATGCAGATGTCGCGAACGGTCGGTACAGGGCCCAGATGCGGTTGTGCTGGGTCAGGGGCAGCGCACGCAGTGCTCGGTCGAAGGTGCGGCGGGTCGTGGTAACGAGCGGCTGCTGCATGAGAAAGTTGAGGTACATTTCCCAGATACGCGGCATTTTATTGAGCAGAACGAGCGCACGCTCAAACAGAGCATTGACCTTGACATAGTGCGGCGCGAACTTGGCCGGGTTCTTGTTGGCGAGGTGCTTAGTACGCAGCTCGAGATACAGCTTCCACAGCTTGTAGGAGCGCGGGAGCGTGGTCACGGCGCGCTCGAGGACGAAGGCCTGCTCGAGAATGCTCCCACGTGACTTTTTGAAGCTGTAGTAGTCGAGCCATGGCTTGACGCTGCCGGCATTGCGCTGGATGTCTTGTTCGTACGCGACGTCCTGGTCGGTGATGAGGAAGAGGTCCGTCGAGGGCTCCATCTTCCGCTTGGAGGGCCGTGAGAGGCTCGCCGTCACGGTCCTAAGGAGTTCGCCGGGCATGGTTGCGCCAGTGCCAGGGCGTGTAGAGGCCCACGATGGGCAGGAAACTGAGGGGGTTCGGGACACGACGGACTGATGAAGCGTGTCGCCGGAGTAAAGTTCTGAGGGAAAGAGCGATGAAGTCCGAGCGGTCAGCGTCCGCCTGCAGCCAATGGGCTGCGGGCTGCGGGCACTGCACGGTAGAGTTGGCAGGCGCGGGTGCACGGACTCGTCTCAGACAGCTTCCCGGCAGAGCTGCGTCACGTTCCGCCTGGTTCACTGAGAGCCGACTGCGCCTGCCTTACTGGGCCCGAGACATCCAACCACGCTTTCTGTTTCCGTAGCTCGGTCAGCACTTCTATACCCGCTTCTTCGCCCCCTCCCATCCAACTCCCCCACCCCGAACACCACCGCGTCGAGCTGCAGCCATGTCTGGCAGTGGGGTATGTGCAGCTCCCGCCATAGATGCAGTGTCACAAGCAGCAACAGCTGAGGCTAACACCACCCTCAGGCGAGAGAGGCCGTCTTCGCGACACGCCAGTCGCTGGGCATGATGAAAAGCAAGCTCAAGGGGGCCCAGACTGGCCACGACTTGCTGAAGCGAAAGAGCGAAGCCCTGACAAAGTACGCATGACCCTCTCTCTGCGCCATGTTTCTGAAGCTCTGCTAACCACGGCCAGGCGTTTCCGAGGTACGTCCACGCCCAACACTTCTCTGCACCACTGCCACCCCATTGTAGCTGAAACGCCTTTTTAGAAATCACCCGCCGCATCGATGAGGCAAAGCGCAAGATGGGCAGGGTCATGCAGGTTGCTGCTTTCTCACTGGCCGAAGTCACATATGCTGTTGGCGGTGACATCGGCTACCAAATCCAGGAATCCGCAAAGCAGGCGCGCTTCCGTGTGCGCACCAAGCAGGAGAACGTCTCGGGTGTTTTCCTCCCGCAATTCGAAAGCTTCACCGTCGAGCAGAACAACGACTTCGCCCTGACGGGACTGGGCAAAGGTGGCCAGCAGGTGCAGAGGTGCAGAGAGACATATGCAAGAGCTGTCGAAACACTAGTTGAATTGGCCAGTCTGCAGACAGCTTTTGTTATATTGGACGAGGTCATCAAGGTCGTCAACCGTCGTGTCAACGCCATGTGGGTATCTTCCGCTTTCGTTCCAAACAGCTACCCAAGCTAACTACTATCAGTGAGCACGTCATTATTCCCCGAACCGAAAACACCATCAAGTACATCAACTCCGAGCTGGATGAGCTGGACCGAGAAGAGTTCTACCGCCTGAAGAAGGTCTCCAAAAAGAAGCAGAACGATGCTGCAGATGAAGAAGCCGCAAGAATTGCCAAGAAGGAAGAAGCGCAGGAGACGAAGGCGCCCGAGCAAACTGTCGAGACCAAGGACATGCTTGCCGATGAGGACAATGAGGACGTCATCTTTTGAGCACTCCGCCGACACATTCAAAGTATCTATTGGCGTCGCCTGCCTTCCTGCGGCCGGTCATGCTTTTTGCACAACCTTTTCCTCATTGAATCGGCTTGAAGTTGACGGTATTCCTGCTTGAAACTCTCGGCTTTCCAATATGCCGAGACAGCCTTTCGAGTCCAGATAACGTTCTCGACCCAGCACTGCTCTTCGTTTAGTCTAGAGGAGAGATAAGTATTGTACCATAGTATTGCGATAGTAAGCGTTCAGACAACAGGGTATCTATTGTGTCAACCCGTATCTGGTGTTCAATCTTGAACGAGGTATCATAACTGCACAAATCCACAAGCAATAATCCATACGCAATAACCTACTGCTGCCGCTGGTACGTGACTTTCATCGGCTTGCCCTCGGCGCCAATCGGAGTATTCGCCGTCGCCTCTTTCGCTGTGATCGCAAACTGCTCGTTCTCAAACTCGGCAAAGGCAACGGCCCTGACCGAGACCAGACGCACTTCCTTGAAGCCCTCGAAGCGCTCGAATATTTCTGTAAGGTCGTCCTCGTCGACATCGCGGGGAATGTTTTGCAGGAAGAGCGTCTTGTTGGGTCGAACGTACTCGTCGGGAACGGCTGCTGCTCCAGTTTTGGCCGCACGCGGCTTCTCTGCAGCGACGGGATTGGCTTGCGCTTTCGCATCTTCTTCTGCGCGCTTGAAATCTGTACGAGTTAAGCATGGGACAAATGATATGTCGAAAGGTGCGAGTCGTACCCTTGAGCATTAGACGCTTTCGCTTGTGGTCCTCGAACATGTCCGGCACTTTCCGCTTGACTGTCTCGTCGCTGTGTGTCTTTGCCCTATGCACCTTCATGACCTTGCCATACATTTCGAAGCCGTTCATCTCCTCCACAGCCTCGAGCGCTGCCTTCTCGCTGTCGAATACGATAAACGCCTGTCCCTTCCGTTTCAGACTGCTCTTCGCAATAACATCGAGGATCGGTCCGTAGTATTGAAACACTCGAGTTAAGGCTTGCTTCATAGTATCGATCTTGACACGCTCCTCGAGGTTGTTGACCTGGTACTGTCAGCACGCCAGCTGTCGAACAGAATGCGCAACGCGTATCGTGGCCTAAACTCACATAGATTCTACAATTCTGTATTAGCATCATAGGGACCTACCTTTTCGGCACGATCGCACTTACGTTTCAATAGGCACAGGGTATTTGCTAGGATCTATGAGGCTGCCGCCCATTACTACGCCCTCCATCTTGTCCGCCATCTTGAGGCGACTGCTGCGGGTGGAGTGGAGTGGTTTGGCGTGGTTTCACCTAACAAGAGGTGAAGCTATCCACGTCCTAGATTCGAGATACATGCCAAGCACGCTAGGCTGCGCGCTCACGTGACAGCGCCTTCATCTGAGGCTGCTCGCCTGATGCTGCACTACTGATACTTTAGGTATAGCATTGTTAATTCACTACGGGCTACTTCATAGTTCTCTGCCTTTTCCTCGCAATTAATAAGTTTCGTGTCAAATATGCTCGAAATTATGGGCATCAAAGGTTCATCCGCACCACCAGGGCTCAGATGGCGATCTAACCCGTTCTTCATCGTCCTCACTGTTGGCACGGGAGCATTCGTAGACTTTTTTTCTGTATGGGCTTGTCGTCCCGGTACTTCGACTACCCACTGAGTCGGAGCTAGTCGAGAGGTTGGACACCTCCCAACTTGTTGCGCTCTACGCTGATCTGCTAGCAGCTAATGGGGTGGAACTAGCAAGCATCGGTAGTCCTGGTGTTGTCGAAGCAGGAAATGTGATTGAGAAGTACTACAAAGCGAACAAAGACTTGTTTAAACAGGCGCCATACGCGCAGCTGTATTGCATTAACAACATGATTTGGAGCGGCGGGCTGACGATAGGCCCATTGCTTGCTGGTTTACTAAGAAAGAAGATTGGACATGGAAATATGAATGCAGTGCTCGCTGGTCTCTGTGTACTTACGGCTATCATTTCGGCGATTTTTGTTGGTGGAAAAGAAGAAGATTACGATCTGAATAGTGAGCATGACGATCGAATGCAAACCTGACGCTTTGAATATCATACAAAAATGACGGTAGAATACAGTTTACCTGCTATGTAGCTTACTTAACAAAATAAGTACGCGAATACGGTTAGTCGCAATCTGTCTCATACTGACTTATACTCTCAACATCTGTATCAGACCATTAGTCTTTTGACTACTACGTATTCATCTCCAATGACCATCAGTTAGTCGAGTAGCTACAGCAGGTTCAGGAACTTAAGATCCTAATAGTCTTCCCTTATTTTTGCACATAGTAAAGTGATTACTGCTGTCTGGAACGATACTAGATGCAATGAAAGATACTGCTGTTATGTTGATGCTTTTAAAGAAAAGCATTCTATGACGAGTTTTTACTTGCTATCGTGCCCAGTATTCCAGGTCTCTTATCGCTAGTATACGTACGAGTAGATTTGTTGATGGCTGTTGACATTGCCGAATAACAGTGTTTTCCATTGTATTTCCGCTACATAGCGTATATCTTTGCCATCATCTCATGACACAATGTTCTTCTCAAACTGCATGGAGGTCACTCACTCTCTTTTTTGAATACATCCTGAGATGTTTTTGCGTAAGATGCGTAAATTTTGAATCTGGGGGTACATAGATAAAGGTCGTCATTCCAAAAATTTGCTCTCCTGCTAAAAGCTTTCTTGGACAATAAACCCCGATATTCATGCTCGCGGCCATGATATCAGAAATATTATCAATCGAATCAGCTTGCTTGAACCTCAGCTTGCCGAATTAGTTATTAACAACACTGCTGAGGTATTAAAGCTTGTCGGTTCACTAGCCTGAACGCATCATGTAAGGTTTCTTGTTGAGCTTTTTTAATTGAAACACATGGGATTAGACAATGACTCAGAACTAAAGATTCACTTAAATGTCTCCGCGAGTTCTACAGTTTAATCTGTTCAGCACTGAAACTTCATCTACCCATTCACGGAATAGCCAACGTGAGACGATAAGCCAATATCAAAAGAAATCTGCGTTAGGATAGCCTGTCACCTTTCTAGGCGCTCGATCTCATCAACGCCATACAAAACAAGACATAGAAAGAATACAATAGTGTATAAGAGGTCACAAAAGAATGATAATATCTATAGCCACGTCTTTACGTGACAGTACATGGAAAGCTCAGATCACAAAAGCAATATTTTTGGCCCAGAAGGTAGAGGCGCACCTTTTAAATGATGCTGTCGTTCCCATGGCCAGGTAGTTCATTTGAGGTTTTACTGCGACATCTTCATTGGCTAAGAACTCTTGTTGTCGACAAGAATTCGATTTATTTCCGACCAAGGGTACGATAATTTGCACAGATGGTATCTAAGCGCATTGGCTTGATGCCGACTATCGGCCTACGTCTGGGTTCAAAGTCAAAGATCCACTTTCGGTCGTGCGGTCACGCGGAACGGTCGTGGTTTCGCCATGATTCGGTAAACTTAGTGGTGGGTTAAGAAATGGTGACGGACGGCATAACGATGTAGCGACGGAAACTTCTCCAACAAAGTACGGGATAAAAAAGAATGACCCCAGGCCTTTATTTAAACCAGGAGAAGTAGCAGTATCATTAGAGCGACCATTCGAGACGTACCGTTCGTACTAAAATCTATACAGGAGGGCAAAAACGAATTATCCAGGCACTATTTGAACTATCATTTGAATATCGCTAATCGTGCTTTGGTGTTCGCTTACGGTAGAACCGATGTATTAATGGATTCACTGCCTTCTTCGGTATCGGCACCGGCACCGAAACAAGTACTGGTTTGTGCTCAAACTAAGTAGCTGTCAATCTATTCGCCACAACGCATAAACGGTAAAACTCTATTGGCTGTTTGTATCGCCTCAATCCTTCAATGCTACCCAAAGACACTTCCATAGCCCAGTGGCAAGACGCCCATGACAGAAGGCTAAACTTTGACAGAATGTCATCCACGTGTTGTGGCGGAGCTAAATGTGGAGCTCGTAGTCATATCTTTTGACTGTTCCCACCAGTAAACTAGCAAGCAACTATGGACGCAGTGAGGAAATAATATTTAGCTTCAACAAAGAAGGACAATTAACTAATCGTACAGAATATATCGAAGTTATATACAAACCAATGTCGATTATAGAAGGCTTGTAAGGACGTAAGTCAGCAGGGAGCGGTGATTTGGTCGGTTCGGTTCGGTTTTACCCAACTGCCGTTGATTCGTAAGACTGTGATCACCAACAAACCAATCTTGCATTCCCTTGTTGCAGACTAAGCATTGATCGTCTTACAAGTCAAGACCGACTTGCCACCCCTATTCCCTGGTGTGCACTCAATGGGGGATGTGCTTTCGAAAACAAGCTCTACGCTGCCGTTCTTCGCGCCCGTAAACTGAATATTGGCGCTTGCGTTCGCCGTATTCATGCCAATGCCTGCACCAATTTGAATGCTACCCGGAGTCATCGTAAACCCACTACCCAAACCGAAGTCACTAGAGCCGGCTTGGAGACCGCCTAACACGATATGTCAGTTTTGATGGATTGCATAAGGTGGGGACTAGCTTACCCCCGTAAGATTTGTCCTCTTTCCAATTGATGCCGCAGCCAACGCCGATGTCACCAAATGGTGTGAGACTACCAGCTGCTGCGACATTTCCAGAGCCGAGAGTGGATGTGCCATTTTTCTCTAGGCTTGTGATTTCTACGCCACTAGCTCTAGGGTGCTGGTGTGGCGTTGCAGATGCTAACATCTGCATAGCAAAGAATGGCACTATAATTTGACTAAACATCCTGTCGACGAGGTTGCGCTCCGATGTAAACGAGGGTGAGTAACAAAGTCACTTGGAGTGAATGCTAAAGTAAATCGAGGCTGAGAGAATGAAAATGAGATTTGAGTTCTAGGGGTAGCAGATGTTTTTATCAATGCTCAAATGCAGTAACATTGACGTGACTATTTCGGTGGTCCAAGAAGGCGGCCTTTTTCCACCATGTCTTTGGGCTTGCAAATTACCGGACCTTGTGGAAAATAGCCACAGAGAAGTCAGAACTTGTCTTCGGTCCGAATACGAACCTTAATTTAACAGTATCTCACTGCGAGAAAAACCGTGATATCAGAGTTGTACATGAGCGGCATGTTATGAACAAATTCTCTCTGCTAAGTTGCACTGTCATTGTAGAGGCAAGGATTTCTGTAACAAATATGAAGTTTTGAAGACTTTGTGATAGTGGGAGATAGATTAGAGGATAGCATAATGATAGATGATCGGCACAATGTCGGTGGGTCTGTGTGACATCCGCGCATCCGCACGCAGGCCTACCCATGTCTGTTCCTAGCGTTAGCATCGTCGAAACACCGTCGAAGTAGACTGGCCAATGTACGGAAGTATCGGGTACCAGGATATGCAGAGCTAAACATGGCTGTCCTTATAATAGTCGTCATTTCTGTTGCCAGTCGATTCTGAGCATCCACTCATTTTTCAATTCATTCCCTCAAGATGGTTTCTATATTAAAGTTTGGTTTACTGTTGGCGATAGCACATTCCGTCGTTGGTGAGGCAGAGAAATGCAAATCAAACTCGACCACTCACGGGAGAGGCGTGGTTAAGCATGGTGATAGCTTTCACCCAGATTTCTATATCTCGGTTACATACGGACTCCAAAATGTAGCATGTGAGCAGCGTATGTCTGTACTGGTGAACGGTACGTCCCCTGGACCAGCGCTGCGACTTCCCGCAGGAAAGACGAGTTGGGTGCGGGTTTGCAACGACATGGATCAATACAACACAACCATGGTATGAGTGCTGTTGCATACTATAAAGATCACGTCTAACGCATATCAGCATTGGCATGGTCTCACTCAGCGTACGGCGCCGTTTAGTGATGGAAGCCCGATCAGTCAGTGGCCAATTGCACCCCACAGGTGTTTTGATTATGAGATACACCCCGAGGAGGAGGATGCTGGATCATATTTCTACCATTCGCACGTCGGCTTCCAAGCCATTTCCGCTACTGGACCGCTCATCGTTGAGGACTTCGGGTTACCCCCAATTACGTACGACGAAGAGCGAACGGTCTTCCTCCAGGACTACTATAGGAAGAGTGACGACCAACTCGAGCAAGGTCTTACAGCAATCCCCTTCGTCTGGACTGGTGAGGTAGATGCAGTGCTAATCAATGGTGTCGGTGTGGCAAAGAATGCAACAGCTGGTCAGGGCAATTGCCAACTACCAGTCATCGATGTAGAGCCTGGAAAGGTCTACCGCATGAGGTTCATCGGCGCGTTGGCCATATCGCTGGTTTCACTCGCCATTGAGGGCCACGCTAACCTGGAAATTATTGCGGCAGATGGTCATTACACAAAACCATACCCGATTGATCACATGCAGGTGGCAACTGGGCAGCGCTTCGATGCACTACTCCGTACAAAGACGGTAAAGGAACTTGCAGCCTCAAATCGCACTGATTACTATATCCAATATGAGACGAAAGAACGACCTGCAATCTTCACTGGTTTTGGCATCTTGCGCTACGCCAGCACCAAGAAAAAACATATTACTACCCGACCTACAACAAATCCTCTTACCCTCACCAACGCTACATACGACTATCTTGAGTACGCGTTAGAACCCCTGACTCCCAACAACTTTCCCAAGGCATCCGAGGTGACACGCCGCATCCATATCACCATGGATCAAATTCTGAAAGGTTCAATCGTTTGGCAAATGGATGGCCTAAATTGGACGGAAGCTGCCCCTCAAAATAGCCCCCCGTACCTAGTAGACATCTACAAGAACGGACCCTCTGCTATGCCGAACTACACTGCAGCGCTCGAAAATAATGACTGGGACCCCTACACTCTTACCTGGCCCGCCAAGCTCGGAGAAGTCTTAGAAATCATCATCGAGAACACAGGAAGTCAAGTCAACAATAACAGCGGAGTGGATCATCATCCTATGCATTTTCACGGCAAACACATCTGGGACTGCGGACGCGGAAAGGGCAAGTACGATGCTACTGAGAACGAGAAGAAACTAGCAAACTACAACCCTGTCCAACGTGACACAACGCTTTTGCACCGTTACGCTTCTAAAGGTGTCGCTGGGGAAGTTGAATCGTGGCGATGCTGGAGAGCGCGTGTTGAGGCTCCAGGTACCTGGCTCATGCATTGCCATATTTTGGCGCATATGATCATGGGAATGTCGAGTGCTTGGATTTTCGGTGATTACAACGACATCACGGCGATCCCGTACAAAGGTGCCCAGGGATATCTGGACTTTGGAGGAAACGCGTACGGTAACGACAACCAACCGCCAACTGCTTACCACTATTACGACACCAAGCAAGGTGCTTGATTCCCAGATCCTCCTTTCTAGAGTAGATATCTTTCTCAACACTCTTTGTAATTATATTTGCTTGCAATTTAGAGGACAACCGTGTTCGATGTAACAATAGCAATATTGTCATTTGTTATTAATATAAGCAACTTGGAAATATTATACTTCCAGTAGATACAGATGTTGCAGGCAGGCTTTACAGATATTGTGATATTCATTGCTACATGATGATCTGGGGAAACGCTTCACGAACAAAATATTGATTCCGTTACGGACAGAGCTGTTCAGTGCCAAAAGATTTTTCTTTCATGAAAGCGTTGGAAACGTGATGTACACCAATATTACCTGCGCTCAATACACCAACGTATTGTCGAAGCTAATTCAATGTGAAGGCTTCTTGTTGGGTCGCCTATTCGTAAGCTGTAGGGTAATTTGCGCCTGATGAGGCTTAGCATCACTATGTATGTACTAACATTGATCCATGTCTCTCTCATGCGACCCTAGTTTAGGTCCGGTGGAATCTTCTTTAGTACCCTAGTTAGACACGCCCCTACTAGCAATATGCACTATCTTACGTATATATGCGTGCGTCTAGTCCTGTTGAAGTTGCGGGGATAGTGAGTCCCCAGGGCACCGATTGATCTTACTTAGTGGCCGAGACCTAACCCATGGGCCCGTATTGACTCTTGCCCAGGGATGGTGCAGGTTTAGAACAACATGCGAAACGTTTGGCTGTCGACCACGTTTTCATGCTCGAACAAAATGGCTTCGGTGATGGCTCCGCCCCTCTAGAACGCTGATCGGGGGTCTCTCCGTCAATAATACAGTGTCATGTAGTCATTTACAGCCCCTGAGCTACGGGCCAGCAGAGGCAGAATGGGATCAAGAAAAGGTAGTTCCACCGGCAAATATTGGGATGGTCAGTCTGGAAAACAGATTTAGTTACCCATTCCACAGGAGTAGTTGCTGATGCGCGTCTCTGTACTCTAGAAGCTGGACGTTCAACTTTTAAAGATTGTTTGTACACTCTTGACATGATAGTAAGCATCACTTCCCGGTTGTTGCATTGACACTAGCATGGAGCCATGTCGAACATTCTCATCAGAGTGTCTGGGTGAGTTTGGATTTATTTTTTGCTCTCTGATTGACGACGTATTCGTACAAATCCAGTGATGTATGTCGAGTGATCACATCTATCGTCAGAAGTAAGCCTAACCAATGTATGCTTTCAAGAGTTTCCGCTTGCGCGGGACCATGCAGGGTTTTCTGTCTTTCACATGTGGTATACAACGAATCGGCTGCCCATGTGTGAACGCCGGGACGATTTCGAGCCGTTGGACATCGCGCCAAACGCATCTTGCTCCGGAGAATATCAGGATGGTCGCTATTGCTGCTCTAACTGAAGTTTTTCGAGGATTGTTGAAGCCGAAAAGACCGCTCGCTCCGGATCTTCGTCTTTCAGTGTTATGGCAAACTTCTGCATAACCCAAAGCGTGGACGGATGATTTGCGCCATGCTCCCGTTGAGCTATGAATAGAACTTCTTCCATCGGTTGGCGGCTAGCGATACAGCGTTGACGATGCAAGAGGTCCACGCGATGCTCCCTGAGATTAAAATTCGATATGCTATCCATCTGTGCGTCGCCCATATCTTGCAGTATCCTGGACAATATGGAATCTGCTGCTTCCTGTTTTCTTTGATTGTCATATATGCAAGCCAGTTCTTGTCTAGCAAGCATAATGAGCTTGTTTCCCAGTGAATCATGGCTACATAACGCGACGACCTCTGTCAGCTATCGCTCGGCTTGTTGCCGTTTACCACCGTTCCGATACATAATGGCCAGATGGTATTTGCTGAACGAATTCGTTGGATGATGTTTTCCATATGGTCTTTTCGCCAGAGCACATGTATTACCCGACGAATTCTCTTGATGCATGAACAAGCCCATTTCTCAGTAAAAATGAGCAAGCTTGCCATGGATACCAGGATCATGGATATGATGATTTTCTCGTCACTGATTCCTTTTCCATGATCAGAAATCTGTTGGCTGATGTTTCTTCTCTGAATGGCACAAATGCCGATCTTGGCTGTGGTGGTATTGTCAAAGCACTAGCTTCAGAAGCCGGTAACGATTCAGGCTACAGTCGCACCCAAAAGAGCGCTGCTGGTGCAAGTTCAAGAAGAAAGTACACGGGGCATGATGGATCGCTAGCTAGCTACCTTGTTTGCTTGCGATATTCAATCAGCATATCTCGCATCAAGCTCAAGAAAGGAGTGTGTTTCAGAAGAAGCGAATTTAGTTTTGCGCGATGCTTCATGAATCTTGCACAACATACCATAGAAACAGTCAAACTCTTTGCCCGAACGAGCACTGATACAAAGTCCCCTTTACCAAAAAGCACATGACCAATCATTCACAAGGTGCCATGTCCGCTGCATGGATAGCATACTCAACATTTGTTCCACCAACAACGATATTTCCATTTCCATTCGCAACCGCGAAACCAGCAACACTCATGTCGGGTCTGGTGCATCCATCAATAACGGCAAGTAATCCTAACGCCACATCCGAGCTATATGTATTCAGGCAAACGTCAGCAACTCCCAATGAAAATGATTACTTCCCATGGTCTGTGGACAAAAAAATGTCGCAGTTTTCTCAGAGGGCTTAAATAGACTTACCAATAACTACTCTCAGTCTCACCTCCAACCCCCATTCCAATTACGATTCCAATACCTCCGTATCGACACAGCGTAGTCACTTCGTTCCTCTTGAACTCGCAGCGCGTGGTGCCCAGCTTGCGCAGATAGTGGAAGCAGTAAATAAGGCTCGTGACGTTTGTGTACGCATCGTCTTCGGGTCCACATTGAGGGTTCATCAGGACCATTTCGCCTACGAGGATAATAGTTTATTAGTTAAAAAGAAACCCCATACATAATTATCAAGAGCACATCAAGACTTACCAGTAGATATTTCGGTCACGGGTAGCTCGTGGATATCAGCTGTGGTTAGATTCAGTGATGCTAGGCTGGGAAGGCCCGGACCAGGAATGATATCTGGATATTCGGTGCAGACCGCAGCTGCACAGTAGCTGAGTGCCAGCAGTATAGGAAGGTAAAAATTCATCAGGGAATGTATATTGAGCATCGCGTGACTTGAGACCTGTTCAGGGCTGTAGTGGTGCAGAAACATACGTTTCTCAATTTCATTACAGAAAGGAGGATGGTCACTTATATAAGGTCCGCTGACGCAGTACAGGGCGTGTTCGTCTTAACAGAAATCAAAAGCTGCAGTCACTGTGTCTGCTGTCTAACTCTCCCTTGGTTGGGAACAAACCGGCGGATGTTTTGCTGTCATGTTCTTGCACACGTCCTGTGCATTAGCATTCGCAGTGATGTGCAAAAAGTAAGTGAAGTATACCAGTCATCTTTGCGGATATTGTTTGCCCACAATCGTGGCGTGTAACCCGGGTGTAAGCCAGCGGGGCGGACCTGCCGAACGATTGTGTGGTGACTGAGAGTTGGCAAGCACGAAGCCTGACAGTCAGATATTCATCTCTAAGCGTTCGAATAATCCGATAAATGGCTGGTTTGAGCGTTTGGTAATTCTGCGTGGGGCTAGAGATCACTGTGATAGCATCTTTCTCAGAACCCTCCCGAAATCATGAGTGTCATATATTGGTCATGGCTAAAGTATGAAGTGGCGCAAAAAGTTGTGTACTCATCGTACTTGGTGCACGATCCCAGGCAGATGCAAGTTTCTTCAGTATTTTTGTCTCTATCTATCCCTTCCTAATCGTTCTTCATAGTCGTCTATCAGCTCATAGGCCGGTCTAAATTTGGGTTTTGGTGTTCCATTCTCACTCTCAGCTTGCGGTGCATGTTGCGGAGCCGGCTGCTGCTCTAGCTTTGGATTCGGATGTGTATCGGTGGTCCCGCCTAACGAGGTGTATCCAAGATCGTAAAGAGAACAGTATGGTATGTTGAGGTATCGTATAAACTGGGCAATGTCAGCAGTTGCAGCATAGTCGGAACGGGCAACCACATACTGTCCATATCTCGACATAATGCCAGTCTATTACAGGATGTATCCGTACGAATGCAGGCCATCCTGAGTCGGTGGGATCAAAATGGGTCAAGTGCTCGCCATGGGGGTCTGTCCGACGGGTACCGACCAATATTGCCTTGACGGAGGGTGCGTCTCGCAGGTAGTCCGCAAACGCAGCTTTCATGGGTTTTGCATACTCCAACAGAGATAACGAGTATATCTTGCTGCTGTGTGCGACAAACTCCTCAACCTCGGGAAATGGATGTGCGTCTTGAATGTAGACGCACTGCACGGCGGTCTCAGGGCTGGACGAGGGATCCGAGGTTTGGCTCAAGCCCCGACGATGTATAGCACACAGGTAGAGTATGAGTAGAACAAGACAGTCCTTTCCGCCATTGTAGGATAGGGAGAGCTCTGGGAGACTAGATGGCCGTCAGCCATGCAGTTGCTGCTATGCCTCACATTGTCAATACTCACGTATAGCGCTCCAGGGCCTGTGAAATTACTCGCAGCGATGTCTGTGTCTGTTGTTGCACATTCTTGACGCGGTCAGACACATTCTTCGCGTCGAGGAACGTAGTTATGCGGTCATTGATGCGCGTGCACAGCTGATGGAAAGGCAGCGGGGTATCAGAGACGAGGGGGTCTGGGAATCCGGAAACAGAGTTCATTGCAAGAGACGCGCTAATGTCGACATCAGACACGGATGAATGCAGTTACGGATGCGGAAGCAGAAGAGACGTGTCGACGATTGGTCGTACGGGGCGTGCTGACCACATGATGCCAATGTGTCTGCGCTGCCCGCAAGACGAACAGGTGGAGGTTGGCTGCCCCCGCCTATCGATAACGACCACCATCCTCGGTTCATCCGCATGTGGTATAGCGCCATGGGCCACGGGCAGCCACTCAGCGGGCGGAGAAGTAAGCAAGCATCACGAACTGCACCGCCAGCGAGCTCACGGCGCTCCACCCTCGACCAGGCCGCTTTATGGATATGGATATGACATGCCAGGCCGTCTGTAGCCTCGCCTCGAGCCTGCCACGCCGGCCTAAACAGATGAGGTACTCGGAGCTACAATCCAGCGTCACCTGATTCGCCGCTCATCGGACCTTGCCCCAGGCGCTGAAGTGCACTAAAATATTGCGTGCTTTCGGCGCACCTTGCCATGACCTCTTAAAGGGAATTTTTCCATTACCGTTGCCGCTGATTATGAGGACTGTCGCCGACGGTCCGAAACTCGACTACTACTACTGCTCGTCTCCCCCATAGACTCTCCTTCGTTGTTACTGTCCACTTTGAATCTTCGCAGTCAACATGGGGTCTATCTCGACTGCAGGAGAGGCTGGTATGTCCCCCGCAACCGCACGCCCCACCATCGCCTTACCCCAACACGCCACACTGAAGAGTCACTTGCTGAAATCCTGTATACTGACTTGAATCTTTTCCAGTGGCCCGAATCGCCCATCAGGCCTCCGACGTAATTGTGTCAGTCGTTCCTTCTCTCGCGACCGAGTCCGAGTTCTCGGAGACGTTGAAAGGACTCCAAAAGCACAATGCGCCTAGCGTTGTGTGCAAGGCACTCCCAGAGGTATGTCTGGACAACTAGCAACCCCGTAGAAAATAATTCACTGATTCCCCTTTAGGTCCTTACTGTCCGCCAAAATGCCGATCCGCTCCTCTCGGTCTTCCAGCCCATTCGCGCGGGCAAACTTACCAGCGTGACCACAACCTCCTCTATCCTTGTAAAGTCAATACCCCACCTCTACAAGCTGGCCCAATATCCCGTCGTACTCCATGTATCGGTAGCGCCTTCAGGATACCCGGATTTCTCCGATATCACCTCCATCAGACAGTCCGGCTTTGCCTTTATCCAGTCGGAGACTCTGCAAGAGTTGCAAGATCTTGCCCTCACAGCACATGCTCTGGCCATCAAGTCAGGCAAGGGTGTCATTCATTTCTTCGACTCTGGCGCGAGCGCATTCAGAAAGACAGTCGAAGTGGAAGATGCGGGTCTGGTCCGAAGCGTCATTGACATGGACGCTGTGGCGGCCTACCAAAACTCGAGGTCCCAAGAGACGACCTTGTACGCCGACGATGGCAGAAACCCCTCTCTGGCCTTCGCTCGGAGTCAAGCCGTTAATGCCGCTCCTTCAGCAGCGGTGGCCGGTCTCCCAGACCAGGCCAAGTCGCTTCCAGTGTCGGAGAGAAACAGCCAGCGAGGCGACTCTTCGTCCGGATCATCACAGCGTGAGGCTAGCACAAGCGGCGCATCCGTATCTTCTGCCACCACTGTCGAGTCTCTGGTATCAAAACCGATTTCATCAGAGGACATCTACCGGTTCGCCACACAAATCTGGGCAACCATAAAGGATGCAACCGGACGAAGCTACGACGCGTTTGCCTTCTCCGGTACAGGCAAAGAAGAGGCTGCCATTTTCTTGTTCGGTGCTGACACCGCTGTCTTTGCCACTGAGTTGGACAGCGTTGACGAGACCAAAGCATATGCCAACACAGCTATCATCACGGCCCGGTTGTACCGCCCATGGTTAGGTGCCTCGCTTGCTCCTATGTTGCCTGCCTCACTCAAGAAGATCGCCGTGATTGAGCAAGTTCGGAGAAAGACTACCAGATGGGGTCCTGTACTGCTCGACCTTCTCATGTCATTGAAGGCGACCGGCGGTGCTTCTCCTACAGTTGTCGGATATCAATTAGGCTACATCAACGAGGAGACTGTTTCACAAGCAATGCGCGGTGTCTGGCAGAATCTCATGAGTGAGACGCCTGTCCAGAACCTCGTCATTGGCAACCTGGACGGACCCGAGGCACCGCCTAGCAAGGTCGAGCAACCAGCATTGGAGAACGCTTACATGAAGATCTTGAACCAGGTCTTCGGTGAGAAGCTTCACATCGCTAACCAGCTCGGGTCACAGCATGCTGGCATCTCCAACGAAGTCTCTGCCACCCCCGAGTATGGTTTTGGATCGCTAGTTGCGCGCAAGGAGCACCGAAAGCGATTCGTGGATGAGGCTGCTGCTGCTTCTAAGGATAACACATTCACTACCCAAGCGCCTCAGCAATGGCTGTCCAAGTGGGCTCTTAGTGCGGAGGACACTGACAAGGCTAACGAACTGGCTCCTGAGGTCATCTCCCGCTTGGCCACCGACGGTTCTCCCATTGCCAACCAACTTCTCGCTTCAAAGAAATTGTTCTACAAGGAATCACCTTGGTTGATTGGGTCTGATGCTTGGGCGTACGACCTTGGAAACTCTGGCGTACACCACGTACTGGCATCTGGCGAGAATGTCAACATGCTTATTGTTGACTCTACTCCCTATACCGAGCGTGCTGCTGCTGATGCGGCGAGGCGGAAGAAGGATATTGGGCTGTACGCTATGAACTTCGGCAATGCGTACGTAGCATCGGTCGCGGTATACAGTTCCTACACTCAGGTTCTGGAGGCCATGATTGAGGCCGACAAGTTCAACGGCCCCTCTGTTGTCCTTGCGTATCTGCCATACGAGAAGGAAGATGACACCCCTCTTACTGTCCTGCAAGAGACCAAAAAGGCCGTTGACCTGGGATACTGGCCACTCTACCGCTGGAACCCCCGTGCCGAGGAGAAGGGTGAAGCAAACTTCAAGCTTGACTCTGAGCGCATCAAGAAGGAGCTGGAGGAGTTCCTCTCTCGTCACAACTACATGTCTCAGGTCATGAAGCGACACCCTGAGTTTTCATCCAATCTTTCTGGGTCTTATGGAACCGAGGTCAGACAGTTGCAGAAGCGCAAGGCCAAGGATGCATACAGCAAACTACTTGAAGGCCTTCAGGGTGACCCACTGACAATTCTTTTTGCGTCTGACAACGGCAACGCCGAGAATCTGGCCAAGAGGCTAGGAAACCGAGGCAAGGCTAGAGGTCTCAAGACTATGGTTATGGCTATGGACGACTTCCCACTCGAGGATTTGCCCAATGAACAGAATGTCGTCTTGATGACTAGTGTAGCTGGTCAGGGAGAGTTCCCCCAGAACGGTCGAGCCTTCTGGGAAGCCGTCAAGGACTCTACTGATCTGGATCTTGCGACAGTAAACTTTGGTGTGTTTGGTCTTGGTGACAGCCATTACTGGCCGCGCAAGGAAGACAAGATCTACTACAACAAGCCTGCGAAGGACCTCCACGCTCGTCTTCTCACTCTTGGTGGCAAGCCTCTGGTTGACTGTGGTCTTGGAGATGACCAAGATCCAGATGCTTACCAAACCGCGTACGCCGAGTGGGAGCCCAAGCTCTGGGAGAAGCTGGGTGTTGCCAACGTTGAAAACCTGCCAGAGGAGCCTGCACCGCTTACCAATGAGGACATGAAGGCTGCCTCAAACTACCTGCGAGGCACTATCGAAGAGGGCTTGGCTGATACCAGCACTGGTGCCATTTCAGCAAGCGACCAGCAACTTACAAAGTTCCATGGTACCTACATGCAGGACGACCGTGACCTCCGTGATCAGCGCAAGGCTCAGGGCCTCGAGCCAGCCTACTCTTTCATGATCCGATGCAGACTTCCTGGTGGTATTTCTACGCCTAAGCAATGGCTCCAGATGGATGAGATTAGCACCAAGCTTGGTAATGAGACCATGAAGCTGACCACACGGCAAACATTCCAATTCCACGGCGTCGTCAAGGGCAAGCTTAAACCTGCCATGCAGGCTATCAACAAGGCTTTGATGACTACTATCGCTGCTTGTGGTGATGTCAACCGAAACGTCATGTGCAGCTCCCTTCCTACGCAGTCCAAGTACCACGGCCAAGTCCACAGCTATGCGCAGAAGATCAGCGACCACCTTCTTCCTTCCACCACAGCGTACCACGAGATCTGGCTCGAGGACGATGAGACAAAACAGAAGCGCAAAATCGCCGGCGAGGCTGTCCAAGACCACGAGCCGCTTTATGGACCTCTCTATCTTCCACGAAAGTTCAAGATCACCATTGCTATCCCTCCACACAACGATACCGATGTTTACGCTCACGATATTGGTCTCATCGCCATCAAGGGCGAAGATGGCAACCTTGAAGGATTCAATGTGCTTGCTGGTGGCGGTATGGGTGTAACACACAACAACAAGAAGACCTACCCACGCACTGGAAGCATGTTCGGTTATGTTGCTGCTGATCAGGTGCATCTTGTCTGCGAGAAGATTATGCTTGTTCAGCGCGATCATGGCGACCGCAAGAACAGGAAGCACGCCCGTCTCAAGTACACCATTGACGATATGGGCGTGGACGTCTTCCGCGGAAAGGTTGAAGAACTCTGGGGTCAAAAGTTCTCAGAGCCTAAGGCTTTCAAGTTCCAGAGTAACATTGACACCTTTGGTTGGCAAAAGGATGAGCTTGGCCTTAACCACTTCACTTTCTTCATTGAGAACGGTCGTATTGAGGACACGGCTGAATTTCCGATGAAGACTGGTCTGGTAGAGGTAGCCAAGGCACACAAGGGCGAGTTCCGGCTGACTGGTAACCAACATCTGATCTTGGCCAATGTTGCAGATGAGGACCTACCAGCCATGAAGGAGCTGCTCAAAAAGTGGAAACTCGATAACACCAACTTCTCGGGACTGAGGTTATCTAGCTCCGCTTGCGTTGCCTTCCCAACTTGCGGTCTCGCTATGGCTGAGTCAGAACGCTACCTACCTGAGCTCATTACCAAGCTTGAGGGGACACTCGAAGAGTCTGGCCTCCGCCAAGACAGCATTGTCATGCGCATGACCGGTTGCCCCAATGGTTGCGCCCGTCCTTGGCTTGCTGAGGTTGCGTTTGTAGGCAAGGCTTACGGAGCGTACAACATGTACCTTGGAGGTGGTTACCACGGCCAGAGGTTGAACAAGCTTTACAGGAGCTCAATCAAGGAAGAAGAAATTCTTGAGATCATGAAGCCGATGATCAAGCAGTACGCCAAGGAGAGGAACGAAGGTGAGCACTTCGGTGACTTTGTCATCAGAAAGGGCTACATCAACGAGACCACGCATGGAACGAACTTCCACGACAATGTAAGTCATTCTAACAATATATCACGAAGAGAAATACGGCTAACCACAACGCAGACTGCTGAAGCGGAATCAGACGCAGAGTAAGCGCATCGGCATTTGACGGATACCATTTAGAAGCTTTTCCTATTTTTTGAGTCATGTCCAGTTCCCGGGTTTTGAATAGGAATGACCAATTTCTTTCTTGTGTTTTCTTTTTCTCAGGACTTAGCGTATAAGCATTTGAAGTCTACTAAAGGCTACCGAAAGAGATCATGTCGTTGCTATGTAGCTTTCGTTGATCATATCCGGAGTCGCATACAAGTAGCAATTGCAAAAAAAAACGCCCATCACAAGACAACAGTAGGGCTGTCTGGTCTTACAGAGAGTGCCACCAGAAGAAGTGAAATTGAGTGGCACACTATTGTTACTGAGCATCTCAGCAAAACAAGCAGGTTCTTGAGTTTCCAAATGTCGTGCTCACCATTGTGATGATCAAGATTGGGTCTGCGTTTCCAAATGCGATTGTGGTACGACTACGGGATACTTGTGTTTGCAATGGACGTTTTTTTGTACTCGTCATGTGTGACAAGCCGCTGCTTACAAACGGGTATTGTAAGTGTGTGTGTGTGTGTGTGAAAGAGAGAGTAGAGATGGCAACACGTATTTCATCAAGGAGAATAGAGTATAGGATGAATGCAGATAACCTAAGGACTCAATCTCTCAATCTCCCACTCAGCATCCTTGATCCCCTCCCCACCAACCTTCCTATACACAAATCGATCATGCAATCGACTCGGTCTTCCCTGCCAAAACTCGACCGTCTCCGGCACCACCCTCAACCCGCCCCAAAACTCTGGTACAGGAATCTTGTCTTTACCATCAAACCTCTTTTCCACCTCCTCAACCTGCTTCTCCAACTCCTCTCTGCCCCCGATAACACTACTCTGCTGACTAGCCCACGCTCCGATGCGCGAGCCGCGGATGCGGGTATCGTAGTAGACTTGGGACTCCTCGGCGGTCAGACGCTCGGTACGGCCTTCGACACGCACCTGGCGCTCGAGCTCGCGCCAGTAAAAAGTCATTGCGGCATGCGGGTTGCTGCGGACGTCGCTGGCTTTGCGGCTGGTGTCCCAGTTTGAGTAGATGACGAAGCCGCGGTCATCGAGCTCTTTCATGTACACGACGCGCGCCGAGACGCGGCCGCTGGGCAGCTCGGCAGTCGAGAAGGTGACGGTTTCTGGTTGGTAGACGTTGTTGGATTGGGCTTCTTGGAACCATTTGTGGAATTGGTCGGTAGGGGAGGCGAGGAGGTCGGCACGGTCGAGTGCGCCTTTGGTGTATTGTGTTGCGTGGCCTGGGTCGTCGGAATTTGATGTCGGGGCGAAAATCCTTTTCGCTGTTTCTGTGGCTGAGTGCAGCATACTGTTGTTCTTGCTGTTGCTGTTGTCACTGATGCTGTATAATCGATGTTGTTGAAGCGTGGAGTGCTTGTGCGCTGAGTAGTTGAAGAGGCTTAGGACTCTTTTTGTGGGGGTTATCGCTCGATTGGTGAAAGCTTTTTGTATTCGAGTTGCAAGCATTGAAGGGTTGTAGCCAGGTGAGAGGATGAGGCTATCACGAGACTTTTGTCTAAATCGCGTGACTCGACGGACAGATGCGTTCTTGCGATCGGAACAAAGTGGGGTGACGTAACGAACTGCTAGCGCGATTTTTTCGTGAGCACTACCCGCTGGCGCATATCAAATAATATACCATTGTACTGGCCTCCATCTATATTTTGATGCTCAGGTTAGTCGGACAAACAAAATGTTCAGAAGAAACGTTTTGAATGAACTTCTGAAGCCGCATATTTAGGTTTTCAGGCAAGAAACTACACACAAATAGCTCGTTAGCTAGTTGTGACAAACACGCACACTGCGGAGGAGGATGCGGTTTTCAATGAAGACAAAATAGGCACTAGTATACTGGATACACTTGAACATGTGCTGGATGATTGCGTTACTGCCATGTTATCCGTAGTACGCCAGGGCTTGTATACAGCAGGAGATTGCAGCGTGCTGGATACGTGAGGCACCTTGCAGAAACATACGTTATAGCATGTGTTCAGGTATTTGAACCGTGACAATATGAGTGATGGCATAATGCCAATTCTATGTCATAGGATGAACTCCTCTTGAAATGGAAACTCCATGTGTCGAGAGACAGAGTAACGATAAAAACGAAGAACTCAACCCTTGTCGAGGAAACGACAAAGTTTAGAGATGATGTGACTCGATCAGGCTTGCACTATCCCAGCATTATTCTCGTCGCTCATTAATCGATGCAAAGAAATAGTCGGTGAGATTGCTGTTGGGACCATGTGCGATCTACCCTACCTATACGAGGTTATGCCAACGGCAGGAACTATAATGTTCAAAATTGACTTTGGGCCAACGAAGAAGCCATGGCGTGTCAACGTATACACAGGACGGCGAGTGCAAGTGACAACGCTAGTGCGCCTACCTCAATTAGGCTAGACTGCGCTTGAAGTGAACTTAGCGGTGCGGGGACCTGCATTCAGCTTCTTCCACTCCAAAGGGCCATGTGTCAGACACTGACTCCTCGACTTTAAAAAAGCATCTAGCATTGTAACATCAGCAAACATGGGGGATCCCAGCTCCTACCCCTACAATCTTGGCTCCTTTCATCGGAAAATCACTACATCCAGTCCTCACGCACAGACATGGTTCGACCGCGGCTTCGTGTGGAGCTATGCGTTCAACCACGAAGAATCCGCCCGATGTTTCGAGCGGGCAATCCACGAGGACCCAGAGTGCGCTATGGCACATTGGGGCGTATGTATAGCACTCGGGCTTCAAGACAGCGCACGGGTTGGTCACTGATCGTCGCAGCTTGCCTTTGCTCTCGGGCCGAATTACAACAAACCATGGGACTTGTTTGACGAGAAAGAGCTCAAGACCACACTAGAGAAAATAAACGAGGCAAACGAAAAGGCCGCGCGGTACGCAGCGGGCAGGACGGATTGTGAAAGAGCCCTGATCGACGCAATCCAGGTACGGGTTCCCAAGAACCTAAGTGAAGCTGCGTTCCGTGCCTGTAATGAAGAATATGCAAAGGCAATGGAAGACGTCTACAGGCGCTTCCCTGACGACCTCGACATCACCTCCCTCTACGCCGACTCTCTCATGAACCTCTCAGCATGGAACCTGTGGGACCTCAAGACGGGCGAACCCACCCCTGGAGCTCGTTCACCAGAAGCAAAGGTCGTACTCGAAAAAGCCCTGCGGCACGATGCCGCTCATGAACACCCCGGGGTCCCGCATTTGTACATACACCTGATGGAAATGTCCAAGACCCCGGAAGCAGCATTGGCCTGCGCAGATCGTCTGAGAAAGCTTACCCCAGATGCCGGCCATTTGGTCCATATGCCAAGCCATATATGGATCCTGGTTGGTGATTATGGGCGTGCCATTGACTCGAACGCCGACGCATGCTTGGCGGACGAGAAATACGTCGCCGAGCATGGGACGCAGAATTTCTACTCCTTTTACATGATGCATGACTATCACTCGCTTATATACGCAGCAATGTTTGCGGGTCAGTTCAAGGTTGCTTTGGACGCAGTCGACCGCATGGAAGCCTCATTACCCGTGTCACTCTTGCGCGTTGAAAGTCCACCAATGGCAGATTGGCTCGAGAACTTTTCATCCGTACGTATTCATGTCCTGGTGCGTTTCGGGCGATGGGGGGAACTTATCGCGCTTCCGATGCCTCAGGACACTAGTTTACATTGCGTAACGACGGCAATGATTCATTACGGTAAAGGAGTCGCCTATGCCGCTACTGGCAATGTTGAGAAAGCGCAGAAGGAACTTGCCAGCTTGGGTATGGCGATAGGGCGGATTCCGTCCTCCCGTATCTGCGGGGACTTTCCAAACAAGTCCAACGTAGTGCTCAAGGTCGGTATGGCGATGCTTGAGGGCGAGCTCGAGTACCGGAAGGGCAACTATGAAGCGGCGTTCAAGCATCTCGAAACAGCAATCGAGCGAGATGATGCCCTTACCTAGTATGTGTTTTGCTCTATCTGTCAGACGTGTACTGATTGTGGGCTTCTTCAGTGCCGAGCCATGGCCATGGATGCAGCCAACCAGACATGCATATGCTGCCCTGTTGATGGAACAGGGCCGAATACTGGATGCGGCAGCGGCCTACAAAGCTGATCTAGGGTTCGACGACTCTCTCCCTAGAGCAAGGCAGCATCCCAACAACGTCTGGGCTTTACACGGCTACCACGAGTGTCTTTTGAAGTTGGGAAAGATTGACGAAGCAGGGATCGTTGGGCAGCAGTTGCGGATCGCGCTTGCTGTAGCTGATGTAACGGTTGATGCCAGCTGTTACTGCCGGCGTGGTAGAAACACCTCCTAGTGGGTTGATATTGAGACCAGGTGCGACGATCGTCGACAGCTACATGGCTGCTTTCGTCTCTACACACTCGAATGGTGTTGGTTGATGACGATCTCCCAGCAACGTGGCTCTTCAGGCATTCCAATGCAGCGTAAGCGGGGTACTGTTTGATCAGTTTATGTTTTGGTGGGAGTCTGGCTCGATGTCCATATCGGATCAATCACCCTGTCGAATGACAGTCGAGGCCTGTGAGGCTGGAAGCATGGTTCTCCTTTCGCTCTATTTGGGAGGTGCTAGCAGCCGCTGTGGAGTCGCCGGAGCTGTCGTCCGACGACATTGAGTGGCAAAGGGGCGACTCGGGCGACACCCCACTCACGGTTTGGTCTAGCCGTTGACAGGAAAGGTCTTGCAAGACCCTGTCCCTGGGCCGCGCTCGCTTATCCAATCACAGCGACCAGCGCTCCGGCACTTGGGACGGTGTTTCACGATCCGCGGCTAACCTTAATTACACACAACGTGGTCGCCGACTTCCGATCGGGTCCCTGCAACTCCAGGTTGCTTTCCGCGATCGTATTGAGTGTGGTCGCTTAACCTCGTCTAGCGGAAATACTGTCCCAACACAGCGTCCACCGCCATGCCCAATCGACCACGCCTTACCGGCAGTCACTGGAAAAATGCGGATCCCTCACCCAGTCTCTCCCACGCGAGAGTCAGGTTCCACAGCCACCCACCCACCTTTACAAGACAGGAATCCAGGCCAGGTGGTGGATCCAAAACCTAAACACGCGAGGACGCGGCTCTTGGAGCGAAGTCTCTGACAGCCGTAGCGAGTGCGCCAACTTGGCCATTGAATCGTACATCCATTGAGTCGTACATCCATTGAGACCTATTCTTTGCATTACACATGGCCTATGTCCCGGTCTACACAAATTGCAGTCCGATTGGGCTCAGGCACGGTCAATGCGGGTGGTCACTCGCACGAGCGCTGGGACACATAACGTGATGATCCCTGGTCCCTCGTGCGATGCATGGGCAGCTGGATCAGCGTTGAGCAGGCCATGGGTGGTGCTCTTCCCGTGTCATAGTCTAGTCCCATGGGCCGCCTTCCCCTGGGCGCCTGTTCAGTCGAAGCTTGATAAGCGAACGGTTTGACTCGTTCTGCTGGACACCCAAGGCCCTGGTACGAGAATATATGGAGCATGTGTTCGCCGGCTTCTACGGGTCCCTTGGGTCTGAACCAGATTTTCCCGGAACAACGCCAGCACCATGGCTTCAGAGCATGAGAACAGGGGACCGGAGCTTCAAGCAGTACGTTGAGTCGATGAGAATGAATTCGATATGGACGGGACTAACGATGGCAGGTTTGCTCGACATTCGTTTCTCTTGCCTTCATAGCCACTGTGTTGAGGGTTTACACGCGAACACGCATCGTCAAGGCTTTCGGGGCAGATGACTGGTGGATGATGGCTGCACTATGCTTCCATGTCATGTTTGCAACATGCGCAATAGGCGGTATTCATTATGGTACTGGAAGGCATATGAGTACGCTCACGCGTGAGCAACAGTACAAAGCTCTTCGGGTAAGGCTTCGAGCACGTAGTTTGAACTGACTCCAAGCTAACAGAAGACGTAGTACTGGTGGCTATGCTACATTGCCTATTGCTGGTCTATGATCACGTCCAAGATCTCCATTGGTCTCTTCCTTCTCCGCGTCACCGTCAAAAAACTTCACAAATGGATCATCTTTGCCGCCATGGGTCTCACCGTTGTCACTGGACTGGTATTCTTCTTCGTCACATTGTTCCAATGCACGCCCATTGCCTTTTTCTGGGACAAACACATCAAGGGCGGCTATTGCGTTAATGTGGACATCATCATCGGCCTCACGTTTTTGTACAGCGCCATCTCCGTCATCAGCGACTTTACCTTTGCTATCCTGCCCTTTTTCCTCATCTGGGGATTGAACATGTCCCTCAAAACTAGGGCCTTGTTGATCCCAATTTTGGGAATGGCTTGCGTGTGAGTAGAATACACTCCTCCAATCGACTCACAGTCACTGACCATTCCACACAGTGCCAGTGTAGCAGTCGTTGTCCGCATGGGCTACGTCATGGACTTCAGGAATCCGGACTTCCTCTGGGCGACAGTGGACATTGCCATCTGGTCGGACATTGAACAAGGTCTTGCCATCACCGCTGGTTCCCTTGCCACTCTGCGCCCCCTCTGGCGACAGATCTCTAGCAGCCTCGGCTTGTTGTCATCGCATCACCCTTCTACTCCCTCGGGCATGCGCACGCCCCAGTGGAACGGCGACCCGACAGCCAACGAGGACCGCACAAAGCCTACTTTCATCGACTCGTTTAAATCTCTATTCCAACCCGAAAAGGGGTCTGCGCCAAAAGAAATTGACGAGGACTACGGCATGGGCAATCTAGCCCCTATACGATTACGAGATGATGTTTCTGGTGAGAACGAAAAGGGTGACAAGGTGTTCAACACATGGCGTATAAAAGGCGGCGGAAGCAAGGTATCGGATGAGGAATGCCGCATCGGCGAAATCACTATGGAGACGTACATTGATCAGAAGAACGAGAGGCGATGAGAAGAGCAAAAAAAGGTCAAAGAACGAAAAAAGAAGAATTAATCAGAGCATATTAATTTGATGATACCAGAGACGAAAGCGATTATAGAATTGAACTTTACTTTGCGTGATAATACACCTCTGTTGCCTAGATAGAAACAAAACAATAACATACACTTAACCCAAATATTTTCTAAATACTATGGACGATATTCTACGGCTCAATCCGATGCGGGACAAGAACAAGACAGGGGCATCCTGGCAGTAGTGGCAATACGGTTTACGCATCGGGAAGTCTTTTCCCCCTTTACAAGACGGAAAGGGAAAAGAAATGAGAAAGCGAGAAAGAAAAGAGAAGAAAAAAAAGAACGCAACGTCGCGGCGGCTCCCGCAGCTTGTACGCAAACAAGGACATGCTCCGAATGGGGAGAACAGCCCTAGCGGACATCCTCCCGAAAAAAAAAGAGGGTGCAACCGAGGTCCCTTTTTTTTTTGGTTGCTCTTTTCTTGCCACTCTTTGTTTATTATCTCGAACGGGGGTTAACCTAGCCCCCGCTAGACGGACGGCGGACGCGACATGAACTTAGAAATGATAGCCAAATTAGAATAAGTATGTATGTGCCTTGACCCATAAGTATTTCCTTTAGCGTCAAAAAAAACAAAATCGCAGCGTCGTTCGTCGTCATTGTGATTGTCATGCAGTCAAACCGCCTTTCAGCACACACATACACATACATACAACATACAATGCATCCTCAATGCACGTTACCCGTTTTGGCTCGCAAAAAGGCTTCGACTTGTTTATCTGATGGCTCGACGGGAGGGAGTTTGGTGTCCGCTGCCGCAGTGGGCGACACAGCAGTACCGCGTGCGCTATGTGCTGGTGTGCGACGACTACTGGTAGCGTTATGGACGGCTTCTGTTAGCGGTGCACCAGTTCGAGACGATGCATCCGACGACGACGAGGAGGGCGACGGCGACGGCGACGGCGACAGCGACGGCGGTCCCATAGATGCCGTTAGACCACCACGGCTGTCAGCGTCCGATGCCGCTTTTGCTCCACCATTTTGGGGATGCCGTCTGCGTGCCGAGGTACTGTTGTTTTGTCCGTCGTCTCGAGCACAGAACTGCTGCTGCAGCGGCGCACTACTATTAGAACTACCACTACTCGTGTGTCGAAGGTTCGACGGCGTGAGACTGCCGTGGAAGGGTCTCGACTTTTTCTCCGCAGTTTCCCTGTCGACTTTCCAGATGCCGCCCTCGGGGTCGACAGTGTAGCCTTGTGGGTCGTACTGGACCAACTTCTCGAATATGGGGTCATTGTCTAGACGCTTGAAGAAGACAGGGGTGAAGGTCTCGCCTTTTGCTTGCTCGTCTTTGCGCATTTGTCGTTGGCCGTTCTCGACTTCGCTCTTGGCTTTGGTAACGCCCTTCATGTCGCCTTGGTGCAGTGCCGAAATGACGTCGTGCCATGCCTTTCGGGACTCCCATGGATCTTGGTTGGCGAGGTCAGGAACAGTCATGGGTTGTTGTTTGATGCTTCGTACGTCAAAGGTTTCAATCTTCCTGTCGCTTCGAGCGTCTTTGATGACAAAAGTGCTGTTCCACGTGCCGTCAATGGTGTAGATGATGTCGGAAGGGTTGTCCTTGTGGAAGAAGCGCGCGTGAAAGCCGTTCTTCTGGCCAGATCCGAGCAGTGACTTGCCTTCAAAGTGTATGTGCGATATGTACCCATTGGAGCAGATCAGCGAATACTCGCCATAGAGTTCAGGATGTGGGACGCCAGTGAGGAGGCCTTTGACTTTGATGTTGGGCAAGGGCAGCAAATAGTCCTCGTCGTACTTGTCGATATGGACAATTGCGTAGCCCATTTGCTTGATAACGACATTTCCAGAAAAGGTAATTTCCTGCTCCGTAAAACCTTCGGCGCGGATACCGACCTGATTGTTCCACAAGTAACAGGCGGTAACTGGCGGGTGATGTCCAACCTGCTCAGACACCAATCTTGTTTCACCAAACTCTTCTGTATTCCAGCTTCCAAGAAACAATTCGCCAAGAAAAGCGTTCAAAGGCTTCTTCACACCCTCCTCCTCCTTGCGCCCTGCATACTGCTGGCCTCGTAGTGAGCCAAGAAAATTCTTCAACACGAGGAGCGCTCGCTTTTCTGGATCTTCTTCAGTTGCTGGTGCGGCCCATAGATACGGATGGTCTGCCCAATATTGTGGTATCTCCACAGTCGAATTGTCAGCGAGTACAAATGGCGGCGCAGTGACATTTGATAAGTCTCCCGTGATAGTTGCAACGGAGGCGAGAAACTCCTTCAGACCGGACCGGTTTTGAGTTATGTCGTTTGACATGTTGACGCGTCTATGTTTGGATTGTTACCGTCTACTGCATCTGTCACTTGTACTTATACCGATGGTACACTTAGCCATGGTCGCGCCAAGTCATGACGTCAATGCATGCTCGTGTAAACGGGTTTTAGGCGTCCGGGCAGTGCAACAATGATTCGAGCGCTCCATCGCGAGTTTGGGGTGGTTGATCGCAGATGTCCTGATGTGGTTCTGGTGTGCAGCTAGATCTCTTTGTATTTGCGATGTTTGCTGATACTGGGGGAGTTCGCCGGTTGGGCCGTCTCCACATCCCGTTCGTACCCCTACCACCTATTCTGCTCGATCAATCTCTTTTCGGTTTGGATTTCCGACACTATTTATCTTTGCGGACTATTGTGCAAATCTCCATGAGCATTTCGAGACGTCGCATCAGGGTATAGTCAGCAAACGAACTTTCCACTCGCCTCATTCAATTGTTTGGTATGGTAAGATTTCTTCTTCTTCGTTCATACGAGGTTGAGTGGTTGCCATAGATTGAGATCGCAGTCAAGAAGTCCTGCTGCTTTGGCAGATTGTCGACGATTATATAGGCTGTTCGCTGAGCTTGTAGCTGCTTGCTAAGATCACCTCATGAATGCCCACCACTGACAACATTTGACCATATAAGACACGTCATAAAAAAACAAATCAGAGGGTTCCTCACGGGATGCTTAGAGTATGGTGGAACACCACCAACCGGAAGAAAAGGCTTGATTAGGTGCATTCCATCTAGGAGCGATAAACTAATGCTGGTATATATACAGAGGGGAAAGCGAAACGCGAGATCGAGGTAAACTATGCCTTGTTGCCCATGCCTAATCCCAGAAACTCAAATAATATAGGGTTTCCTGCAACAGCTATGTATGCAATACCTGGTGTACATTAGCAGGTGTATTGAATTTGTTATTTCTGACATACCAGCGTAGACGATCAACTTTGTTACGACCTCGACATCATAGCGTACTCGCGGCTTTGTAAGCTTCATGAAAATCTCACGCTTCTCATTCTCCTCTTCGGTTGGCTCCTGCGTGACTTCGTAGACGTTGCCTGCAACGTCTGTGTCGCTCTCGGGTGGAGTCAAAGTGTTATTCTCAGGCAATTGCACTTTGCCTGTACCCATCATCTGCTCGTACGAGTGCACGCGAGATGCCATTGGTGTTGGCAGGAGACCCGCACCAAGTAGCGGGTCCGATTTCTCCATATTGGGTGTGTTGAGAACTGATGGGCTTGGAACCCAGGCAGAGTTCTCAGGAACCGCGCCATCCAACGAGTTTACACTTTCGCGCCGCCGGCGGTTGCGGTATGCGAGCGTCTCATATGCATCTGCGGCAGATTGTGGGCCAACGGAGACGGACCGCTTACGTGGCTGGGCGAGGTTCTTTAGCATGTGTGGCAGCTCCGAAGCAGGTGGGATGACATTGTCGTCGTCCGCAAACGGCTTAATGGAACTGTACTTGGAAGCGTTCAAGAAGAAAGCGCGGGGCATGTTCCAGCGAGCCTGTTCGAGCAGACGAAAGATTGGGGGCAGTATGGTGAACAGGGCAGGCTTCATGGTTGCTCTCCAGACGAAGATGACGACGACACCTAAGAGGATGCGGATCATTGCTTTCAACCATCCCATCTCTTGCAGGCTGAATGGGACCGAAGAGGGATATGCATCGTGCAGGGCGTAGCCGGTTTGGGCATAGTGCCAGGCACCAAGGTTAATGCCTATGACGACGCCAGCGAACGACACGCTATCGTCGTAGCAAGGGCAGTCATCGGCAGGCTCCGGGTGGACGCGAACGAGAACACAGACTACCAAGGTGGCGATGAAGATGTGCATGGGGTTGCCGCTAAAGACCCACGAGTCCATCCAGTCGCCATATACGAGTTGGAAAGCCGTAATGAGAGCGCCCATGATACTGCCCACTATGACGTCGAGGAAACCGTGCATGCCGCAATATAAGCGACCGGCAATGATGGACAGTGCATAAAAGTAGAAGAGCGCCTGGAGGCCCATGTTGAGGTTAGCGCTGTCGTCTTGGGCAGACTGGCGCAACGTGTAGATGGCGTAAAAGGCCACGGAGACGGCATTGGCCGAGTGTGACGAGGGGAAGCCGTATTCGAGTGCAGCGGAACCAGACATGGAGATGCGGGCGAGGGGCGGCGACAGCGGCCTGGGTAAGCAGAGCAGGTCCTTCAAGAAGCCGGTGCTGTAGACACCGGCGGCAAGCATGAAGACAGACCTGTGCACGTCAGACATGGCAGCACGGCCAAGGACAGCAGCGCACGACATACGCTCGGCCCACGCTGGTGTAGCCGCACCAGAACTGGATGGGCAGGAAGACCATGAAGAAGGTGTGGGTGCCGAGATTGGCGGTATAGGCAAAGTACGAGTCGAGGAAGGGCGAGCGCAGCTTGTCCTGCATCAGCGCCAGCCACGGCGTCTCCCAGCGCACGATGGGGATGAGGCGGTTGCGCAGGGCATTTCGCCATCTGGGCAGCCGCTGGGCGTAGTGATCATGGCCCTTATTGCCTGCGTCCAGCTTGGGGTTTGGCGGTGCCGTCGACTCCGGCCGGGGCCCCGCCTCATGTTGCGGCGGCGGGTGCATGGCGGCGGCGAGCGCAAGAGTTGCAGAGGAGACGAGGGCGAGTCACTCGATTGTGCATGTCCAGGCGCGGGGCGGAGCGGGGCGGGGCGGGAGTGCGCGCAATGGGGGAGGGGGGGTGTTGGTGGTTGTGATGAGCTTCAGTGTTATAGTGTGTATGGCGCATTGGGTCGGGGTTGACGTTGGCATTGGCATTGGCAGCGCTCGGAACGGCCGACTGGACAGGGCGGCGGTGCAGCTGTGGCGCCGGCTTAGCGAGCGGCTGGCGCCCTAAGCGTCGTTGCCATATGCGACCGACGGCTGCCAACAATCAACATACAGTACACCTCTCTTAAGCCCCGACCACTCGCTCCCCACACGCACCCAGACTCCATATTCATACACTCTGCTCTCCGGATTCCCACGAGCCGTCCATCTCCCCTCCCATCAACACTCGTCCGCACCATCACCGCACCCTCCGACACACCATGGCCACCGCTCCCTCGCAGAACTACGACTACCTGCGGCGCAAGCAGAGCACAAAGTCGCCCGTCTCGTCATCCGTTGCACCTGCTCGCGGCCACGCCCGCACTCCCAGTGAGCGCAACAGCAATGGCACTGTCAGCTCATACGGAACCACAAACACGCGCGACACGGCCATCACCGAGCCGCCCGCCTACTCCAAGAAGCTCGTCGTCGTCGGCGATGGTGGGTGCGGAAAGACATGTTTGTTGATCAGCTACAGCTCGGGCAACTTTCCAGAGGTAGGTCGGCCGCGCAGCAGCAGCAAGACCACATGCTAACGCGTCGCAGAAATACGTCCCCACCGTCTTCGAAAACTACATCACCCACACGCCCCATCCGCCTACGGGCAAGATGGTCGAGCTTGCCCTGTGGGACACAGCCGGCCAGGAGGAATACGACCGGTTGCGCCCCCTCTCCTACCCTGAGACAGATGTCATTTTCGTCTGCTTCGCCATTGACTGCCCCAACTCGCTGGAAAACGTCATGGACAAGGTAAGAGAGCTAGCTGAGCCAGCACATCCATGCATGCACTGACATGACTCAGTGGTACCCCGAGGTTCTCCACTTCTGCCCAACCACACCGCTTATGTTGCTGGGTCTGAAATCCGACCTGCGCAACAAGAAGAACTGCATCGAGCTCCTCAAGACACAAGGCCTGACGCCTGTCACTTCGGAGCAGGGCCGTGCCGTTGCGGAAAAGATGAGCGCCGTCTACATGGAGTGCAGCAGTAAAGAGCAGGACGGTGTCGAGGAAATCTTCGATATGGCCGTCACCATGGCTGTCGGTGAGGAGCACAAGCAGCAGCAAGACCGTCGTCTTAGCACAGTCAACTCGACATCAAGAGGGAACACATCCTCGCCGTTCCCGGCAGGGGGCGGCAAAAAGAAGAAGCGCAGCGCCTGCACCGTCTTGTAAACTCCATATGACGACGACGCTGGACGACACGATCAATATGTTTTAATGACCACAAGCTGCTGACCCTCCGTCACTGTCCTGGCATGTCTCTTCCTGCCACGCATTCGCGTGCAGTCTTTTCATGTACACGGACCGGGGGCCTGATTGGTTTTCTTTGGCATAACAATGGGCATAGCGAGTCCAAACGCCTACAACTGCATTTTCCTTTTTCTTGTATCTGTATTCGGTATTTAGTATAAGCGCATAGCGAAAGTTGCTTTCTTGGCTTTGCCTGCGCTGGAGAAGTAAATGAAGCGCAGTCTTTTTTTTTTGAGTCGCTCAATCGCCCCAATTCTTACCACATACATTTCTGCTGATGACTTGCTCAGGGATATCATAACATCAGGTTTCCGTGGCGCCCTGTTTTGTTTATATGAACCATCGGCCGTGTGCGAAGTTACCAGGCGTGTTATTATATCATGCTCACTATACCATCACTGGAAGCGGCCCCTATATGCTTCTATTTCCTCTCCTCAGGTACTTCTGTCTCGCCTTCGTGTTCAGTGGTCCCCTCTTGCGTACTTTCCTGCTGCTCGTTTGGATCCTTGGCCATGACGTTCTCAAAGTGACTCCATAGTGACTCGACGGGCGCAAATTCGTTGCCGACCGACGTGACTTCTTCGAGTGAGCGGTTGAGTTTGTTGATGTTCTGTAAAACGACCTCTAGGCTCTGCGACCATGGTTAGCACGCAGCGCTAGATTGTTGCAGTGACATTGGTGGGCCACAATGTCGGTGTGCCGGCCGCAAGAGTGAACACACTTGAGCAATCTCCGTCACCAGCATCTCACGCTGTTGCTCGTAATAAGTCTTAGGTGGCCCTGCCTCGTGGCCATTGGTAGACCCCGGGAAATACGGTGGTGCCATGGTCCTGACGCTGTGTTGATTTGTTAAGGCAGTTTGTCGCGTCCGTCTCCGATGTTGCGGGGCTATGCCCTTGTCGCGCTAGCTAAGCGAGGCTGCAGAAAAGTCGAGCTTTACCTTTAACTCTTCCTTTCTCCTCAGGAACTTCCACGATGAAACCTCACAAGTGACAGGTAAGCAAAATCTTCTTCTCCGCCTCTGTCTTTGTGCAAGCTTATATGATGAACACCCAATAATCTGTCAATCCCCTGACTCCCACAAGATGGGACCATGGTGAACCAATATTGTATTCACACTCTGATCCTTTAGCCAACTCAGCATTTCACCTCACCGCTACATTGAGTTATATGAAGCTAACCTTTGCCTTGCTTCAGAACACACAATGGCGCAAGCGCCAGCACCCAAACCAATCAAGGAACCATTTCCCATCTCGCTTGTCGGCGGTCGCTACCTCCTCTTTGATGTGGACGTCATTGCGCACTGCCGTCGCGCGCACAACATCTGTGGGCTCCTGGTGGGCACGATCCCGAACCTCAGCCAGCAGAACGTTTTTCTGGGCGTACCGCTGGAACTCATGCCGGAAGAGGCTCGGGTACTCGTCGATAAAGGCGCTGCGTATATCGTGGATGATGCGCAGTTTCATCAGGAAAGCTTTGCGCAGATGAGCAGGGAGGATAGAATCAAGTACATGGCGGAGATGGACAAGAGAGGAGAAGAAGTAGCCAAGGAACAAAGGGAGGCCGCAGAGAGGAGAAAGGAAAGGGCCCTGCGCGAGAAGGGTTTGAAGACAGATGAGAGTAGTCTTGCTGCAAGCTCGGCATCGGAACAAACGCTTAAAGTGGATGACTTGAGTCTCTCAGGCTCCGGCCTGGGCTTCATCATGAAAGGGTCGAGCTTCTCCGACTCGCAGGGGCCGGTGATACCCACCAAGAACGACTCGATTCCTAGTCCCGCTGCCAGTTCCAGTCCTGCTAGCTCTGAAGCCAACAGTTTCGATCTTGCAAACTCTGGCCTTGGATTCATCATGAAGGGCTCGAGTTTCTCAGAGTCGTGGGTCCAAGTCAAGCCACCAAAGATTGACTCTCCCGCACCTGCACCTGCACCTGCGCCTGCCTCTGTTTCCGCGCCTGAAGAGTCTCTCTTCGAGCCGGTGCCTGCTGCTCCTTCCCCCGAACCCTCGACTAAGAGCAGTGCGGTCAAAGGTGTTGCGGGCCAGAAGCACTTTGTCACACCCACGACCTCATATCCACCTCTCGCAACCCCCGCCAAGGAGACTGCTGCCCCTCCCCCACAGGTACCGGACAGCTATCCGTTGTTCCGCTATCTGCACTCCAAAGGCTACTACCACATGCCTGGTCTACGCTTTGGTTGCCACTACAACGTGTACCCTGGCGACCCACTCCGATACCATAGTCACTTTGCTGCGACGGGTCTAGGCTGGGACCAGAAGTTTGAGCTTCTGGACGTTGTTGGTGGCGGACGTCTTGGTACAGGGACGAAGAAGGCCTACATGATTGGCGGTGAGGATCCAGAAGTAGACACGGACGAGAAGGAGTCCGTGAGGGCTTTCTCTGTCGAGTGGGCGGCGCTATAAGCAGCGTCGCCGAGCATCAGGCAGATGAGGATTATGATTTTACGAATGCTATGCTAGACTAGAATAAAAATAAGACTGAATTCAACGCATGCTGTTGCCGCTCTTGAAGGTTTTGCGTGACTGGTGAACATGTGCTGGTTTTCCATTGACAGCAGTGCCATCTACGATCCTTACCACTATAAATTCTCCTCGCTTGCAGAATGCGTGGCCTATAGACCAAGCACAAAGTATGGATGTTGGAAAAGATGCCGCGGTTTGTTGTTCCTGCAGATGTGATGCGCCAATAAGACGAGTGCAGTTTGACCCCGCTAATCGACCCCACGCGAGCGGTTTGCCAAAAGTTCGTGTCCATGCACAACATCCTATGCGCAACAGCACCACAACGCCATGGCCTTGCTCGATTTGGTGGGACAGCTGCCGGCTGGTGGGTGGCTTAAATCTAAAACTAGCGCGCCTTGCTGACTTGGGTGCAGAGTTACTCCTCATCTGGCACGACCATCGGCTCCCTATTTTACTCTCAGCACTGGTAGTGGCGACGATTGCTCGCCTCGTCATCTACTCGCGCGACCGCAGGGAGAAATTGTCTGTGTCACCTACGCCTCTGTCGCCAGTCGAGAAGCGCGAAGTCGAGCTCAAGCCGGAATGGCTTCCAGAATACACTACCACCCTCAGCTCCTCAGATCTTAATGTCGATAACCATGTCGAGGACGACACAGGTGCGGTGACGGTGGCCGCAAAGGCAAAGAAGGGGCCCAAGACGGTCAAAGGTAGGAAGGCGCCAAAGAAGAATGTTGCGCCAATCCCTACGTTCGACCATAAGACGGATAAGATACAGCCCTTGGTCTTCTTTCAGTCGCTCTCTGGTACAACCGAGCGCTATGCCGCACAATTCGCAAAATCAATCACAGAATGGACTACTGGCTGCGACCAGGCTTCTTCGTTTCTCAAGCCTCAGACCCACGACATTTCGTACATTGAACACGACGACTATTTCGTGAGCCCACCGAAGACTGATGCAAATATCAAGTACTTCTACATCATCCTCGTACCAACCTACAACATCGACACTGTCCTTGATATCTTTATCGAGAGTCTTCAAGAAACACACAATGATTTCCGTATCGACACAGCGCCATTGAGCGGGTTGCTTGGATATTCCGTATTTGGGTTTGGGGATAAGGAAGGATGGCCAACCGAAGAGGAGGGCTTCTGTAGCCAAGCTAGAGAGATTGATAAGTGGATGGCGAGGTTAACCGGCAGAAAGCGAGCATACCCACTCGGTATGGCTGATGCTAAGACTGATGCTGAAAGGCGACTGGAAGAATGGAGGGTGGGCGTTCAGGAAGCACTGGTTGAGCTTGCCGAAGGACGAGGACTTGGCGAGGGTGTGCCAGGTAGTGGTGACCCTGCTGAGAGCGACGATGAAGATGTCGACGATGCTGAGGACGACAATGGCCAGACTCCACGAGTTGACGACGTCGAAGATTTAGGTTCTATGGTCAACTCTTCGTCTGCACCGATACCCATTGACTTTACGACCTACAAGAAATCTGCCCCTAAATCCAAACCTGCTCCGGCTCCGAAAGAGATGGTTCCACCTACTTCACCTACCCATGCCGCTCTCACAAAGCAGGGCTACAGCATTATCGGGTCGCATTCCGGTGTGAAGATCTGCAGATGGACCAAGTCCGCATTACGCGGTCGGGGATCCTGCTACAAGTACTCCTTCTACGGCATCGCCTCGCATCTGTGTATGGAAGCTACCCCGTCTTTGTCTTGCTCTAACAAGTGTGTTTTTTGCTGGCGGCACGGCACAAACCCCGTCGGCACCACATGGCGCTGGGTCACAGATGCTCCAGAAATGATTTTTGACGGCATCACGGCAGCTCATTACAAGAAGATCAAGATGATGAAGGGCGTTCCCGGCGTACGAGCTGAGCGTTTCAGCGAAGCAATGCGGATTCGCCACTGCGCTCTGAGTCTTGTCGGCGAGCCCATTTTCTATCCACATATTAACCAACTCCTGGAAATCATGCACAAGAACCGCATCTCGACCTTTTTGGTATGCAACGCACAGCATCCTGCACAACTCGCTTCTCTCATCCCAGTAACACAACTCTACGTCTCCATCGATGCATCCAACAAGGACAGCCTGCGCAAGATTGACCGGCCGCTGCACCGAGATTTTTGGGAACGCTTCTGCGCATGCTTGGACATTCTCCGCAACCGCCGCTTCGAACAACGCACCGTCTTCCGTCTCACGCTTGTCAAGGGCTTCAACATGGCCGAAGAGGTGCGTGGCTATGCTGACCTTGTCGAACGCGCCTTGCCTGGTTTCGTCGAAGTGAAGGGCGTGACGTACTGCGGTACCTCGGCCGCCGGCTCAGCCGGCCTCACCATGCAAAACGTACCATTTTACGAAGAAGTGGCAGAGTTTGTGACGGAGCTGGAGAAGGAACTGAACAGCCGGGGACTACACTATGGAATTGGAGCCGAGCACGCGCACTCTTGCTGCATCCTCCTGGCCGACCGCACGCGCTTCATGAAGAAGGGCAAGTGGGCTACTCGAATCGATTTTGAGCGCTTCTTTGACTTGTGCGAGGGCACGGTGCAAGGGACGCGCGTGGAAGCGGGCGAGGTCGTAGGCTGGCGGCCAGAAGACTATGTCGGTGACGAGACGCCCGAGTGGGCGTTGTGGGGGAACGGTGGGTTTGATCCGAGAGACGCGAGGGTGTACAGGAAGGGCAAGGGACCCAAGACGGAAGAGGCAAAAGAGGATAAAGACAAGGAGAGTGAGCAGCACGAGAGACAGACCAAGATGGCGGCTTTGGAATTTTAGATTGTACAGCTAAAAGGGGATAGGAGGGGGAAGCACACTTGTATGTAGCTTTTGTCACAGATACGAAGAAGATAGTGAAAATTAAAATACTCGATATTTTCGCCTTGTATTCGGGCGAGAGCAAAGTAACTTGTAAGACGCTTATATCGAAACTTTTTCATATATAAATAAGGACTCTTCCTCATTTTTTTTTGGACCTCAGAGTGAGTAACATCTCAAAGCATCACAGACACAAAAGCTTGCTCGTGTTTGTTACCAAGGAAACAAAATTGTACTAATATCATTGAAAATCGCTTTAATACTAAATTTTGTATTCAAACCTCCAAAAAAAGGTCATGACCGCTTAGAGAGCAACGGCTCTTTTTCACTCAAGCCAGCCGTTGTTGTTGTTGATGTCATCATGGCCGACTCCTCCTCATCTCCCCTCCACCTTTTCAACCCCGCATACGTTCCCCCTTTGACAATCTCCTTTGTCTCGCCCACGGTGCCAAAGCAGCAATGCTCGACCTTACCGAGGGGCCCTTCCCTCGGATCATCCTCGAGCAAGACGCCGAATCGCAGCTTCGTCTTAGTCAGATCCTTGGGGAAAGGATCGCCGCCCAGGCAAGCACCTACGCTCAGGTGATCTAGCGTTGGGTTGCGCGTTGTGACCATGATGCGGGAGAAGTGGACGTCGGATGCCACTCCGTTCTTGTATAGGGACCAGGCGCCCACGAGCACGAAAGCAAATGTTATCGCGATGACAATGGCGTATCCGATCCACAGGGACTGCATGTAGTACACGTACACCATCATAGTGCGCGACTTTGCACAAGGCACCTCTTCTGTTTTGGCAGCGGCGAGCAGGGGTTCGCTTAGCAGCGTGATGAGCATGTCTTCAAAGAGATCTTGCATTTCCGTCTTGAGGTCTACCAAAGGGTACGATGTGCTGCTGTTGGCCAGCCGTGTTTCGGAGAGATCCGTATGAGTAATTAGCACATTGTTCTTCTCGATTGTACCGCGAAGAAACCCCCGTAGCAGCAGGCCGAGAGTATGGTAGGTACTTGTCACCTTGTATTTTCCGACGTCGTCAGTGGGTCGTACAAAATTTGCTGTGGGAGAGGCTGTCCAATCTTTGTCGTTTTCGTCCCACTCAACGGTGGTGTCGATTACTGGGTCGAGAAAATCGCGCTGCTTACGAGTAGCGTTTTGTTTGGGGTTGTATCTCATCTCAAAAGTGTAGTTGGTATAGTGCATGACGCATTTGAACATTTTCGGTTCGTGGACATGTTTCCATGTCGCGTAGTAGGGAGAATCAGGGTCGTATGGCTTAGAAGTATTAATTGCGTAGCCTATCCAGAGGATGGGTTCACTCTTCATGACCCCTAAAAGGGCTCGATTCTCCTTGGGGTCTTGGTGGCCATAATCACCCCGATCTACGTCTGCATAGTAGGTGAAATTACCCTTTGGCGCAAGCAAGTCAATCGAAAAGGGGGTGTTACCGCCCTCACCGTCATTGATATCGTCGCATTTGTATCCTGGGCCTAAGAAATTGATTGAATAAGTGCAGTTCCAACCTTCGCCGCAAAACGCGGAAGACGCTCCATCACGGGGCTGAGGCTTCTGCGTGTACACGCTGCTGAAGGCCAAGCGCCGAGCAGTCTTGGACGGCTGATCATAATAATCGAACCATCCTGGTTGCTCGGCCTTGATGTCGGTTGTGTTGAAGAAACTTAGAGACTTCTTGTAGAAGGACTTTGTGTCTCGAAAATCGTAGGCAGTTTCTTGCGCAAAGTCAAGGTTCCCTACCGAGCACGTGTCGGTCTCATTCAAGGCGCTAAGCTGAGATGTAAGCGAGGCCGGAGAAAGAACAGAAGCCAGTGGGATCAACCTTTTGATACAAGTCAGCAAGGACGGCTTCATAGCGGCCATTGTACCTACCATGTGCAGGCTGCCATGAGCGTTGCAAGCTTGCCGTTCCGAGTCATTTCCCAGTTCATGAAGAACTGCGTCGGATCCTCTGTTGCTGAGAACAGCCCGTCAATGCCTTTGATTGTCATGGCTTTTCGCCGAAACGTATACCAGATGCGTTGGCGATTGCACATGATGACGGTGCCTGCGAGTGTGCTTTTGACGAAGAAGGCCAATGCTGTGCCGTATCTAACCATCTTCAGCTGTGCTGTAGCCGGCTCACCGTTCAGATGCGAGTAGAACAAATGGTGACCGACTGCTGCGGCGAAACCAGCGAGAAATAGCAGTGCCACAATTGCTGGCGTCGTCCAGTATATATGCCATTTCGCTAGCTCTCCCGATCTCCGGTCAACTAGAGCTTGGGTATCGGCATCTCTTGACTTTCTGTTGTACAGCATGCGATTTGTTGTGTATGATGACGACTCTCCCTTTGAGAATAGAGAGGGCTGCCCAGAGCTGTCATTTCGCTGGTGAACTGGTTCGTATTCACCACTGTCTTGCGAGAGGCCGAAGTTGAACCCGGGGCTTAGTGCTTGCCTAGTGGCTTGACCCAAGTCCTGCGGTGGGGAGCGTCCATGGGCGCCGTACGTGTCGCTATCGTCGAGGGATGGTCTGGAGAGGTGGGCAAGCTCGATAGGGTCTGACTCGGTGTGGAAAGGATCATATGGCTTGGGGCGGGTTTGTGGTGATGAGTTGGGCGACGAGTCGGCGGACAGAGGCCTTGGAGAGACCATGGTAACGTCGTTGCTCGATGCTTTGTGTTATTGTGGGCGGGACTTGTATCGTAAGCTACAGGGCGAAACTAGAGTGTCGAGCGACCAGTTGCGCATGCATTATGATGCGCTCGCACAGCATTCTCGGGCTGAGGGGGGTTGTGGAACGTGGGAAGAAGATTCCATGGCAGGCAGCGTCGCGCGCAACGACGATTGCTGCCTCTTTATGCGAGGCCTTCTTCAGCTGTGGTCCTGTCGATGGACAAGGTTGGGGGGTAGCGGATGACGGCCAATGCTCGGTCATTGGTAGCCCATCAACGCACTAAGCATTACTCCCACATGGTGGCTGAGAGCTTGATGTCCTCAAGAGGTGAGACGCTGCTTGCTTATCTTTGGCATGCGACTGCGACATGCTTTTTCGTTGTCGTCGTTGTTCAGGGTAAGCTGCTCGACGCGTATGTACATGGATATATGGAGCTCGCCTTAGGTATACGCCAAGCTACTCGATTGGACCACCACGCTCATCAAACTCGATCGTGCGAGGCGTTCCAGCGGAATTTCCTGTCTCGGAGCGACTTTGCTTACTCGACCCGACACTTCTCATCCGGCAGAGTGCCTCGAGCACACGAGGCAGCAGACAAAGTCAAACACGGGTACGCGTGGACGTTATAGAAAACAATCGAAGGCGGTGCGGGGCGCGACCGGGGCACGACACCATGTCGAAGCCTCTACCAGACCCACCCGCCGACCCCAAGAATAAGAGCTTACAAATGCACATCGAATGCCACGCATGTTTGCCGACCGCTCTACTTGTTCGCCGTACCAAGCTTTCAATTGCACACAATCCATATATCCGAGTCATCTCCGCCATGGCAACGGTCTAGCCCTGACGTCTTCGTTTTTTTTTCTTCCATTCGCTGAGGACCGGCAGTTCCTAGCCTACACATGGCACGGCCAAACCGGTCGATTCAGGTCTCGCAGTTCTTGATCGGCCTACTCGCCACCTATGTCTAGCGCTAACCATCCACGATACCCGCAGTCTACAAGGTTCATCGAAGTTGTGACGTTAGATTGAGTTAGCCGTTTTGTCCTTGCGTCACTACCGGTCCATAGAGGACCCCACATCCACATGGCAAGAGTTGTATATAAGTCCAGGTACCGGCATGGACGGGAACGGCATAAAGCTATCCATATTTCCTCAAGAATCTCTGTTTTTTCTACATATTGTACAGCAAAAGCCTTTACTATCTAATCGTAGTTAGCCCACTTACCCAGCAATCTTCCAACACACATATCCAACATGGCTCCATCAACCACCAAGGCATGGATGGTCCAAGGGAAAGACGGCTTTGAGTCTCTCAAGTTTAACGAGCAGGCCAAGGTACCTGAGATTGGTGACAAAGATGTTCTCGTCAAGGGTATGTTTGAGCAACTAGACTACCCAACAACGCTGACATTGCACTCATAGTCCACGCCGCGTCTCTCAATTACCGCGATCTCATTATCCCCAAGGGCAAATATCCTTTCCCCGTCAAGGACAACATTATCCCCGGCTCAGACGGCGCTGGTACCGTAGAAGCAGTAGGCAAGCACGTTACACGCTTCCAGCCCGGAGGTACGTACACATTGCTACCAAAGCCATATATTCTTCTTCGACCGAGAGACTAACAATCGCACAGACAAAGTAGTCACTCTCTTCAACCAGGGCCACATTGCCGGTTCTCTTGACGCACAATCAATGGGCACCGGCCTCGGCGGTGCCATGGACGGCACCCTACGCGAGCACGCCGTCTTCGACGAGGCCGGCCTCGTCAAGGCACCCTCCAACCTCAACATGCTCGAAGCCTCGACCCTCTCTTGCGCCGCCCTCACAGCCTGGAACGCCCTCTACGGCCTCAAGTCGCGCGGCCTCAAGCCCGGCGACACAGTCCTCACCCAGGGCACCGGCGGCGTCAGCATCTTCGCACTACAGTTTGCAAAGGCGGCCGGCGCAAAGGTCATTGCCACCACTAGCTCGGCAGACAAGGCCGAGCTGCTCAAGAAGTACGGCGCAGACCACGTCATCAACTACAAGGAGACACCCAACTGGGGCGAGGAGGCCGCCAAGCTCACTCCCGGCGGCGCCGGCGTCCAGCACGTTGTCGAAGTCGGTGGCCCCACCACCATGGCCCAGTCCCTCAAGGCCATTGCTATCGACGGCGTCATCACCATCATCGGCTTCATTGGCGGCGGCGGCAAGGACCAGCCTACCTTCCTCGACTGCTTGAACAACATCTGCACCGTTCGCGGTATCCTCGTCGGCTCGAGACTGCAGATGGAGGACATGTGCCGCGCCATCGAGGCCAACGACATCCATCCCATTGTCGACGAGAAGGTGTTTGAGCTCAAGGATCTCAAGGACGCGTATCAATACATGTGGGACCAGAAGCACTTCGGTAAGCTTACCGTCAAGGTCGCTTCGTAAATTCACGACGTAGATACGAAACGAAGGTCATGTAAATTGCTTGTAATGTAACGAATTCATGTTCACGCCCGTTGTCTATTTTTTACGTGTGAGTTACAGAATTATGGGTCTAATGCGGTGATGCAATTTCTTCTTTGCTACTGCTCTAACCGTTTGTACGAGAAAAAGTAAAAAAAAGGCTATACTACAGGAAAAGAAAGATCGGGCCTCTCATTGCATGCACAAGTGAGCGTACCACGTGCCCATCAAGTAATCAAGAAGAGAGGGGCCATTTATAAAAATCAAGCCTCTGCGGGCTATGGGTATCGTGGGGTATCAAATCGTGCATCATGTTCCCATAACCGACCAAACACCATCGCTATGCGCCCTGCTGAAGCGGAAAAATCCTCCTCCAGTCTCAAACCATGCAATGCAACGTGGAAAAAAATGAAATTTGTTTCTGCCGAGCAGACAAGAAATCGTCCCCTTAGTCCAGCTCCGTGGTAGGGTGCCCGGCAAGCAGAGTAGCTGCAATGCGCTTACGTGCGTCGTCCATGCCATTGGTGGCGAGCACAAGCTTCGTATCGTCGCCTCGGAGAAGTGTCAGGGCATTCAAAAGAGTAAAGACGCCACAGTCACTGCCGTTCAGTTGTTGACTGCTGCGCTGAGTCGTGCCCTTGGACCACTCGTCAGCGATATAGAGATCGCCCAACTCCTTCTTCAGATATTCATCGAGTTTATCAATGTACTTCTGGCCACTGAGACTCATCGAATCGAGGTATTCAATCGAGCGTTTCTGGGGATACACAGCCAGTAGACGCCAGTGCCCCCTGTCGCAGATGGGATAGAGGATGAGTTGTGCGTCCAGATACTGCTTGCCTTTGAGCTGGAACCGGTTGGACCAACGTGACGTATCAGGAGTGCTATACCAGAATGATGAGAATGCGTGGACTGGAGGGGCCGGACCGCCGCGCTTATGTACGAAACCCGCCTCCTTCTTCTTGGCGGCTACCAGAATTGAGAGATACTCGTTAACAATGTTGTCGTTCAGCCAAGCCCTAGGATCGCCATTGAAGAGTTGGGGCAGCAATGTCGCAAAATCTCGAGCGTAGAGCTTCTGATCGATGACCCACTTGTCGGCCTTTAGTCCGTTGCTAGTGTTTGCTGCCGCGGTGTGCAGAATCTTCGTCTCTTCGGCGGATAGCGGTGTGATTAGTGGTTTGGGCGGGGGAGGAGGTGGTGGTGCCAACGCGAGCTTAGCCTTGAAATCGTTTTGGAGATCTTGGACGAGCTCAAGGGATAGCGCCGATTCCTCGAGCGAGTCATCAGAAGCGTCAAAGGTGTCAGCAGGCACACCACGGAAACCGCCATCATTGGCATGGGTTTCGACTGCTGCAGCCTTTGGGCTATCAGCTGCTGAACGGTGGAGTGCAGGCGAGGTATGACCATTATCAGGTTTGGGCTGCTCATCATATTGGATGTTGTGCCAGAATCCCCGCACGGGACTGGAGTTGATAATTTCTAATGTAGAGTCAAGCATATCGCTGACCTTTTCGTCACAATAGAAAGGCTTTGCCCCTGCATGCTTTGCCCATCGCACACTTCGTCGAGGTGGCGCATCAACTAGAAATGATAAGTCGTTTTCGTATTCAAATTCGGGAGCAGCAGGCTCAATTTCGGGATCGTTGTACGAGCCCTTGACGTTGGATTGAACCTCTGTGTGCGGTGGTGATGAAGCATCCGGCAGATGAGAGAGGTCTTGGTCCATGGTATCGGTCGGGGTAATTTTGGTTGGTTCCGATTCGGTAAAACTTTGATCCGCGGACTCTATCGGGGGTTCCGCCTGTCGGGTAGCTTGAAGACGCCGGTGTTCTGCGCCAAATTGTATTTTGACTAGCTGGCGGCGCAAGGGTGTAACAGAGGGGGTTTTGGGTGCGCGATGGCCGGAGTATCTTGTGTTCTGAGCTGTTTCCGCACGTTCTTTGATATGGGATGAGACTGGTTTCTGATAGCCCTGACCAACGGACGAATACAGCTGCCGAGGGCCGCATGATGACGAGGAAGGCGATTTAAGCTGCTTGTGTTGACGGGAGGGGACGTGACTAGCAAACGGAAGAGTCTGTGGGGTGTTCCAGGGAATGTGCACGGGCGAACCTGTTTGCGAATTACGAGGTGGAGTTGAGGTAAGGATTTCATCGAAAGAGAAGTCTATGCTGGTATCGGCGTCCTCTTCGATATGAGATTCGGGTTCGTAAAGAGACGTTGGAGATGGCTCAGAGCCCGAGCTGATATGTATATATGGCAACTGTGACGTAGATTGAATTGGCGAGGTTGTTTTGCGATTTTGCTGGGGGCTAGCCGTTCGACTCCGTATCTGTGGCGATGCAAAAGGTGGACACGCGTGGTTTTGGTTCTGGCGACGCGCCTGATGCGCGCGCGCGCGTTCCGAAGGTGATTGTGTTGCGACTTCATCTTCTGCCGAACCGGCAGCGACAAAGCGCCTCTTGTTGGACCCCGTAGAGCTGGTTATGGAGACTGCCTTGATCTTCTGTGGGCGCAGAAAATTGTTTGCGATGTACTTTGGTAGACTGAGCAGCGTCACGATGCTCACCGTTGCTACCCATCTACCAACAGTGGTGAAGACGGAGGTTGACGAAGGTTCAGGCGCGACGTCTTGGACGACTGATGGTGCTTCGGGCCAGGCGCCTGGTATATGAAGGTGGGAGCTCGATGGTGTTGTGGAGTGTTGCGCCTGGCACTATTGTGAATCATGGCTAATGAATAGCTGTGGTGACGACTTACGTGCCGCTGGGAAGTGTCAAAGCCATTGGCGATGTCTGGCGCGCCGGCGGGCGCGCTGGAGAGGAAAGCGCTGTATGAGCGCTTGTTGGACATTGTCGCTGTTGCCGATCGCGTTGGGGCGCGGCGATGTGCAACCGTGACACTGGGGTGGTAGAGTGGAGAAGGGACGAGGTCGCGGATGCTGGGCAAATCCAGTAGCGCGAACTGCAGTTCGCGCTAGCCCATGTCACGTGCTCCATCGTCAAATGAATCGGGTCTGGAGAAACCATATTCCAGCGCCGCCCGCCTTGCTTGGATAGAGTGCGTGCGTAGATTCGATTCACCCTGTATTCCTGTGTTAAACCCCTGCTGCCACGCTTGATATCCGTTTGCACACCCCACAAACTCCTCCGACTCTCTTTCCCACCCCTTACCAGTCTGCACGCCCCATCGCCCAAACTCGCATCTGCCGCACGTCATTGGTTGGGTTTGAAGGGAAGAACCCCTCGACAGCTCTACACCACAACCACCCACCACCCCACCTACACCGAACCTGCCGCCCCGCAATCATGGATACCAACATGGAGGACGTCAAGATGCCCGAGGCTATGCAGCTGTCATCTGCTCCCACGTCTGAGCCGACCACAATTCCCACCCTGGATGGCTGGATCGAGAGCCTCATGAGCTGCAAGCAGCTGGCAGAGAGTGACGTGCAGAGGCTATGCGATAAGGTATGCGCCGCTCGCTCGCGCAGAAAAACCACAGAGATTGCATATTCTGACATCGACCGTGCCACAGGCCCGCGAGGTACTCCAGGATGAGTCGAATGTGCAGCCAGTGGTGGGTACCAATCTCTGCTATCGCTCCCCTATATACTCATCATTGCACAGAAATGCCCAGTCACAGTATGCGGTGACATACACGGCCAGTTCCATGACTTGATGGAACTGTTCAAGATTGGCGGCCCCAACCCAGACACAAACTATCTATTCATGGGTGCGTCCCCCGTCTCAACCGCACCGGTTGCACGCTGACATTCCCAGGCGACTACGTTGATCGTGGTTACTTTTCTGTTGAGACCGTAACTCTGTTGGTCGCACTCAAGATTCGATACCCCCAGCGTATCACCATCCTCCGTGGCAACCACGAGTCCCGTCAAATTACCCAAGTGTACGGCTTCTACGACGAGTGTCTCCGCAAGTACGGAAACGCCAACGTTTGGAAATACTTTACAGATCTTTTTGACTACCTGCCGCTCACTGCCTTGATCGACAACCAGATCTTCTGTCTCCACGGCGGCCTCTCCCCCAGCATCGACACGCTCGACAACATCAGGGCGCTCGACCGTATACAAGAAGTGCCTCACGAAGGCCCAATGTGCGATCTTCTATGGTCCGACCCAGACGACAGGTGTGGCTGGGGAATATCACCTCGTGGTGCCGGATACACCTTCGGACAGGACATCTCAGAGGCGTTCAATCACAACAACGGCTTGACACTCGTCGCGCGTGCTCACCAGCTTGTCATGGAGGGATATAACTGGTCGCAAGATAGGAACGTTGTCACTATATTCTCAGGTAGGACGCCCTGCTCCAAGTTGATAGAGTTAACGACTTACACATGACAGCACCAAACTACTGCTACAGATGCGGTAACCAGGCCGCGATTATGGAGATTGATGAGCATCTGAAGTACACCTTGTAAGTATCCATTGTTCTGATATGCACTGCCACTTTCTAATTTCTATTCTAGCCTGCAGTTTGATCCTTGCCCTCGAGCTGGCGAGCCCATGGTCTCACGAAGGACTCCAGACTACTTCCTCTAGATGAACTCATCTAGGACTCTTGCCTGCAAATCTGAACACGGTCGCACTTGGACACGATCTCTAAACACATTGTGTACGACTGCGTTTCTGTTACCAGAAGCTGCCCCTTGTCCCGATGCAAATTGCATGGCATCACGGTGTTCTGTCTGCGATAGGACTATGTGATGTCTACAGGGGCGCTGAAGCAGCCACGCTCGAGTCGCTTGAAGTGCCCGTCGTACAATACCTTCAGTCATGCCTATATTGGTGCAGGGCTAACAAATAATGAAACCTGTTCGCGCTTCCTAGATCTGTCACTCTGTGCTTGATTCTTTTTGTCTATGGTTTCTACCCTGTCTACTTCTGCTACGTCCTTTCTTGTTGGTGCTTTATAATTGCGTGATCTCCCCTCACTTTCTCTCTTTATTACGCAGTTGGGTTCGGCTAATGAAAACAGTTGGTCGTCCTTAGTAATATACTGAAGACTACCACAGAAGGACCGATATCGTATCATGCGAGCAAACATATCCCCGCACAGTGTCATCACGGAGCACAACAAGGACGGAGCGAGGGTTCATGCATAGACCTAGCGCCAGCATATGAGATAAGCGACCCAGCCGGTTGGCTGACGCAAGATGCTAATATTCGTCCGGGTCTATCACAATCGGCTTACACCTGTCATCTGAAGTTTACACCGTTTCACCTAACACCTACTTTTTTGCGGCTCCACGGTCATGCATCATAAGCCAAGCCGGCTTCAAAGTGTTTGGCCTTGGTAACGGATGCACGTACTGACCCAAACGTTCGCTTATAGATGCCTTCCGAGTGCGCGCTCAAGTCTGTGACATAGCACGGCATTTCAACCCACGATGGCGATTGCATTGAATATACGTCATCGCGATATGCTTTTTGAAAACAGGAGAAGGGCAAAGCCATGGTATTCACACTCTGACCTTCCAAGGAATTAGCGCCACAGGCTCTGCCTCGAGGAGATTGTTAAAGCTATCTCGTCCGAGTCCCCTCCGTCTACGCGTACGAACGCTTCAGGTAGCGCCCAGCACATGTACAAATGGCAGGAAATACATTTATACATGAACTGACTCGGCCGAACGCCCGTTTGTGCCTTTACGACCAAGCCCTAGCGCTACGCATGGTAAGGCAGTTAAGGTTTCCAAACGCTTGTAATGTCGCAAAGCAGCTCCGCTCCCCCACTTATCTTCAAACGGCAACAACTGCCGTAAGCCGTGCCAGTATACAGGTACTGTGGCTGCGCTTGGCAAACAAGGCTGTCAAACATCGTTTAGACGCAGATGCAACAATGCGACAGCTTGGCTATCAGCGTCGTGTCCACACTGCGTAGTTTTATAGGTTGGTTGCGGCAAAGTCGGAGGGTACCTCAGGCCACTTTCGTGGTTTGACATGGTATTGGCAGGAGATAAGACGAGATTCATGGAGGGGGCATAGAGGGTATGTGTGGATTACTCAGGCGTGAAGGAATGGATGAGAAGGATCAAAAAGAAAGGGCGTAGGTAAAGTATATATCAGGCAACGGCTACATGAGCCTTCTTTTTTCATCTACTTTTCTCGATCAGACGTGTATTCTACTTTCTCTTCGTATCACTCTTTTTCGTTCCCCTCTTCAACCTACGCAAGTCGTAGAACAGTCCTTACATAATATCTACACTTCTCTTCTCTAGTTTCAAGTCTAACCGTTGAGCGGTTACCTTTACTTTTTGTGGCCCAATTTCTATTACCCCAAGATACATCTATTCGAAGCCGCCAAGTTTTTGTATCCCTATTCACGAAAAATGAAGTGCTTTGGTCTATCTCTCATTTTCGCCGCGACAGCTGCCGGGCTTCCAGGCACTGCATTCAAGACGGCCGACAAACTGCCCAACATCAAGAGTACGTCTCCACATACTCTACACGCATAAACTAGACTCATCACTCAACTAACACTTTTGCTACCAACCAGGTAATCCCCTCCGGCGCGCCAGCCAAATCATCCCCGTGGTCGTCGGCGGGCCCCAAGACACATTCGTCCCCAACTCCGTCACCGCCGCCGTAGGCGACATAGTGCAATTCCAGTTCTCCAACGGCAACCACACCGTCACGCAGTCGACTGCCGACAAAGCATGCGCGCCCATGGACGGCGGCGTGCACAGCGGACACATCCCATTCCAGGACGGGCAGACGGACGTGGGAACCTTCAACATGCCCGTGACCAGCACACAGCCCATGTACCTGTACTGTGCGACCGGCCCGCATTGCCAGCTCGGACAGGTCATGATGATCAACCCGGCGGATGCGCAGCAGTTGGCGGCGTATACGAAGTTGAGCCAGCAGAGCAACGCGAGTACCGACGGGACGAACGTTGTAGGTGGTACGGTGGGCAAGTTGACCTTGGCTGCCGCAGCGTAAGTAAAACTATTTTTCTTGTCCCTGAACATGTTTCGAGTTTTTGTTACGATGAACTCCGGGCTGATGACTTTGTGTAGCTTTGTGCCTGCGCCCCCTGAGCAGGGAGGTGGTGGCCCGCCGCCTGCTGGCCCACCTCCTGCTTCAGCACCACCTGCTGCTTCAGCACCGCCTGCTGCAGAATCACCCGCTGCGAAACCACCAGCTGAGAAGGCTCCGGCTGAGAAGGCTCCAGCTGCAGAACCGCCCGCAGCAAAAGCGCCCGCGGCAGAAACACCTGCGGCCAATGCAACCACACACCCCATGATTTAATACCCCCCAAAAAAAACCACACATACTGCCAACATGGAACAAAACGTACACAAGTAGGTAGCAGTCAGGCTAGAAAAACATAAAATACAAAGTACAGCGATAAAACTTCAAGCAGGCTGGGTGAAGTGAGGGGTTGTGTAGTATTCCAATTTTCCATACATGTATATATAACCATATAAACATATGTTCGAGTGAGAAAATCGAAAGTCCGCTATAGTTCTCTCCCTTGGATACTGGCTACATTACAAGATAAACAATGGGGTGTGTGTATTTGAATGTTTCTGCATGCATGTATGCGTGCATCGTCATAGACGTGAGTGGGTAATTTGAAAAAAATCACAAAGGAGAGAGAGAGAGCCAACTCCTGAAAGAGGGACAAGGTCGCGATGCGTATCAATTACATACATTCTCACCACCCCCACAGCCGTCTAACGTTACACAACTCATAACAATGGAGCGTCTACCCGAGCTACATCAGGCACCCGTATCCGTCTATGCCAGCTCTATCGGTTGAAGAAGAGAGAAGTTCCTAACTTTCCTTCTCCTCAACCTTCTTGTTTGGCTTGTCTCCTTCCTCCTCCTCCTCCTCCTCCTCCTCCTCCTCCTCTTCGTCGTCCTCATCATCTTCGTCGTCAGCCTCCTCACCATCCCCATTCTTTTCCTCAACACCCTTTGTTCTGATTGCAACGTCCATGTCTCGCCCATCCACCGGAGGCACAGGGCTCTTGGCAGCGGCCCTCTCATCCTTGCTTGGCCTTGGCCGTGCCGGCTTGCCTGCCTCCTCAGGGAACAGCTCAGCGAAGAAGTTCGGCTGGAAGCGATTGATACGTTTCCAAGTCTCGTGCCAAAGTTCCTCGCGCTCCGGGCTTTCATCAGGAGGAGCGAGGTAGCCTCCACTGCTCAGCACGAGGAGCATATTCTTCAGGTTCTCGGCTACAGCTTCTTCCATGTCCCCTTGGCCGCTGTTCCCCAGGCGGTCCATGATGCCGACAATCGTGATCCAGAGCTCTTCGAACAAGCCCTTTTCTCCTTTCTCGCCGAGGCCGTCAAGCAAGACTAGGTAGTGCAGGAAGACCTTGCTGAGTAGAGTAGCAGCACGGACTCGTGTTTCGCTCATGCCGAGAGGATCAGATTGGTACACTTCTGGTTTGAGCAGTTGAGTGATGAGGGGGATGAGCACTTCGCTGAAGATGGCGGTCCACTCCTTGTGATCAGGAGAGGCAAGGTCGGCGGAGAGGAGAGTGCGCTGGAGTGAGGCGAAGGCTTGTTGACGGAGGGAGCGACAGGGATTCAGACATTGGTGCGCGAGTGTCTTCAAAATAGGAGACCAGTAGGCTGTCCATGCTGCAAGATTGTTAATGTTGACAGGTATAGACTTGGACAAACAAACTTACCTTCAGTAGTCTCAAGATGAGACTGTTCGATGAAGTTCGGTACTCGGCTGGACAATTGGAAGACAATATTCATAGCAGTAGTACCGCGTACGACAACCTCACTATTTTCCGGCTTTTTAGGCTTCTGCCCCTTGTTGCGTCGCACCGCTTGGTCGTGCAATTGCTCCTCTCGTGCACCCACTTGAGCAGCAGTGGCAAACTCATTAAGAAGCGCAATCGCAGCCTCGTAATTGTCTGCAGTAATGCCTGGTTGTGACGATGTAGCAAGGTCCTCCACAAGCGAAAAGACATCTCCAGCGGCATCGGGCACACTAGCTAACCTGTTGAGGATGGTCCAGAAGTCCGGTGAACCTGCAAGCTCACTGCGAAGCGCATTGGGACCCTTGCAACAGTCGCTCAAACCTTTGAGAATTGGTTGTGCGCACTCCTGCAACAGTGCATTGTTGAAGCTTGAGAAGGTGTGCATAAGAACTGGCGCTCGAATGAAGTCGTAATCCTGAGGGTGTCAGTAGATGAAAGAGATCTTGTATATTGATACTCACGTTGCTGGCCTTGAGCAGGCTCAGGAGATAGTATACCGATCGCGAAACTACTACGTAATGATGTTTGGTAGCATCTCGGATGACTGACGCCAGCGCATCAATCACATCTTTTGCGAGTTCTTTAACTGTCTCATCATCCCGCAAGGCCAATACAGTGGCAAGCTCAAGGACAAAGACTAGGCTAGGGTCATAAACAGGACCCTTGCCTTTCTGGCGAGGACCAGGTGTTCGCGGGCTTGCACCTGGAATTTCAGGCTTTACCACAATGACCCTTGGAGAGCCGTCTTCGGGCAAGTGCTGAAGCAATGAATCAAGCAGCGATCTGAGAGACGCTACAGGGAGCTGGCTAATGTTTGCAAGGATGTCTTCGAAATGGCACTCCTTCACCGTATCCACAGTGCAGAGTGTGTACTCTATCTCTTGGTCCGATGGTTCTGGTGGTTCGTCGTTAGCAAAGCTTGACACGTACGAGCTCAAAGCCGAGAATATTCCAGTATCGGCAGGACGCTCAGCACGGTCAATGACCTGGGCTGGGTTCTGGAGAGGTATCGGTGCCAAGGCAAGAGTTTTCTGGAAGGAAAGGAAGTAAGGTGGTATCAATGAGTTGACGAAGAGGTTGATCATGATGCGAATAAGCTAGCAACGTTAGCGATACCGTCGATACAGAGGCATTAAACTTACGTGTTCCCATCCATCTCTTATCGATGCTTCATTGCCTTTGATGACTTGGAACAGCACGACGGTCGCCAACTGCGCTCGGGCATCACGACCGAATCGCACAGCAGTCTCGCTGACCATGACGCTCTTCTTATCGGCCTGGACTTCGGTGTTTAGGGAGGTGCTCGGGGGCACATCAGGCGCCAATGTGCTTATGTATGACAGGCATAAAATGATGCGGTCCAAAGCATCGGTAAGACCGTATTTTGCTGCAATCTGAGCGCACTGGTCGAAGCCTTGCACCACGCGTGAGAAAACAGCATCGTCGGTAGCAGACGTGAAGACATATGATAATGTTGCTACGATGGGCTTCCATGTTGCAGCGAACATGTCTGCGTCGAAGATGTTGGTGTCGCAGATGACGATGTCTGTCGTTGATTGGCACTTGACCAGTAGCTCCTTCCATGCGTGCTCGTAGGCGTTTCGGTCACTATGCTCCTCGGGCAGGACGATTTCACGGTTCTTGATGGACTCGTAGATTTTCTCCAAAAACTCTGCATCGAAGTCCTTTCCGTCGTTGACGCCCCGTACATTTCTCCTGAAGTCTTCTAGTTGCATTCGCTTCTGCTTCATGTTCGGGTTGTGTTGGTCGGTGTTCAACATGATGACCGCGTATGTGAGAATATAGATGGCGTCACCATTGGCGATACCTTCGGGCTTCGCCATCTTGAAGTACTTTTCAGAGAACTCGGTGAGAATCCTCTCAATGAGCGCGGATTCGCCGGGAAGACGGAAAGTATGCAGAAGCTGTCGGAGTGCTTCATCAATGCGCTGCCCAGTGAAGTCGAACAAGTCAATGAAGGCGCTAAGTATCGCTTCATTTCCTTTCTTCGAGATGAAATCTCCAAGGACTTTCTTGTCAACTCTCGTTGTGCCTTTGATGAATTCAGCGACACATTTCGGATCATCAGGATCAGCTATGACGCCCTTTGACGCAAGGTATGCGATGCCGTCTTTGGGCTTTTCATTAAATTTGGTTGCACCTTTAATGATGACGGCCTTGCGTGCTCGCTGTTCACGAAGCGAATCGACACTGGGGTAGCCTTCAGTCACTGGCTCGTCGTCTAAACGGTCTGCCATGGATTGAACAAAACCGAGGAGAGCGTCCAGACAGAGTGGAGGCACGTTGACAGTGCTCCAAGTTGCAGAGTCTGGGAAGGCATTTCTTGAGAGAAGTCCAACAATGTCCATGCAAACATCGCCACGGTCAATCTCGCAGTCATAGTTGACAAACAGTTCTGCCATGTACGACGATATCCGTACCAAGCCACCTAGATTCTCCACCATGGCTTCTCGGGCGTCAGGCTTTCGGGCGCCTCCCTCCAAGCCCAGCTTTTGCCGGTCTTTAACAGGTACGGGGGTCGATCGGCCGCTGGAACTGTTCTGTTTCGGCGGTTGCTTGATGAGACTAGGTGCTTGTGGGACGCCTTCGTATAAGGAAGGTTCAATACCAGGCTCCATTGGTATCTCCACCTTGGGAAAAAGGCAGGCGACTAGATAGGAAAGGTAAAGCTCTTGTTGTAGCTTGAGCACACTCCTACATGTTGCAAGCAAGGTGCCAGCAACTCGTAATGACTCGTTCAGGATTGCCATGTTGTCCGACCTAACCAGTTGGAAGATGTGCCGGCACAGGGTATCCTTGGCCAGGTTCGCAAGACTGGGATGGCTTGCGATTGACGGCCCAGCGACTTCGAGAGCAACATCGACAATGCGCAATGCCATGACGCGCATGGTGTCTGTATGCTGTCGGTCATGCGGGTCCAGTAGATCAACTAGTACTCGAAACAGCTCCCTTATGGACGGTAACGAGTACGGCTTGATCTCAACGATGGGCTGAGGCTCTCCATTTGCAGCTGTTGCAGGAAGATCCAGGGTACTACTCGCCGGGTTCGCGGTGCTTTCGTTGTCTTCCTGACCCTTGTCCGGGTCACTTGATAGCTGAAGTGCTTCGACTTTGTGCTGTGCAGCGTTGCCTCCCCCGTCCGCGGTTGGGTCCATCCGCAGGCCATCCTGCTCGTCTTTGCCGTCCAGCTCTTCGTCCATGGCGTCCAGTTCATCTGGCGACTCAACCTCAAGAGTTTTTAGTCTCCTGAATATGACCTGGCACATGGACACCATTGCGACCTCGGCAGATCGTCGTAGCACTTCGGAGAGTCTTGCCTGACAGCACATGCTCAAGCCTGTTTCCATCATCTCGCACACGCTCTCGTCGCCGAGTACCTCTCCTCCACGGCCCGAGATCATGACCTCCATCAGCCGGAGGATGCGAAGTAGAACGATTTCGTCCGCTGCAGAGTCGGTAGCTTCGAATCGACAGTGTGTGATGGCAGAGGAGAGTTGCTGCATGGCTTCTGGTAAACGTGGAGAGTCATGGCTAATGATGCCGTATGACAGGAATTTGGTGATGGCAATGAGGGCGAGCGAGGTAATTGGCGCAGAGGTGGAAGAAGAGCGAATGACCTGGAGGAAGGGATGAAGCATAGAGGGTGTGTCGAATTTCCGGATATCTGACATGGAAGCATTAGCATAGCTCTGGAAGCCATTGTGAATGTACCTCCCACCTTTACAGCCCTTGAGGTCATTTCTTAGGCGCGCAAATGCAGACATGAGGGGGTTGTCTTGCATGCTCTTGCCTTTCTTTCCCCGCAATCCCCATCTGCTCGGAACGACTTCCTCTTGCTCTCCTGCGCTCACAATGCCCTGTCCTGTCCGATCGCGCCGTTGTACGGTTGGTGCTTTGTTCGAGGAGCTCCCCAGTATTGCCGCGACTGACGAGTGCGCCCAACGGGCATGCTTTCGCATCGCCGACGTGACGGTGATACATTCGGTCACGACGAGAGCGACTGGGTTGACTGCTACAGTAATGGGGCGGGGGTCCAGGCTGGCGACCGTCTCTTGAAGGGTTGACGCGCCATTATCGTCGCCGTCGGTGCTCGACATGGTGCCGTGAAAGCTGATGCGTAGTTGCGTATGCGGTGGGGAGGTATGGCGCGCGACACGGTGTCGTTATGGCGCCGGGCACATGGACAATTATAGGTAGGTATAGGTACTACGTTCGATCGACTTGAAAGATGACACGCATCCTCTCAATTGTTACTGTTGCCTGACGGGGTAGCTGTCTTCCTAACTTCTGGAGCACAATGTGGAACTGTCCTCCGGAAACGTGTTCGCAAGTACTAGGCACCTGGCAAAAGACGTCTTTGGTAGTTCCATTCGTACATTGGGCGGCTTAGCTCCAGCGGAGTTTCGGAGGTGCTGCTGAGACAAACGCTCATCATACCAGGGTACCGACCAACATCATAGGGCCAAGCACGACCTGACAAAAAAACACCAATTGGAAACCAGCTAGACCGAGTGGATATACTGTTAAATATTACTACAAACATGGTGCGCAAATCTACTACTGAGCTCACCCTGTGATGCAACAGCTGCTGTCTAATGTATGCAACCCTACCTGATATGTATCTTGTTCAACGCCCACCATAAGAGAAAGCGACACGCTTTGATTTCTACAAATAGATGTCGGCTCAGCCTGGAGACATCACATGGCTGGTATCCCTAGGTTTCCAAACCAATCCATGCAGTAAGTCGAGAGAAACAAGAGTTTCACATGCGCGCCCCTGATCCACCCAAGTCGTTACTGTCGTTGCCGTGTTCGCGCATCCCCATTGCACGCACGAAGCCGCGTTAATAGAGAGAAATCCGAGTCTGGTAACCCCTCACATTATCATTGTGCTGTAGGCGCTACGACTTGTCCTCCTTTTTCTCAGCTGGCTTCTCTTCTTTGGCTTCTTCCTTCTTCGACTCGTCTTTGACCACCTCCTGCTCTGTCTTCTGCTCTCCTTCTCTCGCCTCGGCCTTTGACTTTTGAATCAGCTCCTGAACGGCGGCTTTTTCCTTCTCCCAATCGCCCTTCTTCTCGTCGAAAGTTTCCTTGATCTTAGCTTCCTTAGCCTTCCTAGCCTCTTCTTCAGCCTCCTTAGCCTTACGCTCCTTTTCCATTTCCTCCATGTGCCGAATGTCGTCGACGCTGGGCTCGTAAAGATGCCAGATGGTGTAGTGGGGCAGACCGACGACTGAGAATTTCATGCGCTTGGCCATCTGCGACATGTTAGCTTCCTAGTACGGGACGAGGTCTAATGTCTTACCTTGCCGAATCCCTCTGTCTCGGCGTGCTTCTCGAAACTAAATGCGGGGAAGTGGCAACCGGCGCGGAAGACCTTGGCTTTTGCGAGGATACTGACACCACCGACACCGTCAATTTCCATCTCCATGTCTGGGTCTCCGTATGGATCGCGAAGGTAGGCCAAATGCGGGCGCCAGGTTGCGTACTCTGCGTAACCCTCTACAATGACTGCGTCCTCGTCGAGCGTGTCGGCCAGGGCAAGGGCAGTTTCGGATTCTTGCCATGAGTTCAGATCGTAAGGCTGCTCTCCGCCAAGCCAGTCCGGAAGTGGTCGCCAGACGTCTACAAGGCATGTTAGCAACGAGTATTTCTACTGTGAGGGCTGAAACATACTGGGCACAATGACATCCTTGTTGTGACGCATGAGATCCTCCAATATGGTGAACGGGGCAGTCTCCACGTCCACGTCCCTCCAGTATACCCAGCTATGCGTAGGCCGCAAAGCAGCACTCAAAAGCCAGTTGCGAGCTTGCGCCATTGACTTTCGGCGACTGGCCTGCGCGGCAAAACCGTGTCGACTCTCCACATCCTGATTGACCTTTTGTCCAAAGTCCTTCTCCATGATTGAGATCTCGCCAAATTGTTGTTTTGGGTCTGGGTCGGCCTGCAACTCTTCCAGCTTTTCAGTCAGAAGCGAAATTGTGTTGTCCTTGGAGTCTCCAACTAGGAAGGCCAAGTCAATGAGGTTGTGCGGGTATGTGAGGTTCTTGAGATGACTAAAGAACATGGGCAGATGCGGTGATGCGTCTCGCAACGGAGCGCAGAGGAGTATCCGCTCCTCCCTCTCCCAACCCCTCGCTGTGCCCTGCACATTGTTTAAATCGTAATACCGCACCGTCTCGAGTTGCGCGTCGCCGCTCGAAGTGATCAGGCTAAGGGGTCCGGAGCCAAGGTTTGGCCGTAGGTTGGGGAAAAAAAAGAAGAGCGCCGTAAAGAAAAGCGATCCTATAAGCAATAGACGCTGTATCAGTGTCCGTCGCCGCCTTAGGGCAGGTTGTGACCGCGGCTGGAATCTGTAGACACAACGGAAGTCAGGGTAAGGCCTCGCAGAGTGGTGAGGGTATAGGAGGTACGGTGCAAAGATGTAGGGGTGTAGTTGCGCTGCGCACGGCAGTGGTGGACGTACTTGTGAGGCTGTATAGAGAAGGTGCCTCCTCCTTGTGAGGGATAAGCCCCGTTGGAAAACGCATGGCGATGCATTTTCCCTTTGGAGGTCGAGTATGTGGGTAGCATTCGTGGAAGACGGGCACCAGATAAGGATCGGTCCCTTTGAAACCGTGGTCAACTAAGACCTGCCAGACTGCCCGGCTGCGCCACGAAACAATGATCCTCTATTCTCCCCTATACCGTCAGGGGAGAAGTGTAGTCGGCCGTGATGTTTGCGACGAGAGGAGAGTGGGTTGTAGGTTCAATGGAAGGCTTGCGCGTTCTTTGGTAACCTCCGGTACGGGCTTGGCCTAGGATGGAGTCGCCAAGGCCGCTCTAAAGTTTAAATGAAATGTCGATGGTCGACGGCGTTTGGCAGTAATAGCACCGATCAATGGATTCGATGCGTGAACCTGGCGATATGCTGGACGTCTACCGCTGCGTTTCGGACACTTTGCAAGATGCCCGGGGGCGTGAAGCTAAGCCAAGCTGACTAGTATTGTGGCCGTTTCAGAGCAGTGATAGGCACGAGTACGTATCCCCCGGAAATTCGACGGAGGAGACACGGCAATACACTTTTCATAGCACCTAGTCTCAGCATCCATGCACCCATCATTGCAAGGCTGTCTGCCAGATGGAGCAGCCAGTGGAAACACCATTGCAACTAAAATGTACTAACAGTTTGCCTATGTAAGCCGATCATGCAGCACAGTTACAGGGGTCTTGTTTTGAAGAATCAAGGCGTAACATGAAATGCAACATGCACATTTTGGACAAGTAATCGTGTTTGGAAATGATTGATTACATCTAAGCTACTGGCCAATCTAGGCACCCTATCATCCCCCACCCTTCGGTTCTATTCATGGGCCGATCCGTGAAGTTGTTATTGCACTGTGTGACCTGAGCGCTGTTAGTCATGCACAAGCTGTAATGCCGCAAAATCTTCACAGTAGGCTTTGTGCTCAGACAGCCGTGTTAAATCATCCCCTGTCACCTGGCCTCTGGTTGCAGCAGCCCAAGACGGACTGCCATAACTTTCAGCACAAAGACCACAATTACGCAGCGCTGGACGAGCCAGCAGCGCAACTCCACAACCCATCATCCCAGTCAAGACTGGTAGAGTGCGAGAGGGTGACCCGGCAACAGATGTCATTGAATGGATAGACTAGTTTTCTTCCTAGCAAGAGAAGAAAATGTCGAGGTGCTTACCATTGAAGGGGGCACACGCTCTGAGCTATGCTGTGCAGTCTGCTTGAAACGTCAGCAATGTCTACTAGAAGTGCTGATTGAGTGAGATAAGAGTAAGGTGATATCAGACAAAGGTAAGCGGTATAAATTGTCCACATTGTAGTTCGGAAGCAGAACTGAAATAATACGTTCATCATGAAAGGAGGTTGTAGGGGTACAGGGCATGACTTACCAGTTCTTAGTGTCTCAGCGCGCTACCTAGAGCAGGTTAATGCACCATCATTGCGCTGAGGATCGGTCTCACAGCGAGTGCAGATAAGCCACGGCTGACATTGGACGAAGACTTTCAAACGAGCATGCTGAAATCGCAGCTACTGTCCAGTGAAAACCTCAAAATCCCAGTAGATTCCATGCTCCTATCCGTTCGCTCGAGCCGCCATATGGGACTAGGGGAAGAGGCAACTGAGGTGCGTTGCTAGCATATTGTATACAGGCGCATTGTAGTGACTGCGCGCTGTTGCGACACTGTGAGTGCTATATCATCTAAATCGAGTCAGCCGTAGTCGCAAAGCTTGTCGTGAAACCAGAAGCTGATAAAGACGAGATCAGAGGGTGGTGCATGTGTTCAAAGCTCATATGAGATCACAAGAACGTATTTCAAGGGTATCAATCATGGAAGATTGGATGGGAAGAAGATGTGGTGGTAGCTTACCTCGAGCGCTGGAGTGCGGTAAGGAAAGAAAGTTTGTCCAGACGCGAAGGAAAATTGAGCTTGAGGGACGAACTCTTGGCGGATCTGCAGCTTAGTCATGCATAATTTGCGCGTCCACCGCCATGAGATCATCCACCATCCCAGCAGCACGAACATTCACATAACCCCACATACGCATAATGGCCATGAATACCGACAGGCGGAGAAACAATGCGCCCAGTGGCGGAACAAGTGCGCCAGTATTTGCGCGCACTATTAGAGAGCCGCAATACGTCGAAAAGTTGAGGCCGACGCGATCAAGAGGCCCGAATGAGCTTCGCAGGATCTGTGAGTTGCGAGCTTCCTCTATTGGTGCTTCTACAAGTATCACGTTCGCTCAATTGGGATACTGTTTCTTCAGACCAACCGTTCATAAGCTTCGTGCTGCTTGAGGAAACGTCAGCTGTCCAGATTTCATCTGCTAACGTTCCACCGCAGTCCTCCAAACGTCCATCATACCCTCTGCGTCCGGTTCTGCCTACCTCGAGATACCGTCGTCGTCTCCGGCTGCGCCCAAAACGAGCCTCATCGCGCCAACTTCATCCCTTAAGATAACGGCCTCGATACAAGGGCCTAAGCCCCTCCCTCGCAGCGCGCCCTTCAGTCCGTCACTCCTCCTTACGACTACTGTCAAGTTTGCACCGTTTGCAACACGGCATAGGCGAGGCTATCTGCGCGATGCAACAGAACGTGATTTGGGAGTGCATCTGGAGACGGCATTACGAGGCGTCATCATCGGCGAGAGATGGCCCAAGAGTGGCGTGGAAGTTGTAGTCACAATTCTTGAGGGCGATGAAGACGGCTGGTGGGGCGATTTGGCAAGTGAAGGGAGTGCGATTGGAAGCGGCTGGGGTCTCTTGAATGTTTTGGCAGGCTGCATAACGGTTGCCAGCGCTGCCATAATAGATGCGGGGATTGATTGTGTGGATGTGGTATGTGGTGGTGTGGCAGCCTTGATACGGAACCCATTGTCAAAAAACGAGCAGGAACTGGCTAGGATATTGGACCCATGTCCTGCGGAGCACAAGGAAGTGGTGGCAGCGTGCGTAGTGGGCTACTTGGCTTCAAGAGATGAAATCACAGAGATGTGGATGAAGGGAGATGTTGGCGCAGAGCCCGAGGCTCTGATCGAAGGCGCCACGCACGCGGCCGTGGGCAGCCTCGCTGTAGTCAAGGAAGTCTTGCTAGAAGCAGTTCAGGCCAAGTTCCAAGGGCAGGTGGAGAGCGGCGAAGGTGGGGTGAAGAGAAAGGCGCAGGACGTGGAGATGAGCGGATGACGAGCGCAGCGCATCGACGCACTGTCACCAAGATCGTGAGCGCGCATGCCAATAGACCAGTCAGGCAACCGGCGATAGCATGGTTTGCACGAAACTGGGCTCTAACGGCCCCAACAGCCGGTAGACAGGTTTCTCAAAGGTCAAGCGCATGGGGCGAGCTAGAAGGCTGCACAAGCGTCCCACACACGCAGTAATAGACCATTTGGGCTCCATGGCTAGCTCCGTCAATAGCGCACATACGACAAGGGGGATCTGGATAAAAAAAAACGCGTCCGAATGTGAAATATCGTAACGCTGATGGATTGGCATTGTTGCCCGGACAATGTGGCAGCTGTTAGGCGGAGTTTTGGGCCGGGTGATTGGTGTGCAGATAAGAAAAGTAGTGGCTGGGCTGCATGGGAGTGGCGTCACAGTTACACCCGCCCACCATGACGCTACCGGCGGGTTAAGAAAGCAAGATGTGATGGGGAACTTGACTTGAGCCAGGATAGTACGTACATACTAGTGATAGCAAAGCTTCATGGACACTAGCATGGAACTGGCACTGACACTGACACTGACACTGTCACTGCCACTACCGATGCTAGCAACGGCCCATGGTCTTGAGGTCATCCTGCTCTTGCCTCGTGTGGTCAAAGTGCTTGCTGAGATTGGGACAGTACAGCGCCTTCCGTATATGCAATTTGGTGCTATGCTGTTGCCCGTTTCGCTTGTAGTGGTGGCTGTGATGGTGGTGCACACGATACAATCAACGTCTTCATGTCCTAGTCCAGTCCAACGCTCACTTTCTCTCCACTCACTCGCTCATTCACTCACCCTCTTGGCTGTCCCGCATTCCAGGCTGACTTGTTCCCTGCGCGCCCCAATCACAACAGAGTACCCGGCAAGTAATCCGTCTTAGCTGATCCTCCCATGGCCAAGCTTGCCTGCAACTAGCGCTGGTGCGTATCCATCGCGATACTTACACCACCCGGTAACCCTAGCCGTATAAGAATTGCCTGAGCCGCCAGGAGCTGTCCTGTAGGGCATCCGCGTCTTTCGTTCCACCAGCCTCGTTGTTTGGCAGTCACTCGCTGATATGCTTTCTGTAAGTACCCAGTCTCACGAGTACAACACCCATGTTCCCGGAGTACCCGCATCGCTAACTATACGCTTGCATAGCTTACTCGCGCAGCTTTGCTGCTCCCCGCTCTCTGCTCGTATGTTGCTCATGCTGTCAACCCCGTCGAAGTCCGGGGCCGCGATTTCGTCGATGCTGTGACGGGCGACCGCTTCATGATTATCGGCGTCGACTATCAGCCTGGAGGTCAAGGCGCATACCAGCCTTCTAACAGTGAGGATGCCCTCACCAATGCCGATGTCTGTTTGCGAGATGCAGTCGTCATGCAAAAGCTGGGTGTGAACACACTCCGCGTTTACAACCTTGATCCTACCCTCGACCATTCCCAGTGTGCCTCTATCTTCAATGCTGCCGGCATCTACATGTTGCTCGACGTCAACTCTCCATTGCCGGGCGAAAGCATCAACCGTGCCCAACCATGGACAAGCTACAACAGCGACTACCTCACCCGCGCCTTCGGAATGATTGAGAATTTCAAAAACTTCCCCAACACTCTTGGCTTCTTCTCAGCCAACGAGGTTATGAACGACTTGTCCACTGCCGAGTTCAACCCGCAGTATATTCGTGTAGGTTTAGCAAAAGCCATGTCCTTGCGCTAGAAGAACTAACGCAGAAAAAAGGCGGTTCAACGTGACATGAAAAACTATATCAGAAATCACGCCAACCGTACCATACCTGTTGGTTACTCAGCCGCCGACGTGCGGGAGATTCTGCAGGACACCTGGGCTTACATGCAGTGTGACCATGACGAGGATGAGTCGTCTTCAGACTTCTTGGGCCTGAACTCCTACAGCTGGTGCAATGGTGATAACATACAAACCGCTGGCTATGACGCCTTGGCCAATATGTTTGCCACTTCTTCTATCCCTGTCTTTGTAAGTCTGATACTCGCTACGTCCTTTGCGACTTTAGGACGTGACTAACAAGTACGCAGTTCAGCGAATACGGCTGCAACCGCGTAACCCCTCGCGAATTTAATGAAGTCCAGGCCCTCTATGGGGAAGAGATGAGGGCCCTCTCTGGTGGTCTTGTTTACGAGTACTCTGCCGAAGAGGCTGGCTACGGCTTGGTCAAGATCAATCAGGACGGCTCCGTCAATCTGATGCAAGACTACGACAATCTCCAAAGCCAGTTCAACAAGCTGGATACCAAAGCCTTAGAATCGGCAAGCCCTCAGTCTACCAATGCCAAAGCACCCCAGTGTGACGACAGTCTCATAACCGCAGGCGAATTTAGCAAAAACTTTACGATTCCAGCTGTCTGTCCAGGATGCCAGAATCTCATTGACAACGGTATCGAGAAGCCCCAGAACGGGAAGCTGGTGGACGTTGGCGAGACAAGCGTCCAGCAGAAGATCTATGGCAGCAGTGGCCAGCAAGTTCAGGATCTCAAGCTCAACATCGTCTCAGATGGGTCCAACAAACCTAGCGGCGAGACCACCAGCCCCAGTTCCACGGGCGGAGATGGCGGCAGCCAACCCAGTCAGACTGGTACTGGGGCGCGACCTACAGGGACACAAGGGGCAGCTTCGCACTTTGGAGACAGCAGCACGTTCGCTCTCGTTTCTTTCGTCGTTTGCGCTCTATGCCTGTAATGTCGGGGACTGATACGATCCTCACGAAGAGATGAGCCTTTTCACAAGCAATATCTTGTATGGTGAAAATGATACGAATCCCCACGACGCACGGACATGAAGAAGATGAGCTGATGGTTCTGGCATGAGGCAAATCTAACGACCTTTCTGCTTTTCTTGAACTTTTTTCTTTTGCGTAAGGTTGGGCAAGTATATATCTTGTATCTCTTTGCCCGGGCATGAACTAGGTATCGGACCGTAATCGCTTAACACTGTATATAATACTTTTTAATTCTAAGGCACATAAAGACTGCACAACCAACTTGATGCTACACCAACCCTGTATCAAAGTTCACTACCATGCAATCCCTAGATACTCAACCCCATGGCCTCCCTCATCTGCTCTTCCTTAGCTTTGGCTACCGACTCGTCTGTTGAACCCTCTGTGCTCGCCCCCTCATCCACACAACTACACCCGTATGTGTTTCGAAACTGGAATGGCGGCAACCCATCCAGCTTTTCCAGCGCAGCCTGGCTCACCCTGACACGAGCATACCTCCCACTCTGGCCCAGCGAGTAAAAATGCACTTTGCCATGAATCATAATCATGGCCGCAATCGCTTTGCCCTTGCCCGGAATCAGTGTTTCCGTCTCGAGAGCGCCCATGCGCCAATCGCTGCAGCCAAAGTTGATGGTGAGAAGGCGGCTCAGACGCGTAGTGGGGTGGTTTGAAGCAAAGTTCTCGTACGAGTTGAGCGTCATGTCGAGGAAGAAAGGCTTGAGGTGCATTTCGAAAAAGCGCTGTACGACGCTGAAATCAAACTCGGCGTCTACAAACATGGCGGCCACGTACGCTTCGATGACGTCGGCGAGACACTTTGGGGGCTCACTGACGGTGACCCAGTAGTCGACGGCGCCGCCTGATTCTCTCTCGGCTTCTTCGACTTCGAGCACGTAGTCACGGATCTGGTTGGTCAAGGTGGCTGTGTTTTGCTTAATGTGAACATGCCAGCCGAGTTTGACGCATACAGTGCCAAGGAACTTGTTTGATACCATCGGTGTCTTGTGTTCGGTGAGCCACTGCGGATCCTTGTTCGGATACTTGTAGTAGAGGTGCGTGATGAATGCCATGTCAAGAAGCGCATCCCCAGCAAACTCAAGACGTTGGTAATTGGGTATGTTCTCGTACATGTATGGATACGAAGGATGGGCGAATGCTGATCGAAGGAGGCGAGGGTACTTGAAGTGGTACGGATGCTTCATCTCGATCTTCCGAGCCATGTCCAGCATTGCTGCGCTTGCCTCTGTAATCTGATACTTTGGCTTTTGATATGCTGCGTAATAGTCTGACCACTTCGACATTGGATGGTCCGGGCTGTTGGCAAAAAGCTTGACTGCCTTTACCGCTTCATCCCAATCGGCGGATTTCCACTGGCCACCGTTGTAATGTTCCTGTAGAGATGCGCCGATAAAGGCCTCGCATACGTCGGCTATGCTCTTGTCGCCCAGATTGTGCGTGAGCTTGAGCCAGTCATCCTGGGATTTGTTCGCACCCTTGCCTTTGAGCAGCTTCAGGCCTTCGGGATACCATGTGCGGCTATTTTACGTTAGTTTTGGCTATGTGATATTTTCTTTCAATTGCACATACCGAGAGAATGATTCTGTACGAATATACTTATACAGTTGCAGGTCTTGTTCTGTACCGTCTGCAGAGATGACTTTCTTCGTTCCCACTGCAGTCTCCATGAGGTTCTTGTTGCAGAGCATATCCATACGACGAACATGGAATTCAAATTCGTTCTCGTCTGGCTGTTGAACGAAGACGGAAAGAGAAGTTGCCATCTTCAAGAAACAATCGCCGAGGAACTCCAAACTAAGCCCCAGTGTTAGTTATGCTACTTTGTACGAAGCATTGACATACCGCTCGTAGTTGGGACCCATGCCACTCTTGAAGTTGATTTTTTCTTCACCGTGCTCTTCTGAGTTTTCAGAATCCTTCGTTAAAGCCTCCAAAGCGAGTGCTAGGCTAACTTCAAGACCCAGGATGTCGCAAGCTTCCAGTGCAATGAGGTAGCTCTCGAAACGGTGAATAATGGCCGGTAACACATAACACATGACTACGAACGGTGTCGCAATCTACGCTGTTAGAATCCATGTCTTGTATGGTTGGATGTGAAATCAATTCTAGACTTACATTGGATATCTGTAAAGGCTCCGGGCAGATGTATGTCCTAAGCTGACCAAGTTCACTCTTTTCTTTATCTTCGACAGCGGCAAGATGATTCCGGCGGAAAGGGATCTTCTCTACCTCGAGAACAGGTTGCGATGGGTTCCATTTTGATATGTTCCTGCTTCTTATCCATGTGCTATCGCTGTAGTCCAGAATGCTGTTCATGAACTTGTGACCTTGGCGGGCAAGACCTTTTGGAACAGGATCCTGGGGCTTTAGATGAGGTGCAAGGCGGTCCGAATAGTAGCGCCGTCCTCCGTTACCGGGATCTACAAAGTACCGATTTATCAGATTTTCGGACTTGATATCTGGAGTCCATTTCCACGTTGGTTGGCTCGAAACCTTACGTAACTGATCTATATCCAGGATCTGGTCGAGCGCAGTCACGGACGATAGAGAAGATGTTCGATCTGGAAGTATCGGCACAACCCAGTACGACATTTTCTGAGCATTTTTCTCGTATTCCTTGTTGTATATGTCTTTGTATATCTGCAAGGTGAACACTGTGATGATTTCTAGCATCTCTGTCGACACGGGGAGCGAGACTATAGAAGACTGAGAAACAACATTGGAAGGCCTGCCATCTGTAAGGTAGATTGGGAATTTTGGCAAGCTCGGAAGCTGATTGCGGGTGAGTAGACCCAGAGGCTGATGGGGTCGGTCGAGGCCAGCATCAAGATCGACGACGGTGAGATAGAGGCAGACGGGAACCAAGCCTCGCCCTACCTTCCAAAACTCTGGCTTGATCAGCATGGGATACATACCCCTCTTCTTCTCACTGAGTGCTAGCAGAGCATTCCTTCCAGCTGGCAACCGCCGGAAAGTGGTTGGTAGAAGGTTGTCATCTAGATGGCCCTTTTGGTAGAGTTTGAGACACGCTTTGTATGCTGCTGAACATTTGGCGATCGTTTTCTTACTCTGCACATCACCGACAACTGTGGTTACTGGGGAGTAATCTGGTAGTGTCACTTCGGATACAAAGCCTCTCCTCTGGGAGTCGGAGGTGCTGTTGTTCACATCAGGACAGATGACGTACGTGGGCTGTGACATGGTTTGTCTGTCAGGTCCGGGCAAAGTCGCAATAAAATGATTCAGAATAGCCAGGCTCGAACGAAACGAGAGCTTCGCACCGGATTTGGTGATGAAACTTGGGAACAGCTTGTCCTCAAATGCTAAAAGATCAATACCATCCTTGTCGTATTCATCGATGTGACGATCTTGCGGAAGTTGTTGACAAAACTTTCTCATGACCTGCTCATCGAATTTAACGTCCATGACTCGCTCACGGTGATCGTGGTTGCCTTCTTCGATCATGTGCAGATACTTCGAGTTCCGATGCCTTGCGCGGCCACGAGACTGCACGTACGCAATCATAGTGCGATACAGATCGAATCTTACAACTAGATTGCATTGAGGGATGTCCAGACCTTCCTCAGCGACTGAAGTGGCAAAGAGGCAATTGAGTTCTCCACGTCGGAATTTGGCCACGGTGAGGATCTGATTACGAAGCGATATGTTCTGCTCAAACTCGCGAGTGTTGACACCAACAAGCGTACTGCAGCGGAGATGCGGACCACCAACCTGAGAGAATATGAGCTGTAGCAGCCGTGCCGTCTGTCTCTGTTCGACAAAGACGATACACCGAGCCTCATCACTGCGCTCGTAATACAAGTTGAGCCAGTAATGAAGCTTCTGGACCTTGGAGCTCACGTCCCGGTCACTAAGGGTACACATGCCGAAATCAAACTGTCGAACAAATTCAGCTGCCTCTTGTAAGCGCTTCAGCTTAGCATCCCACTCTTTCACCTCATCAGGCCGAGTCTTGGTGTGCTTCAAACGCTCCCGCTGCTCTAGTTTGCGACTCTGCTCATCGGTAAAAGCGAAAGACCAGTACATGTCAGAAGCCCAGCGTCCAAGTTCTCTGCCATGTCGTTTTGATGCAAGAAAGTACTTGTTGAAGGCCGCTATGTCTCCGAACCTGGCTTTGATCTTTTCGTCTAGCGGCGTCTCGTATTCATCCTGCAAGCGAGGGTACATTGCAACTTCTTCATCTGGTCGGCTGATGCTGTTTGAAGCAAGTGTGCTCTCGGCAGTGGTGGCAATCTTAGCATCAAGCAGCTTCTCCAGGTCTCTAGCAGCCCCCTTGATATGATCCGCAGACAACCCCTTTGTGTCCACAGGCGAGGCTGTCATGCCAAACACACGGGGCCGTTTGGTGACATCCGTCTCATGTACGTAATAGTCTTTCATGAGACGGGCGTAAGGGTGGTTGCTCTTGGCGTGATGAGCCTCGTCAAAGATTAGGAGATTGATCTGAGCCATGGTGATGAAAGAGTGCATCATGCACTGGACAAGAACTTCTGCTGTACAGACTATGACCATGTTTCTCTCAAAGTGGCTCTGCCAAGTCGACTTTGACCATAGCGGCGCACCCATCGAGCCGCATATTCCTTCTACGTTCTGATCGAGGCCGCAGCGCAAGACGTTTGCTTGTTGGAATACGAGATTTACCGAGTCGACCTGGAAGCATTAGCCGCATGCGGGAGAGACGGTTCAGTAGTCGTACTAGAAAAAACGCCATCTTGGGGGTGTCACCCCTGGCCCGATGGTCAAGCTCTATGTCTAAGACGTGTCGCAATAGAAGAGTCGCTATGTGTGTCTTTCCGGATCCAGTGTCCAATACCGCAATCACGTTTTCATACTTTGCTCTCTGGAACAGCTCAGTCTGGTAGTCGCGAGGGTTTGTGATACGAACTGTCGTCTCTTGTTTCGCAAGAATGTCGCGAATGGAAAGTTGCTCTTCTCTGGCACTCTTCGCAGCAGCATCTTCGACTTCTCTCTGTGTCAAACTCGCACTGATGTTAGCAGCAAAAGCTTTCATGATACTGTTCTGTGCTCTGCGTTTCTCTATGCTTGTCGCAGGACCGTGGCCACGCGCAATATCTGCATCTGCGTCTGAATCTTCGTCCATTTCACGGTCCTGCTGTCCGGCTTGTTCGGTCTCCTTGTCATGTCCATCGGGCATGGAACAGACGGATTTTTCATCGCACGAGAAGTAGTAGTCCTCTTGCTCCTCTTCGGTTTCAGCCCAAGTCATGCTTGTAGTATCTGGGACGCAGTGTAGGTGTCTGCGGTATTACGATTGTAGTGAGCGATACAAATGGCACCAGAGGCCAAGCACTTCGCTTAAGCGGGTGGTGGGTGAAGGTAAGAGAGGACCATTGCTATTTGCGCGACTTCCTGCAAGCCTTGCCAGCCACCAAGTGGACAACGCACTCACCCGTGCCCCAGCGTACACAAGCAAACCCCGTCTCCACCGTGCAAGCAAGCAATCAAGTTCATTTCAGCATGCTGCAAACAGGGCGCATGGTCAAGGTGTTTGTCGTCCAAGGCTGACCGCTTCGAAGCAGGGTGGTTGTTTGAGGGGGATGGCGGGGTACGCGATGCTCAACTTAGGAGGCTCGTGCTGAGTCAATACCATTTCACGCTCTCACGTGCATGCGTATCGACACTTCCTCATCATCAACACGACTTTGACACACTATCTCTGCCAATATGTCGAACGAACCGCTAAGTCTTCGAGGACTCTTCTCCAAAGCAGAAAAGACGCGCGAAGAACTTTCATCTTCCTACGAGCCGAACAGTCCCACCTACCAGGAAAAGCTCAGCACGACTATCGCCACTTATGAAGAATGTCTCAAGATCTCCGAGAAGGTATCACTATTCAGCCCAAATGAATCTCTGGAAGACATATCGTCGAACGATCTACAGTATGTTCCAAACTGGTTCATATGCGCAGCTAGAACCACGTCTTTACAAAGCGAACCCCTGCTCACACACTGATTAGATACCTGGCAATAAACTATCATTTGGCAGAACTTGTGCAAAAGGTTTCAAACACCGATGTCTCACTCAGAAAGCAAAATCTTTTGCGCGCGCGGGGATACTATGAGCAGTTTCTCAAACTGCTGGATTCCTATGACATGCTTGGCAAGGCCGATGCGAAACTTCTCGAAGCCTACAACGAAGACAAGAACAACTTTTCCACTGCCAACACGCGGGATGCAGCAGCAAGACGGGATGCCAAAATTGCCCGATTCAGGGAAGAGAAGGAACTGAAGAGGAAACTCGAGGTAAACCCCATCTTATGTGCAACGTTGCTTCTGCGGGATATGTAATAGACTGACCCGGGCGAATATAGTATCTACGACAGAACCCCAAGCTCGCAGAGCAAGATGAGCAGGTGGTACGAGACCTACACCTGACCGATCTGGCATTCATGATCCATCAGACTTTTGCTTCGCTCGAGTCGATGGCTCAAGAACTTCACATCATCTCGCTCGCGCCACCTGCGCCGCCACAAGGCCAAGACCAGCAAGCGCCCGACGCCCGGCAAGACAGCAGAGGCAAAGACGCTTACTCGGAGCGCCTCGATGGGCAGTATGCTGGTTTGAAGTACTCCGGGCCCATCCTGAGTAGTGACGGTAAACCCATGCGACCGTTTACGCTGTTGGATAGTCGCCAAACCTTGAAGAAGGGCGTCTTCCGTCCGGATCACAATCTGCCGACTATGACCATTGACGAGTATCTGGAGGAGGAGAAGCGCCGAGGTGGCATCATTGAGGGTGGAGGTCCGCAATCTGAGATTCAGCCCGAGCCGAACGAGGATGACCTCGATGCTGCGGATGCGGAGACAATGAAGCAGCGTGCATGGGATGAGTACGTGGAAGCTAATCCCAAGGGCTCGGGAAATACACTAAACAGAGGTTGAGCGTGTATGCAGAGGGCGCTAGGTAGCTGAATATAAAGAAAGGCAAATGCAAAATTCGAGTGCATATCTATAGCTTTTCAGGCGCCAACTCGGGCCATTTCTCTGTCACCAACTTAAACAGGCCTTTGCTCAGCACTGCATACCCTTTGGCGTCCAAATGTAACCCATCAGTAAACCAGCCCTTTGGGAACGACTCTGAACCTAGTAGTCCACAGCCCGGCGGCAACTCTGCGTCGTACTCCCACCCCTCCTCCTTTGCCAAGGCATCCACAATGTCCTGCCAGAAGTTCAAACCCGCCACTCTCTGCGTCTCCTCGTACTCCTTTGCAATCTTCATCACTCCCTCGGCGTACCTCTTCTTGTTCATGTACGTCCTATACCTCAGCTCTTGCTTCCTAATACGATTTTCCTGCTCGACCTCCTTCTGCGACATGCGCTGCTTCGGCTCTGCCGCAGGACCATTAATCGGTGGTGGCGTTATGAGAACGATTTTCGTATTCTCCATGGCCTGTTCGGTGAGAATAGTGTCGAGGAAGCCACGGATGTTGTCAGAGAAGACGGGCCAGGGCACGTATTCTTTGTCTCCCCCGACTATGCAGGCGTCGTTTGCGCCGAGAAAGATTGTGAAGAGGAGTGTTTGCGCTGCGCCTGGGGCTGTTGTACTTCGTATTATGCGGGCAAAGTCATCTTGCAAATCGGAGCTTGTGTAGCTACATGATGGATCAATACGGATGGTATTTTGAAGCAATCTCTGGTCAGTGGAAGGACGTACCCTGCTCTACCTGCAGCGATATGGTCAGTACAAGATGTGGAGACGATGCAGATCCTTCATGATGACTAGGCGGTAGGTATACGCCAACAAAAGCATATCACAATACCTTGATCGGCAGCCCTGATCAGACCTGCATTATGTCCTACCTTCATTCACGATCCCCACCTTGTACTGGTACTTTTGCTGAAGAAAGCGTCCAAAGCCCTGCGTAGTCTCGCTAAAGCCCCACTCGGTGAGCGAATCACCAAAGAGCACAAACTCCGGCATGACGGCTGTGGTTGGCGTCGAGAATGGATGGGTCGGCAACGAAGAGGGGGAAATTTATAAGAAGTTACAGGGATGCAAGAACAGGTATTTTGCTGTCTTCTGGGATTGCCTACAGACCCTCTTTTGGGCGTTGACTTGGGCTGACATGGCTGGCGAGAATATGGGCACGATAGACGGGCGGTAACCGCATACGGTATAGCTTAGGGAAGATAGGGCACTAATGCAAGCTGCTGTCTGGTGTAGGCATCACACCTAACGCTCATGCTTCAAACAAACAAAGACATTATAGCACACATTGTGCCACCGGGTTTTGGACCAGGTTTGCGGGATTGAAACTAGCAAATTGGATGTGCATAAGCTTCTCAAAGCTCTATTTAAGATTTTTTTCAGAGAGAGATCTTGGAACATAGTCGACGCGGTCACAATGATGTCAGAAGGTCGTCGTTAAAGAGGGTTGAGCAACGTAACCACTCGCTCATACCAGCTATCCTATCAACGCTACCAATCTTCCAGTGCAGACAATTCTGCATCTTTCAACATCCATACACATACTTACTGCATCATACATCCTTGACCTTTCCAACAACAAGACTACATCCAGGAGAGACAGCATCACCGCCAACCATGTCCGTACCCACCGCCCTCCGCACCCTGCGCCAACACACGCGTCTCCAACAACCCTTCCTCCGAACCTTACCGGCTGCCTTCTCCTCAGCGAGACCCTTCTCCGCAAGCCCCTACCCCTCCTCCGATAAAAAATTCATGGACACACCCAACCCAGCCTCCAACATTCCCGATCCGCATCCCAACTCCAGCGCTGCGCCAAACGCCAAAGTGCGGTCAGACAGCCAACACACGGATCAACAGTCGAGTGCTTCGCGCGACGAGGACAAGCAAGGTGATGATCATCCGGCAAAGCAGCCGGATTTCCAGGAGCAGCCTGAGAGGACGACAGGGATTGGGGGTGGGGAGCAGGTGAAGGGAGGAAAGGAGGGGTTAGATGAGAGGACGTAGAAGGTGTGGAACCGAGGTCCAGGGAAGGAAAGCAGGATGAGGTGATTTTGCTGTGGAAGTAAGAAACAAAGCTCAAGTCAGTAAATACAAGAAAAGTGAACAAAGCATGCATATATTGCTGTTGTGTTATGAGGTGTCAGAAAGTTATCCAGATTGTATGCCCTTTGAGCACTTGGGAAGTAGACCGATACCTGGAAGGTAGAAAAGTGCCCTCTTCTTTGTAACCTCGATACTGCCATGGCCATCTCCATAGGTGGCATACTTGAATTCAAGTGACGGGATGTATTTGATGGTTGTTTGGAGCGCACCTTCCACGTCATGTGCATGGTTTCCCCGAATTATGCACGACTCCAACAAACACTAGCCGCGTAAGGCCGGCAACTATGTACACGGCCCGCCTGTGTTCTGAGCCAGGATATTGTAAGGTAGCACGGACGCTATAAGACCCCAACGGTTTCGTAGGTACGCGCGACGGAAACAGGAACTAGCAGTTGTGTGCAATGGTCCTAGCTCGTAAGGTGAGGTGTTTCATTTCCACCAAAACAAGGATCGGCTTTGGCAAGCGCTGCGGAAAGGGGCTGCAAAACGGTCGCTACACATGCGGAGGGTGGTATGTGCGCATATCCATACTCTCACATAACCTTTGATACTATTTCCAGGCACCTTCTACTAAGGTGTTTGGCATATCAGACCACTTTGTTATGCTGGCAATCGCATAAGATACTCAACGCGGAAATGGAAAACGGTCCTTGTTCCTGGTACCTAGTTCATGTTCGTATGATATGGTTTTCTAGGAGTGTCCTACTCTCTACATGTGAGAATAGGCAGACGCAGTATCAAGCCTGCGCGATCCGGTGGCATCATGGGAGAGTTGTATATGAGGTGTCCTAGGAAGAAAGACAGAAATGACAGATGTCAGAATGTTCACGTGATGAAAGGTTTCGGTATCGCTTTCATGATGCATGGCTGCACGGTGCGTCCAGCCAGGTACGGAAAGCCACAGCGGCTCGGGACTGCCCACACAGGTGGATAAGGTTTATGCTTCTGATGGTCAAAGTATAATAGAAGGCGACAGTACGGAAGTTCTGATAAGAGGAACGTTAGCAGACGGACGAATATGCAGAACGCAGGCACATGGCCGGGGCTCAAGGTTTACCGTCCTGTCGGTATCAGGGATTGGCAATAGTGTGGAGCGATTGCCGGCGCATTAGATGAAGCATTCACGGAATAGCGGATGATATTCCCATTGCCTTTGCCCGTCGGTAGCGAAATCCCACATATGCTTATCAAATGTGGGACGGAACGAGTGTGTCCATGGTCGAGACTAAGCGTCGCCGTGGCGGGCGACAAGTGCAAGACTGGGGTAAAAGGAGGAGAGGCCGGAGAAACTGTGCTCTACTGGAGCGATCTGGCAAAGAGCCCAGCCGCGAGCGCAAAGATAAGGACGAGTTAGGGGAGCGGGTGGCCTTGGCCGTGACAGATGGCGTCACGTTGCGCAGGAACGGCGGCAAGCTATGATGGCCATCACGTGATACAAGCCTGCGCACGGCCACGCCCTCTTAATTGCTTCTGCCGCGGCTAGGCGCTGCACCTCAACCAGCACCACGGCATCCTTGACCCCAGCAGGTCATCAGCACATCTGGGGCGCCCAGCATTGACTCGTGAATTGCTTTTAGGGTGCCGTCTGCCATCTCCAATAATCAGCTCCGCGCATCAGCAAGGCCATGCTCGCCCCAAAAGCACCATTAGGCTTCTGGAAAGCGTGCTGCTTGAACTGGGCCCTGCAGTCTGCGCCCGTCCCTCACCCTCACTCATCATCCCCCACATGCACGCCCTCGCAACAAAAGTCAAGACTCCCCCTGACTAGCCCTGCATAAGCAGTGTCATGCCCATCCACCTTTGTTCGTCTGCCAAACTTTGAAGTTCGTTGTAAAGGAACTCATCGACGTGCCCGTCGTCCTTGGATGCCGGCCCCAGCGCCTCAGCAGAAGCAGCATCCATAAGTGGATATAGAATTCGACATGTCTGGGTAAGCGTGAGACTCTGAACGCATCTCCCCTCTGCCGTCCGCTACAAGACCGCTGACACAGTCTTAAGGTCTATGCGCGAAGCCCTCAAGGCTCTCAATACCACTTTCTCTGCCGATACCGTCGCCTGCCCGCTACCCGACGAACTCTGCGCAACCATAGACGCCTTCCTGGAACGCTACCATGACATTGACGACCACGACTCCCAGCGCTTCCATGAAGATCTCCATGCCCTCTACCTCCGCCATGTCGCCAATAGCCCAGAGAAGCGCGGCGCCTTCCTTTCCGCTCTGCGAATCTTGCGCCCCGCCATCACCGGAGAGGCGCGCTTGATGGCCTGGTGGAACTCGGTCTTCAAGCCCATCATTGATGGTATAGGATATAAGAGGAGCGAGATGGAAGATGCAAAGGCCTTTGTCCAGAGCATACTGGTGTATGATCCTGAAGCGGACAAAGATGGCGAGCAGGCACGCCTGTCGAGCCTTTTCACCACAAGGATCCTCGACGCCTACCTGGCAAGGACGGCCATTCCCTCTTCGCCCGACGACTCGGTCTCTCCAGAGAACGACTTTGTCGCACATGAGCTGGAGACTGTCCTTGTAAATTTTGGGCGCAAAATGCCAAAGGTAGGCACGGCATGCCCTGAAGCGTAATTCACACTGACTGGCGTAGGTCTTCCTCCTCAAACTCGACGACCTCTTTGTACAAGCGCAATATCGCATTCGGGCCCTGAACCTGCTCAGCGCCTTCGTCCGCCTCCAACCACCCCATCTGCACCTGGCTCTCGAAACCCCGCTCATCCAACACCTGGAGAAATGTCTGCTCGTCGACAACTCATCCACCGTAGTAGAGCTTGCTCTTGTTGTTCTGATCATGTTCTTGCCACATACATGTGGAGCCTTGACTTCGGATCATCACTTGCAGAAGTTGTTCCTCATTTACTGCAGGATACTGTGTTGGGACAAGCTAGGCGGCGGCGAAGACAAGACTGGCGATTTAGATGCCCACAATGATGACAGTGAGGATGAGGATGAGGAGGAACAGGACGACTCAGAGCAGGCCTGGGAACAGGTGCAGCCGTCAGTGGACTATCCGGAGTCGTCGCCACCGACGCTTATGCACTTCTTTACCTTCCTCTACGGTCTTTTCCCCCTCAACTTCATGAGTTTTGTACGCAAGCCCAGGAGGTACCTCAAGTCTCTCAACTTCCCCGGGGCACGTGACTTCGATTTGGACCAAGATCTCATTCACACTCGAACAGAGCCCTATCGCCAAGTCCATTTACTGCACCCAAACATGTTCACTACCACGGCCGAGGACGAGCTGAGTGAAAACAAGTGGCTGAAGAGTGACCCTGCCGACGTCGTTATCGAGTGTATGGGTCTATGCGTGGCTGTATCGTCAACGTTGAAAGACCCCGGTCCACCACCAAGCGCAGCATTACCGCCCGTCCCAGATATCCCTACAAACTTCACTTTGGATGACCAAGATGGAGCAACAGTCCACGGCTCGGATGAGAGTAGGCGAAATACGCAGTCGACAATGAACGTCACTTCAGGCGACATTCCAGACGTCCCTGATGGCTTTGAAATACCTCCACGCATCAAGTCAATCAGGTCCGCGGTATCCATCAACTCCATGGCCTCTCCTCTACTAAAAGGCCGCGATATGATGGATTCGCCAACACTGCCACCTGCGAAAGACACGCCAAAGCCCGACTTGCACAGCCCGTCCGCAGCTGCTACCCATCGCTTTGTGGCAGAACAGTCTAGCCTAGACAATTTCATGCAGTCAGTATCTCGGCAACATCATGTCAGTCAAAATGAGTTCCAGAATCATACCATGGCCTCGCTGCAAAGAGAGATCATGTTGCTTCGAAACGACCTCAATTTTGAGCGCTATCTCAAGTTGCAACATCTTGTGCACATCGGACAGCTCCAGCGCAAGCACATTAAAGAGGCAACCGCCGAGGCCGAGACGCAAAACTTGATCAACACCAACAAGACGTTGAAAGCCCGACTTGCCAAGGCAAATGAGCTGTACGCTCAGCTCAAGAAAGAGACGCTCACAAGCCGAAGCCAGTCGAAGAAATGGGAAGGTGAACTCAACGCAAAGGTGCGGTCATACAAGGAAAGCGAGAAGACTTGGCACAACGACGAGGGTGGGCTACGCTTTGAGCTACAAAAGACGCAGTCGGATTACGAGCAACTCAAGAAGATTGTAGAGCGGGCAGAGGCAGAGCAGCTCAGAGCCCAGCAGCGGACCAAGGCGCTCGAGTACGAGCTTGAAGATTACAGCGAAATTCGACGTGAATTAGAAATTGCGCAAGAGAAGATCATTGCATTTGAAGACCAAAGGAAAGAGCTACACATCTTCATGCAAGAGCGGAACGACTTGCGAAACGATCTTGAGATTGCGAACATGCGGTTGAACAGCCGAGAGCAAGAACGCGAACGCTCCATCAAGGCCTATGAACGCCGCATCATGGAGCTCGAGGCACGGTTGCAGACGTCTGACAGGAATGTTACCAAACCAGGGCAGCTTCCCCCTTCTGTGCAGCAAATGCTCGACTCGGCGTTGGCGGCGAGCAATGCCAAGCTTCAGCAACTGAAAAAGACTCACTACCGCCTTTTAGAACAACATAAGGAACTACAGATGAAGTATCACGAGCTTGAGGGTGAGCAGCAAGCTACGATCGGACAGCTGTACCCTCGAGACAAGTCTGGTCAGATCGACTTCGGCACGCCGCACATGACTCGAAACCCAAGCATGCGACATGCGAACAGCTATAATTCAAAGTACTTGCCTCCTCTTTCCACAGAAGGAGCATCTAGCGAAGAGCCAGAACTCTATTCCGAACACATGTCTTCAGACTCGGCACAAAGTCCTGGATCGGGTGTGTTGCCAGATCATTCTGCTAGATTTGGGTCTATGAGCCAAGGAATAGCGCAGGGCTCTCAAGCACGCCCATCACCCTATCCTGGCTTCGGCGGCGGCTATGGACCGGACTACGCTGGCGGTCACGATGCTTCCCCCATCAACCAGCTGCAATCTCCGCAACTCCATTCGAGCGCAAAGAGCAGCTTCTCCGCGGAAACGGACAGCAGCTCAACCAGGGAGAAGAAAGACAAGGTCGAGGCCAAATCGGAGGTTCGGGTATATGGTCGAGGTGGGTCATCTGTAATCCATCTCACAAGATCAGAAACTGACTCGAACGCAGGAGGCGCCCAGAACATTGGGAAGAAGGTCAAAGACAAGGATCAGAGAAAGCCGTCTTCGTCCAAAACTGGGGGCTTCCGTGGGTTGAGGGGTATCATGTGATCCCATTGGCCCTCGTACTTGTTACGACATCATCCGATCAGTTGTGTGGAAGTTGCATTCCTCTTTTTCGATGATCGCTCGCTAGAAATACTGCGCCTCCAACACACTTGACTATCTTTATCCTGAATTGCGACTCGGGTACTGCGTCCGTCTCATGCCCCTTGTCGTCATTGCCATCTTTCTTTCGCATGATGCTATTAGCAGCCTTTTTCTTTTGTGGCTTATGCATAGCACGTATCACGACGCTCGATTATGAGTTTGTCTCAACACTTGTATGAATCATTGCATCTGTCTGGCTTACAATCATGTTTCACGGTCAACATTTAATTGGCCAGTCATACACTAGCTCCAAAATGTATAATAAGAATATGAATACCCCAACCGCAGACACTGCGCTTCTCAGTCAAGTGCACTCATGTATCGGCATGTACGTCATTGCTCAGTATGCATCTTCTTATCGATTTGCCGCAGTCGTCGCAGCTAGGCGCTTGCTCTCTCTCCTTTCTCCACGGAGATGACCACAACGTAACCCTCATTGGCTGCTCCACGCTTCAAGTATGAAAACGCTCACAACCTGCCAGCCACTCATCCATCTGACCTACTGTTCTCCACAACATGCATCTCCTAGCATCACACCCAATCGCACAGTCACAACCGCAGTTTGAATAAATGATATGTGTGGAGATAGATCGTCAGGACCAAACGCACTACTGCAGTCGCTACCCAGCCCGGTAAAGCTTCCCCCCTTGTAAGCACCTTTCTCTTTTCTTTTTTTTCTCACATTCTCTCTCTCTCCTTTTATCCGCTTTCGCCCCCCAGACTAGCGCTGCGGCCGCGAGGGGAAAAGGAATAGTCGATCGGATCGTGCTTCTCACGCGCGCACTAACAAGGCGCACGGCTAACGGCGGACGGCTACTGCCATCATCCCACGCTGTGCGAGCGTGAGGGGGTTTCAAGGTTTTTGATCGGCGGGGGGGGGGGGGGGGGGGTTGTGCGTGGGGTTTTGATATACTCGTGCTAAATATGGATTTGGGTTACATATGATGCTAGAGAGCAGATATCTGACGACGACGACAACGACGACACCCTGTTGAACGAATGAATCACCGTTCAAGTGAGAGGGAATGTGACAAGAGCGGACATGTGCGCAACATACACACATACCCCTGTTCACCCTCTCGGCGGATGGAGAAAGAGCTTCATGTTCTCTTTGCAAAAGCAACGTTTGTAAGAGGTAGGTTTTTTATGATGCGTGAACCGACTAACTCTGTCTGTTTCGCGCATGATTCTTTTTTTCCAACGACTACAACAGATCGGGGAATCGGGACGAGGCCGCCACCCGCCACCATCTTGCATCGGCTTGGGGTGGGCTGACGTTGGGGGCTTGCCTACGCGAGGGGCTGTCACACATATGTATGCATATGTAGTTGATTTACACAGAGAAGAAGAAGAAAAAAATAAGAAGTGATGAACGGTGTGGTATAGCGTTTGCGCTGGACCTGGGGGCTTGCCAGAAAGGAATGAAAAGGAAAAGGAAGAGGAAGAAGAAAATGTGGCATGGGTCCAGCGCTGACCACGGGATGAACGCTTGAGAAAGGCAAGGAGGAAAAGAAAAGAAAAAAAGAGTCTAAGAGAGGGCGTTGCGAAGGCATGAAGATAGGAGTGAGTGGGATTCGGGTTCGGTAACCGTGCTTTGGACAGTGAGAAGGCAGATTCGTTGGAAACAAAAAAAAAAGCGTGATTGCGTGATTGCGTGATGCTACATGGCGTGAGAAGTAAGATGTATGTGTTGCTTGTACTGCAGTCTTATTTTTTACACAGTATATTGCTAAGATCATTCGCGCTGAATGACTTTACATTTGCGGTTTGTTGGAATACAAGCAAGGTATTGCTGCACCTCTCGAACAGTGTGATGCCATGACTGTCAACCAATCGGAGCCTGCGGTGTTGTGTTTATAATGGTTCAGCTGCCAGAGCTGGATGCGTCTTCGAATAACCATGCGTTTTGTTTGTTTGTGTGACCCTGACCAACGCCGTGTTTGACTCCTGATCGTCTAGTGTTGCTGGGAGACCAAAAGTCAGTTCCGGTCGTGCAACCCGTCGGACAAGCCGTTGTGCTTTCGCCTCTATGTGCAGACTTGAGCTTTCAATGCTCGCACCTGCGTATTTAATTGATTCTTTTCTTGCTGCTTCCATCCTTTGGCTTTCTCACAGCGGAGCCTTACTCCAGTCATACTCATGTTGGCTGACTGGGGCGTAAATAGCAGCTTTACGTTTCTCTCTGTACCGCGAGAAGTTGCTGAGAGCATATTTGAAATTGCTCAGCAAATCCAGGTCTTTGTATCCGAACTGTGAAGCAATCTTCTGCTCGTGAGGAAGACAAAGTGAATGACCGATTCCACCACGTAGGATTGTAGCGGACCTTCGATGAACGGATACTCAAAAAGAGCAGTCTCAATTGGATATCTGTATCACAGTGATACTGTATACTCTCATCCGCCGCCCGAGTCCAGACTGAAGTGTCACCGTTCTTTCGAGAGTAATGGCCTACTACAACCGCATGAAAACTATAGTCCTGTTGGTTTTCATCTACGCATAACTTCTCTTCGAATCCATGAAAGCCCGCATCCGAATTGGTAATGGACTGAGCACTGAATCCGTGGACTGAGTGTCTGGTAAAGTCGCCTAGAACATAGTTTTCCTGGAGCCTTGTATTACCTGATGGGAGTGAAGTCGTTAGATACAATCTCTGGAGGTCTATCGAAATCCTAGTTAGCATATAATGATCAAGGAAAGCTATAACTTACCATGCTAGTTCATTCACTTGTACCACAACAATAGGTAGTAGCGAAGCTTGACCTCGTAAGCAGAGGCGCTGCAGATATTTTCGAGCACCTGGTGTTGCATGTGGAACAAGCTAAGTTAGGACAAGTGCGGCGAAGATGAGAAGTGCTGGTCTATCAAAGGATAATGAGGGAAGAGCAAGTAAACAATAGATCAGACAAAGCAACAGATACACATCAAACACAACAAAAACGGAAAAGCGAACTCGGGTCTTCTAGGACGAACAGATACTGTTGCAATCTGCCAGTGACTTCTTTCAACACCCCTTGGTTTGAAGAAGCTTTACGCCTTGTACACAACCTTACTAACCTTGTACTCTACAATAGTTCCAGGGTTCCCTGCCTCCTTGACGAAATGCCCAGCAGCAACATATGTCCCATTCTGCAGCTCAGCATACTCCGGGTTACCAGTCTCAAACGAGAAATTAACAAACGAGTCACCGTACTCTGTCGTCTTCGCGTCCGGAGAGTTAGCCAAGATAGCATTGACACCGGGAGTGCGCTTGACAGCGCCCTTGTAGTACATCGCCAATACAGTTCCATCGTGATTCCTTTGCACACTTGGTTAGCTGCCATCTCTCTTTTTGGACGATGATACACGACGGCGTACTTGACCTGGCTCCTCACGTCCAGTCTCATGTTTGCACCATCAGCATCGCTGCGAATGTAGTCGTATCCTACACCGTGCAGCTCCCCATCGAGTTTAGGCTCGAAGCCCTCTTCGCTCTTCACCGTGCCGCTCGTCATTGGCACAATAGCTAGTTGGGGGCCTGCCTGACCACCGACCAGCATCGGGGCGTCGATGTTCACGCGGACCGTGAAAGCCGGTTGGAGCGATGGAAAGCCGGACATCCTCGGGTATGTAGGTAAAGTTAGACAGCGGTTTGTATGCAGGGTTGAAAAGTGGCTGAAATGAAAAAAAAAGCAAATCTTGAGGTAGATGGTGTTTGTAATAAAGTACCGAGGACAGAAGAATGACCCAACGCAGAGTAAGCATAGGCTCACTGCATGAATGCGGAAGCTACCCCTCCAACCCCACTCCCTCGGTTGTGCAAAAGGAAGAGGGCAACTTCCTTCCTTCCGTGTCGATGACGTCATCAAACTCAAGGCCTGTACTCCAATAGTGGGTAGTAATTCTTTAGTAAGGTGGTTGAAGTAGTGGTAGTAGAGCTGCTCTAGAAACAGAGATTTCTGTGAGTTAGATTGGGGTTGGATATATTGTCTTCAGCAACACAGCGTATAGATGCTTTAGGCGTTGTCTTTGGCGTTTACAACAAGCCGTTTCAAATAATTAGAAGTTTAGCTAGATCTATAGCCTTTCCCTAGTCCACTACCACTACTTCGGCTTTGTCACTGTACATAAATATGGAATTGTAAGACACGGTATGTTGAACGCTACGTCGACTCAAAAGCCACTAATCCTACCCTTCTTCTTTTTCTTCTTGTCCAACCTTCCTCCAAACTTGCCCGGCTCAGCCTGGCTCTGGGGTGCTACAAGTCCTTCATTGAGAATGGGCAATTGGCTTCGACTTTGACTCTGCATTGGTATTTGACTGCTGCTTCCCATGCCACCCAACATAGGCCCAGGAGAGCTTCTTGAAAACATCACAGCTTGACTTGCAACCTTGGCTCTCGCCAGCTCGTCTTCACGTTGCTGACGTTTTTCTTTGCGTTCCTTCCTCTTACGCTCTTTCTCACGTTGCCGTTGACTTTCTTCGTCCATATCCTCGGGTTGGAGGGCGAGCTCTGTAGCGGCCCAATCGTATCTGCTTGGATCGTCGCCAACTTGCCAGTGTCTGAGAACCTGAGACGCATTTGTGCGAATACCCACTGGGTCCCTCGAGGGGTTTCTGTTGCGCAGATACTTCCTTAGTCGCGCTAAAGGATCTGGCGGAGCACTCTGTATAAAAGGCAAAACAGGCGGCGATGAGCCTGGTAATGACGACGGCGGCTGAGACGAAGGTGGCACAGAGGAGTGTGGTGGGGTTGGAAGGTGGACGATGCCATATTGCGACGCAGAATAGAAGCCACCGCTCCTAGGTCGTGATGGCAAGATGGGTAGTGCGATACTCCTATCCTGGCTTGTGCCCAGATGCGAGCCAGTGATTGCCTCATCCAGCTCATGCTCTCGTACACACATGCTGGAGAGTATGACTTCAGCAGCAATACGTCGAGCGAGGCGTTCCTTGGATTGCCGGACACGACTTGACACATGCGATGGCAGTGGTGCTACCCACGTTTGCAACAGGGTGTCATAAAGATCGGAAATAGTAGGATCGCCGTCTTCGGCCAAGTCAAGCGTCTGTGTCGACGCGACGCGTTCGAGATACAAGGCGTTTTCCTCATTCTGGGACAGGAGATCTTGGAGATCGGATGAGGCCTTATCGACGTCCGGAATATGGAGCTTCGTATTCGCGTATTCCATCAATGTACCGATCGGTAACGGTACAGAGTCAGGGTCATCGGCGAGCATTTGCTTCACTTCGTCCGTAACTGCCGCTATATCCACGGAACCCAATACATCGCTCTCAGCATTTGCTGGGCGCTGAAGCGCCTCGAACAGGATTTCATAGTTCTGCGTGTTTTGCACAGAAGCATCCTCCAAAATGTGATCTCGTTTCAAGGCTGTTGATTGGGCCTTTGACCTTGGTGACTCCAAAGCAGTTAGGCCATCCGGGTTTATGAATTCGTCCTCCTTGTCGATCACTTCCGTCTTGGAAATGCCGACTCTAGGCCGTTTTATAATGCTTCGCGTGAAGTCTCCAACAACTTGGTGGGCAGCGAGTGGTTCTTGAACTAACGATTTCCCAGTGTGGATAACGAGCTCATGAACACTAGAACCGGATAGTACCACAAACAACCGGAAGAAATCGATACCCATCCTGATGCCTCCTTGTTGCATAGGCTCCATGTGTAAGCTTGTAATTCGACCTGGCCCATCAATGGTCAGATCAAGCATGCCAGGATCAGAACACGCGACCATGGAAGAAACGCCTGCAGGATGTCCACTAAAGGTATATAGCTGAATGAGATTGTTCAATTGCGAATAGAGCATCAGGCACAATTCTATTTCTATTAGCAAGCCTACTCATCAACTAATGCGTTTGAACTTACCATCTCCTGATAGCATTTGTATGGCCATCTGAAGAGTAAAATCTTCTGCACTTCGATAGTGTCTGCATGATGCCAGTATCGTCGCTCCTGCGCTATCGAATAAGGTGCCGCTGTCGCTCGAACTGCTGACTAGCATCAAGATCACGCGGGTAGAGGTCAAAACAAAAACTCGGTTGGCGTTGTTCGGATGCCGCTTGACGTCCAGGAACCACTCCGTGGATCGCTCGCTGAGGAGTTTTGGGCAGGATAAGTAATTGGATTTTCCTCCACTGATGCTGATGATGCTCAAGTGGCGCCTATTGCAGACCAGTAACGTAGTGACGTCGGCCACCCAGAGTATTCTCGCCCATCCATCTTCGCCAGTCACATCTTCAGGTTCTGAATCGCTAATTCGCCCTCGAACTAGACATGAAGGGGTATAGATGTCACCCTTGCGCGAATGATCAATCTCCCACACGCTCCACATCGGGCTTTGATCAACAAGGGCGAACTGTAGCTGGAAGCTTGGGTTGAATGCCACGTGAGAATGGGAAAATCCGCCGGTGCTTTCCCTATCTATACTGAAGATAGGATGTGCGTCGATGGTTGATGGGGGGAGGTCATAGAAGGGCGAAGACCCAGTCGTGCGAAGCTGGCGAGAGCATATAGGGTGGAACAAAACTGTACGGGTAGGAAATCGCACGGCAAGCAAAGAGCTCCTGTCCTCCGACTGTGAGAAGCAGATCTGCTGTATAGATGCAGCCTCCTCGTTCCAGTGACCACTCTCGGCCTCTCTCAGAGTCCATCCATCTACCCATGTCTTTCTGACCATACCCCAGCCCAGCCTCTCTGTATTCAATACCGCCAACCGCAATATATTTCCAGCTTCTCCCATAGGTAGCGCGGCGACCTGACGTGCGTTTTCATATCTGTCGTCGAGCGTGATGGAACCGAAGGATAGCAAACTACCGACAAGTGGGTCGTACGCGGAGGTTGTCGCAGAAATGGCAGCAGACACGAGGCTTAGTTCTGGGAGTAGCGCAGCTGCTGCGGCAAGCTGAGGGTTGTCTTGTATTCGGCTTTTGACCTCTTTCTGCGTGCTTGTGCTGTTCGCAGAGGTTTGCGGAGGAGCAAGTTGGACCGGTGTTGTCGCAAGCGTATCTGCAACGTGCGAGCCATCCAGGGTCCGTATCTGCCTGAATGGTCTGGTTGCATACTGTCTTGCAAACGCCCATTCGCTGCTCTCCAAATCATAGATTGCAGCGCCAGGATAGCCGTAATTCAGATCTCTGGGCGATCTGTCAGCCATTTGGCCGTCGTAAAGGGTCTCGTTCAGTCGCGGCTCGGCAGTATAGAATCATACTTCGGACACGGCGGGCTAAGGGCGAAGTCTGAGTCGAGTATGCGGGAGACACGGTGAGGCAGGGAACGCGATGGTGAAGAGAAAGCCGCGGTAGGACAAAAAGTTCCACTAGCGCTACAAGGCACGTCGGCACGTGCTTGCGCCCCGCATGTGTTCCTTGCGCTTTAGCGTGGGTGAGGTGTTTACCCAGCAACCATCCCAAACATCATCGCTCACCGGCACCGCATTGCACCACAGAACACACTGGCACACGACGAGAGCCCCCAAAGAATATTCAGCAGTTATACGCGACACCAGCTCCTAAAATGACGACCTTCGAACCTTCCCTCAGCACCACCATGCGCGCGTCCTCGCACGATGCGCCGTCCATGGCCGATCAACTGCCCTCTATCAACTTTGGCTTCGACGACTTGCGCAGCCGCATGAACCAGTTCACGACGCGATTTGACGCATTTATTGAGAACGGCCGCCGACGAGTGCTGGAAGAGCGCAACCAGTTCCGCATGAATGTTGCAGAACTACACGGTAAGCATACTCTGCTTCCACGTCTCGGTGGGAGGTTCTCCTTCATCGTACAAGCGCTGACGGCCACGCAGAGGACCAACGCATGAAGAAGCGTGACATTGAAATCCTCGAACTCAAAACTGCCCAACACAGCCAAACCCTGGCCAAGGAGTCACAGGAAACTTCGGAAATGCAAGAAGCCATCTCGGCCCTCACCCTGCAGCGCGACGAGCGTCTTGCACACCGCGACAACCTCCGCGCTCAAATCGCCGAACTACAAAAGACTATCTCTGCGCGCCGCGAGGCCCAGCTCAAGCACCGCCGATATCTCGATGGCCAGAGCCGCTACAACGAACCCGAGCTCGACTTCTGGGAGAGTTATCTGGGCCTGAGGATTGAGGGGCTGGGCAAAGACGACAGACTCAAGTTTGTGTATACTAACGTTGATGAGAGGGAATGGGATCGCGAGGCGTGGTTCGAACTGGATACTAGCGAGCGTGACTACAAGGTGCTAGAAGTGAGGCCAAAAGTAGAGCGCGAGGAGACCGAAAGAGTAGTGGAGAGACTGAATGAGACACGCGATCTCGCAGGTTTCCTGAAGGGTATGCGAGAGCTGTTTGTAGAAGCTTGCAAATAGAATCTGGCTGCCGCACAACATGAAGATTATGACATTGGATTACAGGCGGCGTTTGGACTTGTAGGCTTACATGTTGGTCTTTGGTGTAGTTTGATAATACCCCTAAATTTACTTTCTTTTTTTTCGCTTCATCCATCTTTTCATCTCAACTACCTCCCTCCGTTCTTGACTTTGTAATACTCGGGCGCATACTCGGTCAGCCAATCCATATCTACCTTGCTCAGATCCCGAATGTAAATCTTGTCTCGCGCAGACTGTATCTCAGTATAGATTACCCAGTCCGCCTTCCTTGTAAAGAAGACAGATGAAGGATGTGCCCAGAGCGTCGTCTTCCCATCGACCGTAGTAAAGCTACCGTCTGCTTTCATCCTCGCTGCGTGCGCGAAGAAACCAGAGGTAAGGCAGCGCCTCACACGCTCGGCCATGGGTGTTCCACCTACCCTCAACACACCCGAAGATGAGAGCACATTCTCCTTGACGCCGAAACGGTCAAGGTAAGCTGCCAGCTGTTTCCGCACACTTACTGCTTTTACAAGTGCTTTGTGATTCAGGTTGTTGGAGTGGCACCACGACGTATTACTCACGCCTGCTTTCAAGAAAGCCTCATACACATTGTATAGAGTGAGGTGATCACCCTCCTCGACCGCGAAGCGTCGTCTCGCCGCGTCAAGCTGCTTCTTTCCTCCGTCGTGAGATATGAATGTGTTTCCTTGGAGTGTCATCATAGCGGCTATAGTAAGCATTTCGCTCAGGCATCCAAACTCTGGTTCTGCGGCTTTGAGAAGCGCGCGGGCGAGCATCGGCTCCAGGGGAAGTTCAGCCATCCGCGTCCCAAGAGGTTTTGTCAGGCGCGCGTGGGCATCAAGGGCGCCGAGGGAATAGAGGAGGTCCAGAGCGCGTGTCACGAGCGTAGAGGGTGGTGGAGAGAGGTAATCGAAGCGAACCACGTTTGTAATACCGAGGTTCAGAAGCTGAAGGACAACCGGTGCGAGGTTTGAGCGGGCCAATTCAGGGAAAGTGGCATCCTCCAGTCTTTCATACACACCTTCTGTATACAACCTAAAACATTTGCCAGGTCTAGTTCGTCCTGCACGCCCGGCCCTTTGCGTCGCGCTAGCCTTTGATACGGGAACGACAGCAAGGTTCTCGATTCCTAGGTTCGCATCATAGGCGCGGAGCTTGACGTAGCCTGTGTCTACCACGAAAACGATGCCCTCAATGGTCAAGGAGGCTTCTGCAATGTTGGTACTAAAGATCACTCTGCGTGTGTTCTGCGGCGGCTTGGTGAAAATAAGGTTTTGGTCTTCCGTGGGAAGACCAGCGTAGAGTGGCAGAGGCATGAGTTTTTGTTGAGACGAGGACATTTCAGCGATGTGATCTCCGAGTTTGTCGATTGCATCATCTATTTCCTCTCGTCCGGTTAGAAACACGAGGATATCGCCCTCGTTTTCGTGCTCGTGGATCTTCACGACCGTATCCACGGCTGTTTCGACATAGTTGTTCGTTGGCTCTTGCAGATACTGGACTTCGACCGGGTATGTGCGTCCTTCAATGCCAATGATATAGCCGAAGTCTTCCTTGCTCTTGCCGTGGATCTTCTCCTCTTCATCCGGGTTGAAGAAGTCAAGAAATCGCTCGGCTTCTAGTGTTGCACTACTCACAACTACTCTGAGATCCTCCCTTTTTCTCATAATCTTCTTCAGTAAGCTGAGCAGGATGTCTGATGATAAGCTACGCTCGTGTGCTTCGTCTACCATGATGACGGAATAGCGTGAAAGTAGAGGATCGACGAGCATCTCGCGTAGTAGGAGGCCATCTGTGACGAACTTGACTTGGGTAGCTGCTGACGTGACATCTTCGAACCGAATACTGTATCCGACTTTCTGACCTAGAGGCGTCCCCAACTCTTCTGCTACTCTAGCTGCGACGCTCGTACATGCTATGCGCCGCGGCTGCGTGATGGCTATCTGTTGCCCGCTGCTGCACCAACCTGCTTCGAGCAAGAATTTTGGTATTTGTGTTGTCTTGCCTAGGTGCCTGTCAATCCAAAAGACCAGGAAAACTTCACAGCGTACATACCACTTCCGGTCTCACCCACCACAATAGTCACGGGGTATGTTTCTATAGTGTAAAGCAACTGCTCTTTGAGTTGCGCAATTGGCAGCAAGGCAGGTGGCTTGTAAAGACTTGGTATCAAGGCGGTCTCAACATCTTCCTCATCAGTCATGGTGTACTAGCGCTACGTGAGAAACCTGTAAAGACAATTTGGTGTTGGTGAAGAATGGTTGATGGTGCACAGAGCAAGGCACACTAGTAGGCCCAGAGCTAGTCTTAATTGGGCACTAGTGACTCCTGCTTATTGGACTATATTTCACCTTCCAGGACCATTCGTAGCGCTCTTGTACATGTCAAGCGAAAAGATTATACCAAATAAGCTGGTCATGTAGTCGATGATGTACTTTACTTCCAATGCAATCACGCTGGTACCTGTGCCTCTCCAGATCAATGTTACTTCTGATATTAATCCACCAAGCGCTGGAGTATCTCTTCTAGTACTAACAGGCAAGATGGAACTACGCAGCGACAGACTTGTACATGCTGTTTTATTGTATGGGCTTTGAGTAGATTTTGTTAGTAGCCACTAAGGCTATCTCGTTGGGTTTGCACAGTATTGGTAGCTCATACCATAAGCTTGAAGTCCTCCTAGCACACTTTCTTTTGTTCTGGGGTTTATGTATCATACATTTTGATTTACTTGTACATACGGCCATAGACTCAAGATCCTAGCGCTTCCCGTTCGCTCAGCGGTACTCAAGCTTGAGATCGGCGGATTAGTAGTTAGGTGGGTGACCACTAGCGAATCCCCGCTGTCGTATGTTTTTGATCTGATCTTTGATCCGATTTTTTGCCCAAGTCACGTGCATGCTTGGCGCGGCTTGGCGTTTCTAACCAAATCACCTCTGAGTATTTCCAGACAGCCGCAGACTCCAGGATAACCGCATCACTTTTTGATGCTCTGAGGTCAAGCGTTCTTAGTGTCAGGCCTTCCTTCGGCTTTCTTTCTTCCAGTCATGTCCTCAATGCCCTAGGTTTCAAGAATTTAGGGATTTCAAACACCCATTACTATATTCTTCTCGAGCCGCATTTTCCCGAAGGCCCGCATAGTCTTGGTTGGGATACAAGGTGTGTTCCCCGTTGTGCTACTGCGCAGGAGCGATCGTCTGTAATGAGTAGACAACTCATCTTACTCAAGTTCTCTCATGTGCACCTTTGGCAAACTAACGGTATAAAGTCGCAGAATCCGATGTTGACTTGATTGTGTGGAATGTGCAAGGATGCTACTGTCCATTTGCGGAGGCGATCAAACACCAATTTCCCAAGGAGAAAATGAGCCACATAGGGCACTCATCACGCTGCGTGACTCGTAAGTAGTCCATGTTATTACATTGTTTGATACATGTAGCAGCGTAGCCTGACGCTCGTCACTCTCGCTTGCAATGATATCTCGTCACTTTCGATGCTGATGCAGATGCTCGTCAAAGCTTTGTAGGTCATCAATTCCGCCTGTATTTTGCAGGAATGTTCTGCTCCACAACACCCCTAAGCTCCATTCTCTCCCACTCTTCCTGTCTAGCCTCCTTCTCCTCGTGCATCTTGAAATGCGCAATATCCTCGGGGTGAACCAGGTCCTCCTCTTTGACATCGTCTCCACTATGGTACTTCTCCCAGTGGTGGATCTCATATTCGTATTCGTCGTCCCCGTGGTGTCCTGGGCCGAAGCCAAAGTCTGGTAACTTGGTGCCTTCTGCGTCTTTTCGGGTGAATTCATCCAGGGTTATCGCTCCGTCCTTGTCGATATCAAACATGTCGAGGACAGTTTGAACGACCATTTGTTTCTTGACGTCTGAAATCGAGGCGGTGGATTCATGTTCAAGACCATAGGTCCGTCGAATATCCTGGGCTGTCCAGAGACCAGTACTGTCGTAGTCGTGTAAACTGAAAAAGTACCCGGCGTCGAAACCGGATATGTGATGCTCCTCTATTACACTGTTAGTTGGCATGATGATTGATACGCATGTCACCGCGTAGAGATTGTAGTGGAAGTCCATACCAGCCATGTGTCGTGTCGCCCAGTCGGCATCTGGTGGGACTTCGACTGGCGCATGCTCGTTGCCGCCATGCGCCGAGGCATTGAGGGCGCATGACAGCAGCAAAAGCGCGCTGAAGGGCACCTGTAGTATGCGATTCATCTTTTTTCGATCTGAGTAGCTTGAGAAGACAGAATGAATGAGTAGAGTGGCGCGTTGAAGAACAGGGGCTCGTACCAACCTTTCCTGGCCCTCTGTTCGTAGCTCGGTTCGACCGCTGGCCAATCGCCGACACTATGTCATAAGGGTCTCGAACACTTGCGCAGGCCGCCTGGACCTCTGATCGCATCAACAACACCATCGATCCACAATGAACGTATTAGTCCTCCTGAGCCTGTTATTCTTCATCCCCTTCCTTTTCTTCCTCGCCTTTCTTGCCGCATCTTCGTGCATGGGCGAGGGCTTTCGTGCCAGAATCGCCGGCGTTACATTTAACCCTCGAAACGCGTCTTTCGGCCGCAACTATACACGTGGATTTGGGTCCGGGGCAGGCAGTGCAGGGTGGGAGCAAATTGAGATGGAAGACATGCTGGGTGAGGACAGCGACTCAGAATGAAGAGGGAAGGTGTTTGCATCGACGGAGTTTGCATTGTGGTCGCCATCTCGGTACTTTGCCGGGTATCTTGTGCAGCAGGGGAACCATACGTTCTAGAACTCTAAATCCTGCTTCTTCGGCATTGTGCTACCACCAGCCGCCTCCCTTACAGCTTCCTCCTGAGCCTCAGTATCGCCCTCCATCGGCGGCAAGCTAAACTTTGCAACCACAAACTTCCGCCGGCTCAACGTAAACGCCATATCCTCGCCCAGATCCTCTACACTTCCACCGCCGCCTTTTTCGTGGAACACGGGTAATTTGTGTACTGCAAACATGCCTTGTGGTCTCTCCTCGTCCTTTGTAGTGCCCGCCGATTGCGCAAGCGCTTGCATCCGCGAGTAGGGGAATGGGGACAGCTCGAAGACACCATCGGAGAGGATCTCCATCCAACGGACGAGACCAGACGACCGGGGGTATAGGGTCAATGGAAGTGTTATGATTGCGGTCAAGCGGGTAGAATACTGCCGCAGTAGTGCTCGTAGTGCATGCAGAAACTGGAGTATGGCGGTCGGGTGCGCAGATGACGAAGGATATAAAGCTGGAGAGAGAAGAGAAGGTATCACAATCCGATGGATTGTATGGGACGGCGTCGAGGCGAGTTGCTGCCTTATATTCTGTAGTATCGAAGGAAAAGGTGACGCGGAAGCACTTGTTGGCGAGGGGATGGGCACATAGTTGATGGCTGTTCCTACCGGCAGGGTGAGGCGTTTTGCGAGATCGAAAGTATGGCAGAACACGGCCTGTTCTTCTGTTGTACTATCGCCTTGACTTGTGGTTCTCTGCGCACCTGGAGACCCTACGATATGCCTAGTCAGAATCGTTCAAGAAACAGCATTTCATTCAGACTAAATATACACGACGCACCTCTAGCAGTCTCAAACTGACCCAATCCCTCATACCTCCACGCTATCTTCATCTTCTCTGCTCTTTCCTTCCCTTCTTTCCTCTTGTCTGATGTGCCCTCCGATATGCCTGGCAACTCTCTCCCCCACACCTCGCCCATACCAACCACATGTACCTTGTGGCCCTGAACCACTCCCTCGGCGGCATAGAACCGCAGCAATGCACCTGCATAGTCTGTCGTACCGCTCTCCCCTATCAAGATAGAGTGTCCCAGTGCGAGGCCAGCATGTCCTGCTAGTATACCATCGAGCGAGGGTGTGCCAGTTGAAGTAGTGGGGCGGCCATCAATGGGTGAAGGGCGGACACCTGGTGGGGCTGGCACTGGTGGGGCCACAAGAGGAGTAGAGGGGGTGTTTGACGCGTCTTCTCCAGTCGGCGCGCGTGAAAGTGCTATGTTGCGCTTGCGGAAAGCCATCTCGGTGGTTTTAAAGAGTGAGTCGCGACATGTAGGAAAATGTTGGAGGGGCTATCGATAAGCCTAGCGCCAGACGTCATCTGCGCCTTGGATCCTCATTCACACCGGACACATAGCGATATCTTCAATTTTTTTGGTTTTTACTGACTTGTAATATACATCTTGTACTGCAGTATTAATACAAAATGCGGCAGAGGTTTTCGTAAAAGGAAGTTTTGTACTTGAGAATAAGACCAAAAAAAGGATCATCGCCTACTGTATCCGTTACCAAGCACATGGGGTACGGCTGAGCAGACTGGGTGTTCACATAAGGGGCTGGTAATACATCGACAGTAACCAAGACAACAAAAGTGATGAAATGTCTCCGAATAGCTCACCTAGCGCTACTTATCACTGCCTTCGGAAACAACCTATCAATAAAGGAATATACAATTTCCTGCGCATGCCGCAAAACAGACGCAGTACTTTGTCCCTACGGATAGTTTCTGCGATGAACCAGGAAAGCAAAAAATAGGAGCTGACATTGGTATTAAAGAGATTCGAATGCACCGATAGCGGAACCAGATCCAAAAAAGGAAAGAAGTCTGATCCTAGGACCAGACCAGTCAGTTTTGTAATGACTGAGTAGCTACTTTCCTGTCAAAAGCTCAAATTATTTGGTTTATAGTCTTGTAAATAAGATGGTAAGATGGAGTATTGGGCAGGCTGGTGGCTGGTTCTTGCTTATGCTGGAGGCCTGAGGGCTGAGGGCTGAGTCACAAAGGGCGCATGGACGCATGAGAAGCTAACGGATAAATCTATGAACAGGCTGTTTCCTTAACTGTTCTTGTTCGCGAGGACGGTCACTATTAATGCATATGAGCATAGATGTAAGTACAGAAGTAGTGTCAAAGTCCTGTTTCTCGTCAACCGCCAATGTTACGAGCATCGCATTCCAAAACCAATTTCGTGTAGTAGTAGCCTATCAAAACCGGTGACAGGAATTAGGTTGCAGCTTTTGTCATCAAATGGTATAATTGTCACTCGTCGGAAACCGTCTCAATGTCTCTAAGACAGCTCATGCCATGTCTATTTCTTCTTGCCTGAAGCTTCCGTCGCACTTAGCTCCCGGATGAACACCTTGGTGACACCGTCTGGTACATCATCTATACCATCTTCGAATCCTGGGCTTACTCCGATGGCCACATACTTGCCGTCGTTTGAGAAATCGATAGTCTGGACGCTGGCTGGGAACTTCTGGTACTGTCGTATCCTCCTCTTTGCCACAGCGTCCCAGAGTGCCACTATGCCGTCACCGCCTCCTGTCGCAAAGGTACCGTGGACTGGGTGGTATGCTAGCGCATGAACTGGATATACTATATCCTGGCCATCCACTTGTTGCCTATGGCACTTGAATGCGTATTTCCGCGACTGTGACTCTTCCGATGGGTCGAACCATTCGACCGCAACACGTCCCTCGATGCTTGAACTTGAATAACCAGCGTCGTTTGGCATGCATGATACGGCGCGCGTCATGTACTTCATAGAGCTTTCCCTCTGCTGCCATGGCTCTACGGCCACCTCTTCCCCTCCACCCGTCTTAGCTGCAGCTGCTAGCTTCTCTAGTTCGTAGATGTTGACCGCTCTGCTTGCCATGGCAACGACCAATTTGGTGGGCGACGCAGACAGCGAAAAGGGTTTCGAGGGCAGGCGAACGGTGGAGAAGTCGCCTGGTTGTGATAGGTCGTGCAGATGTAGCGTAGAGTCCCATGACGAAGAGATCAAAAGGTTATGCGCGGCGGAGAAGAGCACGTTGCGAACACCCTGCGAATGCGTAGACATGATGGTTTGCGCACCCGTCTCGAGGTCGATCCTCCGCACCTCCCAGTCCAAGCCGCATGAGAAGGCCTCGTTGTCGTCGCGGCCAAAGCAGACATCTAGTACTGGCGCACGGTGTTCGAACTTCTGTAGCAGCTTTCCGCCGGGCTCAGCGTGGGTATCGTAGAGATAGACATGGCGATCCCAAGATGAGACCAGTAATCGCGTCGGATTGTTGGTCGCAAACTTGACCGAAGATATGGGTTCGGTTGGATTTTGCGCAAGCTCGAATTGACCTGTATACGCGATTTAGAATCTGGACAATGCCGAGCGTGAATTCAAAGGAACACGACTACGGTGCGACAGCTTGTGGCCCTCCGCATTTATAGCGCACGATAGGGACAGTGCGCATTACAAGCTGGCGCTATAATAGCCGTCTAGAGACCAAAGAAACATGGACTACTTACTCGACATGTTGGCGGCGTTGATTGCTGTAGAGTGTCGAGGGTAGGAGCTGGAGTGAAGCTCCGCAAGGTCGGAGGTCCGCAACTAAACAAATACATAACTTGACATGGACGCGCTAACGCCCCTCCAAAAGTTCCCCAACACCCCTCCGTGTTCACACACTACCTCTGCAAACGACGTCGCTTTTGCAACATCAAATATGCCGTTCGCACAACTGGTCATAGGCCCACCGGGATCCGGGAAATCGACTTATTGTGATGGCATGCAGCAGTTCATGAGCGCTATCGAGCGCAAGTGCTCCGTCGTCAACCTCGACCCCGCGAACGATCACACCTCGTACCAGCCCGCTGTAGACGTCCGAGACCTGGTCACTATTGATGAGATCATGGAGCAAGAGACACTGGGTCCAAATGGTGGGGTCTTGTTCGCGCTAGAGGAGCTGGAGCATAACTTCGACTGGCTAGAAGAGGGTTTGAAGGAGCTCGGAGGTTCGCATCGATGAAATCAGACGTGGTGGATGAATGCTTATACCTTACAGACGACTACGTTTTGTTCGATTGTCCAGGGCAGGTTGAACTATTCACACATCACGGATCGCTGCGGAACATCTTCTTCCGCCTACAAAAACTTGGGTATCGAGTATTCGCCCACCACCCATGGCTTGCAACTGGGAGCTAACGTGTTACAGCTCGTCGTTGTACACTTGACCGACTCCATAATCCTTTCGCGACCATCGCTGTATGTTTCCTCGCTACTTCTCGCCCTGCGCAGTATGCTGCAGATGGATCTACCTCACCTGAACGTGCTCACCAAGATCGACAACCTGCGCAACTATCCAAACCTACCTTTCAACCTGGATTTCTATACCGAAGTCCAAGACCTTCATTATCTACTACCGCATCTGAATCGCGAGCAGACGTCTGGTATACCAGGTCCTACGACAGCCGGCGCAAACGAAGACATGGACGTGGACGATGACGAACCAACGTCGAAATTCTCTGCGTTGAACAAGGCGATTGTCGAGCTCGTCGAGGAGTTCGCGCTGGTGGGCTTTGAGACACTGGCCGTCGAGGACAAGAAGAGTATGATGACACTTTTACGAGCTATCGATCGAGCGGGTGGCTTCGCGATGGGCGGAATAGAGGGCGCAAATGACACTGTTTGGCAGATGGCTATGCGCGAGAATGGAGCGACCATGGACGCACGCGACGTGCAAGAGAGGTGGCTGGACAGGCGAGATGAGTTGGATGAGGAGGAGAGGAAGGCTTGGGAAGACGAGACTAAAGAAATGCGAGATCCTCCACGCCAGCATACCCCACAGGCACCACCTACGGCAAAACCGCCGAACAAGGCAAAGGACAATGATAGCGATGACGACATGGACGATTTGGAGGAAATGCGGCAGTTTATGGAGAAGAACAGGGACAGTGGCATCAACGTAATCAGAAAGTGATGGAGATGGCACCTTGTCCGTATAGAGGAGCCACCAATAAGAAAATGGAGATATGGAGCATGCGGTTCTAGTTGGCTAAAATGGATGTTGCCAACAAGGGGATGGATACAGGAACGACAGTGCTAGGAGCTGAGAGTGATAACTTGGCCCAGAACTCGCCTCCTGTCCCATGCCCCAGCCAGCAGCACCCTTTGAGATTGTTTCTTATGATGTACTATGGTTCATACCCATCTGCCTTATAGTTTTAGTCTACCCTACACTTCTCAAGTCAGCGGCTGAGATGAAGACACTTTGTTTAGGTAGGCAATAGAGCTGTTTTGAGATAGCTAGAGTCTGGCTGATCTCGAGTCCTTCTGGCTCACTACCATTACTCTAGCCATGACACGGCAGACGCAGACATGGGCATTTAGCGGGGTACATCCATCTTGAAACAACGCGTCGCGTCAGTGAACAGCTGCACGCGCCCCGCACTTATCACAGTACATACACTCGGGTCTAGTACCATGTGCTAGGCCGTGTTGGATCTTATTGTCATCTTGGATACTTACGGACTTGCCCCGGATCCCTAGACGCGCACATGCTTAAACGCAAGTCCTCTTGCGACCTCAACGGCCCCCACGTCTCCATCTTTAGCGACGACCCCACGCTTGGACGTCACAAGCGGAAGCGTGCCCTCTTCCGCTCCAAGCCCAGCAAACTCCAGCGGACACCGGAACCAAAGCGCGACATGAGTGAGCTGCTTGATTTCATACTGCAGCATGAAGAAGCCTTCAACAAGTAAGTCCAGCTCGGACTGGCACTCGCCCTGCATTGCCTGATTGTTCCAGCCAGCACCGCCTTGCATCGTTATATGCCGACTTCCGACAACAACTCGACATAAATCCCGAAGGGTACCATGCCAATATCGCAGCATGGACCAAAGCGCTCACCGACGCGGCGCGAGCAGGTGTGATTCCTACACAGGGCACTACACACGATCTCCTGAACATTCGAGCCGCCGACGAGCTTGCGCGAGCGCTACAGCATCCACAATATGGCAAGCCGACATGTTTACCCGCCGTGTTTCACGAGGCTGTGCAGAAGAGGGAAATGATTCCTCGTAAAGACTTTCTCGGTGCCAAAGAAAGCATATACAAGACCTCGTGGGTTCCGTCCCCCTGGAAGGTGCTGCAATGGAGCTTGCGGCAGGTCGGTGTACTTGGGCAACCGCAAGCGCCGGCCAAGATGGAAGTCGGGAATTTCGTCGTTCTCAAGAACGTAGAGGTCGCTGGAGACGAGATACTAAAGAAGATGAAGGAACACACATCGACAGCCGATCGCGTGCTATCAAGGACCGACTTCCTGAGGCGCTTCTCGAATACGCTCAACCCCTCGGCGCCGCTCACAGCGAATGACCTGGATATATTACTAGCCTTCCTAGCGCGCGACAAGCAGGCGATATCGTACAACGCGCAGACGATCAAGTTCAAGCCGGAACACGAGCCTGTACCCCTACCCGTCACAGAGGAAGATGTTGCCATCGCCAACCTTCGCGACACGCTGGCAAACATCAATGCCCAGATCCCACCGTTGATGGAGAGGATCGCCGCTGCCGATGCTGCAGCTCGCGAAGCCGTAGCCGCGAAGCAAATGGTTCGTGCCAAAGCAGCACTCCGCTCAAAAAAGCTTGCCGAGAACGCGCTTGCCCAACGCTCAGATGTTGCTCTCCAACTTGAGCAAGTATACACAGACTTGCAACAGGCGGCAGATCAAGTCGAAATAGTGGAAGCCATGCGTGCTGGTGCCGCAGCGCTCAAGGGCTTGAATGAAAAGGTCGGCGGCGCAGAGGGTGTTCAGGGTGTCGTCGATGCCGTCAATGAGCAGATGGCAACTACGGAAGAAATCACCAACATCATCAACGAGACTGGCCAGCCTCTTGACGAGGGTGAGATTGACGATGAGTTTGAAGCGCTCGAGAGAGCAGATCGCGAGAAGCGCGAAAAGGAGGAAGCAGAGAGGACTGCTGCAAGGCTTGCTGAGCTAGAAGACGCTGAGAAGAGGCGCAAAGAAAAGGAAGCGGTGGAGCAGAAAGCAAGGATGGAACGTATTGCATCCGAGAAAAGCGAACATGAAGACGCGGAAGAGCGAGTTGATGAAGCTTCCCAAAGTATGGCAAGAATGTCCTTCCACCAGCCAAACGACGAGACGGAGGATTCTGACGAGAGTCGTATCCCCGTACACGCATGAGTTATTCTTTGGTCAACAGGGCGTTCTCTTGGGGGGCACAGCGTTGGCGTTTATGGGTGATTGTTTTACATATTTTATATATACACCAAGGCATGTCTCTTCTAGTACTAATCAGCATAATAACACTACGTAACTATAACCATCATATCACTCATGCCTTGTCCTATCCCTCACAGATCTATATAATCTCTATAGCTTATGTAAAGCCTCTGAAGTTGGTGCGCTTCTGAGGTACGTCCATGTCTGTACGATATCGAGTTTTCACAAAAAAAATATTGTATCTAGTTTACCACTCTATTATACACAACCATAGGTTACTGGCAGCAAGTTTCCTCATCACATCTGCCGTCTATCGTACTTCCGGAAATTAGTATTTCTTTGGCAGTAGTTTCGTTTTTTTATTTTTCCGCGCTGAGACAAAACGACTCATTTCCTAAAGTCCCCTGGATAGATAAAATCATACTATTCTTCCTTATAGTACGTATGGAGCAGCCAGGATCTGATCGCTTGACAAAGTTGAACGACGTTACGGTTAAAGAATCGATTTCCGAGTTCCGCAGCGTGTATCTTACCGAAGACAATGACGATCGGTCAATCTGCCTCATGACAATGTTTGTTTCTCTTCACGGCCTCTCGCTGATGGATACTGCGTACGAAGCCTAAAACCCGGACGGCTCGGTTTCTTCAGGAAAAGATTTTTTTACTTTGGGAATGGTCGAGAGCCGCTGGGTGAGCGAACACGTTAATGAAGAGGAAAGCCTACAGCGTTTCTGTTTTCAGATGAGGTTTTTTTTAGAGACGAGATCGAGAGTAATGATGATAGTGAACGTTACCATCAACGGTGGTCCGAAAAATAGGAGATGTTAGTTATTGGCAAGGGCTGATCGAATGGAAAAAACTTGTACCAGGTTAATTTCCGAATAGAAGTGACAAAAAGTGTGAAGCTTCGGTTCATCTTCAAAAGAGGATGACTTAAAGCTTGTAACTGAGTGCATCTGTCTCGGGGACTAGTTTTGGAGGACTCAGTTATTTCACTTTATAAATGCATAAGGATTCTTACTTGCAGTTTCTCACAGCTGTCTCCGCCGTTGGAGCAGCTTCATATTCAGCTACCATAATACAGTCATCAACTCTGCATGCATCAAATGCTCACAATAATAAGGTGCAAGAACGCCTAGTAAGTGCAATCCCCAGTCACTGGCGAACTTTTCGAGCCAAAGTGCTTTAGCAAACTCCCAGTACTCTGGGTACCACCCTGCCAACTCCCAGTCAATGATTGCTGTCACACGACCATCCTTGACAATAATGTTACTGGGTCTGAGATCCCCATGAGTGAAGACAATTCCATGCTTGTGTGCATTAACCATGCCACGGATGTAGGGACCAACCTGGCCTTTTGAGTTGGCGATGAACGCGTCGACAATAGTAGCATTAAAGTCTGCTTCACTCTCAAAAGGACCTAGGCCTAGTTAGAGGCATTGTTGTTAACTGATGTGCTTATTAAAACTAACCTCTCGACAGTGTTGACCATTCTAACATGATATCAGTAACCGGTCCTCTATGGACGGATCCGATGTAATCGGCTGCTGGGAGAAAGCGTAGCTCTGTCGTGTATTTCTTCAGATCTGTCGAGATCGTTTGCTTCTCATCAGAAGTGCATTTTGCCCATGACTTCTCTAGGTCTTCGCCTTCAATGAACTCCATAAAGATGTATGTATCGTAGACACTCCCAAAGTCGTCGACGTCTCGGTCGAGAGGCCCGTATGCGTACGCTGCAAATAGTTTTGGGACGGGTATCGATGTTCTCTCAGCCACATATAGCATATTCTTGGCTTCGATAAGAGACGCATGACTGCCGTGCTTCACGACCATTGACGGTGAGACTTTGGTAAGTCGCGCGCCAGCTCCTTTAGCTAGTACCTCGGGATTTGACGCCCTCAATTGTTCTGGGGTGATGATTTCTTGTCCCGGGGCTAGATACAGCACGTGAATTTGTGGGCTGGAAGCCATTGAACTGTACAGTTCGGGCATTGCGGCCTTCTGAAGTGAAACGATAGGCTGTTACCATGCGTGAGTAACTGAACACCTCTTTCTAGATGAATCACTTACTGTCATCTTATCTTTGATTGAAACCATGCTTGAATTAGCTCCTTGTGGCTAGGCGTCGTAAAAGGCCGGCTGTTCTTAATGTGACGCCGTGGATATTGTTGATCTGTAGCTGAGTATTCGTTGAGAAAGAGGGAGCCTAAGCAAAATGACGGTTTGTAGGAAATGCAGAGTTCAAAGAGACAAAGGGAGGAAGCTGCGCTGGGTACAAAGCACCACTCGCGGCACGGTCAACCTTTATACCGCATCTGTGCACCGAGTGCACGTGAATATGAATGTGAATGTGAATGTAAACGTGATATGTCTGTCATCTTTAAATACATCTCTCGACATTACAGTGTCGCTACAAGAAGTGCCTACAGAGGTAGACTCTGTGATGCCTGGCGATAAAAAAGTTTCAATTCAAACATGGTTGAAAAAACTTGTTTTGTAATGCTCAAGGTGGAGCATCGCTTTGACAAGAAGATTTGATGCTTGCTCAGCCGCAACTCTTTCATCAAACATATCTGATGTAGTTTCGGCGACCATCAATATCTGTGGGGCAACGGTCGGCATGTTGGCTGTTGGCAGTACTGCGCATTATACATGCCACAGTCTATTATAACTTGCTGCACCGTAGCTGAGGGCTGGAGCTCAAACACATTTCTTGTGAACCGGGGCGCCAGTTCTCAATATTTGATCAAGAAGGACGGACATTGACCGTTTACCGACAAAAGTCAAGTACACCTACCTAGGGTCTGACGTCTCGAGCGGCGCTAGCTTTCCGCCGCCAAGCCAAGCCCTCGCAACCAACGCCGAACCTCACACCCGACGACGCACGCCGACGCCTACCACAGCTCCACAACCACCGCATCCCACGCCGGGACACCTCTCGTCACAATTCAATTAGCCTGTTACGCTGGTTCTACATCGCTACCAACGAAGCAGCAATGAACTCGATCCGCGCCGCAACCAGCGGCTCTCGCGCCATCGCCTCTGCCCTCTCCGCCACTCCACGCACCACCACCCGTGCCTTCTCGCGATCACAAGCAAAGCAGGGCGGCCACGGACCCAGCTACGACCCTCCATCGGGATGGCTGTTTGGCGTCAAGCCCGGTGAGGCATATGAGAAGGAGGGGTGGGAGAATGCCATGTACTGGGGTTTTGGAGGCGCTTGTGCGTTTGGAGTAGTTGCTTACGCTTTCAAGCCTGATACTAGGTATGTCTGAACTCAAAATTCCGGGCCTGGCACGGTTGGGACAAGTCAATGGGAGGACGGACGAATATGGGGAGTCAGAGGAGCCGCAGCAAGTCTCAGGGGCGAAGCGGACAGGACCAGAGAAATTTCACAAACTCGACCTGTAGCTAACAGTTCTGCAGCATTCAAACCTGGGCTCTAGAGGAAGCGCGACGAAGACTTGAAGCTGAGGGTATCCTCTCAGACCCGGATACTGCCAAGAAGGAATAGAGAGCATCCAATGCCAGCAGGCGGCCGATCGACTAGCGGATGAACTACCTGTGGAACAAAGCGATGTATAGGCGGAACTCCACAGCAGCATGAACCAAACTGTACATACGCCAGTGAGGATGAAGAGGAGCTTTTCTTTTGTGAGAGTGGTTATGGCTGGCCCACGGGCTCTATAGACTTTGCCAGATTGGCTATTATCGCCCATGGGTAAGCAATTATATTCTGTTTTCAATAGCCGCGTGGTTTGGCTATATAAGGTGATGTTGTTTAAGAAAGAATGTGGACCAACGGATTTCCTTGGATATAGACCTAGGATGGAGACCAGGAACATTACTCCAAAGAAGGGCATCTAGTCCGCAATCCAATAGTCGATGCGGTAGGTCATTTTTCCGTTAATTCTTGAGAAATCTCCATTCTCTGCTCTGCATAGACAGAAGAGTGCGAGTGATTCACAAGGGTCTGTACGAAAACAGTGTCAGCAACATCAACATTGAAATGCCTGTTTGTCAACCGTTTCTCTCAGACGAGATATTGTAAGTAGCGCCACCCAAGTCTAATACGTTTTGTTGATGTCTTCCTGTTGGACGAACATAGCTGGGATCGTTCTAGCCGAGCCATTGTTAGCAGGCAATGCTTGTGTCACCTCTGGGACGTATGCAGGTAACTGTAACAATGGCGGTCGCTGTCCGATAGCGACAAAATGTTTTTGGATAACATGCTGCACTACGAGGATGATACAGTCTGGACCTGGTGAGTACTGTAACTTTCGATGTTTGCATGTGTACTGATAAATTTCAACGCTGGAAGAGCATCGTGTGTCAAGGCTACGGTCTACACGACATCTCCAGCGGGACTTCCGTCTGCGCTCAACTACAACTGTCGTATGAACTGGGAAGCGTACACCATTTACCGGGAACGGCCAGTAATGGCCGTGCCAATGACAACTTAGTTGTCACTATTACGTCTACACCACCTGACCCAACCTCGACAGAAGTGGGGTACTATCGATCATAGTATCCGTACCGACGACCACGACAACTTCTTCAAACACGAGTACAGCGGTCACGCCAACAGCCAGTCCTCTACCGGCATCGGCACTGGCACTGGGTCAACAAAGCAATGCTTGAATAGCAGGTGCTGTTGTTGGACCGGTCGTTGGAATCGCGCTTGTCCTTGCAGCAGTTTACTAGTGGAGAAGGAGAAGAACAGGCCAGACGGGGAAAGCTGTTGAATTGGACGGACAAAGCCATAGTCACCGGCAGGTCTACCCGCACCTCCAGCAGGACCACAAAAAAGACTCTGACGGGCAACTGGTCGAATTGCCAAGCTCATAACAGCCTGCTGAGTTGGAAACTAATTGGTACCGATGGGAACAATGCTTCTTAGCTATGTCACCCGAAACTAAGATTAACCATAATGGGAGAGCGGAAGTGTCTTCCATCCTTCAATCTGGGTTATGATTGACATCGTGTGACCGTCGCACAATGGTTCGATTATAGCCAGGTCTTCATTATGGTCCTCTCTCTCAGAGGCGGATTCGCTACTGTTGAGCAGATTATCAGCATGGATGTGGCGGGACCCGCTGCGTAGAGGAACGGATCAAGTCTCCGCTCCTGAACAGTACCAGAGAGATGCCGAGAGATTCAAGAACTCAAGATTTGATTACAGCAAACAGGCAAAAGGTGGAGTACTGGTGGTTGGACCAGTACATATAGCAGGAACATTAACAAATGCCAAGAGCTGAAACCAAGCCTTTCCTATCTGAGAGTGGTTCCTTGCCTCCTCTCTCAAGGTCTGTATACCTGTCTAACTTCGCACCCCCCATCATTGATCATCGTTTCCCCAAATGTACGCTCATCTCAATCTCTCTTATCATACCTTCTTACATGCTTCGGCAAAAACGCTGCAATCTCTTTTGAGATGAAGTCATGCGCCATTGTCCAATTGACAGTTCCCACGAGTGACCATTTGGTAAGGCACCCTACTGGTATCGTACATCTAGTGCTGCGATCTCCTGGTGATGCGAGATGTAGCCGATAACTCTGGAATATGCAACGAAAAGACTTCCAAGTGTGTTATCTAATCGAGCAGCCTCAACCCACTCAGTGGGTGCACAAATGATTGCGGCTCAGCGGCTTATATCCGGTTACAATATTTTGTGCACAAGGCGCCTTACCTGCAGATCCATATGGAATTGCCGCTCACTGGGAAACTTGTCAGTGCAAATCAGTGATTGTCCATCTTGACTGGTCGGAAGTTATATTGCCCCAGGGCAGATTGATTAGGCTGAACTCGACGGGGACCGCAGAAAACAACCTCGACGTTCAACTCTTGCCATCCCCGTCGCATAACATGGCAAATATTGATGGTTCAAATCTCGAGTTGTCACTATGGATCTCTCCGGACCACGGCTTCGCAAATTCACGTCAAAAGCCGCCGAAGCGGACAAATTCGAAGCGAAGCCCCGGTCTTGGCGAGGCATCATCCCTGGACATCAATCTATCTAGTACGGAGGACTGACCAAGGATTCGGGTCGATGCCTCTTTGCGAAGACTGAGGTCACACCCATGAAGCTTCAGCAAGGCACAGCCAAGTTTCTGGAGGAGTCTCGCCCCGTTTATCCCGGAAGCTTCGTATCGGTTATAAGCTCTTACTAATTTGTACCTGAAACCTATGGTCAAAGGTCATTTGACCATGCTCTTTCGGTATCCACTTCGCCTTCGCCAACAAGTGGTTTCTTTCATATGCGCGTGCCGGGATGTTGACTGAACGTGCGTGTTAATTCATCCATCAGACAAAGCTTGTCAAGCTGGCTTGGTATCCCCGCACGAAAGCTTTGTGGCATCGAAAACACCAGTCTTCACCATGGCACTGTGCTTGTATCGCCTGTAGCGACGCAAGCTATGCTAGTAACCTTACCGTTTTGGTCAGAACCACAACCTGATTAAGCTTATGAGCCTCATGACCTTATCCTGCGCATTAATTCCTGAATCGGCCCGAAGATGTTTGTTCTAGAAGATCTGCTCGTATGTGCTCACAGGTTGCTGGAAAAGCAATATACTTCAACCGAATTGCGAAACGACTAGGCCAAATACCAGAAACTGCAGTGGCTACGAAGAGATATTGACTGGAGACGTCTTACACTGGCACTGGCAGTGAGGAACCGCATGCAGCAACGACAATATACACACCCGCTTAGTTGATGCCTGCAAAACAACGCGTGACTTGATAATAAGGTGTAGGCCAAGCTACAGCCAGGGCTACAAGCGCTGATCGCCTCCATACATATGAGGCTAGTTGCTTGCTGTCGAATAGCGTTGAAGGCTAAGAGTTTAAATTACCAGCCATATTGAACTGGACTTAGTGCGTGGTAGTGCAAAACTGCGTTTTCTTCTCCACCCATTACCTGTTTCCCTACCTCCTTGGGGCAAGGCGTCCGTTTATTGTGGCGCACAGATCTCCACAGTACCCCGGACTACTCCACAATGAGGCAGCGGCTAAGGGTAATTCATCTACTCTTCATTACTCTGGCACTTCTAGTGATGTTCTACGCTCCCGATGTCCCGTTCTACTCGTGGCATTGGTGAGAACGACCTGCAGGAGCCTGAAAGATGCAGAAGTCCTGCAGCTTGCACTAACGAACGGTCATATAGGTACTTTCACAAAGTACCGCTCATCATGCTCAACAGCAGTGGAAGTCTTGTATAAAAAGGGGGGCCCCCAACAACCAGAAGCTTTCGTTACCCAACATCCGACCTTCATTCAACAAGCCACCATGTACAGGACACTCGCCTTCGCTTCGCTCTCACTCTACGGAGCCGCCCGCGCTCAGCAGGTTGGCACCAGCACTGCTGAGACTCACCCCAAGCTGAACTGGCAAACTTGCACAGGCACTGGTGGAACCAACTGCTCGAACAAGGCCGGTTCCATTGTGCTTGACTCCAACTGGCGATGGGCCCACAATGTTGGCGGATACACCAACTGCTACACAGGCAACACCTGGAGCACCGAGTACTGCCCTGACGGTGCATCTTGCACCAAGAACTGCGCCATTGACGGTGCTGACTACTCTGGTATGTTTTTGAATTCAAAGATGGCAAATTGCTCTAACACATTCAGGCACCTATGGTATCACTACTAGCAGCAACTCTCTCAGCCTCAAGTTCGTCACCAAGGGCTCCTACTCCAGCAACATTGGTTCGCGTACCTACCTCATGGAGACCGACACCAAGTACCAGATGTTCAACCTCATCGGCAAGGAGTTCACCTTTGACGTTGATGTCTCCAAGCTACCCTGCGGTCTGAACGGTGCGCTCTACTTTGTCGAGATGGCCGCAGACGGTGGCATCGGCAAGGGCAACAACAAGGCCGGTGCCAAGTACGGAACTGGATACTGTGACTCGCAGTGCCCTCACGACATCAAGTTCATCAACGGCAAGGCCAACGTTGAGGGATGGAACCCCTCCGATGCCGACCCCAACGGTGGAGCCGGTAAGATTGGTGCTTGCTGCCCTGAGATGGATATCTGGGAGGCCAACTCCATCTCCACTGCCTACACTCCTCACCCCTGCAAGGGTACTGGTCTTCAGGAGTGCACCGACGCGGCGACCTGCGGTGACGGTGACAACCGCTACAGCGGTGTCTGCGACAAGGACGGTTGCGACTTCAACAGCTACCGCATGGGTGTTAAGGACTTCTACGGCCCTGGCGCCACTCTTGACACCAACAAGAAGATGACTGTCGTTACCCAGTTCATCGGCTCTGGTTCCAGCCTCTCCGAGATCAAGCGTTTCTACGTCCAGGGAGGCAAGGTGTTCAAGAACTCGGAATCCGCTGTTGAGGGTGTCAAGGGCAACTCCATCACCGAGGACTTCTGCACCGCGCAGAAGAAGGCCTTTGGTGATACCTCGTCCTTTGCTACCCTTGGTGGCCTCAACGGGATGGGTGCGTCGCTTGCTCGCGGCCACGTCCTGGTCATGTCTCTCTGGGACGACCACGCGGTCAACATGCTCTGGCTCGACTCTACCTACCCCACCGACTCCACCAAGCCTGGTGCTGCCCGTGGTACCTGCCCTACCACCTCCGGCAAGCCCGAAGACGTTGAGAAGAACTCTCCCGACGCTACTGTTGTCTTCTCCAACATCAAGTTCGGCCCCATTGGCTCTACCTTCGCTCAGCCCTCGTAAGCGCTTTTCTCTCTTTGAGATGGCTATGCTGCAGGCTATGGCTTTGACGGGCTAAATGTTCGCCTGGGGTCTTAGAGAGAAAGAGAGAAAGAGCTACGGATGTAGTTTTTTTCTTCTCCTTGTCTCCCCCTCCAGTCTTTCGCTTCTTCTCTCGTACATTGTATATATTTTTGGTGTGGTTTCGTGGTGGAAAACAGAAAGTGTGCATACAAACAAGCTAGAACAAATGGAAATTTGCATTCAGAAAAGAAAAGAAAAGAAAAAGACCACGGTAGTTCCGAGTGAAATGTGATGTGAATGTCTTGCGACTACCTAGCAGTTACTTTCCATGTGAAGCTCTAGTTTAATCTACGATTGCGCCCTTTTCTTTGGTAAAATGCCCATTGAAATCGCTCGAAATGCTCGAAGAGATTTGAAAATCCAAATTCTATGCAAACGGCGGGCGCCCCGCCGTAAAGAAAAGAAAAGAGAGAGAGAGATGGGGAAAAAAGCAAGAAGAAGAAGAAATGGCTACGAAGAGATACCCCGCCATCTACGTAGTTAGACCAACGTCCTCCCACGCTGAACGCTCATTCTAGCCATTTCCTCAGCCGCACTTCTCACCCCATCTCTTCTGTCCTGCTCATACCTCCTCGCGGCTTCTGCGTTCTCCTCCGCAGTCCTCCAATACCGCGGTTTAGCGCTCGATCTGCGAATCACCGGCGCCTCGTCGTCATCAGCATCGTCATCAGCATGGTCTCCATGCCCGTCTTGCTCGAGGGTATTCTTCCTCATAAACGAGCGATAGATGCGTGTCCTGGATGAACTTCGCGCCCGCATCTTCGTCTCGTACGCCGTCGTTGTCGTTGGCATTGTCGTCGTCGCCGTTGCTCCCGCGCTCTCAAAAGCCCGTCGAATCGCACCGGCCTGCAGCCCCGCCATGCGCAGCAGACACGTCGCGGGAGAAGTGTTCCAGCCGTCTCCCGCACAAACGCCATGGGCGCGCCAGCCCGTCTCGAACGGGGTGCGCGCACTGCCGAGATCGCGCCAGGTCTGCACCACGAGCCTCGTCTGGCCGCCCGTCGCGTGAGGGAACACTTGGGTGTTGACGGCCCAGTCGGTGGCGCACATGCAGCAGTTTTGCGTAAAGTGGTACTTCCAGCCGCGGCGCACGGCGTTGTCGACGGCGGCCATGAGGCCGGAGTGGCCGTTGTCGCTGTCGTGGTGGCCGGTGAGGATATGTGGGAGCGCGGGCCAGAGCGTGCTTAGCAGGTTGCGGTTGCGGGTTGCAAATGCAGGAAGGATAACGGCAAAGGACGAATGTAGGAGAAAACGGCCCTTTGCGATCCGGGCTGAGATTTGGAGTTTGGTCGGCACAGGCGTCTTGGAGATCTTGGCCATGCCTCTCTGTTCGTGGGTAAAGGCCGACAGGGGGATGCCGTGTTCGGCTCCGAGGAGAGAGGCGTTGATGGCCAGCCGGACGTGGTGATAACGGAGGACGTAGTCACTGCCAGCGTAGAGGTAGCTGTTGAAATCCGCACACTCGCGACGTTTGCCTCGGACGGGCGTCTTTGGGCCCTCGTTAGGGCTCCATGGGTGGAATTTGTCGCACCAGCCGCAGAACCAGTGACCGGGAAATGCTCGTTCGACTATGGCCTCGATGGTCCGGCGCTTCTCGAACCGGTTCTTGCTTCCCTCAACGTAGCTCGAGAGTACGTTTGTGCCGAGGGAGTAGTACACGAAGCGACTGGACAGACAAAAGGATGCTGCAGAGGCAGTGTCGAGGTATGTGCTGATGTGCTGGATCAGTTCGACTGGAAGGGTGAGAATTGGTGCTTTTTGCGGTAGTTTGGTAATGGTGGCCAGCGAGTCTGATATGTCGTGTTCAAAAGCAGAATCTATGCTCGTCCTCGAACTGGCGGTATCGGATGCAGAGTCATCGGTTGGTGGGCGTGAACGTGAAGAGCCGAAGCTCATGGAGCGACGAAAGAAACCCATTGTTGAAACCAAATAACAACAAACCCCCCTGATGTCCTGCTCTTGCAATCCTTTTTTCCTCTAGTAATCTCTATCCTGGTCTCCCAAACAAGGCGAGTGTGTATGTGTGTTAGCGTCTGAAGATATTAGGCTTGAGCAAAATTGATAGAGGCAGTGCAAGTGTCTAGTCAAGTCGGAAGCCGAATTTTTTTCTTTGAGTCAAAAGAATTTCGACAAAACTCAAGTAGAAACGCAGAGAAAGTACAGCTGGCAAGGCTCTATCCGACGGCCCCTTATCAGTGCGTCCTGGGACCTCACGCCGGCCATGAATGACAGGTCATCCAGACCGTGTCTAGACGGAGGTGTGACAGTGGCACACGCATGTGGCGGCCCACCCGACATCACTAAATCCCGGCACATGTTTGCCTAACGGCTTGCCGCCGGTGTGGTAAGAGGGTCCAGTTGGCAGGCCAGCGGTGAAGGTGAGACAGTCCGTTATTCACCTGATGCGTGTCCGCTAGCCAAGTGTGGCTTAGACCCGTCTTGACAGCGCAACGCCACGAGACTCGGCCGCCGCGTTTGCCCTGACTACACCACCGACTGGGGACGAGGTGTGGCGCGGAGACATGGAGAAAAATCAGGTTAGCTCGGGCGAAGAAGCGATGATGTAAGCCGAAGACCGGATATGGTGGTTACCCGCTGCTACGTCCAGGCAAGAAGAACCCTGACGTGACCGCTGCTGTGTGAGATGCCACCACATCCGTTGTACGCTGAAACATTAATAGGTAGTAGATATAGTACAAATGCGCTTCGACCCCCCGAGGTGCTTCCCCTGGGTCATGTCATTACCGCTTCTCTTCCGTCATCAGTCGTCTCCTTTTACCACACCCGCTAAGCCGCCTCGTGTTAAACCGAAAAACCCGCCGCTCCCCACAATCTACTTTGGCAGCTCGGGGTTCAGCATCTTTAGTTGCGGCACTGGCGGACCGGTTCCGGCTCTCCGTCTCCTCTCTCGCTCGTTGAAGCCAACAGGCTGGTCCAGCTGGGTGGCCTTCCTGAATCTGCCTCCAACTCCGCGCATCCAGTCCTCACCCTCATCGGCGCCGAGCCAGTACTTGGGTGCGCCGCTAAGCATGGCGCGGCCAAGCTGGCCTTTCCAGCCGTTACCTTCCTCTTTGCCTTCAGCAAAAGGATTCTCGGCCAAGTCATTTGCTGTTGTTTGCATGTCGTTGGAGTTGTACCACGCAGCAGACGAAGCGTTGGCGGCCATGTGCTGACGGAGACACTGGCGGGCAAAAGCCAGCATGATGAAGACAAAGTAGACGCGCAGAGCCCAGAAACCAGAGATGAGCGAAATGCTCATGATGCTGCTGCTTTGGAAGACGGCATTGCCAAGACCTGCGCCACCGTCGCTGCCTTGGCCGACTGCGATGGCGTGTTGGCCACCTTGTATGCCGTTGGCTGGCTCGACGATAATGTCTACCTCTGACACGTTGTGCTTGGGGCTTGTGAAGCCCGCGTTCTCCTTCATTCCAGGTGATAGCCCGGCATTCTCGTCAGGGTGCGCAGCGAGCGCGTAGAACCATGCGACGCCGAAAAAGGCCGTGTACAGCGCGTTGATGACCGAGTCGAGCGCGTACAGATGCGCAAGCAGTACGGATTCAAAGGGACTTTGTAGCCGGATGTGCTTGTACAAGTAGGTCGTAGCGAGAAGTGCAAAGCTCGAGTACAGGTACATGGACAGTTGCCAGCCATCAATTTTGGCACCTGTGAGAAGCGCCAGGAGGCCGTAGACGCCCGAAGCCTTGTTGATGATTTGGAGGAAGGTAATGATTTCGGCACCAGTACGCAGCGACATTTTCTGAAGAAAAGTCTACAAGTAGGCGTTAGTCTCTCTCTCTTCCGTCATGAAGCGTCTTGCTGGAAATTCCCAGGCGGGCTGTGTTTCTCGACCTACCTTGGGCCGCGGAATCTCGAGAATGTGGGCGGGCACCATCATGGTGGCGGTGGGGGTGCAGAGAGAAGCTCTGCGGGTGCCTGAAGCGAAGAAAGGCTATCTATGCTCTGCTAAGACTGCAACGCTTGTGTGCACGTACGGCGTGGCTTTGGGTGTTGTGGAAGAGGTTCGGTCATGGTCCCTGCGGAAGCGCCGGGAGATTTGCTAATCTTATTGTAGGGCTGATCTAAGCTAACCCCTTGCGCCGACGGTTTGTGCACCCATCTACCCTGTAGTATGGGCTTTTTTTCCCCAAACACCATCTTGATTTCTCTGGTACCTGACGACAAGTTAGCGTCGACATTCGGTCCGAAGCTCCAATATGCTGTTCGTCTTCTTAGTCTGGCCCGACCTGTAAACCTAGTTATGACGTATTCCTCGCTCCCAAACTCTACCCTGAGCTCAGCCACCCCGTTAATTGCTTACCCTGGCCATCCCATGTATCTTGCCAATGACACATTTGGTGGTCGCCGCATCAGAATGTCCTCCCAGTTGGCATACAGTCCTACATCGATCATGTACTTATATAAGTGTTCGGTACGCTCATCACCATGTGTTCATCAGACGATACGCCATCACGCGATACCGTGATCAACTAGCCTACTTGGATGTCTGACTGTGTAACTTTTAGTCGACCCAAGTCGACCAAAGTAATGCATTGCTATGGAACCTGCTTCGTATCATGATAACTGTAGACTACAGGATCTTGAATGCGCCAGTGATGCTATTGAGAGTTGCAGCAAGCTGGCCCCGGTGTCTATAGGAACTGAGTCTTGTATCGGAACTTCACATTGTAGATTAGTATTATACACAGCCTGCCTGAAGATGTGACCATGCCTGATAGGTCGTCATTTGGTATTCTGCTTGAGAGGATATCATAAGAGACCTCCAATATACAACGACAAGCAAAAAGAGAGACTGTGAGTATTTTTTTTTCATTACATACGCACAAGCGGCGGAGAAACATTGATCTCGTAATACTATAGATGCAATGCCATGACAAGTCTTGGCAACGTCAGAAAGTGACTAAAGCCTTGTGCCTTCCGTCTAGTGTATCCATGACAAGGCGCTATGGACATTTCATAATATACAAGTGGTATCGTACAACATCACCGTATGAGCATCGAATGGCGTAGCTTCATTCCGCTTCGTCAAATCGGATTCCGGACCTTCAACCAGCTGTTGGCCTCGTGCTAAAGCTTTGCAGTCCCTCTTTCGTGCTCTGCTGTAAGCGAATTGAGCTCACTGGCTGGTAAACCCTCTGGGTATTCGTTAGTGTCGTCCGTGGTCGAAGATGTAGAAGCAGAGAGTCTACTCTCACCCAGAATATCTTTTCCTTCTTTCGGCAATCCATCAGGTGTATGGCCATCGACTTCGATGACTGGTTCCGCAGAGTCCATTTGCATCTGTTTTCTCGCCTGGCTTCTGGTTTTCTTTTGTCGTAATCTCACTTGCTCGATGAACGAGAACTCGGTGAGCGTTTTCTCAATCTGATCTTCGACTAGTTTCTTCGTGTAGTTTGCAAGGGCCCGGGTTGTAAAGACATTGGGGAAGCGGTAGCTTAACCAAAGGTAGCACACAACCATTTTGTGTAACTGCTCGAGCCGGTATAGGTATTCCCGGTCACCAGAAGGCGGCATGTCCATGACATCAAGCGGCAGACACTCAATATCCAGCAAACTCCCCGATTTGCCATCGGCTATGCACTCAGCGAGCTTGCGAAGAAAGTTCCGCTCTGGAGCAGCGCGCATGTTGATGGGTGCAGCACAAATCACAATGCGGTCTTGAACGCTAAGGTTCATGACAGGATGAATAACGTCGGCAATCGCTAGTTGGTCCTTCAGACGACAGAGGTGAAAGCGAGGATGTATGGTCGAGATCTCGTGTAGGCGCAACATGATGTAACTGAAAGGCGTACCGGGTGGAAAGTAGTTTGCAAATCGCTCCACAATCAGAGAAGGGGGAAACAACCCAGCCGTCTTAATCTCTTCGGGCTCTCGCCCCATACCGAATTTCAGATGGCCATGATCTTCCTGCTCAAGCGTTGTGACCCATCCAATTGTTTTTGATTCGGGTGCTTTTGCGTCCTCGGCATCGGGCTTTTTGTCGTCTAAGCCTATGGCGGGATCGATGGCAGTATCGGTCACTGAAACTTGGTTCACGTCCGTGTTCACTGCCTGATGAGCTGTCTTGTAGCGACCTGCGCGGCCTGCAATTTGTTTGATATCCGAGATTTGCAGAGGCTGGAAATTTGTGCCATCGCTCTTGATGGTAGACTCGAAAATGACACGCTTGATGGCACTGCAACCGTCAGTACCTCTTGAACAAGGCAAGGACCAGGTAATACTCACAGATTAAGACCCATACCAATGGCATCACTAGCTACCAAAAAGTCGTACTCGTTATCTGGGTCATTAAACAATCGGGCTTGTTGAGCTCTCGTCTCTGGTGGCAAACTTCCGTAGACAATGGCGCATTTCTTGCCCGTCTTCTTTTCAATTTCTCGCCGCAGAGCGTGAATACCCAGGACTGTGAAAGCAACAATGCAGTCACCTTTCTCGAGCCTGTTGAGCTTGCCTTGCAAGCTTCGTGGCTGCACCTTGAGTGGGGTCAGACGGTTATATTCATGAACATGGACCTTGTCGCCAACGAGAGCACAAAGCTCACGCATCAATGGCACTGTCCGCGCTTCTCCACAGAGATGAATCTCTCTTGCCTGTAGGCCCAGGAAAGCCTGGGTCCAAGCCCAACCTCGATCTCCGTGGTTGATCATCTGGATTTCGTCTATAACAGCGACATCAAACTGTGTGTTAAGGGGAGCCATCTCAACAGTGCAGCTGTACATGTGGACACGCTCTCCCTGTGGTATCCGCTGTTCCTCGCCAGTAATCAGAGCACATGATTTCCCTTTTGCGTTCAGGCGGGTGTATACTTCGTGGGCGAGGAGGCGCAAGGGCCCAAGGTAGATGCCTGATTTTACTTCTTCGAGACGCTTGAGGGCATGGTAGGTTTTGCCAGAGTTGGTCGGACCAACGTGCATGTGTATGGTACGTGGGATCTCTCGTGTCGCAGGGTACCACTCGGCCGGATATCGCAAGTCAGCCACCTCTTTCTGGTTCTCCAACTCGGCCGCCGTGAAGCGTCCTCCAAATACCTGCTCGTGGAATTGTTGCCGCAATCGTGTCTGGAGCGTACTCTTGCCCCGCCTAGCCTCGTTGGCCAGTGCCTGCAGCTCGGGCGTGTTTCGCTTGAGCTGTGCGTCGACGGCCCTCTCGAAAGTAAGCCATTGGCGATCAAATTCCTCGTCGGTGAGCTGAAGGCTCTCGAGGAATCCTGGCTTGGTCAACTCCTTCCTTAGGTTGACCAACTTTTCGCGGACAATGCGAATGGGGGGCGAGGCGGTCTTGAAGCCGCCTAAGCGGATGAAACCGCTGGATTCGAGGGCCTTCTGTTGGCCGGTGTTTTTTCCAAATCTAGACGAAGTAGATCGTTGCGCGATCTGGATTCTAGGAACGAGGCGTGACGGCTGCGGTCGTGAGCGGGCGGCGAAGGCGCAGAAGAGACATAGCGAATTGCGCCGCACTGGCGGGGGAAGCATGCCAAGGACGATGGGTTGATTGGGACGGCGAGAAAGAAAGAAGAAAAGAGAGAGAAGGTAGAGAAGAAAAGAGAAGAGGGGCTAAAACGCAATATGCATGAGGGCGAAGACGGGCAATATGTCGTTTGCGATGAACGATGTCATGGCTAGGAAAAAGTTGGGCCAAGCCCTAATGCAGACACCTCCGGCGGGCAAGGGGACCCTCGCGGCCGCAGCTGCAACACCAAGCCAAGCTGCGACGCGCTCCCCACGTCCCAGACGCCAACCCCAACGCCAACCTTCACTCCGCCGCCGCTCTTCTACTCTGCTCACTGTTGAGACTCCTCTCAACACACCAACGCGACCTGGCTCGAATCACCACAGAGTCTCTTTCTCTTCTCTCTTCTCTCGTCTCAGCACGGCGGCATTAGCCTGCCATACCCCGCCAGCATGGCTTCCATGATAGACATTCAGAAAGACCGTGCGAAGACCCCATATATCGCTCACAAGACGACTGCCGCTGACATGCAATCGTCTAGTCATACTCAACGCTATCCAACAGACAACCCGAGGCGATGTGTGATAACCCTACCCTGATGCAGCCCAAGCACAACTAACGGTGCCCAGTGGAAGATACTCATTGTGGACGAGTACAGCCAAAAGCTGATCAACAATGTGGTCAAGGAAGATGACATCCTCAATCTCAACATTACAAGTACGCCGTTTGCACTGCAATTCCAACAACGCCTCCTGACATCGCCATAGACATCGAGCGCATCGAAGACCGGCGGCAGCCCATACGAGACATGGACGCTGTATACATCATCACGCCTAAACCGCACATTGTCGACTGCATGATGGCCGAATTTGACCAGCGGCGATATAGGGGCTTCTTCTTGATATGGACCACACGTGAGAGCACTGTGTACATCGCATGGGGACTTCAGGCTGATGAGCTTAGTGCTACCACCACACCTCAAGGAGCGCATAGACAGCTCGCGATTGGCACGCGAACAGATTCGAAGCTTCCGGACAGTCCACCTCGACTTCCATCCACAGGAGTCAAATCTCGTCACCTTCAAGGACCCCTGGAGCTTTCCCACCCTCTACCACCCAGAATGCAACAACCTCGTAGTCCGGCACATGGAGGATATTGCTGAAAGAGTAGGCGAATTGGATTTTGTGTGTGTGTAACCCGGGCTGACGCTTCGCAGATTACTGGAGTATGCGTTGCACTCGGCGAATATCCACTTATACGATACTACCGACCCCGAAGTCCAACACACGAGGCCAGTGTCCTTTGCTCACACCTTGCGCGATTCGTACAAGACAAGCTCGACATGTATGCGCAGTTTAATCAGGATTTTCCTCCCCAGTCCAACCGACCCCGTGGTGCGCTCTACATCACCGACCGATCTATGGACCTCATGGCACCCTTTGTTCACGAGTTTACGTACCAAGCAATGGCCATGGATCTACTACCTATACAAGACAACGACAAGGTGACGTACCGGACTAATGTTAACGAGGAGGATCCGGAGTGTGAGGAAAAGGATATGGAGATCTCTGACAAGGACAAGATATGGGTTGAGAACCGTCACCGACACATGAAAGATACCCTCGACAAACTGATTAGTGATTTCCAAAAATTCATGGCTGACAATCCTCACTTTACAAACCAAGACGCCCAAAACGCCGCAGGTATGAATGGACTAAACGCAATCAAAGACATGATTGCTGGATTGCCACAATTCCAAGTGATGAAGGAAGCCTATTCACTGCACCTTACCATGGCGCAGAAATGCATGGAAATTTTTCAGAAGCACAAACTACCAGACTTGGCCTCTGTGGAGCAGGTAAGCCATTCAAGCGCTGATAGCATGGTTGTTACTGACTCTGCAGTGTCTGGCCACCGGACTTGATGAAGATTATCGGAAGCCCAAGAACATGACCGATCAAATCGTCCGAACCCTGGACGATGATGAGATAACACCAGCTGATAGACTACGCCTTATCGCGCTCTACGTGCTCTTCAAGAACGGGATACTACCAGCCGACCTCCAAAAGCTCATCTTCCATGCACAGCTACCGCCACCAGATGGCGAAGTAATTCGCAATCTGGACCTGCTCGGTGCGCGAGTAGCGAGACAACTCAAGGAAAAGAGAGATGCGCCTCCGCCTCTTTTCCCACCTAAACCGGCACCACCGCCAAACCAAGAAGATTATGGATTGTCAAGATTCAGTCCAGCCTTACAGGATATGCTAGAAGAACACGTCCGCGGTACGCTTCCTCAAGATATCTTTCCCTTTACCAAGATGTCGCCTGAAGACGCCGCTAGCATGGCACAGGACAACAATGCTGCCCCTACCTCGCTTCGTGCTGCCAAACCAACGTGGGCCAAGTCTCGAGCAGCCAGCGTAGAGCCACGACAGCGTGTTATTGTATTCATGGCAGGCGGTGCGACCTACTCCGAATCCCGTGCATGCTACGAAGTTTCCAACAAGACGTCCCGCGATGTCTTCCTTGTCACCTCACACATGATGAAGCCGCAACTTTTCCTCCGTCAAGTTGGCGACCTTAGCCAGAACCGCCGCAACCTGCGCTTGCCTATCGACCAGCCGCAACCAAAAGCCCCAGACCATCTCTTTGAGAAACCGGAGCCACCAAAGCCAGCACCACCTCCCGCTGGCACTAAGCCACCTATGCCTGGAGGCCTACCCTCTGGACCAAGACTTGGTGGCCCGAAGCCTCCAACAGCTGCCATGGGCGCTATCAATCTCAACTCCTCTAAGCATAGTCCCACGCCATCGCAAAGCAGCACAAAGCCCGGTAAAGAAGAAAAGGATGGCAAGGAGAAGAAAAAGAAGAAGTTGCACTTGTTTTCGTCCAAGCACTGATTAACAAGCTAGATAACTACGCAGCTTGGGTCAATCGTGCAATCTTTGTAGGTATTGTTTTGTTTCGTTCATAGCGAGGATTTAGGATCTCGTTACTATTTGCATGGCAAGGAGTTGGATGGGCGCATGCAAAACTTGTTTTGTAGAGTTTACCAGGCTAGACACGACACTGGGTGTTCGTGTTGGCCATTATATAGAATAGGGTCTTGTTTGAGGTACTTTTAATAAGAAAAGACTTTTTGTTCGTGAAGCCTCCGTATCAAACTCCCATTAGCTACACTACTTCGATCATGCCTATAGTTGAAAATCCCTGCACGTCATTTTGTCATCGCTCTCATACGTAGACCGTCCCATGTCTTCTAATACGCCCACCTTGTCGAATAGTCTCTGGGACTAACCACCAAGCCCTTGCCCTTACTCGCTCCACGATACACGGTTTCCAAGATATCAATTAGCTCCTGCTTGGTCCCAATGGGGAAATTGATCTTGTTGTTGTTCCCCGTGCCAAAGTCGACGAGGATGTGCTTGTTGCGCCAAAAGAACATGACGGTGCACGGGTCGTAGAGTTCGTACATGGCGTTGAAATCGGGGACTTGCTGTTATGTAGTTTTTTTAGCGCGCGGCTTCCAGTCAGCAAGGTGTGCATGCGGAAAAGGAATGAGATGCAGATAAGGTAAGGGCAAGATGTTTAGAAGAAAGAAAGGGCAAGTGTGATATGTGTGTATGTAGATATGGATGTTTGGGAATTTGCGTTTCGTCACGGTACCTTGTTATCGACGAGGTAAACCACCACCCATTCCTTGACTTGATCGACAATCTTGTACAGTTTCTCGTCCATGTCCATGCATTCCGGGTCGGCGTCGTTGCCGAAGCGGAGACAGACTATGCGTCTTTCCTCACTGAGGATGGCTTGGTCGACGTGCCACGCTGAAGGGAGGTGTTGTAGCATTACGGAGCCCATTGTGTCGGCGCTTTGGGCGGACAGGTTGTGTCTGCCTGACGTGCGTATTTCAAGCCTGCGCGATGGTGTATGAGTGTGATGACGACGATGTGTGTGGTAGTGAGCTGGTGAAGAAATAGGCAAGGTAGAAGGTAGGGCACAAAACAAAAAATAAAATAAGATCGAGTTACTTGTGGGTATAATCCAAGGTGAAGGTAAGTGCAATCAGGTGATTGCATATTTAGGTTGTTGTATCTGTCCCATTATCACTTTCACATGGCCAGCTTTGCTTGCTCCACCCCCACACCGACCCCCCTCCCGATTTCCATTCACTGCAGCCTTTACGTGAATTCCTATAAAAACATGTATGAACAGAGAGATATAAGAACAGCATTTTGCGGAACAAGACTGCTAGTACCTCACTCCCTCGGCATAGTACTCCTCCACCCTCCTTTCGGGCGCATAGTAACTTGACGAACTACCTGCAGCTTGTCCTTTCCCGTCCCTCTTCTCAATCATCTCCTGCACAAATTCCTCGTAGCGGCTATACAGCTGCCCCCTCTCTTGTGGTCTCTGCGCTGCCCGTGCCGGATACGCGGCTTTTTGCTCTGCAGCAGTCTGTCCAGGACTATGCGATGCTGGCCTTTGTTGAATGAATGTATGGTCAGCCAGTTGTGTACGTCGACGCCCCGTAACGGGGTCAAGCCCGGCTGCTTGACGTGCTTCTGCAAGCAGATCGTTATCTGGGCCAGCGTTTCGCTGTGGACTGTTGGTGTGATTTGTTGAAATAATATTGAGCTGGGTCCGATATGCTTTTTCGTACGGATTCGACTTTCCACGCAGCTTATTGAAAAATGAGGAAGCAGTTGATGTGATTGAGATACCAGCCATGTTGTCGGTCAAGTGGAGATAGACTCATAGTCCTTCTACTAGGCTGCTAGACAGCTAAATACTGGGCAAAGATGCCCTTGCCGCCTGTGCCACATAGGGCCTGGCTGGGGAAAAGTCCGGGTTGTAGCCTAATAATGTCAGGAGGCCTTTTAAGGCGTCAAGCGCTAACTTCTTCGAGTGCCGCCGTAGGTTAAAACAGGAAAGGATGCCGACAATGTCTGTCAAATAAGGGGGAACGAGGATCCGATAAATGCGTCTTGTTTGAATTGGAGGTACAAGTGTTGCGGGCTACCTCTTATCACAGAGCAGACAGTGTTACAGGGCATCCATTTGCAGCACCCTCCAGAGCATAAAGAGAAGAGAATAGCAGAAGTCAAAAAGGTATTAAACAAAGCAACCACGAGAAGATGTAACCCAATAACTACACTACAAAATAATCACCACATTCTCCCCTTACCCTTACTACCAGCTGCGGGACTGAGTGGAGGAAAGGCATCCTCCGCATCTCTCCTACTCTGCTCCTCGGCAAGACTCAACTGCATGGCAAACTCTAGGTCCGACATTTCATTTTCGAGGCTTGATCCGGCCATGGCCTTCTTTAGAGTGCCGTTTCGAGAGCGCGAAGGCGAGGATTTCTTGCCTTTGGCGTATCTGATTGGGATGTCGCAGGCAGACGGAGGCGTCGAGCCAGAGGCAAGCATACTGTGACCTTGATTCTCGTTAAGCGAAAGGCGTATGGCTTCGGCAATATCTGCGTCGAGCTCTTCATCATTTGCAAGTATGGATGATGAGGACTGACCCTGAACACTGGACTCTGGAGTCGCAGTCTCACTGTTCAGTGTACTCATCTCGCGCTCAATACGACGTTGCTCCTCCGCTTCCATTGCCTCTTGAGAAAGCATCGCAGCATATGCCAGAGCCTCTTCTTCACTCAGCATCTCCGTACCAAAGCGTCCAGCCAAATGCTCAGCCTGCTTGTTGCGCTCCTGCTGATCGCGCTCCAGTTCGAATTGCTCGTTGGCAATGTAGTTTTTCAGATTGACCCGGCCAGCACCAGGGAAGCGCTCTCCAGTGTTGTTGGTCCCGCGCTCTGCACGTCGGAACCTGCGCTTACTACTCCTGTATTGATCGGCTGCAGAAGAGCTATAGCTCCAGAAACGGAGCTGGTTTCCAAGCGACACAGCACCGCGTAGGACTGTCGGATCGGGATCTAAGAACACAGCACCGGCAGCAAACATATTGATCCCGACGCCTTGAACAGAAGCTTGAGCTTGTACGAGCTGTCTTCGAGCACGCGAGGCGTGGCGTGAGTGCAGTGTCGTAATTGGTGACATGGTCGAAGCTAGAGGATCCCAGGCTTGCACCAGACCATCGTTCCCTCCAACAACAAGATAGAGAGATGTGACAGCCAGACATGATATCTCGGGTGAGTCAGTGTAGATGATACGGATAGGCTCGATGGTGTTGGTAAACTCGGCAGAACGCGACACGGGTGACCGGATATCCCAAAGTAGTACGACGCCAGATTTCGTACCAGCAGCTACAAATCGTGCGCGTTGACCTGGTATGTCAGATGGGGAAGCAGGCTGGCTTGCAACAGACAATGGCGAGGCATATGGAGAAGACGCAGTTGACGTGGTCGAGAATCCAAGCGCAGGGTCTTCGGATAAGGTCAGAGTTGCAAAGGTGGAGACATCCAGGGTGGTCGTGGTGATCTGTGTGCTCTTGAACCCACCGAATGCAAGCTTCGAACAACGCCACTCTTCTACCAGACTTGTTCGTTCGGGTGAACTAGTCGTGGACTTGTATGAAGAACTGCGAACACGTGGCGAGGCGCTTGTCAGACCCGGAGCCTCTGAGGTTACGCCACCAAACAAGGAAGATGTTTGTGTAGACGGTGGTGTCGGTATCTGAGTCGGCGTATTCGCACTCTGGTCCTTTTCGTCTGTCTTGCATCGAGTGAAGCGCTGGACATCAGCAACATCACCTTCTTCCAAGCCGCACTCAAAGACAACTATTGCCTCTCCAGCATAGCTACCATCATCACCGGCAAAGTCGACTTCAACTCTTCTACGCATGTCCCATCCAAGACATACTTTACGGAAGTGTTTTGGCGGCTTTCGCATGTACTGCTGTATTTCCTTGGTCTCCGCAGCAATCTGCTCTTTGCCCAAGCACATGCCATCCCACGATGTACGAGGTGAGTAACTGCCATCCACTTCAGCATCACTGTACGGATCGGGTCTCGCAGTACGTCTGCTAGGCTCAACAATATTCCAGTACACGCTCCGACCAGTGAGCCATGCGAGGTACTCAGAATACTGTTCAACGTCGCCCTTCGGAGCCTGACTACGAGTTGGGAACTTGGTGAGGTAAAACAGCTCACCAAGCGCGTTCAGAGCGACTGCCCAAATACGGTTCTGTGCGTAGCGTTTGGACGAATACTGCTCGTCCACAATAATGGCAATAATAGGTACGCCTGGACTAAGAACCCAGCGGGCAGTCAACTCACCACGCTGTACACGGGACGAACGGAGACCATCCGTACCAATGCTACAAGCACTGATAATCCCAGTTGCAGAGCCAATCATCATGCCAATCAACCCCTCCGAAAGCATTGGAATAGTGTTCGATTTCGCAATCCAGACACTGCAAGTGGCGCCTGCGTCCACGCCCAGCTTGGGTATGCCAGCTTCTGGTACACTAAGCTCAGTGGGCCCGGCAATGAAGCGACCACGCATTTCTTCGAGAGATCGGTAGTAGCAGGAGCCTTCTGGAGAGCCTTGACCATAGATCATACCATAGGGTTGCGATATGTCCATTACGTTGGGACGCCCAACAACTTCTCCAGAACCTAATCCCCACTCGGCAACACCAGGAAAACGTTCTGCGAACTGGGCGTAAAAGTGAGGATCGCTTTGGCCCCACGGATCCACCTTGCCAGTCATTGGATCGCTGCTAGTCACCATGCCAACGTCATCTGCACCATGAATAAATCGAGGCATTTTCTTGTTGAGACCGGATCCAAATGTTGCGTGTAGGTGGTTGATGATAGTATATGTCTTGGCATCATAGGTCATCATTGGAGCGACTGTCTGCATTTGGCCGGCACGAGAAGGGGTCGTAGGTACTTGGACTGGTTTGCCACGAACCAGAGACCGTAGAAGTCTTGTTCTTAGAATATACTCGCTTCTCCATGACGCCAACGCAGTAAGCCTAGTGAACCTCCTCTTCTCCGATCGTACAACATCGCCGTTGTCTTCCAAAGTTCCACGGAATTTTGCGTCCTCGAGCGCATGTGGACCAGGGAAAGAGCGACCAAAAGCCACCTGCCATGCGTGTGGAGTAGTGACGACATCGTGGAACCGGCGAGAAACAAGAGAAACTGCGGCGAGATCGTTGGGCGAAAGATGGGCAATAGCATGGATAAGTACCTCTGTGCGAAATCAGTGTTTGCTCTTAATTTGTTCCTACACCTAATTGTGTTCGTGGGACAGTTTCCACCCACCGTTCGGCAGCTTCGCGATAGGGCTGGTCTTGTCGTCTGGGCTTCTGTTGCTCTTGACAACCTCGAAAAGAGGGCCATCAGCGGGCTTTCGCGGCGAGTTTGCTAGCGCGTTTTCATATTCGGTAATTCTGTCCCTCGGTGGTGGTGAATGACGCGCGCCATTCTTCAGTCTAGTGGCTTCCATAGGGGTGAGTTCATTAGTGGCTTGAGGCAAAGACGTCGCATCGCGCGCAGCTCCGCTGGTTGAGATTTCAGACTCTCCCCATGCTTCACCGAAGTGCGGCTGCAGGGAGTCCTGCAAGTCAGCGCTGCGACGGTGTCCATGCTGGGAGGTAGTAGGGGCGTCGAAGGTGGTGTGTGGCGGAGGAACGCGTTGTGATACGTCTGTGGGCTCTGGCTGCATAAAACTGTGAGGACGTGTCTTGGGTGGGAGCGATTGACCGAGCTTGTTGGAAATGCTCAGTCAGAGTGGATGCTGTGCGGGCGCGGGTGATGGAGCGTTAGACGGGTGTGGTTGTCAGGAGGAATGTGTTCGGAGGGCAAGTTTTGATGACTCGTTCGCCAAGACAGTAAGATGGGATGAAGAGAGATGACGATCGCCACTCGCAGATAGAGAACTCGAACGTGGGGTAGGCAGAGGCGATACTGGATGTCCAAAGGTCGCCGCCCCACTACCTGCATCCACATCAGGTTGATCCCGATATGTTCCGAGGCCCAATGGACAGTCATTCCATGGCTCAGTCCGAGTCAACAATTTCCGTGTACAGACCATTCATTCATACGTATATATATAGAGAGCAAACAGCAACGCTAAGCACAAAGACAATGAAATAGACATCATGGCAATTTCATGGCACATAAAGCCGCGAATATGCCGCTACGTTCGTCCGGCAGCAGACGCATGTAGTGTAGTTCTTCGACGCCAGTCCCACCCTGCAGTCATCGCACAAGCTCAGACATCCACAAGGCCATACCAATACCGTTCTTGGCGACATTTGGCAGACCACGCACTGGGGTCCTTCAGAGCCCATGCCTTCTGCGCCCGTGTCCCAGCTACCAGCGTTGCTCCTATCCTGCGGTGTCGTGGCGCTTCGGCGACTGAGGATGAAGTCTTCAAGGAGTTGCTCCTCTTCCTCTGGCGACATCATGATATCGTCGCCCATCTTGTAGCGTGATGTTGTAAGAATCTTTGCCTCATCCCGCTCCACAGCCTTCCGGTATTGCGAGCGCGTCATGATATTCGGGCTCTGGAGATGTCTTGATAGCAACTTGGCTTCCTCGCGATCTTCCTTTGTTTTAGGATCGAGAAGCTGAGAAAGACGGGAGAAATCCATGGCATCATCGGCCATAGGTGTCTCCTCTCGACTTTGGCGATATGTGTCGCGCGTCGGTGTTCTTTGTCCATCATCAATGTCAGACCACTCGTCATTGTCAGTCGTGGTAGCGAACGAGACTACACTGGTCGTGTCATCGTCTTGGGGAACAACGTAGTCTCTGCTGTTGTCAACCTCGTTCCAAAGGCCACCATTACGCCACCAAGAGTAGAGGTAGTTGTTAAGACGTTCCTCCGACTCTTCAGTATCGGGCTCAGAATAAAAGCCGCTTTGTCGAAGTCTCTCTTTAGCAAATGATTCAACATCGAATGATGGATCCTGACGAATGCGACTACGATTATCCATGGTAAGCCACATCGGGTTGGCTGACGTCGCTGCTGCGTACTGCAATCGATCTGAACGCGACGCTGGTGTGTAGGATTTCTCGGCTTCGTAGGCTCCAGCAGCACGTCTCAGCCACACAGGCCGGTAGTTTATGCCAACCTTCATTAGCAACCAGCCAGTGACTCTTGCAATACCAAGTACAGATAGCCTCGATATACGGAGGAAGAATCCGTACGTCTGAATATAACGGCTGCGTTGTTGGAGGGCTGGGTCACTCTGTCCCATGGAGCTGGAGGGGTCGGTAGATGCTCTGGCGTTCCTAGTCTTTCGCTCTTTTGCGTAGCCAGAAGTTGACGTGTTTGTTCTTACGTCGTTGAGTTGATCGACTACCTCGATACCTTGTGCAAAGGTATCGTTTCTAAGCTCTGCTGGAATGTCGACGAGCATCTCTCGACGTTTCCTTCGTCGAGCAAGGATTTCTTGCAATCTCTGCTTCTCGAGCCAGGTCACAGCATGCACATTGACCCTGGTGCCCTCGTTGAGAAAGACTGCCTCACTCGCGGCAGTTAGGATTACGTAGCCCACTTTTAGAATGGTAGTATAGAAGTCCTCATGCCAGTTGATAGTCAAAGGGGTAATTGAAGACAGGTGAATGTTGGCATGGAGGTTACCGTAGGCAGCTGCAAATCTCTCCCGCAGTGTGAAGGATCCTGCTTGTCTTTCCGGAAGAGAAAGCGCAGTGATAAGAAGAGCCAAGAGATAGATAAACCCACACGCAATGATACCAACTATTATCAATAGGTGTGGAATGAAGCCAATGATGCACACAGTGGGAAACCTCAGGATGCCTACATAGTGGTCTGGGTCAGCAACCATCCATGTGAGACGAGAAAAGCTCCACGCGAAAGCCGAAATATATGCCAGTCCCCAGATAGTTGTCGTGATCAGTCTGTACCTTGAACGCACCCCAGCAATTGCTAACAAGTTACTGGTGAAATGACTGACACTAGAGATGAGAGATATAAGCAAGACTTCCGGAGGGACATTGGCGATCTTCGACAGCTGCGACCTCTGCAGCATGAGTGATGTGCCGTCCGGTGCGAAGACAGACTTGGGCTTGAAGAAACGTGTTGAATCGACTGCTAGTGGCCTAGTAACAACGGCCTCGGCTTCAGCGAATGCAAGTGAATGTTCAAAGAGAGTCATTCCAACTTCTTGAATAGGGCGTCTGCCCTGAAGGGCGCATGCAAGAGTGTCGACAAATTGACCAAACCCCAAGGTGAGGAACATGGGCCAAAGAAGAGCCAGCGACCCGGACTCCCGTGTTACTGAAGCGTCTAATGGGAGCATGTTCACGGCTTGGCAAGATTCCTTTGTCGTCTCCCAAAACAAAATTGTTGAAGCAAGACGCCAGAGACAGCCACCTTCGCCGCCGAAGTCTGTATCCAAATGTCTGTCACTCGCCCCATATTGCATCTCCGACCAGCCCGGAGAAGTCTGGCATCGTATCGCTCGTAACACATTCGAGATCTGGTATAGGAACAACAATAGGGGCATGATGTAGAGAGCGAAACGCAAGGAGAGTCGGTCGAAGGATAAAGGCGTGCGACTATTCCCATAGAAGTGAGTACGGTTCAAGAGAATTGCCTATGCACACATGATCAGCAGAAGATCAGACAATCCCTCTGGGGTTGGGAAGAGCTTACAATAGCAAAGGTAGCAATTGCCCATTTCGAAGTTATGTAGCTGAACCATGTGGCTACATTTCTCAGAGCCTGCCACACAGTCATGTCATTCTCTGAAGCCGATACTGCTGCAGCGGCTGCGGAGTGCGACTCCTGTATGAAAGCAACTGTGGAAGTTATTGTACTGTTGGTCAGGTTTGCCGTTGGTTCTGCGATCACGCTGCCACCTGAGCGTACCATATCGCCCAGAGAACTAACTCTGGAGAGAAGACGGGGAAAGGCCATAAGCAGGTCTGCTGGCGATGGGAGGAACGAGGTCGCGTTGGTAGACGCGCCGGGCGACACCATTACGGACGGTTTGCGGATATCCAGGGATATCTGGAAGCTTGGAAGTTGCAGAGATCTAGCAATTACTTGGGTTGGTACATTGCGATTGTAAAAGCGCAGAGACGAAGCTGGTGCGCTTTGATGAGATATTGACAGGATGCGCCTTGATAGCTCAGCTCCAGTTAGGGCTGCAAGCTGGATGTCTGAACAAAGACGCGGCAATCGTGGGGATGACGCTAGTTACCAAGCCCATGCAGCCCCGACAACCTTGCCAAACCTCCGCTCCGTCCCCGCAACCATATACCCGGGCGAAGAAGCCGGACCAAATCCGATAAAACACTGGGTTTTACCTATTTCAGCAGAAACATGGCCATATGTCTCCAAGCCACACACACACACACACACACACTATGACGAGAGCAGCTCCTCTCCATCTGTGGATATTGAGTACAAAGAAAGCAGAATTCAAAGACCGACACGTTCACGGCTGGAACGTGGTCACGCGTGCAGCTGTGACTCTAGTACCATTACACATAATGTGCTGGATTGAAGATTACTGCGACTTTTCGTTTCAGAAGGGACACTCTTGGAAGTATTGACAACCTAGAGACACTGGAAATGAAGCCACCATCTCTCCGCTCAGAGTGTCTTCCAACGCCATTGGTGCCAAAGGTATGATACATGTTTTATACGCTCCATAAACTTATGCGGTCTTGGGTTTCTTCGTGCCGTACTTCGATCGTGCAGTAATCCTGTTGCCAACACCGCCCTATGGCATATTAGTGATGTGATTTTGTTTGTAAATGAAAACAAACTTACCAAGTCCAGCGCTCCTCGTACTAAGTGATATTTCACACCAGGACAATCTTGTGCTCGTCCGCCTCGTACCATGACAACGGAATGCTGTTGCACATTGTGCCCTGATCTTCCAATTAGCATTGTCCGCAGTCTTTTGGTGCCACTACAGAGACGCAAGCCGTACCTTCGCCAGGAATATACGCTGTAATCACTTTGCCCGTGCTCAGCCTCACCCTCGCAATCTTCCTCTCTCCCGAGTTTGGTTTCTTAGGCTTGGTCGTTCCTACTTTGAGGCACACTCCCTTGAGCTCTGGTCGATCTTTCAATTGCGGTGACCTAAGTTTTCGCGCCTTCTGCGCAATTCTTCCTTGCCGTAGTACTTGTATCAATGTGCATTTGTGGGCGCGGGATGACGGCGTTGGGCGGATTGCCAACGCTGGGGCAGTGGTTTCGAAGGCGGTAGCGGCGAAAGCGGGCCGTATTGGTCGCGCAAGAGCGAATTGTGCTGTAGAGAGAACCGATGGCCTTGCAAGGCACCTCAGAAATGTGAAGGGCATGTTGTGCTGTGGTCGGCTTTGGATGATGGTGTGGACAAAAGTTCGAGATGCGATATAGCAGCTGACTAAGCCTCGATCTCCAGCATCAAACCCATTTCACTGCAACAATGCTCAATCTCTGTTTGACGCACTACAATGTGAAGTTCCAGACTGCAACAATTTATAATTTCAAACTTATCTTGTGAAGAGCAAAGGAAAGAATATGATCGCCTGAGGTCTTCATGCAAATCTTCGCTCGCTATGTACACCCAAAGACCACTTGAATTGTCCGAGTTCCATTGAACTTGTTTATACTAGAGCAATTAGAATTAGTCCTTCTGCAGTCTTGCAAAAGAGATACACTTTACCAGGTTCACAGAAAGGCGATCACCAGTACATAGAACATGTTTAGTACCTTATACGGCTTAGCGCTTCTTCGGCCGGAAATACTTTTCCACCAGCCCGCAGATTTTGTCCAATCTGCCAACCAATGCTCCCAATAGCACCAATCTCCGCCAGGAATCTTAAGCATACCGACTCCAGTGTCTTGGAGGTCGGTAACGGTGTCACTACTTTACAATGGCCTCAGTACCTTGCAGGGCTGCAGCTGCTGGCGATGTTCCCACAGTTGCTTCTCTAGACCGCGACCTCGGCTGAATGCGATCCAAGAGTGCGGAGACCGCTTCCAACCGCTCTCTGCAGCGTATCTCGGATCTTGACGATACCCCACGACGTCTACTCTCCACGACTACACAATGCGGACAGTCTCAGCGTTTGTTTCGCCTGTGCGAAGAACGGTATCAACGGCGGTATGCCAGAGTACGCGGAGATGCTTCTCAAGCTCCCAGCACTTGCAGGCTACATGGGGGTTTATTGGCCTTGGACGCATGGGTCAGTATCATCGTTGCTCACATGACAGCGTCTGCTAACTTCCTACAAGGCTATCCCATGGCGAAGAACCTCAGAGCCAAGATCCCAGCCGAAGACACGTTGTTTGTACACGATGTTAACACCGCTGCCACCAAACAATTTCTCGATGAGCATCCCGAGGGAGTGAAGGTTGCCAAAAATGTTCGAGAACTTGCTGAGAACGCCGTAAGTAAAACAAGTTCTTCTTTTTCTCCACGCCGTCTTATGATGAATTAATTGTTCTATCAATGATCTAAGTTGGGGGCCATTCGTGGCCCTTATTCTGATTACACAAATATTATAGCCAATCCTCTGATGTCTGCATTTTTTACCAAATGTTACCTGTCACTATCATTAGACACAGTGCATTAACAATGTTACAGGAAACAATCATCACTTCGTTACCGGAGCCTAAGCATGTCAAGGCTGTCTTCAAAGAGATTCTGGAGCCCCCGACACTGCTTTCTGATGGCGTCATCAATAAAGAGCGCTTCTTTATTGACTGCTCGACTATTGACCCCATGACGTCGGGCGAGGTGGCGCAAGCTGCCCACTCTACCGGCCAAGGGAAGTTTGTCGATGCGCCTATGTCAGGGGGCGTTGTTGGTGCACAGGCGGGCACGCTTACCTTTATGATTGGCGCACCGCCAGAGGCAGTTGATGGTGCAACTAGAGTACTGTCTTTGATGGGCCGGAGAGTGGTCCACCTTGGCGGACCGGGAGCGGGTCTTAAAGGCAAGCTCGCAAACAACTACCTGCTTGCTCTGAACAATATTGCAACTGCAGAGGCCATGAACATGGGGGTCAAATGGGGCCTTGATCCGAAGGCTCTAGCTGGAATGATCAACACGGCAACGGGCAAGTGCTGGCCGAGTGAAGTCAACAACCCTGTACCTGGCGTGATTGAAGGCTCGCCTGCCAGCCGAGGATACGAGGGAGGGTTTGGGATAGGACTTGCGAGCAAGGATCTTAAGCTCGCACTCAAAGCAGCTGCCGAGGCTGACGTCAAGCTTGCCTTGGGTGAGCCGGCACGAGCATTGTACGATGCTGTGGAGCAGGACGAGAAATGCAAAGGAAAGGATTTCTCGGTTGTCTACAGGTATCTTGGCGGTAGGGAGTAGATAAGAAAAGTAGTTGACTTGAATACCACGGCCGATTCTTGCACAAATACGTTTAGAGTTTCCATGTGACAGTTGAGAGGGTTGTTGAGATTGAAGAAGAAGAAGATAAGATTGTACGTTTGGAAGGATGAAAAACTATCGTGGATGCCACCATGATTGCACCAAATTCTAGTCCGTGGCTTGACGACAACAGCGATGGAAATTTTGCTGAAGCAGATCAAGGCAGTAATACACGTATCGAGAAGATGAGTAACGGAAGGTATCCCCATAGCCCACGGCCATTTAGACGCAAGGATTAAAATGGCATGCACCCAGTACAATCAAGCCGTTTTGGCTGGGTTCTCGCGCAAATATACCAAAACAACGCGCCACCAACCCATATACAGTTCGCAGTACAGACCAACAGGTTCGCCTGGTGGAAAAAAATCGATGCTGCGGAACAAGAAAGAAAGACAAAGAAACACTTATTAAGAAGAACATAAAGCGAACATGATGAGAAAAGGAAAAGAACAAGGACCACAAAACGCCAGTAATAACGCGCACAGCGGGCAAAAGCCACGGCCGAATCGAGCGGTCAATGGTAAAGTCGGGGTTAGGTAGTCGTACATGTACGATTCGTGTCGTCGTGAGTCATGGCAGGAACAGGTGCATTACGAGTGCGGAAAAAGTCATCACCTCGAGTAGGGCTTGTTCATGAGGGCGATCTCGCGCGCCACAGTCGCCCACTCGAGTTCGCGGCGAAGAGGTTCGTTGCGTCTCTGACGCTGGTACTCCTCCCACTTGAGTAATTCATAAGTAAATCGAAGGTGAGGTTGTATTATAACATTAAGTCGTCGGGCCCGCACGAAGCAGCTGAGACATGTAAGCTGAGGCGCCCAAGATGGGGTAGAGGCACAACTTACTAGGCACGAGGAAAAGAAAGACCAAGCTCTTTCATGACTTCGGCGATGCAGATGGTGGCGGAGCGTGAAACACCTACGCGGCAGTGCACAAGTGTAGCGCCACCCTCGGCCTTCCCAGCTTCTAATATCTTGTTAGTGATTGCAAAAGCCCAGTAAGGCCAAGGCACATACCAATGAATTTCAAGCAACGCTCAAACTCGCCCCAAAGAGGATCGACACCATTATCCTGGACGCGGTCGATCATCAGAAAGTTCTCGCTAGGCCAGTTGAGTTGCGTCTGGATATCCTGGGGCCAGGAAAGTGCCTCGCCGACGCTCAACACGCGGGTGATGCCCAGGGCCTGTAGGAGCTCTGGGTTGTTGGCGTGACCAAGGTTGCCGAGGTACATGTAAGGTAAGATGCGGCTAGGCAGACTTCCGTCAAGCTTGGAAAGCCAGCGCGGCTCGGAGAGGGTAAGAATGCTCTGGTTGAAGCGGGGCGACTCCTGAAGGATCCGAGGTTGTATAGCTGTCAGAAGGGCTACGTCAGATGGATATGCAAAGAAGTTTCGGCCTTTTTCACGATGCAGCTTGATCCAAGCGTCATGAACAGGAAGACCTTCGGCATACATGAAGTAGGTGAGCGCAAGAAGAGTTGTCTCGGTATAGCCGTCGGTGCAATGAATCAGGAACTTGCGTGGGGCTGCAGTGTCGACCATCTCTATAGCTTCGTCCTCGTCTTCCCTCCGTCGCTTCGATCGCCGTACTTCACATGGGTTGGCCAGTTCGTACATCCATTTGCACATAGCCATGAGGCCGTCGACTTCCCCGTGTGCCCAAGTAGGGGGCATGATACTACCCGACGAGGGGAACTCCATGTGCAAGGCTGACTTGCGATGAACTCTTTCCAGACCCATGCGGAGAGCTCGCAGCGAGCGTGATTCGGGCACATGGGCGAGATCGGTTGCTTCAATGAGCATGTCATAGGCATCCGGTCCTGGACATTCTGGATGCAGTGTCTGGTCTGGCGTTGGGCCTAGAAATACGTTGTTGCTAATTTCAGATGCCTTTGACATTTCGCTCATCTCATATCGCTCCCAGTAAACTAGTGGCGAACGTCAGCTACTGCAAACGATATAACTCTGATTTGGACACTTACAGAAATCAACTACTTGTCCTGTCATTTCTCCAGCAGAATTGATGGCGACCAAGCTTGGGTGCTTCGCTTGCACACAACTGAAAGTGTCTGAAATGGTCAGTCAGTCATGTGCACGTATGGCGCATGGACGGCACTTGATTTACCTGAAAGCATAAACGTATTGAACAAGAACGGTGGAAGGCCATTCTTCGCTTCGTGCTGCCTCTGAGCCCTTGAGATTTTCTGGGCAAGCGCGACTGTGTCTTCTGGCTTTGTCCTGTGATCGCCATAAACGATAATGTCTGACACCATGGCCATCTTGCAGGCTTGGATCTGGAAATTGCGCACAGAGAAGCCTTCCTTTGGATCGCATTCGATAAACTGGGGAGTGTCTGAAGCCACAGAATCCAGGATCTCGTCGGGTGCGATGGCGCCCTTGAGCTTGGAAGACGACAAGTTTCCGCCAGTCTTGACAATAGTGATACCGCGGATGCATGTGGGCAGCTTGCGGCCGCTCCGGCGACGCGATGAGAAAAAAGCAAGCTGGATCTGGTTATCTGCATGAAGGCCGTGCATCCAGGGAAACACCTGTTCAGGGTTGGGAAGAGGCTGAGTTGCAATGTGCTCTAGCGCCTCGGCCAGACGATCGGCGGTAATGGTGTACAGTGGCGGATCATCAGAGTGTTTTGAGCAGTAGGCATGAGGGGGGTAGGTGATGGAGGATGTCTCAATGAGGCTGTCCTGGCGCGGAGGAGAGGCCGGGGGCGTGGCGGGCAGGCCACCATGGGGGCACACTGGGATGTGTTTGTTAGGAATGGGAGCAGGCGCGCCACGAGAGGAGGTGTTGAGGGCCAGGTGCGGAGGAGGCGTGGAAGAAGGACGTGGCATTGAAGGATAGCTGGCGACCGCAGCGGCCATGTTGACGGTTTGGAGGTGGAGAGTGAGGAGGGGAGTTGAAAGCGCGCAACGTGCAGGGTGGGCGTGTGGAAGGCGAGGTGTCACTTGGGGCAGGACCTGCAGGATAAACAATAGGGCAGGCACTCCTGGTGGTGATAATGGCAACGGCAATGGCAGTGCAATGGCTCTTTCCCAATCAAAAAGAAGCACCAAGAAGCGGGGCTAAGGGCGTGTACCACGACAGACGACAGGGTGGAGTGACAGCGAATCTTCTATCGCGCAACTGATAAGTATTCGGTACTGGGTGCATCGACGTGCGTTGCGTTTTTGGGACCTACTGCGTTGAGAGTTTGGCCAGATGGCGCACGCGCGCTGGCTGCTGAGTTGATCAACAGCCGGGGGGTGGTTGACGTGAATCTAAAGCGTGGCGATGGACATGATACAGGGATGGAGGATATATCGAGAGAATCAGGGTATGAGGCAAATACTCAAGGCAAGACAAGGGAAGGGGAGGGGAGGAAAGGGAGGAGAGGAAAGGGAGGAGAATTGAAGCAGGGTGAATAGAGAAGAAAGATAGGAAACGTCGGGGGGTTGATGCGAGGATGTGCAGGACAGGACTGATATGGGCGTGTCTAGTGGTTCCCCGCTATCTGACCCTCCCCACCCCTCCACCCCTCCACCCCAGCACTTTGGAAAAGGCGCCGTTTTGCTTCAGTTAGGCCTGGCGCTACACTGCAAGCCACCATGCAACGCTTGTCTGGATAGAGTTGTGCGGATTAGCCCGAGCAGCCCAGAGCACGATAGTGGTAGGGTAGTGGTGGGAGCATGGGCGACGCTGCTTGGGCCACTGCCGCTGGGATGCAGAAGGTTTGCGGCGGCCATGGCAGACGGCAGGGGAGGCAGTTGGGAGGCGGAGGGACGGGGTGTGAAAGTGTCGGCTAGACGGGGGCGGAGATACGGTGTAATACTGTATGTACGTACAATACTTGGGCATGAGGCATGAGTTCTCGAGCCTCGACTCGCACGCCCCAGGCGGCCAAGGCGTGGCCGGCAGCGTGGAACCGGGCGGGCAGCCAGTCTAGCCAATAGCAGCAGGCCGCCCCACCGATGCGCAGCTCAGCAATTGCCACTGGCACCCTTGCCTCAAAGTCCAGATGGTCGATCAACCCCGCGTCTCCCATGCCATGACGAGCCATGCACGCCCTCTGTACTTTACTCTACTCTAATCTCCTCTAATCTACACTGCCTATGCATCGACGCTGAATACACAAACACAACCCCGCATCTCCATGCCCATCGCCGTGCTCGTGACTGCAGCGCTGCCGAGCCAGGACCGGTTATCTTTGTTGGGTAGGTGCCCTGCCCTTCCCCTTGGACTCGTCAGCCAATGCATGCTGACGTACTGCCTGATAAACTTCTTCAAACCGCGCTTGTCACAAACACTACACACGTCTCTCTTGGACTATGCCTTGGAGCCCCGACGACTTAATCTCCCATTGATTCACATTTAGCTTCAGATTCCGCTTCCGCTTCCGCTTCGACTTCACACAGCCGTGCATGGACATTGGCCACTTCATGCTCTCTTTGGCTGCCAATGCCTGCTCACGTGCTCGCGTGCCCCCATGCTATGCCCGCAAACACTCCACTTGTCCCCAACTAACTTTGCTTTCAGACATCAAGCTCGGCTTTGGTGTTCGATATCTCGTCCACAATGGATCGCTGCACATTGATCTTGTCCCCATCACTCGCATCCTGCGCCTTCAGCAGCAAAGCCAGTACCTCGACCGGCGGCTCAAGCCCCAGCCGATGCGCACGCTTCCACCGCTTCAGTCGAGCAATCCCACTGCACGGCTGCATGGTGCGCAATGTGTCAGCATCGTAGTGGACACACAGTAGCCTCGAATCGCAGCATGCTGATTGGGGGAAACTTACGCCATAGTGTGCGCTCATGTCGAACTCTCGCAGGATCTTGTCCTCGAGACTCAGGCTTTCCTGGTGCACCCTAGGTGCTTGCCTTTGCTTCTCTTTGCCTGCCCAGTACCTTTTGATAGCTGCGTCTGATGTCCGCCTCGCCTGCTCTTCCTCTGGGCTACTCTCCACTTGTTGCGCTTCAATCTCCTGTTCCGTTTGCTCGATTATTGCCGCCTCAACCGTCGTGGGCTCTGCACTCGACAGATCCAAAAGCGCTGGTTTCACATCCTTCAACTTCTTTTCCAAATTGCTCTTCTTGGCCGCTTGCGCCTTGACACCTGACTTTGTGACCCTATTTGACGATCCATGGAAGGCGAGGGTCGACTGGTGCGATTTGGTCGCCGCGCGCGAAGTTCGGCTTTTGGGAGGCATGTCTGTCTATGTGCGATGAATATTGCGAATAGTATGCGATTCTGAGAGATAGGGCAGTTTTGCGCAGCAAAGGGGTGGCTGGTAGAGTGACGTGACGTTACCTCACTCGTAGACGGGCTTGGCGCAGTTGGGGCGGGCTCTGGTTGGTTGCCGCAGTGATACGCGCCTTCGCGCGGGCACGTGATCATTCGAGTTGACCCACCCCCACTTTTGCCCCGGGACCGCGGGAATCCTCTATGCCTATACACTACTGACTATTCCAATTTGCTGTAAGTCATTTTCCACTTAATTTCACAAACGTCTGTTGGCCTCCATAGCATCAAGCTCTTGAGTGATATATTCTCTTGACCAGACCATTTGTTTTGAGAAGGAAAAAAAAATTAGAAAGCTTTCCTGGTGAATACACGTCGTCTTAATCGTACAGTACCCGATAGCACTGGCTTATGTGCTTTGTATAATCAATCACCACGTATAGCAAGATCCATAAACTGTTCATAATTCAAGTCAGCCGCACTTGGCGATTTCTGCTAACACCCTACTATACGTAGAATCACATCCAAAAATGACTTCAACAACACCTCCTGAAGTAGCCGCCCACGTGGAATCCCTGATACCCAAGTTCCACCTCACCCGCCTCCTAAACTCGGACCAAGCTGGGCGGCGCATCTCTCTCCTAGGAACCATTGACTCGCAGCCCGCCCTGCTCATCGCCGAGCGCGCCGCTTTCGACACGACGCCCGCCCTCCTCGAAGGCTTCTCAACATCCCTCCGCAACATCAAAAACCTCGGCGCCAACGACATCTACGCCTGGTTCCTCGCCAACTCGAACCCGAGCAGCGCCCAAGAGCAGCCCCCACCGGACTTCAAAATCAACCTCATCTACCCTTGCACGGACAAGCACGTGAAAAAGTACACGCAACAGCGCCTGCGCATCGTCACCGAAACACCCCACATCTACGCCTCGTACATCCGCCCGTACATGCGCGCCCAGCGCGAAAAGGGCGCCCTCAACTGGGTCTACAACATCCTCGAGGGCCGCACCGAGCAGGAAGACGTCATGTACCGCGAGTCCGGCCCGGACGGCTTCCTGCTGCTGCCCGATCTGAACTGGGACCGCAAGACCATGGGGAGCCTGCATCTGCTGGGCATCGTCGAGAGGCGCGACGTGTGGAGCGTCAGAGATTTGACGAGGGAAATGGTCGGCTGGGTCAAGCATATGCGGGAGAAGATGGTCGAGGCGACCGTGGGGCTGTATCCTGACATTGATAGGGATGAGTTGAAGCTTTATGTGCATTGTGAGTTCTTCCTTTTTTTTCTTTTTCCTCGCTTCTCTGCTTTTGTTACCTACTAGAGAAAAAACGGACATTAATGACTTGGCTGCTTTCAGATCAACCGACATACTACCACTTTCACATCCACATTGTCCACGTTTCGCTTGAAGCCGGTGGCACGCAAGCTACAGGCAAGGCTCTGGGCTTGGAGAATATCATTTCCCAGCTCGAGACTATGGCGCCCTCGTCGTCTTCGGACGCGTCGCCGGGCATGCACGACGCTAGCCTAACGTACCATCTGGGCGAGAGGAGCGACTTGTGGGAAAAGGTCTATCTACCGTTAAAGGAGGGCCGCAAGGTTAACGTCGACGACTTTTGAACGACAAGCAAATGGCACCAAGCAAAGCACATTATTTAGATGTATTAGATTTAGACTAGTCTAGATGCATGCATGTATCAAACGGTTCATAATGCCGTTGCTAACTTTTTTCCTTCTATATCCTTTATCCCCCTTGTTCATGTCCCATGACGCTTTTCAAAAGCCCTGTCCGTCATTTCTTGTCCAGAATCATCATTGTAGTCGTTGTCTCGCCCCAAGTCGTCTGCCCCTTCGCCACACCAACTACTCTCACTCAACGAGCCTCTCCTTGTACTGCTCGTCTTTCCCCTCATCGCCTTCTCGCGCAGCACCTTGCACCTTTCCTCCCTCTCCCACTCCAGCCTCTCACGCGCCCAGTTCTTCTCCACCCGCGAGTACCCATAGAAACCCGCACTCGACCCAAGACTCCGCCTGGGCCCATGCAAGCCGCCATCCGACAAGGACCGCTGCGCCACCTCGCTCCTCGACACTCTTGCACCAGCCCCAGCCGACTTCGATCGCCCCCCAAGCACTCTACCCCTCCACCTCCTCTCGTTTTTCCCGCTGCAGATGAAAAAACTGCCGAGCAGCGTGCCGTCGCTCTTTGCTATCCTTTTCCACGGCGTCTCCCGCAGAGAAAAAACTACAAAGTTTACAAAGCCCATGCTCGAAATGCAAATGGTGTTTGCCAAACGCACCACCCACACGGGATGGCTTGCATAGTAGTCGTTGTACATCATGCAGTGATATACAAATGGCAGGAGCCACATGAGCGTATATACTATCGGATAGATGAACATGAGGCGGAGCTGGCGGTGGATGCGGGCGCGCTGACGAATCATTCGGTTGAAGCCTGGAGAGGGGGGCTCCAGCAGGGCCATTCTAGGAGGACTCGAAACTCTCGAAAGAGGAGAGAGCGCTGGCGTGGCGCTCAATATGTCCGTGTTTGACGACGATAATGGAGGGGCTAGATTGTCATCAGACTTGAGGCGTCGAACGGTGTGCCCACTTGGTATCGAGGCTAGTGGTGGCCGGGCCGGGCCGCTGTGCTTGTAATGGAGACTTTGTGTGCTTCGCGAGAAGGAACGGGTGGTGGGGCTAGTGGAGGCTGCACGGATAGACGTCAAACCAGATGCTCCACAAGGCTCGTTGCAGGCAAACGAGGCGGACCATCTACGCCCTGACACAGCAAAGGCTTCCTGTGACGTGAGTGAAGTACGCTGTGAGTGCTGGCCCAAAAGTTTTTGCTGTGTCATACTGCTCCCTGGTTGTGTTACAAGTCCTGCAGCGTCATCGTTGCTGATGAAAGAGGTTGTTGTTTGCAACGCGGAAATGTTGATATTTGTCCCCGCAATGTCGTCCGTTGCGGTATATCCCAGCCTCTGGCTTATTTTGTTATAGCTTTTGAATTCCCATCCGACATATACATAAATCGCAATGGCCAGGCTAATGATGATGAACGCAATGAGATACCTCGGAACCCACACCAAGGCCAGCCGGTACCAGAACGGACGGATGGGAAGCAGACAGAATGCACCTTGTAAGAGATAGCCTCCTTGCTGGTTGACGAAAGCTAGACTCGCTGAAAGGGTGGGGGCGCAAACAGCACCCACATATACGTAGCGCCTGTATGGATACAGGCCTTCTGAAGGCGTTTGACCGGAGGGGCGAAAGACTTGTAGTGCGGTGTGTATTGCTATCATAAGAACAGCATAGTCTGGTAGCAGGTCGTGAGAAAATACCCAATGGTTGGAGTACGTCATCTTACCACTTGTCTCCGTTCCAAACCCTATGAAGAACCCGCTCGACTGGCAAAATGGCGACTCATTTGTCACAGTCCCGTAAGCCAGCATCACAATTGCCCCGACGAAGAAACATGACGCCCGTATCAAGTCACCGCAAATCAAAAGCATAAGAAGCCTGCAACCAACAGTGAGCGCATGCATCACTTGGGCACAGTAGCACTGACCGATGGCGAAACTGCTTTTCCATGCGACAAACCCAGGAGAAGGCGATTAGGGAAGCTACCATGCTCAGGGAAGAGCATACCAAAGCTGCTATGGTGACTGTCCGAGTTCGTCGCGCATTAATGGCACTTGGTGTCGTGAACTTGGTGTCATTGGTCTCGTTCAAGGGGAATGCCGATGCGACAAAGGACAACAAAAGAAGAAGGATGCAGCACAATCTGACACAACCCGACATGATGTTGCTGAGAGGAATGTCGGAGGCGGGGGCCACGCTCCTGGTCCGCTGCGTTGTGCGTGTATCTTGGGTTGAGATCGACTGGACGAAAAAGCAAAAGCAGGTGATGATGATTTACGTGTGAGATGGTACCGAGCATAGCGGCGCTAATATCAGGAAAAAGATCGACCATGCCGAAGGCCAAGGCACCAACGGACCGTTGCATGGTCAGCATGCTTCATTGAGCCACAATCTGCCATGTTCGCTTCCAAAAGCCGCTATGCTACATTCAAAACTTTCCCACGTAGCCATGTCTCCAGGGATCTTGCAAAGACAGTGACATGAGGGTCAAGCCCAGCTTCTAGGGTACCTGGTTATGACTCGAACAGTAATAAAACGTCACTCACCCCCTTAATAAGGACTCGGGCGAAGCCACACGGGTAACCTGCTTACGGCCCTTGCAGCTGCCCCACTATCACGGCCTTTGTTCGACTGGTGTCAACCGCAGCTGTCACCACCAAGAGGATGACGTGTGAGGCACCCCTGATCTCGGGGCGAACCCGCCAGCCCGCGTTATTTCATGGGGATGCTAGAATGATTCGGCGAGCGTAATCAGACTGAAGCGCAGTTCGCCTCCGCCAGCTTCAGCTTCGCGCTTGAGAAAGCTGCGCACACCCAGGTCAAGGGCCTTTTCGCTAAGAAGGTCTTCGGCCGGAGTTAGCGCACCACGGTTGAGGGGACCTCTACGGCGGCCGTCCAGCTCCCACAGGTGGTTCTTGTCCGACTTGATGAAGCAGACGTAATGCAGGTCAACATCGGAATCGGCTTGCGGTGCAGCAGTATCTCCGCCTGACGCCGCACCCTGGTGCGCACTCTCGAGTGCTTCGGAGTTGTAGAGGAGGTCGGCTCGTTGGACGGGCTTCAATGGTATCGCATCGTGCACAAGCTTGGCCAGATTAGAGTCGGGTTCTAAAAGCTCTGTCAGCAACGCTTGAATGAGGCTTCCACGTAATAATAGGGCTACGGACGAATGTGTGCGCGTGCTGAGCCGTTAGAGACGGCGTGGAGCAAGCCAATCAGACCACAGGCATTGCCGATAGTCTGCTTATACCATACGACCTCCTCGTCGGGGCCGTGGCCCTGGTATTCTGGCTTATCCTTGTCTTCTTGGATGCGGAACTTTTCATATGTCTGGCTCACCGGGAACACTAGCAGAAGGGCATGGGCAGGCCGTGGCACGAAAGCAAGGAGCTCGGCGTCGTCGATGCTGAAGACGTCGTGAAATGCGAGCTTGTCAGACAGGCCGAGCTTGTGAACGAGGGCCGTCATGACCTCTGGGTTATTCTCTGGCGCGTGTTAGTCGACGCCTGTAATGCAAGCTGGCGCCTTTTACCAAGAGGAATGAACCTCTTCCTGTCCTTGGGCACATCTGGGGAAGCTTCGGATGCCATGTTGATGCTGCGTAAAAGGGAAGAATGGTGTTGCGGGGAAAGAGGAGCGAGAGTTGAAGACGTGGGGGAGGCATGAGCAGCAAACAACATCCACGGTTGCGTCACCCACGATCTGTACAGACCAAGCAAACAAAGTCTAGGCTGCAACACATCTTTGCCCTTGTCGGGCGTCCGCTTCGCCACGGCCTATGCCATGCCATGCTATGCCGACCGTGTACATACCTAGAGAGCGGAGATATCCGGTGTACTGCTAGCAGGGTGCGGGCAAAAGAACAGAACAGAGGCATCGGAAGAAGACCGTATCACATGAAACAAAAACCGCATGTTGCAGCGAGCGACTCCATGTCGATGGCGATAGCAGAGGACGGCCGTGTCGTGGTGCGTCTGCGGTTGGCAACCCAAGGGCCTGTGCGAGGCAGAGAGGAAGCTTTCAGCGCCCCGCGGTGACGGTGGACCATGAATTTGACTCACGTGGACGATGCATCTTCGCGCCTCTCGCTCAATTGCTCCCTCTCTTCGCCAATTCCATACCAGACCGCCTCAGCCAGCACGAGCACGACTCTGCCAGCGCCTCCTCTCGTCGACACGGCCTGCAATCCCCCGCACTCTCTTTGCGACGGCCCCAACCAGCCCTGTGGCCGACTTCTTTACCCCACTACAGCCACTTGCCCTCAACTTTTTCCAGACATCTTTCTCTCGACTACACACCATGGCCACCCTCGACGAGAACGTCGTTGCCTTCCTCAAGAAGCACGCGCCCAACAATGCCGCCGACGAGACCGACGCCGTCAAGGCTTCCCAGGCCCTCTTCCCCAGCGTCACTTACAGCGATGCCGAAAAGACTGAGCTCAGCCAATGGCTCATCACCGCGTCTCATGTAGCCTCTCCCTCCGAAGATGCGGCAAAGGCCTCGGAGCGCCTGTCGTCGCTGAACACACACCTCTCCAGCCGGACCACCCTCCTCGGCGCAAAGCCCTCCGTTGCTGATATCGCCCTCTACCAGAAGCTCGCACCCGTCGTCTCTAAATGGAGCGCAGACGAGCGGACCGGAGAGAACGGATACCACCATATCGTTCGTCATGTCGACTTTGTTCAGAACTCGCCTATCTTTGGCCTCAAGTTGGAGGACAAGGTCAACATCGACCCTGACAATGTCGTCTTCAAGATCAAGCCAGTAGACGCCAAGGCTGAGAAGGAGCGCAAAAAGAAAGAGAAGGAAGCTGCCGCTGCCGCTGCCGCTGCCTCAGGCGCAACGGCTACGACCTTGACTGGAGAGCAGGGCCAAAGTGCACAAGGAGGCCAGGGAGGCAAGAGCAAGGCAGACAAGGCCAAGGCCAAGGCAGAGGCAGCTGGATCGGCGGTCGCATCAGCAGTCGTCGGCAACCCTACGAGCGGCATTCCTGAAGGTGCACCCACCGAGAAGAAGAAGAAGGAGAAGAAGGAAAAGCAGCCCAAGCCTCAGAAAGCGTATGTTCCATTCTCCATTCTCTCCACCCCCCTTGCATGCTGACTAACAATGCACAGTGCACCTGTTGAGAAACCTCTCTCACCTGCCCTTATCGACCTCCGTGTAGGTCACATTCTCAAAGCCGAAACCCATCCCAATGCCGACTCGCTGTACGTCTCTACCATTGCATGCGGCGATGCTCCCGGTACAGACAACACTTCCGAGTACGAAGGCCAGGTTGTGCGGACTGTATGCTCTGGTCTCAACGGCTTGATTCCCCTTGCGGAGATGCAGAACCGCAAAATTGTTGCCGTGTGCAACCTCAAGCCCGTCACCATGCGCGGTGTCAAGTCATGTGCTATGGTCCTCGCTGCGTCGCCAAGGGTTGCAGAGGGCGAGGACAGTCATAAGGGGCCTGTCGAGCTGGTGAACCCGCCGGCGGAAAGCAAGGCAGGTGACCGAGTCTACTTTGAGGGCTGGGAGGGCGAGCCTGAGCCAGTGCTCAACCCCAAGAAGAAGGTCTGGGAGACCATTCAGCCTGGATTCACCACGACCGACTCTTTGGAGGTAGGCTTTGATGTCGGTGTCGTGCCACAGTTGAGCGGCGAGGGTCCGGACAAGAAGACGGGTGTAGCCAAGTTGAGGACCAAGGACGGTCTGTGTAACGTTCCCACTCTCACGGGTGGTGTTGTGCGATAAATTTCATCGCCCAGCTAGTCAATCAATACACCCAACGTAGGAATTAAGAGTAACAGAAAAGACAAAGGGAAACAGGGAAAAAAAAGAAAGGAAAGATTCGGTTGCTTGTAGTAAGCTCTACCGAATGCAAAACAAGGCAAAAGTTTAGACATGCATTTGTATAGATGAGTCCAAGGTTACCTTGGCGTGTCCACACATATATACACACATCGTGACACCGAGTACCCGCCATGCGCCCTTGGACGTCTCAAAAAGAATTACCGAAAAAAAAACTAGACTAAACTAAACCATCACGTTCATGTTACGAGCCGTTGTGCCCAAAAATCCATATATATCTATACTTGTCATCAAGTGAAGCGTTAATTCGTTATGGTCTAGAACTATCCTGGGGGTATACAAGAGATTAATATAAAAAAAAACAAAAACAAAAACAAAAAACAAGCAACAATTCGTAAAATGCCCGCCAATAAAAGACGAAAACAAGAGTTCATGGTGCCAGTCTTCTCTTTCCCCTTTCGACTTGTTCTCATCCTCTTCTTCCCAATCTTTACAAAAACAGAACCAGCAATAACACACAGGGAGGGGTTCTTTTCTCTCTTAGTCCATTAGGCTTACCGGATACTCAAAGTCCTTTTCCGCATCCGTTCCATGTAGTCTGACCTGGTACAAGCAGGTGTGACTCGCACCCCAATTGCTAGTCACACGAAGTACAACACGGGACACGGCTTCGGCTGGCTCACCAGCCAGGTCAAACGTCTGCAGGTGGTTGGAAGCGTGAATGTTGTACTTGAACGAACCCAAGCACTTCCACTCACCCCCACCGCTCTCTGGTGGCGCGCTTCGACAGCTCACCTCGCGGTGACTGTAATAAGGCTTGATTGGCGCGTTGGTTTGGACCCAGAGCTCCATGTCACGGGGCGCGTTGTTGACCTTGCGAGCAGGCATCATGCTCATGGGCACGTGCTCGATTGTGACCTGTTTCGGGATGACGGGACGGGGGACGCGGACGGCGAGTTGGGCCTGGCCAGGTGATGCAGGGTTTTGACTTGCCGAACACCAGCAATCTCCTGGTTCTTCCCATTTGGTAAGTGCCGCAATGGGAGGATTGTGACGGGGAACTCCGGATAAGCGGCGCGCAAGCTCGGCAAAGCGACCGGGCCTATTGTCGAAGGTGACAGAAGACAAGTCTGGGTCGATCATGGCACCCAGACCGGGAGAAAAGTAATTAGGTTTCGTAAGGTGTAGTTCGTAGTTAGCGACGAGGTTGGCCTGCGCGAGGGCATTAAGACGGATCTGATCCAACATGGTCTTCTTGGCTTCGGCTTGCATCATGGTTTTGAACTGGGCGCTCTGGGCTCGGACCGCTTCCTCGATCCTTTTGTCCACTTGAACAGTAAGATTCTCATATCGGCGCTCCACCAACTTGATGAACTCTTCACGTGACGCAGCTTGAGGCCAACTCTCTGTGGGACTGCGCTCCTTGTGGGCTGAGTTGTCGAAAAGAGTGGCCAGCTTCGCCTTGGTGTCTTCGAGAAATTTTGTCCATTCGGGGTCGGAGCGCGCCTTGGCAGTCAAGGCCCGCCAGAATTCGTCGGTGATGTCGATAGAGCCATCCTCATGTCTGCGAATAATCATGACCTCGGGAAGTTCCTTCTTCAGATCTTCGATTGTCTCGCGCATGCCTTGAAGGCGCTTGTCATTGCGGGCTTCGATGTTGGACATACGGCCCCACAGAAGGGTGTCGTCCCCATTGTTCTTATATGCTTCCGCTAGCTCAGCGTCTGTGGGTTTACCAGGAGGCATGATGACATCAGTGACCTTTTCGTATGTGTAGACGATACGAGAGCCCACAGCCTTGAGCAAACCCGGTGTCGACGCAGAATCAGACGAGTTGGTGGTCAATATAACAGCCGCAGCCCAGCCAAAGAACAGGCAACCCGACAGGATCCAAAACGCCCAAGTAAGAGACTTTTTCCAACGCCATACTGGCTCATCCGTCTCTTCAAAAGATTCGACGTCTCCGATCCATGCATTGACTTCACCAGGGTCTTTGCGATGTGGACGGCGTCGGTCCGACTGGTTCTGCGGCTGGGGTAGTGGTGGACCTTCACGTTGTAGTCTAGCCTGCTCTTCCGCAACTAAATCATCGACCGATTGTTCAACCCGGGCTGGTGCCTGCACTGCGCTTGCTCTGGCTTGAGGTTGACTCTGGACAGGCGCCTTGGCAACATTCTTAGTCGGTGTCGGCGTCTTGTCTTGAGCCAGGCTCTTCACGGGAGCCTGAACGGGGGTTGGTCCATGTGATCTTGCGCCGTTGATGGTACGAGCAGGGGGCTTGCGGGTTGATACGGCAGGCTTGACAAAGGGCGAGCTTCTGCGCTCGTCCCGTATGGGGTAACCGGCAAATGGATCCTGGGATACTAGCATCCCGGCTTCATGAGACAGTCCAAATGACTTGGACGTGTTGCCGACAGATGCAGCGACATCATCCTCGCTGGGGCTCAGGTCATCACTGTCCATGAAGGAGTAACCGGGGGCGGCTTTGGAAGTGGAGGCGTTGCGCTGTAGAAGCGTAGGTGAGAAGTGTGACTGCGACTCGCTGTCAAGACCATCAAGAATACTGTCAGCCTCATCCCTCTCTTGCTCAGTCTCTTGGACGCTAGATTTGTCGAGCTGGTTCTTGAAGGCCTGCGCAAAACCGGTAGCCGGGGCGGCTGCAAGTTTATCGGGATTTCCGACGCGGCCGCTCGCGCCATATGCATTGGACCTCCGGGCTTTGACCTGTGTTAGAGTGGTTCTGTTACGCCTTGCTGGACCGGAGGCGGTAGCAGTAGTAACGGCAGACTCTTCAGCAACGGAGCTGGCCTTGGCGCTCATCCGCGTTGAGCGGCGGTAGGGTGTGGGAGCATCTCCATTAGCACGTTGAGACATGTTGACGAGGCTTGCGTCAGGAATCTTGAATGCTACAATGCTGTTTAAGAGCTAGGAACTTCCAGACCAAGGGCCGGGGGCTGGGGGTGAAAGCTAGTCTTGAGTGAGTATGGGTTTGTTTGGTAGAACAAGGTGAATAGTCGGGGCCGCCATTCAAAACGTAACAAGAGCCGGCCGACAATGGTAAAGATGGCCACCTGTGAACAACAATGAAGACAATAGAGGCATGCGACACTAGCAGAGGGCAAAAAATTTTCACCGTGAAGATGCAGGTGACGGTCAAGAGCAGGTCGAGTGGTGCCTGTCGGGTTGACAGGTGTGGCTGGGGTGCTAGGACACGAGCGTAACCAGGGTAGGAGATGGGTGGGAACTTACATGTCGGCTCGAGGACCAGCTCGTCGTCGAATGCCCGAGTTTGTGACAAGGCGTCTGTTTGTCGCAGTGCAGAGTTTGATCTTTTGACAGCGCAGACGAGGATGGGGTTGATGGCGGGTTCCTGCAGCAGGGCCCGTAAACACGTGTACGCAGTTTCACGCGTCGAGGCTGGCGGCGCTAATGCGCTCTTACGTGCGGGTGACGGGGGTTTCGCGTTGGTCGAGGGCGCGCAAACAGGACGCGATCATGTTCGTGGGATCGAAGGCAATGATTCTGGAGGGAATCGATCAATGGCAGCAATGTGGTGGATGGGGTGGGTGGGAGCTCATTGTCGCGCTGTGAGGGTGTGCAAGGGCTGGGCGAGCGCGCAAGAAGCCGGAAGGGGGTGGTTAAGCGAGCGCGCGCTCAGTCCGGCGGTGAGTGACATGGCAGCGCAGTACGTGCTTTGATGAAACGACTGAAGGGCAGGTCTGGGAGAAGCAGTGCCTCTTCTCATCATCCATGGCAATTCGACTCGACTCCCAAAAGCCCGCTGGCTAGTGTTTCCGCTGCTAGTAGACAGGGTTGATGCATGACATTTCCGGGCCCAGCTGGGGGAGCGGAGCACCCGACCCTGATGCCACAAGGCTTAATCCGGCCCTCTCCCATGTACGTACGTATGCACCTGCGTCTCCCTACCTGTTCGTCCCACGACCAGTCGCACAGCATGCAGTGCCATGGGTTACAGTGCTTCACCAAATCGTCTCCTAGGAACGGCAAGCATACGTATGTACGTACGTTCTGTGGCATGGTATTACTTAAGCGTTCGACTGTAACCGTGACCTTGCCATATCCGGAAATCTATCCGCCCATGACTGCTTCTGCATCGCTAGCGCCACGCCCCATGAACCCAGCATCTTACCTTACCTACGTACTTTTATATCACTCTGCAATCTTCCAGTTGCACATCTGCGCCATAATCACATAAGAACAACGCCGCCTCCACTTGAACCCTCTCAGACTGCATACGTCCAGCCGCCAACATGGTTGTAGGTTCTGTTCTTGTCACAGGGTAAGCTACCCCTCCACCCCGCTATGCGCCATCATGTCATGTCCAAGGACCGTGGATTCTAACCACAGCATAGTGGTACTGGCTACATTGGCTCCTTCACGGCCCTCGCCCTCCTCGAAGCAGACTACAAGGTCGTCATTGTCGACAACCTCTACAACTCGTCCCCCGAAGTCATCAACCGCATCGAGCTCATCTGCGGCAAGCGGCCAGCCTTCTACGAGTGCGACGTCACCGACGAAGCTGCACTTGACAAGGTCTTCGAGGAGAACCCAGACATTGACAATGTTATTCACTTTGCCGCGTTGAAGGTCAGTCCGCGTTCCAATTCCCAATGCGCCATCCCCATCTGACACGAATCCCAGGCTGTTGGCGAGTCTGGCGAAATCCCTCTCACATACTACCGCGTCAACGTGGGCGGTTCCATCGCGCTCCTTACCTCCATGGTCAAGCACAATGTCAACAACATTGTCTTCTCCTCCTCTGCGACCGTCTACGGCGATGCGACGCGCGTCCCCAACATGATTCCCATCCCCGAACATTGTCCCATCGGCCCGACCAACGTCTACGGTCGCACCAAGTCCACCATCGAGGGCGCAATCACAGACACAATCGAGGCCGAGCGCAATAACGCGAGAAAGGCTGGAAAGGACGACAAGGAAATCAACAAATGGAATGCCGCGCTGCTGAGGTACTTCAATCCCGCTGGTGCGCATCCCAGTGGCATCATGGGCGAAAACCCATTGGGTGTGCCCTACAACCTCCTACCCTTGTTGGCCCAAGTTGCGATCGGCAAGCGCGACAAACTTCTCGTCTTTGGTGACGACTACGCCAGCAAGGATGGCACAGCCATTCGCGACTACATTCACGTCCTCGACCTAGCGCGCGGCCATCTGCAAGCCCTCAACTACCTCCGCGAGCAAAAGCCAGGTGTCAAGGCCTGGAACCTGGGTACCGGCAAGGGCTCCACTGTCATCGACATGATCAAGGCCTTCAGCAAAGTGGTGGGACGCGACCTTCCCTATCAAGTCGCTCCGCGGAGACCGGGTGACGTGCTTAATCTGACGGCGAACCCAAGCCTTGCCAACCGGGAACTAGACTGGAAGACCGAATACACACTCGAGGATGCCTGCGCCGACCTGTGGAAATGGACTGAGAACAATCCAGAGGGCTACAACCAGCAACCACCCAAGGAGTTTGTGGATGCTTTGAAAAACAACAAGGCTTAAACACCAACAAGTCTGACTTTTACATAATGGGGACAATAGGAACTTCCAGTCGCAAGGAACTTAGCACATTGTCACGTCACGTGACTTGTACATTTTATCGCACACGATTGACCAGCAGACTGTGTCAGAAAAGCAGAATAAGCATTCCATAGCTTGGATACTGGGTATAACATGAGATTAGATTGTATCTTTGACCGTTTAAGCAATGTCTTCAATCGGACAGTTGGGGTGTAGCACATAAACCACCTTGTCGTTGCCCTCAGCCTGTCCCTGTTCGTCTGCAAGTCCTTCGCCCCGAATCATCATGAGGTATTGCTCCTGTTTCAACCTTGTTAGCACATATTTTGTTTTTGTTACTGCTTGTTTTGAGTCTGCTTGTCGCACGTACCTTGACAACCTTCTTCAGCACCTTCTTGGCCAGAGCCCGCTCCTTTTCCAGATCCTCTTGCGTCTCCAGCTCATTCTCCTTCTGCTCAAGATACCAGATCAACAGCTCCTCTTCTTCCACCCCATCTTGCGTTTCTTCCTGATCCTCGTTGACCCGCTTGACAAACATGTTGCGCATCGCAACGTACTTGTCGTGAGTAATCTTCGTCTTCTCCCGCGGCACCACCGCCGGTGTCGCTGTCCGATCCCGTGATGCATCCGCTTGGTCCTCAGCCATGGCAGCATCACCATCTTGTTCTGCAGCTGCAGCTGCCGCGAGAAGAGCTTCGTCGTCGTCATCCTCTACCTCGACGTCGTCCTTCTCCACAGAGATGATGGACTGGCGGAGGAGGTTGTATGCTTCCTTGACAAACTCGGGTGTAATATCCGTCACACAGTTGGCTTTTGCAATCGCCTCGGAAAGACGAATCATACTTTCCAGTTGACGGACCGTGATGCGATAGCTGTTGCGACCGATGCCTCCCTGAGCGTCATCAGCACGCAGCTCCTTGTACTTCTCCACCAGTGTTTCCCTTGCTTCATCGGTAAACTCAGGCCTGAAGGTCCTTGCGAACCGGATGTAGCGTTGCAGTTGCTCAGTATTGAATTCTGGGTCCACTGCTTCATCTCGGTGCTGGTGGATCCCAACAATATGCTCTGCAAGATGGCGATCAACAGCCTCGTCGCACTCGTCAAGAACCACAAAGAACAGATCGAAACGAGACATGATGGGCGCAGACATATTAACATTGGCCCGTAGCGTCGTCTTACGGTTATAGCGACCGCCTACAGGATTAGCGGCCGCTAGGATCGAAGTACGAGCGTTGAGCGTAGCCTGGATTCCCGCCTTCGCAATAGAAATAGTCTGCTGTTCCATAGCTTCGTGAATAGCCACCTGATCGGCAACGTCCATTTTGTCAAACTCGTCAATAGCGCAGATACCATTGTCAGCAAGCATGAGAGCTCCAGCCTCAATGGTAAACTCGCCAGTCTCTTCGTCCTTGACAACCGCAGCTGTAAGACCAGCGGCAGACGAAGCCTTGCCCGAAGTGTACACGGCGCGAGGAAGGAAGCTGCAAATGTACTTGAGGAATTGCGATTTTGATGTCGATGGGTCTCCGACAATGCAAATGTTGATGTCTCCACGCAGCGCCATGCCTTCTGGCGTTTCTTTTGACACACCACCCATGAGCTGGAGGAGCAGACCCTTCTTGATGACCTGGTGGCCGTACACCATAGGCGCGATCGAGTCGACGAGTCGCATGAAGATGTTAGGCTTGTGCACCATGTCCTTGAGATCCTGGATCTCGGCAGCAGTCAAAGTACCAAGGTATTCTTCTTGTGCCTCCTCGCCGCTTGTTGCATTGGACTCGATTTGACCCTGGCCAAGAGAGGCAAGAATGTTACTGGCTTGACCTGTCAAGTGGTGGTTGGAAGATTGTCCAGGAGTTGAGTGGTCTGGTGAGACCATGCATGCCAGGAAGGACATGCGGTACGTGAGGTCGCGGACACCAAGGGCTTTGAGACCGCTGACACCAGATCCGCCCACATCATTGCCCCGTGTCGTATTTGACGTGTCCCTCATTGCTTGTGGCCGTACACCAGGAACACGAAACTGACTCACGTCGGGAATAACAATGACAGTACCTGTAAAGATACACTTCTCCCCAGCCTTTGCACGGTCAACCATTTCTCCTCTCAGGATGACGTCCATTGTTCGCGGCATGCTACCAGTAGGAATCTCAGAGCTGTTCTCCTGGATGCGCACCTTTTGCCAATCGACAAAGGTAGATTGCCGAATGTCAAGTCGCCAGCCTTCCCTGTTCATGCATGTTATGTTGGGGCATTGCGTCGGCTCGGTGTATTTGAATGTCTGCTCGATGTTTGGCACCACTGTGTTGCAAACCTCGCACACAAACGTGGCCATGGAAAGTTCTGGGCGAACTTCAGAGGTTCGAGTTACGGTTCCGGAGATGGATAACAAGCTGCCAATTGACGTGGTGCGGATCTGTCGAATACGCGAAACGAGAGGCAGGTTGTAGAAGGCTAAAGTGAAGAGCTTGTCAGTCTGCTGATTCGCCGTCTTCTCGTTGAGACTCTCGTTCTGGCTTGCTGAATTGCCGGCGTTGGAGGTGGCCGTCACGGAGGCTGTCGAGGCTGGCTGCTTGTGCTGGCGGAAGTACTTGGGTTCGTACTTTGCGATGAGGTTGTGAAGCGATCGAACCATGTAGGGCAGAAAACGGTAGTACTCGCTTGCAATGGCAGCTGCTAGGATGCCATCTTCGTGCCTGAGAAGGTGTGTGTAGTCGACGTAGAGTGTAGAGAGGCCGTACAGCCGCATACCACGTATTTGGGCGATATAGTATTTATCTGTTGTAGGAACCGCACTCGACGTTGGCAGTGCCGACGATGACGGGTCTTCTGTGTAGCTATCTTTCGGTCAGCTGGACTTGTATTGCATCTCACGCATTGTGAGGCTCACTTCTCCAGGAACTCCTGGAAGCGCAGTGAAAGCGTCTCTCCAGTGACATCGACCACTCTGGGAATGTCTGTTCGCGGGGCATTTGTCCGCCTGCCTGGTACTCGTGCTCCAATGATTTCGTCGTCAGGATCTCCTTCTATGTCACTGTTTGCGCCAGCGCTTTCAGAGGGCGGTCCGCGGGGTCTCGCCGACGAGGATCGCATCAGTGGTGTTCGTGCATCGTTGCCGATAGCGCTTGACGGGGTAGGCGCAGCGTCCGAATTGAGCGCAAGATCTAGAAGAGACGACATGGTTTCGCGTGCAGATATCGAGGTAATGAGGTGCTGTTCGCTCTAAACAGAAGCCCTGGAAGCTCTGCGGGGATACTGTAAACACGCGAAAACGCGGTCGCGCTGTCCGGATAGGGAAGTAAGTGCGGGTCTGTGCACCATCACCATGTTTAGCAGAACGAGGAATACGCATCACATCCACGCACAGCATGTCACTCGAGAATCCAGGTTATCAACGTCACATTACATTTCCCATGCTTTTATAAGCCGCAGATAGCCGGAACCGACTGTCCATCCAATTTCAAAAAGGTATCACATACACGCAAACAGCATTCTGGGAAAAACACTCCCAGCATTAACCCCATGTACCACCGCCGCCTCTTCCTGCTCTCCGCTGAGCGCTCAATCTCCAATCGTCCTCGCCCGCAAATTTGTTGTGCAGTGGCTGTATCCTCTCGGCCTTCTTCCTCTTACTCAATCGATCCGTAGGCGCAACCTTGAAGAACGTTGGAGCAGCTTCCACCAGCCATTTCGGCTCAATCGCACTGCAGAAGTGCATGTACTCCTTGGTCGTTTCTACGAGCGAATGATATATGACGTGTTCAGCAGGCTTGCCAAAAAGCGACGAAGAAGGGTGCAGGTAGACAGGTGTGCCCTCGACAAGCGTCTTGTAGCCCTCGGCCGGATCCTTGCGCGCCGAATTGCGGAAGAAACCTGAGCAGAGTGCCTGTCGAACCTTGATAGTATTGCGCCCACAAGATACGACCTGATGCTTGTGCCGTGCCATGATTTGTAGTAACTGGTTTCGCACGTCGCGTACGCGTTGCATGTTCTTGGGCATGACAAAGTTCTCATGGCACCACGGTGTACTGAAACCACCCTGTTTCCAGCCGTTGTAGACATTTAGAAGAGTAATGTGGTCGCCAGACGGATCGTTGAACTTTTGTTTCTTTTGATCTGCTTGCTGCTGCTTGTCTCGTGGGCGATGGAAAACATTTTGAGTGGCGCTGATCATGGCCACAATCGTGAGAATCTCGTCTGAGCACTGGAGTTCAACCGACTTAATCAGTGCCTTGGAGAGAGAAGGGTCCATGGGGAAATCCGCCATTTGCCGACCAAGACGTGTGAGCAATCCTTCATCATCCAGCGCGCCCAGCTGATACAGTTCTTCCAGAGCTGTCAACATAGTATTTGTGGGCGGTGGATCCATGAAATCGAAATGTAACAGGTCGTTGATGCCCATGGCCTTCAGCATCAGAATCGTGTTTGATAAGTTCTGACGCTGAATCTCCGGAATAGTAGTTGGCAGCATCTCGTTCTGAAATGCTGCCTCGGTATACAGACGGAAACACTTTCCTGGTCCAGTTCTTCCTGCTCTTCCACTTCTCTGTCGAGCCTGAGCTTGGGAAATGGGCGTAATTTGCAGACGGTCCATTCCTAGCTTTCCGTCGTAGGAACTCTGCTTGACGAAACCTGGATCTATAACATAATAGATGCCGTCAATAGTCAGACTTGTTTCGGCAATATTGGTAGCAATGACACATTTTCGACTGCCTGCGGGCGCGGGCTCAAAAATACGGGATGCCACTTCGGATGGCAGAGCGCCGTAGATAGGTAGAATCATCAGTTCTGGCACATTTGGCCCTAAAGCCTTCATGCGCTCAGACAGAATCTCGCAAGAAGAATCGATTTCTTCTTTTCCCGTCAAGAAGAGCAAGATATCACCCGCTGGTTCTGTCAGGTGAATTTGCATAACAGTAACCAATGCTGCGTCAAGGTAATCAGACTCGGGTTCCCGACTGTACATGACCTCCACAGGGAATGTGCGACCCGGAATGGAAAAGATGGGACACTTGTAAAAATACTCAGAAAACTTGTCGGCGTCCAGGGTAGCACTGGTAACGATAAGCTTCATATCAGGCCGTCGCTTAAGCGTCTTTTTCAGTAATCCAAACAAGACATCCGTGGCAATTGTACGTTCGTGAGCCTCGTCGAGCATAATACAGCTGTACTTGGACAACATAGGATCTAGGAGAATCTCTCGCTGCAGGATACCATCCGTCATGTATTTGATGCGCGTGTCTGGTGAGGTCTTGTCTTCGAATCGGATCGTGTAACCGACCTCATTCCCTAGAGTGCAGCCAACTTCCTCGGCGACACGTTTGGCAACACTCATAGCTGCTACACGCCTAGGCTGAGTACAACCAATGACGAGCTCATTGGCATAGCCGGCTTCGGCCAGATACTGAGTCATTTGCGTCGTCTTTCCGGATCCGGTATCGCCGACTACGATCAAGATCTGATGGGCTGCAACGGCCTCAAGGAGTTGCTTTCTGAACTTGAAGACGGGTAGCGACTCTCGTTGTTCCTTGATACTCATGTTGGTTCGTTTGCCGAATGAGGTTTCCCTGCTATTCGTAGATATCTTTTTCCATTCTGGTAGCGCCTGGCTGGGCTCGTTGGTTCGAGTGTTGCGAAGATCGCTTGCAAACTGCCGTTGCTGAGCCATAGGGTCATTCCACTGACTACTCAAGTCGACATTTGCCGCTTCTTTTGCCGCCTTCTCCTGGGCTTCTTGTTGTTTGAGGTCACGACGTTCCTTAGCTAGTGTGTCTCCAGCCATTGCGGCACGATTGAGCGAGCCGTCAGGTGCTTTGACAACACGAATTGGCGAGAGCTCCAGTGATTGCTTAGTTTGGCCAGCCAGGAAGGGTGGCTCTTCTTCACGAACTTCAATATCGACATCCTCTTCTTCTTCGAAACCACCCTCGCCGTTGACGTGGGCATTAAAGTCCTCGTCGATGTCAGGGTAGTCGGATTTGGGTATCACCCCGGAGGCAATGAGTTGTTTTATCTCCCATCGTTCCGGTGAAGTCATCCGTTTCCGCATACCATTCTTGCGGCTATTGTAACCATCTTCGACAACGGGTACGGAACTATCCACCCCTGGGATACCTCCAAGACCTTGTGAATTTGCGCCTGTCCCAAAGGACGCTATGCGTTTACCGGGTGCAAGATCGCGACCTGTGCGCTGGTCCACCTCTTTCATCGAGAGCGATATTCTGCCATTCTCCGTCTTGATGACCTTGACTTTGACTTCCTGCCACCTTGAAACTAGATCTGATGGGTGATTGACTCGCCCCTCTATCATCTGAGTGACATGAACTAGTCCGTCAACCTTGCCTTTTACGCCCTGCAAATTGACAAAGCAACCAAAGTCTTTCACACCTGTGACCTTTCCATCATATATCTTATACAACACTGGCTCGTCGTCGAGCTCGGGAGTGGGCGGCCGTCGGAACTCTTCAATGTCTTCGTCGCGGTACTTCTTGCGGCTTCGTTGTTTATTGCTGGGCTTGACAGTTCGCGTACGCCCGAATTCGTCTTCAAAGACCAACTCGTCGTTCTGCTCCCGCTGCCGCCCCCGGCGCGGACTCATGGATGGAGAGCGAGAATATGATGTGGCTCTCCGCCTGTGTCGCTTACTCCTACTGATATCGTCGTCGCTGTCGTACGGGCTCATGCTCCTCTTCCGCGAGCGCTCCTTGGGCTTACCCGGTGCCTTCCCTGCCAGCCCCTCGAGCATAGCAAATGTATCATCCAACGCATCCACTTGTGCTACGTCGTTCGCAGGCTCCTCATCTGCCACGTCGTATTCCACCTCCTTGTCAGGAATGGCCAGCCCTTTGAAGACGCGCGTTTTGCGACTTGTAGCATCTCCGCCGTCTTCTGCATTTGCGCCTCCTTGCTTCCCGTTTGCACCTTTGTTCTTGTATTTAGGGTGTAGCGTCAGTATTAGACGGTCGATACTCTCCACCAGGCTCTGTGGGAACTCGGCACCCACATCCTCGAGCTGTTTCTTGAAGTCGGTGACACCCTTGCAGTTTGCATGCTGGTCGATGACAAACTCGGCGAGGGTCTTATCGGAGACACCGACGTGATTCTGTATTTCCGAGGTGACCTTGGAAACGAGCGACAGGAACTCGAGGTTTTCGAGATCGTCCATGGTGGTGGCCTAGTCGCTTCGCAAGGCGCGTTGCTCTGTGGATTGTCGCTGCCGTTGCCGCGCTCGCGGATGACTTGAATTGTACGAATTTTTATAGGGACTATCGCGTCTCGGCTCCAGCAAGCATAACTTTGACCTGTTCGCTCGCTGCGGTTTCGTACGGAAGACTGGAGCAAATGGATTAGATGGAGCTGTCGCATAGTCAAGAAAGTTGATGGGGCTCGGCGGCGAAATCGCGCTAGGGCGTGTCCCCGCGCGGCAGCCACTCAGCTCTCGCCAGGCTCCGCATCACTCCATCTTGCCTCTCGAGTGCACCAACCTCAAAAAGTTGCTGAGCGCGTCCAGTACACTATTCACTGCTCTGTTCTGTATCTTCGCCGTCGACTCGACCTGTAGAAAATGAGCTCCACACGCATCTTCCACAATATCTCACGCATACCTATCACGTCTACGCTCGTTCTCATCTTCGGCAACTACGAGCTCTACCGCATACACAAAGGCACACATCCGTACTGGAGTCCTATTCTTGAACAAAAAGGCATAGTCAGACGACGCACTCAGACTGGTTCAGAGGCCTCGGGCGGTCAAGGTGCTTCTGGCAAGGAGGCCAAACGTGAAGGGGGCAAAACCTCGATACAGTGGTTAAACCTCAATGGCGTTCCAATACCCTTCATTGGAGGGCGATCAATAGAGTAAGAGAATATGTCCCCTGGAAGGACAGCCCGTCAACTTGATATTCATGGGCAGAGAACACAAGTGAGAGGCGAGAAGAGAAGGACCTCATGCTGATTTGGTTATATTGTTACAACTTGCGATTGGTACAGGCGTTGGGTGTCGAAGCGTTCGAGCGAGAGTATCTATTCTTTCGGCAAAGCACGGAAAAGAACTGCAAAAAGGGGCTTTTAGCCGCGTTAGTACCTGGAAGCGACAATTATCAACACTGCAGGCTTTTGGCTGTATATCGCTAGGAAGGTACTAGTATGAACTACAAGTCGCGATTGCAGACAGTCCCAAACCGTCCAGCTCCACCAAGCAATACAGTCACAGGAACGTCGCACGTTGTACCCCACATGGCAATCTTACAGCTTGAACAAAACCAGCAATGAAAGAGGTTGTGAGCGGTCTAAATATGTCACCGCCCTCAAAGAAAGATGACGCTGTGCTGCGATGTTGAGCTTAAAGGACGAAATGGTGCAATATGGTGCCATGCTCGTAACTTCCACATCAGGCTAGCGTCTGATGATACACCGACTTCAGCATTCTACTCCCCAGCTAGTGTTCGTTGCACTGTAGATGTATTCTGAGCCGAAACGCTCTCCAAGAAGTTGTTTAGTCGATAAGATACAGGGCTGTGTAGTGCATTGTTTCTGCTCTATTCAACAACTGAACTCTTTGTTTCGACCTGGTAGCTCAACACCAACTTTTGTACGCTTCCGACAAATACGATTGCAAAGTGTCATCAGTGTCGTACGACCTAGGCAGGTTACGATCGATGATTAGATTGTGTGCGATGGCGCAATTGTTTCAGTTAAGCCGGCGTGTTGTTTCCCCACAACGATATGCCCTACGTATGTCGCCTTACCGAGCATGATATAACTGCTGTATTCACTTCCTCTGTTCTTCTTCAGACAAACATCAATTTTTATCACCGCATTTTGTGCCGACTATTTGGCTTTCTGACCCAATTGCTATTGCAAGATTCATAACTTCTACCGGCACTCTACCTAGCAGACACAGTGAGAAAGGGCTTTCAAGACGTTTTAAAAGCCTTCATCTCGATAGGTATACGTTATACACTTGCAACAGCCATGGCACCTGGACTTGTTGAACCGCAGTATCATCCCACCGCCACCTCTACCACCCTGTTGGGCTCAAAGCCTGCAAATGCACACAACTACGTTCCTGGACGAACAAAGGTCAAGGAACATGACGATACCTACGAATATGAAGACTTGCGGCCTCATTTCCCAAACACCACGTGGCCCGCATATACCGAGATCCCCTATTCAGACAAAGGCCAGCTTGGTGACCCAAACTTCAAACACCTCCTAGCCTCAGCCACAGATGTCTTTGACTACAATCCCAAGATCGGGACTGAGATCCACGGCGTAGACCTGGCCAACCTCACCGACGCACAGAAGAACGATCTTGCCCGTTTAATCGCCACACGAGGCGTCGTCTTCTTCCGCAATCAAAAGAACTTTGACATTGACAAGCAAAGAGAACTGAGCAAGTACTTTGGCGAGCTGCACAAGCACGCTACGACAGGTGTGCCCAAGCGCGAGGGCCTCGAAGACGTACATGTCATATACACTGGAGAAGGAAGTCCCGATCTACGAGCTCTATTCACGCCTACATTCCTCTGGCACTCGGATGTAAGACGATAGCTTTTTCTTTTTCTACATTGCACACTTCCCAACCCCCAGAACCAGTAGGAGTGATGCTGATCAATATCCTGTCCATAGGTAACATACGAAGTTCAACCTCCTTCATACACATCGCTCAAAGTGCTTGCGGGCCCACCCCGAGGCGGCGGCGGCGACACGCTTTGGTCGTCTCAGTACGCCGCATACGACATGCTCTCGCCCTACATGCAGCGATATCTTGAATCGCTCACTGCCTTGCATTCTGCGGACCTACAGGCCCAAGGGTCCCGTGACCTTGGCCGCACAGTGCGCCGCGAGCCCGTCACCACGGAGCACCCGCTAGTGCGAACAAACCCCGTCACAGGCTGGAAGAGCCTCTTCTTCAATCCAGGCTTTGTGACCAAGATTGTGGGCGTGCCCAAGACCGAGTCGGATCATATTATCGGGCTGTTGAATGAGATTGTGGCGACGAGTCCGGAAATTCAGGCAAGGTTCCAGTGGAGAGAGGGCGATGTGGCATTCTGGGACAATAGGGTCACGGTATGTTTGGAAAAAAAAAAGCTCCCTCCGTTTCGTCGCTTTCTGGTATGAGTATAATACTGATGAGATGTAGAATCATTCAGCGTCATATGGGTTTGCGCCCCACCGGAGGCACGCAGTCAGAGTCACTGTACGTGCCGAACGGCCGTATCTTGATCCGCAAAGTCGGTCCCAGGAAGACGAGTTGAGCGAGAAGTACGGGGTGCCAAAGGCGAACAAGGACGGTAGTGGGATAGTCAACTACAACGATTAGTGTAAAAGAAGAACTCAATATAGGAAAAGAAAGCGGTAGGTAGCAAAAACCTTCAGCTGAACGCAACAGACACGTCATCATCGTTAGTCTAAGCAGTAAATCTAATGTTTACAATAAACAATACAAGTGAAGTTATAATAGTCGTGCTGTTACCAATTTTCGACAGCCAACCAGAACTAATGGCAAATGGCCAAAACGTAGATTGTAACGCCAAGCCAATAGATACTCCGATGGTATTTTCTCTCTCTCTTCCCTACAAAGACCCCTTGGGTAGCGAATTTTGAGACGACTGTGCCGTTCCAGTGCGATATCTTCTGGCAACAAGTGTTCCCAGACTCAATAGGACGAGCACGAATAAGACAAGTTTCAAGGCAAGTCGTCTCTTATCTGACGAGGAAAGTGGTGCACTTGACACTATGTCAGACGTCGAATGTGCTAAAAGCAGGGAAGAACAAAGCCGACGACGATTTGCATTGGTAAAGTGGAAAAAGTGGAATTGAGCACTTAGTCCTGCTCCTTTTCGTACCCTGCTGGCTTTTCCATGCCATTCAGCTCGTAGAAGCGAGAAGTACCTGACGACGTGTAAGTGTTTGTGTTTTTTTAAAGCGCTTAGTAGTAGACTTACAGCTGTAGCCTTTCCAGTCAAAATTGTCCTTGGGGTTGCAAGAACACTTGTGGTCAAGGCGGTATTGCTCACCTGTGGGGCAGTGAGTGAAGGGGACGTGGTAGTAGGCAATGTCGTTAAAGAAGTGGATCTCGTCCTTGGGCAGAAGCAGACCGGCGGCGATGGAGTGAACTGGAGCATCACCCCAGCGTTCGTAGAAGAAACCACCAGCATGGTCGAGAGAGGTGAAGAAGTCAATGTATGCGTCAGATCGGAGCCAGTTGAGGTTACCAATCTCAAAGTTGGACCAGAAATGGCAGTGGTTGTAAGTCTCACCGCCGTCGTCGCTGAGGAACTTCATCGAGTTGTCCTTGCTGACGTGCTGGGGGAAATGCTTGGTGAAGTTCTTGGTGGCGTCCCAGAGCGTGGGAATCGTCTCGACGTACTCATACAGACTGAGAGTGAAGCTGTACTTTTTCTTGTGTTCGGCCATGTACTTGAAGGTATCGTAGTTGATGTCGCAGTACAGCTCGACACTGGGCTCGACACGCCAGTACCATTCGTAGTCAAGCATCAAGGGGTGGCGGAAGAAGAAGCCCGACTCGTAGCGGCACATGTGTCTGTAGCTGATGGAGTCTCCGTAGATGATCTTCTTCTCCTTCATCTCCTGGCGGACCTTGGCGGCCTTGTCCTGGTCAATCCACTCGGGAAAGGACCAGTGCTCCTTGGGGATCTTGCCATACTTTGTCTTGCCCGATACGAGGGCGGTTGTGATCTTCTTGAACTCGTCATTGAAGTCATCGTCGTTGAGAAAGACCCAGTCGTAGTTGAACTTGCGGTTGAAGCGGTCTTCGACATGGCGGATCGACTTGGCAATCTCCCAGACATCCTGGTTGCGGGCGAGGGTCACAAAGGTAGCGTTCATGCGCTCGCCGGCAGCAGTAGCGGGGGGAAGCGTCTTCTCGTTAGGCGTCGTACCGGGGACGGGCGACGGCTGGACGTGGGTTTCGTCATCGTTCACAACGGCAGCGTTGCCCGGAGGCGGCGTGGCAGGAGTTTTGGCATCTTGATAGACTGGCCAGCTTGCCGCAGGCACAGACGACGAGGAGCCGATGAAGTAGAGGAGAACAAGAGACTGGACAGGGTCAATGGCTGGCTAGACACACGTGAGGGGATGGACAACGTACGATGACGGCGAAGACAATGTAGCGGAGATAGCGCTGGCTGCCTGCCATGACGGGCAGATGGTCTTTGCGACTGGTGATGAAACGGCTGGTGCTCTTCGGTGACGTCGGAGCGCTCCACTCGGCCAGGTTGCTTTATACTGCGGGCGACAGTCGGTTAGAGGTGCGCGTGGCGTCTTTGGCAACGGCGGCGACGTGGTGCAGGGGAACGAGCGGATGCTACTCTAGGCGCAAGACATGCGCATGAGCAAAGCAGGGCGAAAGAGGCCAATGAGAGGTAATTTGGGTGGGGAAGAAGAAAAGAAGGCCGATGGAAGTAGAAGTGAGTAAAAGGAGATGTTGCTGTCACCCAGGGTCAGAAAGTAGGAGTAGGGAAGCCAAATGTGGCTGAGGATGCGCCCAGACTGTCCGGGGGAGGTTTGGTGTGCTGACATGGATTGGATACGCACAAGGGCCGACGGACTTTGCCGTGTGCGGTATCGAGGGGAAACACCCACCACGCTACCAACATCACCACCACCACTAACAACAACACCATCACCAATACCCACAGCCATTGCCATCACCCGTCCACTCGCTTGTAGGGCGCCCGTTCAGCACCAGCAGCTTCAGCTTTGTGTGTCGTTTTGCGCCCATGCGACCACCACCGCCGCCCTGCTGCCTCGCCCTATCCTCTGTTTCTCTGCCCAACGTCACCACCCACGCCAATTGAATATCACCTCGACCGTGTGGTGAAGGCACCCCGCCACTGTCACCACCATGTCTTTCTTCGGCTTCGACACCACCCTGCCGCGAGACCAAGGCCATTCGTCCAATGCCCCCGGTTTCGGTCAGCACGATGCCTTTGCTGCCCTCGGCGGCGGGGCAGCCGATGACGATGTGTATGTCGCCCTCGACGCCCGCCACGGCTCCTGCTCACTCCTCATAGTATCGAATTCGACGACACCTACGACGGCCTAGGCGACCAGCTCGACGACGATGCCGACGAGCGCAACGACGACACGTTCGGTGATGGCCCCGCCACCCAGCAGTCGGTGGGCAAGCACTTTGACTTTGCTGGCCAGACTTCCATGGTCGCCGGCACTATCCAAGAGGAGCAGATGCTTTTCCATGCTCGTCAACACGTCCCCCAGCAACATCAACAGCAACAACATCACCAACAGCAACAGCACCAGCAGTACCAGCAGTACCAGCAGAGGCCCCCCGTCCCCCAAGCCTCCAAGCCCAACCGGTCCGGTTATGAAAGCTACAAAGATCCCGAGTACATTCCTCAGCTCGAGGCGCGTGCCGACATCTGGGGCCTCAAGCCAAAGCTGCCCGCTGCCCAGCGCCAGCCCTCGCCTCAGCCTCCCGCTGCTGCCCAGCTGCCCGCACCGACCAGAAAGGTCATGAGCATGGAGGAGGTCGAGGCCATGATGCGCGCCCAGTCCTCGAACAATGAGGCCAGAGCTACCCCGCCGCTCCAGCAGCCACCGCCTCAGGCCTTCCCAGGCTATCCTCAGCAACAGTACCAGCAGCAGCCTCAGTTCTCTCAGGGTCAGCCACAGTATCCCGGCATGCCTGGCCACATGGCACCGCAGATCCTGCAGAGACCCCAGCAACAGCAGGGCATGCCGCAAAGACACCAACAGCAGCTTCGTGCCGAGCTGCCAGATCAGCCCGTCCAGCCTCAATCGACCCAGCAGCCCACCATTCTCCAGCGACAGCGACCCCAAGCAAACGAGCCTGGCACCCAGCAGAACCACATCCAAGGTTCACCCGCGCAGCCGCGACAAATTTTGCAGAACCCCAACCGTCTTTCAGGCCAGGGGCAGCCTATACAACCCGGCCCACAGGCTCCCCCAGCGCATCGCGGCCAGCCAGGAGCTCACAACAGGGGTCCCTCGTTTCCTGGAATGGTCATCACTCACCCTGAGCAGCTCCTCCAACTATCCGAGGCTGAGCGTGCGGCTTTCCTCGAAGAAGACGCGAAGCGAGCGAAGCGGAACCACAAAATTGCACTGTTGGCAAAGGATAATGGCCTTATGACGCCCCAAGATAAGAACTTCATTACTCGTATTCAGTTGCAGCAGCTGATGACCGCGACTGGAAACCTCGAAGAAAGAGGCCCTGAAGCTGCCATTGCCGAGGACTTCTACTACCAAGTCTTCAGCCAGATTCGGGGTGCTCCGCGCCACAACCCCCAGCAGCCAGCAAGCCAGTTTGCTCAGACCTATCTCTTCCAGACCAACAACCGGTTTGGCGCCCGTCGCCATGGCCGTGGAGGTGACAACCATATGCAGCGCATGGAGCAACAGATTCAGCGTGCAGTTGAGGCCGCTAAAGCACGACCAAAAGCCAAGCAACTGGTCGTCGAAGGCAGTCTGGGAAAAATTGCATTTAGCAATTCAAAGACACCGCGACCGCTACTTAACCTCAAGCGACCCGAGACCAACGACAAGCTTCCAAAGCACCACAAGTCCTCCATTGCAGATCGCAAAGAAGCCCTTCGCAACATCGAGGCTGTATACAAGACGTTGATGCAGATGGAAGACCATGAACGCGCCATGCCGATGCCAATTCAGGAGAACAGCCCTCCTGAAGCGATCCAAGCACACATGGAGTGGCGATCGCGCATCGAGACTCTACACGAGCAGCTGTGGCTCAATACTAAGATCATGGAGCCCATCAACCCCAAGTATGTTGTACACCGCAAACAAGCTGCTTCTCCTGCTAACATGTCCAGTACAACCCACCCCTTCATTTCCATCCTTTCACATGCCAAGGGCAAGAAGGTGGTGCCACGCCTCTTCCGCCACATCAACGAGCAGGAGCGCATCACAGTGGTGACGATGATTGTCGTCCACCTTGACGCGCTCTCGGTAGTGGGCCATGCCATTGCCACACCCGAAGAGCCTCTGAGTGCAGCGATTCGGGAAGAAGTAGATCTCTTTTCCCAGACGGTCATGTCGCCCATCCATGCGCATATTTCCGACGCGCCATTGAACATCGTCATTGGTCTTCTTGGCCTTGTTCTAGACCGCACCAACCTCCACGTAGTGGCCCGCAGCAGGATCGGCCTTACTCTTCTGACGTTCCTCATTTCCCGTGCCGAACTACTCAAACAATCGGCCCCAGAGATGGTGACCGACTGGCAGCAATGGACTGTACTTTACAATCGTTTGTTTGACGTTATCGAACCCGTGCTTCCTTATCTGTTCCCAGGAAGTATCAACGATACCGACGACATGTACATCTGGCAGTTCTTGGCCGCAATGGGTGTAGGAGCCAGCCCCGAGCAACAGCAGAGGCTTGTACTCGGGGTCAAGGACCGTGTTATGGAAACAGTCTCTGTTAGTAAGGCTCTGCCACCTGACATGGCCAGCGCTCGAACGGCAAACGTCAACCTGTTCATGAGGGCCATTGGGCTGGATGTGGAGCTTCTTGGATGAAGGGATGAAGTACCAATGTTTGAGACACACTATGGCCGTTGGAGCACCGCCTTTTGCGCAATGTGACAGACGGCTATCGGAGGCACGACGTGGAGTGAGCGGCTGGGCCGTGGGCGCACGATGCGTCTAAAGGCTTGAAGGTAACTAGGACGGACAAATTAAGCAGAGCGGGAGGTTGAAAAACTGGCAGCAGATGAGACTGCCAGGGGTTGGCATGTTCTAGCACCCGTCATTGTTGATATGAAAGGGGAACACTCGCAGCGGGGTGCGAGGATGAAGGAACTATGTCAAGCCACGATCATAGAGAAAAGCGCTGTTATTGAATATATGAATACATGCATTGATTTCATGCAAACGCCTTCCCGCCTGTCATAGCAGTGTAGAGCCCTGACATTGCTAGACGCGACCGTGCGCTTGCGAGCTGGTCCCGCTCATTGCTTTCTCTTACCGTGTCAATGTGCTTTTTTTTCTTCGTCTAGCTCCACATGTGCCCACGCTCCCCTGAACGTCATTCCATGTGGAGCTAGCGTATGCCTCGAGCCATAGACATACGAAGTACAATTCTTGGTAGTCACACTCAGCTGCAGCCACTGCCATGGTGCGAATTCCGGTCCCATGGGAAAGTGAGTTGAAATTGGGAAAAGCAAAAACAAGGACACATGGGGACATGAGGACACGCCCCTTCGGCTTCGGACTTGGATATGGCGCCCTGGAGGATGGACTGCACTTCGGCAATGTTCCCAAACTGTTCATCTGTGTTGAAGAGTGGCGCCATGCCATGACCAAGCATTGTTTTCAACACGAAGAGCGTTTGGAAAAGCAGGGTGGAAACACGACATGGAGTGCCTCGGCACGGCAGCTAAGCTTCGCCGCGGATAGCTGTGTGACGACACAGACACTGGAGCGCCGCTGGCAGAGTGAACCGGCCGCTGTATCTCGTCGAGTTGCGGGTTGGCGGCCCCTTGGTTTCATCGGAGCGAAATCGCCCAGTTAGCTTGTCTGGCCTTGGCATTGTGAAACACTTTGCTTTGCCAACGACAATGCGTCAGCTTCACACTCATACCAGCCATGATATGCATGCGCGTCAGCACCTTCTTGCGACCCTTTCGGAAGACGTTCAAATAAAGGATTTGTAAAAGCAGACAAGTAAAAAGTATGACTGTCGTTTGCAGACAGTGGGCTAACAAGTATGACGACTACCTACGTACGGTTTGCAACTCCGCAGCATCGCCAAGGAGCGGATTCTTGTGTCTGGCGTTTGCAATTGCTACGCCACTGAAACGTACCTGAGTGCAGCCCACTTCGCTCTCTTGCTCCACAGTACTAACCGACATGGCGTTGGACGCGTAACGATGCCATTTCCCCCCCTTATCGATACATACCCCATGAGGCTCTAGACGCTCCCTCGCCACTGAGCTCGCGCCGGCTCGACCCACATGGCTTCGTTTGGCTGTTCCGTGGCTGACGAGGCGTGGTTGGAGCCAATGGGCCTAACAACCTGACAGGAACTAGACGCCGCGTTCCCCATGCATCTCCGTCAATGCAGTACGCATAACGTTTTGTCTGAAGCCGCGTGGATCTCCATCTGGTCTTGAGTGCTGGCTTAGCGCTACCAAATATTTTATCTTGCGGCGCCATATGATCGGTTTGGGGGTTGCAGTTTCATCTTCTCTCATGTTTGATCGCTGCTACATGGTTGCTTGAGGCAATATTCCTTCTTTAAAGCTACACTTCTCGCACACTCATTCAACGTCCATCCTCCAAGGCTAGGCCTCTGTTCTGTTTCTTTGAGAGGAAGTGGTGTTTGGTTTCATCGCTTTCCTTCTTTTCTTTCCTTCATCCCTCATTTTCCTCTTCTTTCTCAATCGATAGATTCTTTCTGTCAGGCTGCCGGTCAGCATTCGCCCAAGATGCCTTCACTACAATTCCTTCTTTTTGTCGCTCTTTTGGCCGCCGTCGTGCTAGCCGCCCCTGCCCCTTCGAGCAAGAGGGGTCTTGAGAAACGTACATTCAAGGTTCCCAGGCAGTTGAACAGGGCCCACCCAACTGGACCCAATGGCGCTGCTGCTATGAGGAAGGTGTTCCGCAAGTACAACTTCAAGACAAAAGAAGAGTTCATGGTCAAGGATGGCTTCATCTCCTTCTCCAAACAAGCCCAGGACAATGCGAATGCGAATGCCACTGCCACTGCTGCTGCTGCCACTGGCGGTAACAAAACTGGAACGGTTGCCGCCAATCCCGGAGAGAACGCTGCTTTGTTCCTGTCACCCGTCGATATCGGCGGACAGACCCTCAACTTGGACTTTGATTCTGGCTCCTCTGACCTGTAAGTTTGTTTTTGTTCCCTGATATCACGCATTGTGTACTAACTGGTAATGCACAGCTGGTGTTTTAGCACTGGACTTGACCCTCAACTCATTGGCCAGCATACTGCCTATGATCCTGCCAAGTCGACTTCGTTCAAGAAGGTGAATGGTGCTCAGTGGAAGATTAGCTACGGCGATGGCTCTGGTGCTGCTGGCGTGGTTGGAACCGACACCGTCACCATTGGTGGCGTTACTGTTGAGAACCAGGCTGTCGAGCTCGCTACCCAGGTTTCCCAGTCATTTGTTCAGGACACTAACACTGATGGGCTTGTCGGTCTTGCCTTCTCAAAGCTTAACACGAGTAAGTCGACCGTTTTTCCAAACAAAGTAACTTTTACTGACAATGAGATAGTCAACGATGGCACTAAGAAGACGCCTCAGAAAACCTTCTTTGACAACGTCATGAACAAATTGGACTTGCCTGTCTTCACTGCCGATCTCGACCCGGATGGCACTGGTGTTTATGAGTTTGGCAAGATTGATGCCAGCAAGTTTGAGGGCCAGATGGCCTGGGTCCCCGTCAAGGCCGAGAGTGGATTCTGGCAGTTTGGCTCTACCAAGTTCGCTGTCGGCGACCAGTTGTTCGACAACCCACAGGGCTCTGACGCCATCGCCGACACTGGTACCTCGCTTCTTCTTGTCGATCAGCAGGTCGCTGAAGCGTACTACTCGCAAGTCAAGGGCGCTCAGCTCAACGCTCAAGCTGGTGGTTTCATCTTCCCATGTGCTGCTAAGCTGCCCGACATGAGCGTTGCGATTGGTGATTCGTACATGGCCAAGGTTCCCGGTAAACAGCTTGTTTTCGCACCAGTTGATCAGGCAAACACGACTTGCTTCGGTGGTCTACAGGGCAACCAGGGCTCGGGCTTGCAGATTTATGGCGACACCCTGTTCAGGTCGCAATTTGTTGCCTTTAACGGAGGCAACCAGTCGCTCGGTTTTGGCCAGAAGCCAGGCGTTCAGTAAGCGCGCGTAATTGCAATGAGCCTACACCTACAGTATGGGGAAGTGAGTGATACTGGGTTGTAAATACTTAAAAATCCTTTGCACATTCATTTGCAAACATATCCAACGGCCTACAGTACAGCCAAGGCTGAACATACCAAAAAATTAATTGTATGATAACTGTGATCGCTTCTCGTCTGGTCTCTAGTTTTGTGATTTGTATTCGTCTTGGTTCTTCGGCTGTCATTGCCACGTGGAGACTCTAGTGAGAGGAAATGGGGAAGGCGCGATCCTCAATCCAACATTTGATATTTGCTTCACCGTCCCCAGACGCTAGACCGAACATCTTCATAATCACTCACTTGGGTTCCAGTGCACAACACAATGCCTGCGGCTACAATGGACCTGCAACTCGACCTGGATCCCGCCAGCCAAGAAGACGAACTCAGCCCTCTCGAATACGCACGAGGGCAAGGCCTCTGCGTAGACTACACAACCGAACCAGTGCCCTTTGTGCGTTCTGATATACACTCAAATGCAGCATTTGACGAGGATCTCTGCAATCTCTCTAGTTCACCTATTACTGATGCGGCCTTGGCACTAACCAGGGAACGGCTTGCGGTAAGCAGAGAGACAGCACTACTGCTCAAAGCCGTCTACACTCTTCGAGAACCGTCTACAGTCGACCATTTACAGAGTCGCAGAAGAAGCTGGATCCTCGGTCTAAAGCAAGAGCTTCCGGTGCTCCAGTCAGACCATGATCTTGACCTGTTGAGTTTTGCAAGTGCGACATTGCCCGAATTCAAAAATCCGAGAATCTCACTTGAAACAGTCATTGAACAAAATGATGACGGTTTTGCATGGCCTACCAAATATCTCATATATCCCAAGCAGTGCGACGCGCAGATTAAAGCCGAGAAGCTTATTATCTCAAAGAACGTACTCCTGTACCTACAAGAAGCTGTCCGCGACCCATATGTTGTAGAGGATAGCGATGCGCTGAAAGCTGAAAATTCAATGTACAAGCCGGTAATTAGGGAAAACGAAAGCCTTTTGTGTGTACTTACTGAACAACCTACGTAGGATTTGGTGGTTCGGCCAATCACACCTCCCTTACTCCCGCTTTCTCCGTTACAGGTGCCCTACATACCTTCATCACCCGCAAATCATGTACCACTTGCATCGGATAGCAGTGACTCGGTTCGTGCAGAGGCACTTGAACTACAAAATCAGATCATGGCCGCGGATTCCCTTACGCGGAAAGAGTCAGACAGTAGCGACTCAATGCTTCTCGATGTGATCCATCCGTCACTGTTTAGCCCATTGTCTGCGGCATGTGCAATGCTTCCTTCAAAGCGCAGAATTGAAGACTTGAAGGTAGAAGGACCGTTAACACCGCCAATATTTTCTACCTCGCCGATGAAGAAGCCCAAATCAGTCTCCTTTGCCGCAACGGTGGATGAGTATATTTCATATGAACCGTGGGGACAGGATAAAGCCAATGTTGATGATGAGGCCACCAGTGAAGACTTTGAGTTCTTCACGGAAATTGAGCCACTAGCTGAAAAGGCGGAAAGTCTTGTCAAGAACGAGCGACTATCTGACGCGGATACGACTGCGCGTGTGGATGCTCCGGATATGGACTTCTCGCTACCTGTGGCGCCCTGGGTTGAGTATAGTCAACGAACCCGAGGCAAGCACAAGTCCAATGGAACTGAACTTGAAGCTCAGATGCAGTTTCTACGACGGATCAAACGCGAGGACCTGAAATCCATGGCATCATGGCATGGAATGTCAGTCCCGGAGAGGGAGATGCAATGGAGTTTCTTGACAACAAAATTCTCAACTCTCAAGTTACAAGAGACACTTCATGGCAAATCCGAAATGGAAAAGATTTTGACCGAGGCCAGATCAGGTAACATTGCGACCAGCTCAGCGCAGGTATGGAAGCGCGATGGGTTGAGAATTTTTGATGAAGATGAAGAGGACGAATTAGAACCAACGCTTGGTGAGAATATTCAAGATGTAGAAGCCTTAGTGCGGAAGCGCAAGCTGGAGATTGAGGAAGAGAATTTAGAAAAACATAACAAACGGAAAGTGTCAAAGCCCCCTCCTCCAGCCAGCTTGCGAACGAAGACTCATAATGTTCACCATCAAATGCCACAAGCACGGAGTTCGCGGCCGGAGTCGATGCAGATCACAGCCGAAAGGGGTGGAGAGCTTATGTTCAGCGGCTTTTCTGCTGCAAGTGCTCTTCATAGGTTTTTAGAGACGCGTGGAAAGGCTGTTGGGCCTATGAGGCTTGGCATCATTGAGAAGCCTATTCTGAGCAACTGTACCCGGCCAGCATATTCATCAAATGACCATACCGTTACGATACCAATTGGGCACCCGATATATGAGGTGCACAAGGCAAGTTGTAGAGACGAAGATAACATAACCCCGACGAGACCTCTACTCTCGCTTCCTGACATCCCGGTCGACCTCAAGCCATGTTCAGTGATTGTCTCCTCAAAGTTCCTGCAGCAAAGAGGTCTGCTGAGGCAAGTTGAACAGTTGTTTCCGAGAGCTGAGATGGTGTACCGAGACTACGCTCTGCCGCACTCACCAGCCAACGAGGCCGACATAGTCATTTCACCATCCACCGGTTTGGTTCTCTTTTCTTTGCAGCAAGTTAAGCAGCGTGCCCTTCCTGGCCAACCTGAAAGGTCCTTAATAAAGGAATGTATGGCCACTCTCCAATTGCGGTACGAGAGACTGATCGTTTTGATTAGTGAGGGGCTGAGCCGTGAGTTGGAAGAGCTAGGATCAGGTCGGCCAGAGGACCCACGCGATAGGGAGGCAACGAAAGCAGTTGAAAACTCTGCTGCCCAGATGGAGGGAGAGGTGGTAGTACAGTACATTTCCGGAGGCGAAAAGGCACTCGCGCGCGCCATGGTGATAGAAATGGGGAAATATGGGCTGCCGTACGGCTCAGCGGATATTGGTGACATCAAGCCGATAGCTGAAGAGACAACTGTAAGTACTGCGACCATCTTAGACAATACAGCATCTGACTCTTTTTGACTAGCACGAAGTCTTCCTCCGCCGTACAGGTCTAAATCCATTCGCGGCTCAAGCTATCGTCGCATTGCTGAAGAAGCCAGTGACCCTAGAGGTCCCACCCTGCCCAAGCTCATCCTTTCCAGTCGAGTCGAAGAAGATAGCCGTAAAGGGCCTTTGTCGCTTCCTGACTATGAGCGCGAAGGAGAGAATACACTCGTTTCAGGCTTTGATGGGTGGAAACAGGGTACTGAACGGCGTCAATGGTAGACTAGACCAGGAATGGATCAGCGCGGCTCATGGATTTAGAATGTAACGCAGCTCGACTCTGTAGGGCGTGGCAAAGACAATGCCAGATGTATAGACCTAAAGCATCACGAGACTTCTGCAATTTAACAAAGACTACGTAAGTAAATGTTAGATAAATGTGGGGCGAAGCTTGGACCCGCCGTGACGCAGAACACGAAATATCTCGAAGGCGCCCATGCCCATCCATGGCTCTTTTATGAACAAAGCTGTACGCTCGGCTCGCAGCCTGACTGCCACCCAAGAGACCTCTGGTGCTTGATCGCGTCCTATGTGGCATTCACAATGTCTTCTCCCGTAGGCATAATAATCTCCGGCCGCCCCGTTATCACGGAACCTTCTTCAGTGATCTCGCCTACCCAGTCTGCATTCCAGATTCCCTCGCAGCCTTCCTTCTCCCACATCGTCGTCTTCCTTCTCCCCGGCGTCGCATTACCAGATGGTACTGCTGCTGCTGTGTACGCGCAGCTTCCTGGCTCAACCGATTTCAAACTCCTTGGCGCAATCGCAAACGAAAAGCCCAGTGCGATCTTCAAGGTCAACACCAAGGCTGGGGAGCCCGTCGGAGGCGGCTTAGGCAGCGATGACGCCATGATAGACGAGGGAGTATCCATGGAAGCGACAACTGGAAATAGTGCGCCACTGGCCCTTGGTATAAGCCTCGAGCCCGCACAACAAGTCGCCGCTGCGATAGAGCAAAACAAAGCCCAAGGTGCTGCGGCTTCGACATCAACGGGTGCGATTCAGGGCAATGAGTTGGTGGTGCGAGGGCAGAGGAGCGTCGAGACAAAGGTCCTTGCACAGAGAATCATCAAGAACTGTTACGACTTTTTGACGAGCTGGGGGACGGGGGATACTGTACCGCTCAAGGCTTTCCAAGCCTGGTGGACGAAATTCGAGGGAAAGATTGAGAGAGATCCAGGGTTTTTGGAGCGGAGCGATGGTGGCTGAGGATTTGGAGATACCAACAATATCACGGACATGGCTGCATGGCCAGTGGATGCTATCAACATTCGACATACCCACCCATATACGAAATAACACCCTAGGCGGGGCTTTGAAGCTTTTTCAAAACGCCTTGTTCACACCATCCCAATTTGGCTCAGCAAGCCACGCCGTGTACATCGCATGAGGCCACGAAACTTTGGGCGCCTTCCCGGGATCTGCCTTTGCCTGTTCGACGACTGCGTCTCCAAGCACCTTCTCGATCTCTGCTCGCTCGTGCTGTGCTTCTAGCCTCTCTCTCATTGACTCGAGAATCTTCCACTCTGCAGTGTCTCTTCCAAAGTCCGTAACTACCGCTATTCGCACGATTCTCGAGAGCTCGCCGATCCGTTCCGCGATACCAGGAGATGTGTGGCACGCAATAGCGGTCCACACACAATGCGCATCCGTCTCACTAACACCGAAACTTGAGAGGTGTTTGACTGCTGCATCCGCACCTTCGACTTCAAACCGTTGTGGGCCGTTGCATTCTTGCGTAGTACCAATGTCATGGAGGATACACGCGGTAAACAGTAGGTCGCGCTGGTGCGGATCGGTGAAATACTTTGAACTTGTGTGCTTGGCTATTTCATCTGCGTACTTGAACACCCTGATACTGTGATTGAGAATCGATGGGTGTAGGGTGCTGGCAGCAAGTGTGTAGGCACCTCTCGATATAGACGTATCCAATGGTGCTTCAAAGGGATAGTCGTTGGGCTTGGCGTTGCTATCTCGAGCGAATGCAGTGGCAAGCTGAGAAGGTGGGCACATAGCTTTTTGTGATGATAGAAAAGGGCTTTGTATAATTTTATAAATATTGCACCACGAAAAAGTGCCTTTCAAGATTCGGCGGGATTTGAAAGTTCTGTTATACAATATCAGGTGCGCCCTACTGTCATTAAGTTCCTGTTTTGGCAAAGCGTGAGCAAGCGGGCACGGCTGTGACATGCAGTTTTCACTACATGCTGACAGGTGAAGTTGCTCGACATGTTTGATACACAGTGGCTTACTTGGACTTATCGAGTTTTACTGCCCAGTTCGACATGCTCATGCATAGTACGTCGACCGTTGATCGCATCGAGCTGCCTCTCCGAATGTCCCGGACATTTCTCTAGTGCGGGCCGATGCCGGCACTTCACCAGGCCCACACCTGTTACCACAACACCAGTGGAGCAGATTCTGACACATAGAAAACAAGACTGTCGCTATAGAGCGACACCAATGACTAACAACACTATGGATACAGTTTATGCATTTTGCCCATCTGCACTTGGTATTTCCTGATGAGGTCTTCTAGGAACCGGAGAAAACGGATCATGGCACTGAAGTCCCACTGATAAGCGCCACAGCACCAGGACATTTCCGGTCAATCCGTAAAGCCAAGGACTTGTACATAATAGCGACTCGTAGTATTTCCTCGAGATACTCGATATGGACATGCCAAGGCGAAATGACAACCATAGGTTGCCTCTTAGCTCGAACATGGATTAAGATAGGCGCGCCGTGGAGATAGGCGCGTCGAGAGTTTGCTGATAGCGGAGTTGACAAATGCACGTGGTGCAACGATAGTATGTGGGAGTATATAAGTCAACTCTGCAATGCTGAACAGAGCATTCAACGCTTCAAATCATAGCCGCTTTTGGATTGGCAAGATGAAGGTCTTTACCCAGCTTCTCCCAATCTTCACATCTGTGGCTCTCGCGTCACCCGTCGATCTCGCTCAATCAGACCTACATAGATTGTTTGTACGCCAGGATATCAAGACACCAATCAATGCCTCTCTACCAAATGTCACCATCTTCGCAACCGGAGGGACAATCGCCTCTCAAGGCAGCACAAACACACAAACAACCGGCTACTCGATTGGCCTAGGAGTCCAGCAACTAGTCGATGCAGTGCCAGAATTGCTCAACATCTCCAACATTGCCGGATACCAGGCCTCCAACGTACCTTCTGGAAATGTCAACCAAACAATCAGCTTGAACCTTGCGCATATGATCAACAAAGAGCTGGCAAAAGACGACATCTCGGGCGTTGTCGTCACACATGGCACCGACACCCTCGAGGAAACCGCCTTCTTCCTCCAAAGCACCGTCAACTCGACCAAGCCCATCATCGTAGTCGGAGCCATGAGACCCGCCACAGCACTGAGTGCCGACGGCCCACTCAACCTTTACCAAGCCGTCAAGCTCGCCGCATCCCCTGCTGGACGCAACCGCGGCACCATGATTGTTCTCAACGACCGCATCGGCTCCGCCTTCTACACCACAAAGATGAACGCAAACACGCTCGACACCTTCTACTCGACCGAAGCCGGCCAGCTCGGCGTCTTCATCAACCAAGTCCCCTACTTCTTCTACCACCCCACCGAGCCCGTGGGCCGCGTCGTCTTCGACGTCTCCAACGCCACCCATCTGCCGCCTGTACCCATCCTGTACGCTCACCAGGACATGCTGCCTGACCTGTTCGACGCAAGCTACCAAGCCGGCGCAAAGGGTATCGTCTATGCGGGCGTGGGAGCCGGCGGCATGTCGGACATTGCAAAGACAGACGCACAGGCGCTGTACAATGCTACGGGTCTTCCTATCGTTGCCAGCCACAGGAGCGCAGACGGTATGGTGCCACCGCCCAATGCAGGCGATACCGACTTTACCATTCCAAGTGGATTCTATAATCCTCAGAAATCCAGGATTCTGCTGCAGTTGGCGCTCACGCTGGGGTGGGGTGAAGCCCAGATTAGGGAGGCGTTTGCAAAGAGTTATCCTATGCCTTAAAAAGAGATAGATATATAGATAGATAGACAGATAGATAAAGCATCTACATGTGTAGACATACAATTATATGTAATTACGTATTTCTCAACATGACTGAACGATCCCCACCCCTATGCGAAAGTAAAACATGGCAAAACTAGACAAACTAAAGCCCGTTTTATGAATGCACAGCCATATTTACACCAAACAAAACCCAAAACAGCGTATCAAAAGGAAAAAAAAAGCCAATCTCCCAATACTTGCGCAACTCTCACATGTCTATGCTCCACTACCAACACTTCCCTGACTGTTTTCTCGTCGCGGCCCACCTTCCATGCCCTCAAAAGCACTACCTCGCCTGCCCATGTTGAACATGCTTCCCTCGCTACCCTGCCTTCTCCCGGCTATGCCACTAGGCCCGCCAAACGTGCTACTCAGCGTCCACCCTCCAGCTGCTGGGCTAGCATCCCTGATGCTGATGGCCGGGGGCAATCCCAGACTCGGTATCTTGTCCTCTCCTACCGGTAAGATGCGTGGTGAAGGGGACGGGGCGTGACGCAGGCCTTCGGCGTAAAAGGCGGAGAGAAGAGAGGCATTGGAGCAGAAGGCCTCCACTTCGTCCTTGACTTGTTCTGGAGTCATCGTGGTGGCACCCACAAGAGGCGGTGCATTGGCCGCTGACGATCTATATTCATGATTGGTGAGTGCTGTGTGTAAGAGACTGGCGTCCTGTACAGGTCGAGCCAGAGGACTGGAGAATGGGCTACGGTGCGGATTACCACGCTCTACCGCTGGCGTCGACGGCATGCGACTGCTTTGACTGCCGTCCGTCGTTGCTTTCTTATGTTCGTATGGATCAACTGGCCGAATTCTGCTGTTATCTTTGGCGCGGTTGTGCGCCAGACGGTTCGCTAGCAGCAGAAAGTTTCCTTCATCAGTGATCTGAGCGAGCAATCCTCCACTACGATGGATGAACTGCGTGTACTTGTAGTCTGGGTTGCCCCAAGAATATGTTACTTCAACATCGGGCGGAAATGCGCTAGCAGCCTCCATGTCCAAAACAAAGTTCAACTTTCGTAGCAGGGCTTTATGATATACAAACCTGTCAGTCCTGGAGTACTGGGGGGAGAAGCTAGTCGAATCCCACATATTCTCTAGCTGGGTTCTAGGAGGCTGTAATGCGAGCTTCACCAAGTATGGCGATCGGAAGGGGTGGTGATCGACAATGTTTGCTACTTCGGCGATAGGTACTTCCACCAGCTTCAAGCCATACTTCTCAACGCTTGTAGCCCAGGTGACAATGGCATCTTCGATAAGCTTTGCTGTGACATTCATCCAATCAATGCGGATATGGTAACAATTGTCGGGGTTATGTAGAAGATCATAGTGTAGCGAGATGATCTCAGGTCGGTACGAGCGCTTCCTGGGATCTACGTCATACCGCATAACACGGGACATGACAACCTTCCTCTTCGGAGGCTCAGCACGGGTTGGCGTCTTCTCGCCTTCTTTGAGAGACCCGGAGCTTGTAGATGAGGAATCCCCAGTGCTGGGTCGTGACTTGGTGTTCTTCGAGATCAAAGGTGATGTCCGTGGTGCCTCTGAGAGCGGCGTAGAAGGAACAGACCTCTCTGTCTTTCGCATACCAAACCATCCGGTTCGCGGCTCAGTCCGAGGAGCCCTGTATTCTGCTGCAATCTGAAAGAAAAAATTGCCGTCACGGAACGGGTGTCTTCGCTGCACATGCTGGATCAAACCCCTGTGCATCAGTTCATTTCCAAAATCGACAGCTTCATCTCTAGTTTCAATGTCTTTGAAATTCGAGAGAAGCCAGTTAGTAAGATCGAAGCCCAGAAAACAATTGTAGTGCAGTTTTAGATGCCATCGGCGATCAAGCATCTGTATGCCCTTCTCGCCCTGCAGGTCCTCGGCAAGCTTCTTGATGTCGATGCTCGATTTTTGGTATTTCTCTGCATCTGGAAAGACAGAGGTGTGAAACTCGCTGTCTGTATCGTTGAGCAAAGAGTTGTCTAGTCCTGCCGCAACAACTGCCGAGGGATCGCGAGTATGGTATTCAATTGCAAGCGGATTCGGATCTTTCTGTCTTGAAGCAGAAGAGGGCTGGGAACAACGTTCTTCTGGAGATACGAAGCGAAACTTTTGCCATAGTTGCGTGAGCTTCCGGATACCCTCCAAACGTATTTCCTCCTCAGAATCTTCGGTGAGCATTGGGAGCGGCCGCCTGTGTACTGATGGTATTTCTACTGGAATCAAGACGAAGCGAGCTCTCCAAAAACGCAGAATCTCAGAGAATTCATCATGATAGCCGGCCAGGAACGTGTCAATAATGTTCCAGTTATATTCCTTCCGTGGAGGTTGCAAGATGACGTCCCGTGCATCATAGGTGTCTTCAAAAGCCGTACGAATGTAGGGTCTATATGGAAAAGGTGTGTCGATGCCGGCGGACGACTCTAAGGCAGTGGTAGGCTTCCGATTATAGCGTCTCACCTCTACTTCTCCTCCTGCCACACAGACCAATTGATGTATACTATTCCCCACACTCATAAACACGGTGTCTCCATCATTGGACATGTATTCGGGTGCCAAGATGCTGGCGAGAGTCTTCTCTTGTCGTCCCGAGAACTCTGCAACAGAAGAGCCTACGACGATCTGGAACCCGTGAGAAAGACGAAAAGCGATGAGCTCTTTGATTAATGACTCTCTGCTCTTCGGGGCCTCGAGCATCTCATCGTCTTCATTTTGAGTAATCTTGTATGGACTCTCGTTGTATTCCGATGCGACTTGTTCAACAGTAGGGAACCACTCATGCGTCAAAGGGACAGCGGCAGGCGAGCATAACGACCTCCATTTCACAGTACCAGTTCTTAATGTCCTGGGAAAGACATGATGCCAACGTCGATATTGGTTTTTGGTGTTGACGCTACTCTTTTTTGGGTTACATGGATTGACCAAAACTGCCCAGGGCGAGATAGCGCTTGTTGGCGACAAAGTTCGGGGAAAGTCTCTTGCACCTACACTAGAAGACAGATCTGGCTTCGGCCCGACGTGCTCCCCCGTCCCACGCGCACCCGCCAGAAGAAACGTGGAACCAGGATCTCGAACGACGGAACCAGATTGAGAAGGAATAGAGGGTTTGCTGGATCGCATACCTCTAACAGTCTCAACCGAACGGCTAGCGCGGTCAGAGGCAAGCGACTCAGCTGAAGCAGGGCCGACGCGCGATGCGGGTTTGATGGCAATAGGCTGCGAAGCTTTCTCCGTAGAAGTGTGACGAGTACTTGCCAACCTCTCGGCGATAACACCCTTCTGGTTGTTCTCAACAGTCAGCATGGCAGGTTTGACTTTGCCTTGACTGATATCAATAGTGGCATCTCCGAGAGTTGGTTTGGCCGGCGCTGCTTTCCCACCGAAACTCATCTGCCTTAGAAACCAGTTGGAAGGTCTACTCTTCATCTCAGGCTTGCTTGATGCTGCTGTTGCCGAGCCAGTGACTGAAGGGAGACCGGCTCGCCTCGAAGGTGACACTCCTCGGCTTGGTGCTGGAGATTGCTTTGGTGTGGATTGTTTAGACGGACGATGTTTTTGAGAATCCCCAGAGTTGTCTCGTTTGTGCGAGACTGGACGGGCCGTGCCAGTGTTGTGTCTTGCCCAGTTCTTCTGTCGTTGGAGAACGTCAGCACGCGGAATGCCTTCGCCTTTGTAATCAGAAAGTCGATGGGTAGTGCTGCGTGGAGAATGACTTTCTAGCTCTCTTGGCTTGTCACGCATAAGTTGTGGGAAGTTGTTTTCCGGTGGTGGGCGGGCTGTCTTGGGTATTGATGGGGCCCCACTGCGGAATGAGGAGGACAGTTGGAAGCTCCTAGATAGCCTAGGAGAACCACTGGATAGCTGGTCGCTCAGCCTTCGCTGGTGAGCTTGGTGATCCGACATTGGGCTTCTTTCCATTATTGGAGCAAAAACGCCATTGTCATATGCGTCCATCCAGATTTTGTGCGCAGATCGAACTTCATCTAGCTGGTCATTGCTGTACTCTTTGTCGCCTCTTGATGAATAGGAGCCTGTTGCAGCGGTTGATGGCTTGACCATAGGGGCTTTTTTCTGGCCGTCTTCGTCCCGCTCGAACGGCTCACGCAGATGATGTGGATACATTGGATCTTCCTCCAGGTATGGAATAGCAATGTCTCCCAGCTCATTGTCCATGACGCCCATCATTTGGAGCTCAAACAGACGACATCTCAGGGAGAAAATGCGACCTTTCTTGCGCGACTTCTTCACAATCTTATCAGCCTTTCTCGGCTTCGTGAGTTCCAAAACCTCCTCGGATGTGCCAGACCAAAAAGAGATATCGACCCAGTAGGGCATCGCAAATCTCCAATTATCCAAGGCTTCCGCAGGATCGACTGTTGGTACATGTTCCATAGTAGAGGCATGGGAAACGGAGCCAAAGTTAGGCTGACTTTGGCGGGGTGTTTTGTCCTCCTCAGTCCGCGATATGCCTACGGGCGCATGGTGTTTCTCTTGTTCAGCCTTCAAGTCAGATATCGAACGAGGCGTTTGATACTTGAACAAAGGCACGGAATGAAGTGGCATTGGCGAGAGACACACTAAATCAATACCAATGCCTGATCCGATGAGTATATCTGTAGTTAGTTTGAGCATATTGTAATCCACCTCGAAAACACCGGTACCAGGGCTGACGACTATGACAGAGATTCCGGTCCGGACAAGGTCACGATCAATGTAGTCTTTGGAAAATTGAGCTGCGGCTAGGTTGATAGCTTCAAGGATGTTGCCTTGACTTGCAGACGATGGCCTTCCAGCGACAACGAATTCAGGCACTGGGCCATCCGGCCCTGTATCGTCTTTGCTGGTAACTTGTTTCACCGGCTTGCGTACAAGTGACACTTCTCGAAGGAACATCCTAAACTCCTTCTTGAGCTGATATAGAATATTAATCCAGTCACCGCTGGCCATGTCGCTGACAACAACTCGATAGTAGTCTCTGAAAGTGCCTGAATGCGAGTCAAAGTGTGTGTCGCTTGTCGTTCCTTCGGGACGATCAGCTACTGGCTCGCCATCGTATTGCATTCGAGTAAAGAGGATGATGGTGACTAGATGTCGCGCGTTGATCCTCAGCCATCTTTTGAACAGATCTGGGAGAAAGCCGCTGACGACTTTGTTGAACATGATCTCGCCGGCACCTTCGGTATCAAAGTCCCACATTTCCCTAGACATTTGAATGAATAGGGTGTAGCGTGCAGACTCGCTGCGAAATATAGGTTTCGACTTGGGCGAGAAGTAGCCCGAGTGGACAGATTGACCGTTGATGTAGATGTGCTTGATAGTGGCTTTGATGGTTCCCATGAACAGCAACCTCTGGCCCCGGTAGACGGTGCGTTTGCTGAGCTCGGAGATTGCCATGCGCCACATATCCGCACGTGCAAGATACTCATCACGGAATACGATTTCTACATGATGGGCTTCATGGAGATCTTCGTCTGCCTCGGTGACCACGACCTGCATCCTATTGCGGAATCCGAATACCTTGGCAATACGCTCGGATATAGAAACCTTGATCGAGTCAGTTGTACCTCCAGACAATCTTAGATGTCACATACCTGTAAGTTTGGGTACTTTGATTTCAAGTCTGGAGGAAGAGACTTTGGGACGAAAACGTAGGCTTTATCCGCGTCAATGTCGCGTCCACCAGGAACCGTCGATCCATTCTCATCGAGCGTTATCGTGTTCGAGTCTCGGGGATGTTTCCTTGGGTGACTATGGATATGCCCGTCTTTGGATGATGCGCCAACCTCTGGTTGCGCGACGTCATGCTGCGTGCTCTTCAACCCTGCGTGAAAATTGCGAATGGCATTGTCTTCCTGTATGGCCACTATCTGAAGCAAAGAACCGCCCCCAGTCGGCAGTTCAGGAAATTTCTCGCTATTGAATACAATGTCGTCTCTTGAGAAATTATCATCATGTGTCCACAGTGTGCATACTTTCTGCACTCGAGCCTGTTGAGGATTTGACGTGGATTTCGACATGATTATTATCAATGTTGCGGAGGTTGGTTGCTTCGTGCCGGCTCACGGGCATCTCCATGTTACTCATACATACATGCTGAACGTGCGTCGTTCGATTATTCGTGGTAAGCGATTAACAAACAATAGTTCAAGGGCGATATCGCAATCAACGGCGACTGCAGCAACTAGCAATGTGGCTATACATGTGACAACCGTATGTCGCGTCGGAGCCGGCAAGGTACTTACTTACCGAAGGTGTGCACGTGATGCGCACGGACACGCAACACGCGCCTTAGCACATCCTGTTGCGCATCTTCAGAGACGTTGAAACAGCCAGTATATCCACTTCGTAAGCTACTATACAAGTCCGTTAGTAGAACGTAGCGTTTACTTCATAATACCATCACTACTTAGCACAATCGTTTTCTATCTTGAGCAAACGCACACACCTTACTTAGTGTCACGATATCATGGATCTTGCTCATCTGACTGATGTCTTGAAAAGACAGAGCTCCGACGGAACCTCAGCAGTTTTCCATCATATGAGCAAGATCCATAGTATCGTGACAAGCGCCGTCACTCGCCATACATCGTGTGGAACGGGTAAGCGAGGGCGGTATAGCAGTCTTACCTACATAAGAAGCAACTCAAGGAGAGGAGAGGACCAGGGACATACAAAGCCGTGATTTGTCAAGATATCCCCGCCTTCTAACTTAACGGCAACCACGGCGTAAGATTTGGTTTGTCCCACAAGACATAGCCGACAACATTGGTCGATGAACTATTGTGCTGGTACGGTTTTCGGCAGTTCAATGCCCAATAGCGGGATTTACACGACATTTCGTAACAAGAGTGTGACTGCCAGTAGATTGAATCATCGCTGTTATAGGGTATACTGGTTTTGGTATATGTGAGCCGGGTACCTCAAGGATAGGTTACTACAAAAACCAACCCGAGATTCCCTTTCAAGGCTAGATCAACGCACAACATACCGTGTAGTGAGATGTATTATCGTGTATGTGTTCTTCGAGACTGACTTTCCCTTGAGGTACCTCGAACCGTTTTAGATGTCTTAGTGACTAACATCTCTTATTGCTGACCCGAAATCCCCAGAGTCCTGCACTTTAATAAGCGAAGGCGTACACAGCCCGCATTAACCTTCTTGCAACCCTTTCCCCTGGCAGCCTCCCATTATACCGCTGGCAAGGTACTGGGAAAGAATTGATCGCATCCACTGATATATCTGAATCTAGTCGTAGCGGGTCTAATTGAACTATGTATATTAACAGTGCTCTTTTCGTACACAAAAGACTAAATGTTTTTAAGTTTTGCAAGAGAGTGAAATACAAATGTACCTCTCGTCGGATCATCACCACTTCTTTTTGTCCCAACATCCTACCTTCTAAACTTTTTATCCAGCTGAATCTACGCAACAATAAAGTTTCTTCCTATTCTTGTCATTACTACACTAGCTGCCTCTGTATCGGCGGCCAGTATACGATGCTACGCTGTCTAAGAAAATTTGACGTGTTTTGGGACTGTCGAATTCGACGTAAGTAATACTAGAGTCCATACTAAGAAATCGTTCCAGATGCAAAATCGTCAGAGGTTTGCAAGGAATTTTCAGAGAGAGAAAGCTGAATGCCGACCTGTATGAAAGCTTATCAATTAACAAATATATGCGTACAGGGTACGTCTGAATACTGTTGCACCTGAAAGACCAAGCCAGGAGAAGTTCGCAGCGAAGGAGACAGATCCGCCTAGGTATCAAGACACATGGACAACTAAGCATGTTGGACTAGGCCATGGGTTTAGCCGCATGTTACGAATTCAATTTAGGGCTTTTGTCGCAAAAAGAAATATAGGGAATGATGTTCTGAGAGGCTCTACCGTGCTTCGCTGAATGTGGAATCCAATGTTTAGAGTTTATATCATTTAGTTGGCTAAGAAGTTCTTAACTTGATGGCAGCATCAAGACCCCTCCCCAGCACTATAACGTCCTCGCCCACCTCGCTTTTCGGAGTCGTCTCCGACAAGACAAGGGAGTTATTTCCTTAGTAATACTAGAATATTTAGAAAAAGTAGATTTTGATATATTCTCAACTTATCTACATGGTATATCTGTACTAAGAGGAGAAATAGAGCGAACCCGAAAACGCGACAACGACTGCCTACAATAGTTGTCTTGAAACCTGGTAACCTATCTGGTTTGCAAAGATTTCTTTATCCATCTACATCCTATATATAAACATCGTATGATATTATCGTTCTTCCCAGTTCTAAACCTTCTCTACTCTCACCCTCATCTCTCCCAAATCTTCGCCCTCAACGCTCTCCTGCCCGTCCCTGACAAACTTTTCGATTGCCCCCTCAATCTCGTCTGTGCCGTCAACAAAATCAAGCCAGCCCCTCAGTCCGTCCTTTTCCAAGGCCTTGACGAGAACCTCGGCAACCGTTGCACGGCTTACTTTTCCCCCCGCCCCGATTCTGCCCATCTTCACCTTGCCTGCCGGCTCCTCTGTCAGCGTACCGGGCCGCAGGCTAATACCACAGAAGCGCTGATTAGCTGGTATGCCGTCCTTCTCTTCCTTTGCTAGGCGGTCGTTGGACAAGATGGTGAGAACTTCATCAGCCGCAACCTTGGCCTTGTAGTAGTTTGGCAATATCTCGTTATTGACCTTCTGTGCAGATGCCCAATCCTCGTCGCTCCACCAAGGCGCGCGGCCACGGCGGGAGGAGAGGTAAGACACTGTTAGGGATTTCTTGACAGAAGGCGTATGGATGCTGGCTTTTGTAAACGCAATAGCTGCGTCGCGGTCGACTGTGAAGGTCATTTCTGCGCCTCCTTTCCCCCCAGCGCCTATCGCATTGTTAATAGAGAAGAATACGTTCATATATTTTGAAAGTCTTGGTATGGCTCAGCTGGTAGCATCTGCTGATACATACGTATATCACTCAAGAGATCCACGTACCAGCACTCCAAACAACCCAATCAGGCTTCACCTGATCCAAAATACTTTTCGCATCTTTCTCACTTTGGACGTCTGCCACGCTACTGACGAGCACACTCAGCTTTCCCGGCTGACCCTGTCCCAATTTCTCAATAGCCGGTTGCTGCGAAGCCGTGCGAATCATGCTTGTCACGTTCCACGACTTGGCTAAGAGGAGAGGAGTGAGAAGCTGAGCTACCTTGCCGTGACCGCCGATGAGGAGGATATTGTGTGCCATTGTATACGTGGCTAGTCGAAGAGGACAACGTCGGACTGAATAAAATTATGCCAGTTATCAAGAAGGCCGTAAGAGATAATCTGTATATCACAGAACGGTTTGCTTAGAAATGTGAGAATGAAGTCATATATGTAGCAGCGTCATGTCTACTCTTGTTTAGTCCGGTGCTGATTCAATTTCTGAGATGACGTCGTTAGCGCTGCAAGTCTCCGAGTATGCACCGACAAACTGAATGTGTTGGGCGTTATGAACTTTTAACACCAACTATTTCGGCTCGGACCCGCAATGCACATAAGATCATCATGTCTCAAGAATGGGACTGGGCTTTGAGTGAACATGTTTTTATTTCAACTTTTGTGTCGCTTCAAGGCACATTACGGATTTAGCAAATGTTTGTTGCCAGTGCTAGGTGGCTCTGAAAAGGAGACAAAGAGAAACAAACAGCATGTCGAGAAAGTTTCTATGGAAGAGTGAGATAAGGAAAAAAGAGCCTTGAGTAATACAATGGCCGACGCGAGGATCATCAAGCGCCAGGAATAAAGGGACATGGGTATTTGCGATGTGGTAGAGCCCATAGGACTGAAAACGCCTGTGACGCCGCTGAATGCTTGAGATATACAATGTTTGTAATGAGTCCATTATTATACCCTTGTCCCGAAACATCAAGGGACTTCGAGCGAGATGTGTATGTATGTAGGTTTTGGGGCGTAGGAAAGGATTAGACCCTATGTGCCAGGACCAGTTGGCTTAGACTGTTCGTCGGCATGTCCAGAGAAAGGTCCTACTTTGAAATCGGGCGTCGTTTCCGCGTTCTGACTAGGAGGACCATGGTACTCACTCGCGTCAGGGGCGAGGATGCGATCAGTCGACTTGGTGTCGGGGTGGACTTCAATGCCATCTTGAGCTTCGAGATCTTGCTTAGTAGCATTCCGGCTGAACTTGATGGAGTCGTTGTCGCCATTGCTGCGGTCAATCGGTGACCAGCCCGCAACACTGCCTGCAACGATGCCAGCCATGACGGTCGCTGGGCCAAAAGCAGAATTGGAACGAGACCTAGTGCGACGACGGCTATTGGGTGTAGGCGGAGCGGGAGAGCCGTCGTCTGTTTGTGCTCCATTATTGGGCGTGCCAGGTAGAGAATGACTGGATCGTGAGCGGGTAAACATTTCCCTAGGGTGTTGCACCTTGAATTTGATCGCACTCAGACGGCCACCACGGACTTTCCTGAGGAAGGCAAGCTCATCGCGAACCTCCAACAGCCCTTGATTCCAGTAATAGTCGTCGTCTGAAACAACGAGCTCGGGCGTCTGTTTGCGCCTGAAGAAGTCGGGAATACATTTCCTGATAAGCTCATCGGGTATCAAGCGAACAATGACACCGACCGGTAGCGACAGGAAACCCAGCACTATCGAGTAACCCCACTGAGGGCCGTTCAGTCTTCGGACTTTGAAAGCCTCGCCACCAACAAAGATGATCATTGTCTGACCTCCGATCATAATGAGCAGGATAATGATGAAGAACCAGTTGTGAGTGATGCCTTCAAAAACATTGAAGCGGTTATCAAGGCGGCGGTTGTTGAGAGCATTGAAGATCTGCATCCAGACAAAGGTGTTGAAGACCAAAGCCGGCAGTTGCTCATGCTCACGATCACTGTGGTAACTGAGAATCGACTTGCCAGCGAAGAAGAGGATGAAGGTGACGACTAGCTGGTAGATCGATTGACCAATGATCATCTTCCACATGCGCAATGTGATCAAAGGTGCCGATTTGGGGTCGGGCTTGCGATCAAGGAGACTGCGAGTGGGAGGATCGGTAGCCAGGGCCAGAGCAGCAAAAGTGTCCATGATCAGGTTAACCCACAGCAGTTGGACAGCAGTCAATACGGATGTCTGATCCTTGCTGGAGACAGCGGAGACGAAGGTAAGGAGCACAGCGGTAATGTTCACTGTGATCTGAAACTGCAAAAACTTCTTCACAGCGTCGTTCACAGCACGACCCCAGAGGAGTGCCTTTACGATAGAAGCGAAGTTGTCGTCCATGAGGATGATTGCTGATGCTTCTTTTGCAACCTCAGTACCCGCGATACCCATAGAGAAACCGACATCGGCAGTCTTGAGCGCGGGCGCGTCGTTGGTTCCGTCACCAGTAACAGCCACCGTCTCACCAAGCTCTTTAAGACGTTTGACGAGTTTGCGCTTGTCATCTGGGCTGGATCGGGCAAGAACACAGAGCTTGGGAATGACGGCATCCATGTCACGCTTTGACAGCTTGCGGAAAGTGGGGCCCTCCATGACAACACCGCCGGGGACCAGGATTCCACAATCTTCAGCAATAGCCTTGGCAGTCAGGACGTTGTCACCGGTGACCATACGAACATAAACACCAGCGTGTTGGCAGTCCTTTACAGCCTCACGGACATTGTCTCGCAGAGGATCTTGAATACCGACAATGGCGAGGAAAATCATCTTCTTGGCCACATCCTTGAAGATTGCTTGACTTGGATCATCCTCGTTCTTGGAAGACTCGGCAGGCGGCCAGCTCTCGAAATCGCGGTAGATAAGGCCGATAGTTCGCAAAGAGCGTGATGCGTATGTTGTAATGATTTGCTCGAGCGCTTCACGATTATCGGAAGTCATGGGAGCCTCGAGAAGTTCCTTGTTGGCATCTGTAACAATCCTGTCGCACATGGCAAGCAAGATCTCGGAAGCACCCTTGACGTACATACGGTAGCGGCCATCGTTGAGTTTGACAACAGCACCAGAACACTTGATGGCAGAATCGAAGGGGATCACTTGGACGATGTTGGCATTGGCGCGCTCCTGGGCAACACTGCCCAATCCCAAGTGATCGCGTGCGAATCCTAGCAGGGCTGTCTCTGTTTTCGAGCCAATGAAAGGATCAGGACCCCCAGTCTCGCCTTCGAAAGCGGTCGTGTTCTGGACGATGGATTGTAGAAGAAGATCCTTGACGTCGCGACTCAGAGTCTCGACAAACTCGCGGGCAGAGACATCATTAGGGTTCTCAACAGGCGACGATGCTACGTCCTTGCCCTTAGCACCATCATCGATTGGCGGCGTTGAAGATGCTTTGAGTTTGGAGTCACCGAAGCGGAGGGCGGTGCCGAGAGAACCAGCAACAACTGTCATCTTGTTCTGCGTGAGCGTGCCAGTCTTGTCGGAACAGATGGTGGTGGCGTTGCCCATAGTTTCGCAAGATCGGAGCAGGCGAACCAGGTTGTTGTCCTTGAGCATGCGCGTCGTCGCAAAAGCCAACGCAAGCGTGACAGCCAACGGAAGACCCTCGGGCACTGCAACGACAATAACGGTGATGGCGACAATGAGTATGTTGAGGAAGTTTTGACCTTTTTCGGCAGGCGTGGCATTGCTGCCCTTGAGACGGACAAGGAACTCAATAAACAACACAACGAAAAGCAACAAGGCCGCTGCTCCACCGAGTTTGGCGATGTAGGTTGCGAGTACATTGAGCTTGTTCTGGAGTGGAGTGACTTCACTATCTTCGCGTAGAGACATCATCGTTTTGCCATAACTCGAGTGGACACCCGTGGCCGTGACCATGAAGGTTCCTACACCCTCCGAGACCTTGGCGCCGGAAAGGATGAATGGATCGACTTTCTTGAGGTTATCATGTCGCTCGATGGCCTTGAAAGCTTCTTCTCCGGACATCTTTTTGAGCAGATCGGATTCTCCAGTAGCCGAAGACTCGTCGCACTTGATTCCATGACCTTGGATAAGAATGCCATCCACGGGAATCATGTCGCCGGGTTCCAGGTTGACAACATCTCCAACGAAGACATCATAGACGGATATCTCGCGAGTAGTTCCCGAGCGGATCACCTTGATGGTTCGGTCCTCTTTCTTGCGGTTGAGTTTGACAAACTGTCGCTCCTTTTGCCAATCATTGGCGGCACCGACTACGACGACAATGACAATGGCGACAATGATGGCCACACCTTCGATCCACTCGACGGCAGGCTCGCCAGGCTTGTGCTTGACGCCAAAGGTCTGGTAGAGACCAAGAGCAAGCGAAATGACGGCGGCGCACGTCAGCAAGATAAGCACCTTGTCGTTGTAGGCCATCCATGCAAGTTGAAAGATGTTTTTGGGCTTCCTGACGGGAAGTCTGTTGTCACTAAAGACGCGCTTCCGGTCAGCGAAAGCAGTCTCCTTGGAACCACCATGTGCGCTGTCGGTGTGCTCAGCGGCATTTGGTGATGCTTTTTGTGGAGACTCTGCGGCGCTCGGGGTCGTTGCTTCTTCAAAGGTAACGACACCGTTCAGGTGCTGCTCGTCGATGCTTAATCCGGCCCTTCGATCGGTCCGAAGACCCTTTTCCAGACCGTCAAGGCCTCCAAGAGCATGAAAGGCTGACAGCTAAACAATAAATTAGCACGATTCAAAAGTTGCTCAGTGGCAACAACTCACACTCTTGGGGTTGTACAGCTTGGCTAGCTGACCGGGCGAAAAGGCAAACTTGTTGTTCTCCACTACAAAGTCTGCTTCGGTGCCTGGATCAGGTTTCAAAGCATCCTGATCATTTAAAATTTCGGTAGGTGCTAGCTCCCCCTTGAGAGCGTCACCCTGCGACGAGGCGACATAAGTGCCTGTACTGTTGGATTCGCCATTGTCAGTGGCCGAGTCCATCGAGTTGCCTCTCGACCGAGCGCCTGGGACATTGAGCAGGCCGGCATTGCTGTTCCAAGCCGCGACGGGCGAGCTGATGTTATGTGGGCTCGTCGGCCTGCTCTCTCTGCTTTCGAAAGAGTTGGCGTCGCGCAGCTCCTGCGAAGATGACCTTGGCTGTGTTGGCGAGACATTGTCGGTATTGGTGTAGTTTGCCGATGGCCTGTGATTGCTATCGCGAATCTCTGCCAGAGGCACCGAGTTGCTCATGTTGGGGTCGCTGGCAGCAGACGTGTCAATGGTGATGGTCGGTGCCCTTGGTCTTGAAGGACCATTGTTTGCCTGGTCGCTCGCCATGGCAACAGGCTAGGCGCCTTGCGGCTGCAGTGAAGCGAGGGCGTCGGACTAAGGTTGTAGGCTGTGCAGACAAGCAAGCAATGGGTGTAAGCCGTAGGAATGTCAGGTGTATGTTTCCGGTGAGCTCGCTAAATTATGAGAAATACTGCATGCGGGAAGTGCATGCGGGTTATAAAGGGCGTCAAGAGAGAGGCGAGTAGGCGGTGCTTGGAGTACACTCGTCACAAAGAGCGGAGGGTGGTACTGAGTGGAGGCAAGAGCCAGTGGATGAGGCCCTAGAAGGGGATCTGGTACCAATGACCTTGTTAGCACCATTCGCCCCCGCGGTTTCAAGAGATTGCGTACTGGCCTCAGCCACGACTGTCTTTGGTCCTAGCTGGGTGAGGGAGAGCGCGTGGGTAGTGGTGGTGGTAAGTGGTGGTAGTATTGGTAGTGGGCAGTGGCAGTGATACACGGACAAAGCGATGGTGCTTACTAGAAAGGCTAGATGCCCGGCAGGGGCGATGAATGATGAATCGACGGATGGGTCGACTGATCGACTGATTGATTGTTTTGATTGACTGACTGACTGACTGACTGACTGAGTCGACGGAAGCGGAATACAGAGGAGCTGGAAGCGTGGCTATGCAAACGGGGGTCTAGGCATAGTCATTCGCGCTTGTACTGTGGCCTATGGCTGATGGATGCTTGTTGTTAAGACAGCACAATGGAGGGCCGCTGTCACGCAGGAAAAGAGCGGAAATCAAGACTCTATCCGTGCAGGGGAAGCCAGGCAGACAAGAGGCATTAAGGACTTGCCAGTCTGGAGATGGTTGCCCAGGGATTGTGATTGCACAGGAGACGGATAACACAGCCCCGTCTAGCGCCTTCTTCCATGCATAAGCTCGGACCACTGCCAAGACACTGGCGGCCACCTCCAACTGTGACACGATCAACGACACCACGTCGCCTGCACCCCCCTCCCTGCTCACGACGGGTCGTCTTCTGTGTGGCCACCGGACACGCCAAGAGGCGCCGTGGTCCTGCTTGCTCTGCTCTAGGAGCACTCACTGCACATCTGCTGCGTCGCTGTCAGTGCGTCCTATCATGGCCATCTCCTTTTTCTCGCCGTCCCTCTTGGCCGATGCCACCTGCGTAGTGAACAGCCATAAGAGCCATGCTAGCACTCTGTTCTTGTTTTTGCCTTCCTGGCTTCCATCTCTTCGCCCATGACGAGGACAATTACCGCAAACGCCCAGCCGCCAACTCAGCCCGGGTCGGTGCCGCTGGGCAACAATTACATATAGCCTCCACTTGTCCCCGGCTTTGTTGGCCCGGAGCGCTTCGTTTTCATTCGACTCCGTGCGCGTACCTGAAGATCGAAGGCTGGAGTGGATAAGGGAGGCGACAATTTCCGAAGAGCCAAGAGCCAAAGACCTTGGCCGCTCCGAGCCCATCTCCCGCTGGTCGAGCGAGAGAGACAGCAAGCGCAGTTGCACGTCACCGCTGCCGCTTGTCTCGACTCTCGACCCGCCTTGACCACTCTACAAATTTTAGTGTGCACTTTGCTGATGGGGCCTCTCCGCCTCTCTCAACAGACATGCAGCCTGGCCATGTTGGCTTCATGCCAACTAGCAATAGTCTGCCCGTTTGTTCGACCAAACAATGGGTTTTGTGTATGTAGTTGAGACTCATGCCGCCCAGACGCTGGCGCAAGCCGCGAAACCCTAGGCTATCAGCGCGTGAACTAACCGCGCCGCGCAACTACAGCTTACTGTATGTGCCATCACGCACCCATGTTGTTTTCCAGACAAAGACAAGAAAGAAAGAAAAAACCTAGTATGAACGTTATCTAGGTACAAGGGTACAGCTGCAAACCCTAAGCTTCTCACTTCCGTCCTTGGAAGCTTGCTGCATATGAGATCTTGATGTGCTTCCCAAGTTCACATGACCGCTTCCCCGGCTCTTGGCGTCATCGGTTCACGAACTACTCCTACAGTACAATGCCTGCAACAGCAACACACAAAACATGCCAGTCTCCTGTCTCAGGCATGGATGTGAAGAAAGAAAGAAAAACTACGCGCTGACTGCTTGTATTCTTTTTGAAAATAATCGAGTCTCCCCACAAAGCAAGGGACGTGCTTAGGCATGCTCCTTGCCAAACGACCCACCCACCTCTGGCCATGTTTGCAGGTCACGCATGTACCCCGCTGGACTGTAGTTGTGCAGTCGCCTGGCCACACACAGTAACCTATTCCAGGACGGCCTCCAAGGTCTGCTCCTGTTGAGAAGATGCTGGAGCAGCCCAGGGTCTGGGAAACGGTTAGCTGGCGCCTACTAAGCGCTGTCGTCATAGTACGGCCAATCAGTGTGTGCATGCAACATGGCCAGAGGGACCATTGTGCCAACTACCATCTTTACATCACCCAAACAAAACATGCAAATAGAACAAGGACACCGTGCACGCCCTTTGCGGCACCTCTCGTACGCCATGATAGAAGAATCGTTGGTCTTTTGCACAATTGTAAGCAGTTTGATAAAGATTTGGCCGTCTTCCTAGGCCGAGGCACGTTTGACTTGTACGCACTTGAATCCGACAAGAAGAGTGTACAAGCAAGCAACATCTTCTTCGCATACAAACATGTCCCCTTTCTGCCATCTACGATCTCTTGTCGGCCCAACCTTCTACTTCTCCAAACTACAGGTGTTCCATTTTTACTATACATCTAGTCTTTTGGCCCCCCGCAACCGCTGCAGCAACGTTGTACCTGCACATTAGCCCAGGATCTTCGCGCTTGTCCATACATAGAACTAAGCGCCTAAGATGTTGATACCCACTAAGAACCATCTCAGCTAAGATGACCAATGACGTCAATCTCTCTATTAATGGCTGGAGTGTAGTTCCCCGAAGCCTTGCAAACAGCCTTGCTCATCTACAGTAAGAGGCAAGGCGATGCCACCATGGTTTCCAAGCTGTGGGATGATGGGTACTGCAAGATGAACGATCTGTACACTGCTGATGTGATCCAGGACACGCAATCGTGCAAATGCACTTTCCCCATTTGTCGTCCATGTCATACACATACATGGTATGTACTATCTTACATGCTTCCTCCATGGCCTGGGTGAGACGGGTAGCCTGACGAGTCTGGTATGCCGATCCAGCTAAGCACCGTGTTTGGTAACTTGTTCCCGTTCAACTGTAATTGAATTTGCCTTGCCGACTTACATGGACAAAAATTGCATCAATCCATGCGCATCATTGGCTTTTCCGGAGTATCTGCCCGCCGCGTCGCCTCCTCAGTAACCGCAAAGCTCAAACCCTAAACCTTGGCCAGGTTTCGCCACCGCGCGCTTCGAATCACTGAGTCGCAAAACTCTGTCCAGATCGCGTGAAACATCATTGCACCTTGCATCTAAACAGTCAGGCGTACATCGGAAACAAAATCCTCTCAAGGTCAAGATGTTCGCCTCGCATTCCATGTTTCCAGGAGTCGTTCCTTGTACAGAACCACGCAGGGGCCTGCATCGGCCGCCAGTTCGAAACCGGCTAGCCACTTGCCCGGCGCTGCACAGCCCCCGCATCTCGCCCCCTCGACCAATACTCGGGGCACTTCAAGCATCACTCAACCATGATTGCAAACGCCCCAAGAGATGGGAGCCATTTCAGCCAGAGTTCATGATCAATAGCTCTGTCATCACCAAAAGCCTACCAAGTCCGCTTCTAGCCGTTATTGCCTGCATGCTTGGCATGGTGGCTGTGTAACTAGCTCTGCATCAGAGAGAGCAAATGTCGCATCCGCCATTGCTTAAGGACTAGGTTGTCGATATTTCCAAGGCCTTCAATATGCTGGCCAAGGAACACCGTCTTTGACCTACCAGGACCCTGATGCACCGTCGTTTGCATCAGGCGGTCACTGTAGCATGTGGACTGTTAATATCTCAGATAGACAATTTAGGTCTCAACCCTCACTTGCTCTCTACATCCACTAACTATCGGAAATGTCGTTGCAGCCTACCCATGCAAGCAGCCATCTTCACGATTGGAGGTCTTTCTCCTGGGCCAGGGCGTCTGCAGAGCAAGGTGTCATCCTACTGCCAACCATGGCTTTCTTGATGCCGTACTCGGTAATAAGCTCATAGAGCCTTCTGATGGGCACGTTGGGAAAAGTTAAAAAGTGCTAGCCAGTGCATAGCATCACAGCCCGATAATCCACATCATTTATTGTCGTCATGAGGGAGTGCGATAGGTTACGATGCTTACATTTTATGAAAAAGCACTACGGTCCATCGGGACGGCTGCTCCTGAAAAGCAACAGGCATCATTTTCGCACATGTCTAATGCGACCCATGTGTTTCTTCTTCTCGGACCGTCACGAATCCGCCTTGACATTCTCTCCACCTTCTGGCCTCGCTTACGCCTGTACCCGTAGTGTCCCATACGTGTACACCGCAATATCCTAACCAGGTACCCAAGTTCCCGCGGTCCCGCTCTACTTTCCCGCAGTCTCACCGCCCACATCCTGCTTATGCTGCATAACAGCGGCACAATTTGTTCTCGATCCGATCCTATTACATCACACTACATTACCCTTTCATCTTCCTCCCCATTCGCTGAGCTAGCCTCCCTTTTCTTCAAATGCGGTAATTTGATGGAAAAGACCAGTGCATTGACAATGACAAATATGATGATCGCCGAGATAAATACTAGGCTTAGGCTACGGCTGTAAGCCTCAATAACTGTGAGCGAAGCGTTAGCGGTAAGGGCCGTGAAAGACTGAAGGACTATGTTCATACGAACCTTGATTTTGATGTTTGAGGTCGAGATCAATTATGCTGCGGACTGAGCTGCGGACGCGTTGGATGATCTATGTAGGTCTGTTAGCTTGGACGTGCTTCACATGCGAAATCGCCGTCTCATGGTCGTCTTCATGATCCTGTTTTTCTTTGTTACGTACCTCAACCTTGTCTTGACCGGTGACTAGTCTATCCAGATATGTTGCCAATGCATTTTGCAAGATGAGACTGCTCAATGAGACACCCATGACAATACCCAAGCTGCGCCACAAAACAAGCGTACTACTCATCACCGCCTGATCGTCCTGAGTGCTCGTCGCGAGAACAGCCAGACTTGTTGCTGGAAAGCTAAGGCCTTGACCGATGCTTGATGGAACCAAGAAAACAGTGGCGAGCCATTTCGGCACATTGAACATTAACGAGAGGCATGTAGCTCCTAACAGCATCGAGAGTGACCCGACGACGATGAGCCACTTCATGCGACCTGTCGCGGTCATGATGAAGCCAGCCGACACGCCACAAGCAGTCAGGGCAACTGAAGGACCTGCAAGACGGAAGCCCGATACAGATGCAGTCTCGAGTTCGACAGCCTGGAAGTACAGCGGAGCATTGAACAAGATTGTGTTCATCCCGATTTGGGCGAAGAAGTTGTTGAAGACGAGGTTGCCGCGTGGTTTGCTGAACAACATAGGCAATGGCATAACTGGTCGTGCTGCTCTTGACTCAACCCTAATGAGCACAACACCCGTCACCAGTGCTACAACAAGTGAAGCGATAACGATCCAGTGCTTCCATGGGTAAACATTGCCCCCAAGATTCAAGCCTAGAATCAAGAATGCAACAGAGACGGTTAGCAAGATCGATCCAGCGATGTCAAAGCCATCCATGGCGTCTCGAAAGCCTAGTCCAGAACGTCTTGCCAAATCAGGCCCAAGATTAGACGGCGTCATGAGGATGGCGTTGATCAATAAGACAAGGATGACAGGCACTTGAAGAGCAAAAGTCATCCGCCAGCCTAATTTGTCGCACAGAAACCCACCAAGCGCGGCTCCACAGGCAGATCCACCTCCATAGAACAGATTGATATATGCCTGGTATGTGCCTCGCACCTCTATGCTAACAAGATCATTAGTCATAATAGTGCCCATTGACAGCACACCAGCTGCACCAATACCACAAAAGGCCCGCGCAAGAATGAAACTTCCGATGCTCTGTGCAAAAGCACACCATGCCGTCGTCGCTGCAAGTAGAGCAAGTCCGGCCAGATACAAAGGCCGACGACCAAAGGTATCTGAGAATCGGCCCATCAAAGGCTGGAGCGACGTAGACGTAAGTAAGAAGGCAGTTGACAACCAAGATGCCGAGTTTGATGCATGAAAGTAGGACGTAATGACAGGGTGGCTTGAAGCCATGAGAGTAGAGTCAAACATGGCAATCTAGTAATGTGCAGTTAGTAAACCTGCTACAGGAGAGCTTGCAGAAGAACATCACTTGGGACATACAAAGTATCCCAACAAGATGCCGCCAAACACGCATCTGAATCTCCACACTCCGATGCCTTGTAGCTTCCCATTCTCCTCAAATTTGACCAAGTCTTCCGTCTCTTGTACATGTGCCGGATTGCTGCCAGGTGCGACTGGTTGATCATATGAATTGCTCTCGTTATCTTCTAAGTTTGGAAATTGGGGTGCAGCCCCTTCGCCCTGGCGCGCCACCTCTGCAGCTATCGCTTCATCTCCAGCAATGACAGGACTGTTTCTTCTATCTTGGGACGCAGAGCGAAGAAGCGGTGTTCGCTCCGAGGCAGGCGACGGCATGGCAAAAGGTTATCCAGAAGTTCCACAGATTCACGGCCAAGGCTGGTGCCTTTTCCAATAGCTTCGCGAACTTTGCCGAGCCAGATTTCGGACCGAGGAGTTCAGGTAGAGGGAAAATGGCGTGCGTTGATACAGACAGCTTCGCGGACGCAGATAGCTAACTGCTAGGTAATGATCGTCAGCGCTAGGACCTCCCGAAATCGCCGCTGTTTTCCGCTAAGTATCAGAGATGCCGATTGCTGGTTCATCCATATGGCCTCAGTATTCTACACTCACAGACATGAAGACTCCCTTACGCATAGCGATTCTCGAGTGCGATACGCCACCAGCAGCCCTTGTTGACCAGTACGGTCGATATGACCGCATCTTTGCGACGTTGCTCGAAGCAGCGGCCGAGGCAATAGGCTTATCTCCGAAACAGGATCTGGAGTTGAGCTCATTCGACGTCGTCACCGCGCAACAGTATCCTGACCTGGAAAAAGTAGATGCAGTTTTGATCTCAGGCTCGAGTGAGTATTTTGTTGCCGCGACCCTGTCAGTGGGAAGTAATTGTGACTAATCTCTCCATCAGAGCACAATTCGTTTGACAATGACCCTTGGATTGTAAAGTTGGTCGAATTTACAGAAAAGTTACTGCAGCAAGACCGTGTCCGAGTGATTGGTGTCTGCTTTGGCCACCAGATTCTCGGAAGAGCTGCAGGGGCCAGAGTTGGGCGCAGCGATGATGGATGGGAGATCTCCGTGCTGCCCGTCCAACTTACCGCAAAGGGCAAGGATATCTTTCAGCAAGACACACTTGTACGTTGCCATGGTGTAGGTTCTGAGCACTTGAAATCCGCTGACCACCCTGTCAGGCAATCCACCAAATGCACAGGGATGTGGTATTCGAATACCCTGAAGGTGTAGAGAAGCTTGGCGGATCACCTCGTTGTTTGGTGCAAGGCATGTACAAAAAAGGCAAACTCATTTCTCTACAGGGGCATCCAGAGTTCAACGAGCCCATTACGTCGCATCTGGTCAAGATGAGGGCGGAACAAGGCATCTTCGAAGAAGAGCAGGGGAGAGAAGCGCTAGAGCGAGTGGGAAACCATCATGATGGACTTGTCATTGCGAAGGCTTTCCTCCGATTTTTGCTAGAAGACTAGGAAGTGTCTCGGAACAGCTACTGGCCACATCAACAAGAAACAAAATGTGCATTGCATAAGAACCGCCCAATAGATTTGGAAGACGTGATGTTGCTGCAACTGTGAGATTCTTGAGAGTCGTCAGCCAGCGACAATGCAGGCAGTACAGGGATTCTAACTCATGGGAAGGCTTGTTTTGGGCGATAAAAATAAAATACTGATTATGTATCTAAAAAATGTCAAAACAATCAATACAACAAGACTGGCTTCGTGGCGCAATGGTAGCGCGTCAGATTCCAGTTTCTCTGGAGCATCCTGAAGGTTAGGCGTTCAAATCGCCTCGAGGTCACAAGGAATTTCATTTTTTGTTCGCAAGCACCGCGCGAATGGCCGTTGGCCGAGTCCGTGCTTGCGTTGATTTTTTGTCCAAACTTTGTAATCTTCGCACGCTAATTAGAGGGGCAGGCTGGCTGAAAGCGGCCGGCACTGGATGTCAATATATCTGTGCATGGCTTGCTAATGCGATAATCATTTTGGAACATGGGGACATGTCTATGCGTTATGCTGTGAAGTAGTCATGCGCTGCCTGAACTAACAAGTTGTGAGATTGTCCGAAGCAAGCAACGAGGTGGTATCGCTATCACCACGTCAACAATGCCGCGTGTGTACGGCGTACGTATGTATGTACTGCACTGGTAGTAATGGCAACGACACATGGCGTCATGTGTCCGATAGACGGCCGGGAGCATGGTTAGTAGTCAACGAGCTCGTGATTGGCTGTTCGCAGGCGTGTTCGGCCCCGTTAAACGTCGCTGCGGGCGTGGAATGCTGATCACTGACCAGGGTCCAGTGTCACTCTAAACCTCTGCCCGCTTCCTCTGCGCCGCCGCTCTCTCCAAGACTTCCTCTCCCTTCACGTCGCTCGCTTCTCCTAGATCCTCTGCTTCATCCTCGGCTGTGCCGCTCTTGTCCGCTTTCCAAGTACATCTTATAATCACTACCCGTCGCCGTTTTCGCATGCGCTCTGCTCAATAAACACCCCCTCGGCCCAGCATTCCCCATGGGAAAGTGTACGTAGCCCTCCAACCCCTTGTCCTGCGCCCTGCATGAGCTTTGAAAGCTGACAAAATGGTCTTTTGCAGGGAGATATGGTGTAGTCCTGGACGCTGGGTCCTCTGTACGTCGCCCGCACAGTTGGGCTGTCGTTGTCACAACGATGTAGCTAACAAGCTCAAAGGGGACGCGCGTCCATATCTACCGCTGGCTGAACAACAACGCAGCCCGCAACAAAGCTACCGACGCTCAGTTACACAGTCTGCCCGTCATAGAGACGGACAAGAAGTGGACTAAAAAGATTCATCCTGGTAAGTCGGCGTGTAGTAGCGTGGGCGCACACTGGACTAATGCGCCAACGTCTAGGCATCTCTACCTTTGGCGAACACCCTCATCAGGTTGGTCCTGAACATCTCGATAAACTCCTCAGTCATGCGCTCAAACATGTACCCCTCGATGAAGTCCCGAATACACCCCTTTTCCTGCTGGCCACCGCAGGCATGCGCATTCTGCCCGAGCGACAGCGCAAAGAAGTCCTCAAGGAAGTTTGCCAGTTTGCGCGTAGTACGACCGAGTTCCAGTTACCCGATTGTGACGTACATGTCCAGGTCATACCAGGCGAAACCGAGGGTCTGTACGGTTGGATAGCAGCAAACTACTTGCTGGGAGGCTTCGATAAGCCCAAGGATCATCAGCATGGCAACGGCCACAGCACCTATGGATTTTTAGACATGGGAGGTGCCTCGGCACAGATCGCTTTTGCGCCTAACGCGACCGAAGCTGAGAAGCACGCCGATGACTTGACCCTGTTACGACTGCGAACACTGGACGGCACACCAATTGAGCATAAGGTCTTTGTAACCACATGGCTGGGCTTTGGTGTAAACCAAGCGCGGGAGCGCTATGTCAAGGCTTTATTGGATTCAAGCGTCGAGAAAGAACTTCCTGACCCCTGCTTACCCGCAGGTCTAAGGGTAGAGATTACAAAAGAGGGAAAGTTCATTGACTCGGATTCTGACGACGACGACGACGATGACAACCAACCAAAGCCCAAGGCTGCAGCGGAACTTGTAGGAACCGGGCGATTTTCTGAATGTCTCCACCAGACATATCCATTATTGGAAAAAGAAAAGCAATGCACAAACTCACCGTGCTTGATCAATGGCCAACATGCTCCTGCTATCGACTTCAGTGTCAACCACTTTGTAGGCGTATCGGAATACTGGCACACGACCCACGAAATCTTTGAGCATGGGCACAAGGACAAGGCATATGATTTCAAGACTTACCAGGAGCGTGTGAATGAATTCTGCAACCAAGACTGGAAGAGCATAGAGAAGGGTGTTAAGAAGGGCCAGTGGGGCAAAAAGGTTGACCAAGACAAAGCACGCGAAGTCTGCTTTAAGGCTTCCTGGATCATCAGCATGTTGCACGATGGCATCGGTGTCCCACGAGTCGGAATAGAGGATCTGGATGGCAGCCAGAATACCACCAAAGCCGTACTCGACAATGCAAAAGCAAAAGGGTTCACAGACCCTTTTCAGGCAGTGAACAAGATCAACGATGTGGAACTCAGCTGGACGCTTGGCAAGATGGTTCTCTACGCCTCTAGTGAGGTTCCACCGCCTTCCGAAGAAGCACTGGCAGTGGGCTTCGGTTCCAATGCCCCCGGTATACCAGCAGATTTCCAGTATCCAGGAGGTGTCCCCAAGCCCTACGAGTCAGACAGCAACTGGCATCGCCTCTTTGTCGAGAATCCACGACAGATACCAGGCTTCTTCATCATGGGTTTCATCATCATTGTCATTTTCTGCTTGGTGTTGGGCAAAGAGCGGCGGAGCGCAGTCAAACAGTCGATAAGTAGATTGTTCAAGAGCAAGCAAGGCAAAGATCCCTTGCACCGTCGCCGTGGTCGCAGTTTTCCAGCCAAGTTCTTTGGGCTTGGCGGCTCCTCGTCATCGAACCAACAGCCGTATGAGCGTGTCGACCTAGAAGACGGTGAACTAGCCAACGAATTCGAACTTGAAGAAACACATTTCGACTCGAGTGACAACGAACTCTCGGATTCCTCCGAGGAATCCAAACTGGGACGGACCAGCGGATGGGCTACGCCACAAATCAAGACGGAATCTGTGGGTGCACCAAGTTATTTTGGTAGCACCACGGGCGAGCTGGCAAGGGAGGGCATGGGATTGGGCCTCGGCCCGCCCGGTGCGTTTGAGTTGAGTAGGACAGTCAGTCGTGAGAGAATCAAGAGTCGGACCAGTAGCCCTAAGAGAGGGAAGAGTGGGATGAGCAAACTTGATGAGTAAATGTTTGACGAAAACATGCATATATATACATGTACATAGAACGGGCACCACGTGGGTTATTTTTCTTTATTTCTTGTTATTGGGCTGCCGACTGGGCGAAGTCTTTTGTCTTTTTTTGGGGCTCTGTTTGCTAAGGGTATGGCGTTCTCGTCATACGAGATATATGTGTTTCATCGGCTTAGCAGTGCACTTCTTGTCTGCATTTATCCAACCGAAGGGCCTGTCACTTCCTGTTCTTGTCTTTACCCTTGTTCTGTCTTCGGTTGTCTTCGGTTGTCTTCTCTTTGATATTACATGTAAATATCTCCATTAAATCGATACTATGTTTTTCTATAATGTGCCATGTGTGTATCCCATGTTCGCTAGAATTGACCCTGTCGAATGCACTTACAAATCGTGAAAAAACTCCACATAATCGTCTCGTTCAATCCTTTGTCGCTTGGTTTCCATTTCTTCTGCCACGTTCTCTCCATGGACACCATTCTCTTCATGATCGGACCATTTCCTCTTGGCATCATTCTCTTCCGACTTATCCGCGGATTTTCCCTCGCCTTGTTTCCTCTCCCAGAAACGATGTCCATGACTAGTCTTACAGACAGACTCGCTTTCCTGGATCATCTCATCCGTAATCTCTCTCTCTTCCCTCTCCTTATCGCTCAGCTCAGCTTGGGCCAACACAAGATCCAGTGGCTCGTTGTCGAGCCTGAAAAACACCCTCTGAGCAAATTTCGTCTTGCTGCGGTTCCTCGGAAATCTGTACCTCAGATTCGAAGGGTTGCTAAAAGGGAAATAACTGCTAAACGTGTAGTCTTGCTTGTCTTCTACTTCCAACATCTGCCACCGCTCATCTTGAAGCAGTGTGACAAGTTCTGATTTGCCCCAATCTTCGTAAATGTCATTGGGTACGTTTGCGGTAAGCTTCTTCAAGTTGTTGAACTGTGACGCATAGCGAATCCAGAAGCGGCGCCAACCAATCATTTCACGCTCCATGAGCGCTTTCTCAGCAGGCGTGGGGCGTTTTGCTGCACGAAGCCAGCCTGACACACCTGGAACATCGGCAGGATATTGAATGGTTAGTTCGTCTACCATGGAAGCGATGGGTGTGAGGCTAAAGACCGCCTGGGTTGGCAGCAGTACTTCACGCCTTTCCGCACCCTCGTCCACAAAAGTCTTGAAGGGACCAAAGTACAAGCTGCCATCCAATCCTGATGAGGGGCAAGTATTGCCTCGATCACCAATAGAGATGCGAATGGGTATATCTAGACTTCTTAAGCGTGCCACCATGGTTTGTATACGTGAGAGAATATCCGGCTTAGGGAGAAAGGTACGGTTAGGCTCAAGATTTGCAGGGAAGACATCGCACATCATGCTCTCCCAAGCAAGGACTGGCTTCCAGTCACACTCCCGCGCGAGCCATCGCAGTGCCTCCTGCACTTCAGGCTTCGAGCTCGGGTCGTTCAGTGTTGGGTCGTAAATTTGCTGCGGGGGTTGACCGAAGTGATTGCGTCGTTGCATGACGTTGACGAGGTGGAAAGGGTGCAAGGTAATATTCCGAAGGTTTCGAATAGGTTTGATGTTGATGTTGGGGTATTTCTTGGATATCGACTGTAGACTCTGGAGTAGGTCTTCAAACGACGCTCCGACGCCTTGCACAACGTGGTTACCCAACACCATGTGATCTCGTTCGCATGCGTCAAACGTCTTATCGTCGAAAGCTTCTTCCTCGTCGCGGTGGTGATGACCTTGGGTTATCCTATACGGAATTGGCCCAATCACATCCCTGTCACGGCGGTCTTCCATCCAGGAATAAAGACCAATCTCAACGTCCTTGATGCGCGACCACTTTGTTGCATCTGTAGAAAAGAGCGATCGGTAGGGCGCGTAGTCGTGTACCCTAAGCTTCGTCATGGTCTCTGGACAATACTTTTGCACGCCATCTACGAGACAGCAAACTCGTTGATGTACCTCCCACTCGTTCCACGTGCTGGGCCTAGAGGTTAGCATGTATAAATGGCGATACGGGTGCAGGACTCACTGAAAGCCAGAGTATCGCTCGCGTATTGCAAGCGTCTTAAGCCTCGTGCAAATAGGGAAGATGGCGTTCGCCACTGATCCGCCATCGCGTCTGCGTGATATGCGAAAATTCTGCTTGAAGCGATAGTCCTGGTATGAGTAGCTGTATTCAATGCGAGAGTGTGCGGTATAGTCTGCCCAGTTTGCTACCTCTAGTTCCTCCAAGCGTCCAAACAGCCGGGGACAAGCCTTAGCCAGCATCTTCCACGTCCATGTCTCCTCTGGTGTCCAGACAAAGTCTTTGATGGCTGATATGTCGAGACTAGTAAGACAAGGCAGGCTGTCTTCTATCCACCTGAAGTCGTCAATGCTTGCCCAGTGCGACATTGCTAGCTTGTGGACGTGTCGGCGGTTGGAGTCATTGATGCTGTCCATGAAGCTCATCCACCGTATTCTACCGATGCTCCTGTACTTCCAGTCACCCAGCCTGATGTCACGCACGTCGTTCAGCTGTATGGGGTATCTGTAGAGGAGTTGGTTCACTGTCACGCTGTTTGCCATGCCCTTGCACAACCGTTTCAGACTCCACGCAGCGTCGCGATCTAGGTAGTCCATGACACACTTGAAGATGTCATCAGGCAGTTTCAGTAGCATACTGCTCTGGCTTGCGGAAGCCTTGGGCTTTGGTTGACTGAGCGGATCGAAGCCAGAAGGGCTACACTCGCGACTCGGAGTCAAGTCGAGCATTTCGGGCGAAAAGTAGTCGAAGTCGTAGAAGCTGAATAGATTCATCAAGTAGCGCTCGTAGCTCATCAGGGACGTGTCAGAGGAAGAGAGTGAAGGGGCCGGAGTGCGAAAGGAGGCTGGGGCGCAGCAGGCGCTCTGAGCAGCCCAGGAGGGTTATCACAAGAATGGAAGACACGAGAGCCGGCATGTGCGGTGTAAATGCGGATGTGAATGCAGATTGTGGGTGTGCATGTGAACGCGAGGCTGAGGGCTGAGTTGCTTGTACGCTATGTATGGGACATTGGCTCACGGGCGATCGTGTAAGCTGAGCAAGCGGGCGTGTTGGCGTTGCGGAGAATGCTTCGGAGGTAAGATGGCGCCAAGAGGTGCGGCCGCTCAGACCGTCTCTGGCTTCAAGCTTTGTTTCCCTTCCCAGCCGTCGCATCGCAGCACCACGCACCCAAGACCCATAGACACGACACCAGTCTTGCTCACTTTCGCACACCATGGCCGACGCTCAGGTCTTTGAAGAGACGTTCAGCATCACATCCATCAACAACGACAAATATGATCGCGTATCCCGTATCTATGGCACCTCGACCGACAGCCAGATTACCATGACGCTTGACATCAATCACGAGCTCTTCCCTGTAACCGTTGGCGAGAGCATCAATCTGGTACTGGCTACAACACTGGCTCTGGACGGCAGCGCAAAGGGCGAGAATGACACAATGTGGAGAAATGTAGGCAGGCAGGGTGTGGCGACGCTGGCGGACATGTACGACTATGTCTGTTACGGCAAAAACTACCGCATGGAGGGAGGCAACGGAGACACCATGTGAGCACTCGCACAGTAAGGTTGCAATGGTGAGCTGGCTACTGACTGCTTGCAGAAAATACTTTGCCAGCTTCGGTGGACTTTTGCTGTACATGGAAGGACCCCATCGCAAGCTCAGCGGACTCAAGATTGACGACATTTATATGCTTGTGAAGCACTCATAGTCGGGGCGCATGGTCGCGCATATAAGAGGTCAACAAGGAAAGCATAAGCCGGCGTTTTGGTGGCATGTGCGGCGGTGTATTGGTCTAAAAGTTTGGCAAGGCGTCTGGATACCCCCTCGAAACAAAGGAGCCTTTGGAAGCTCTCCTAGTTCCTGCGAGAAAATCTTATGTCTCTTTTCTCACAGTGTAGGAAATTCGAGTTTTCTGTGCAACCGGCTCACCATCTCGATGTAATCCCTCTCGTTCTCCGTCGTTAGAATCCCATGTCGTACGAAGAAGTCGAGCACCACTAGGGAACAGTTGGGCTTGAACTCCCCATTTCTCATGGCCTCTTGCACTTCGTCTATGGACCACAGATAGAACTCTTCAACCTCATCATCACCGGGCTTCGGCACGATATCCTCGGGAAGTTCGAGATCGTAGACGTATTGAACCTCGGGTTGCATCAAGTTTGTCTCGCCTCCTGCTCTCTCATCGCGGACATACCAGTACGTGACTGTACCACACGCCTTTGCATTCTTGCGTACCAGCTCTTCCGGCAGTGAAGCTTCTTCGCCGCATTCTCTGACCAAGCTCTCAAAGGGGCTCTCGCCCGACGCGATGCCACCAGCGACAGCATTGTCGAGCATGCCCCCATATGTCTGCTTTGTCCGTGCCCTTCTGGGTGTCCAAATCTTGATTTCTCCATCCTTGCGTGTGAAGGCGGTCAGGTGTACGCCATACGTGATGACACCAAACAGCGGACTGGCGCTTCTTTCCACGTTGAAGAGCAACTCTTTGTTTCTGCCGTACACAGCATACAACTCTCCTCTCCACTTATCCAGAACCTTGAAGTGACCAGTTTCGCGCATTGCCAACAGTGTCGTCTCTACCACTTTCGACCTCTCTTGTGCGCTGGAGCCGGCTGCGAGATACAGAATTCGCGCATCATCGTCGATTTCCCAGTTTGGAACTCTGCGAAATACCTCGACAACGGAAGGCAGCATGTAACCGAGTGCATAGTCATGGCCTGAGACGCGCAGTTGGTAGTATGTGTTTATGGAGGCGAGGTAGGTTTCCGTGTTTCCGTCAAGGTAAGGGAACCTGTCGCATTGGTTTACAAGGTCAATGTTTGTAAGAGGCATGTTGGATGTGTATACTATGCAGAGTGGTGTGCGTGAGGGTGTAAAAGAATCATTGCTAGCTGCGTCACTTGCCAGCCTGAGGAGACATGGTGGGGGCGGGGTACTTACCTAGGTACTGGATCGGGTAACAGCCCTCGTCAGCCCTTTCCCGCCCGCAGTCACGAACATTTTCCGATGTTACTTCGGTGTCTATGATCGAGGTAGATCTCTTCAAGCATAGTCTGTTGATCGTGCATCTGGTCTGGTTTGAGCAATGCGTGCCCTGCTCTTGTATAGTCGCCTTGAGATAGCGACGTCGTAATGCACAGATTATTCAGAATACGCAGTGCATCGTCTCCTTACCTCACGACTACATCTACACCTACGTCTACACCCTGATCCATTTCACTTCATACACCATGAGCCACGAAAAAAACTGCCAGGAGACAGAAGAGCTCAATACGAAAGTGGTACTCATAGTTCCGAGGAGCTACGTCAAGACGGTGAAATCTGCTCTTGAACGTACTGGCCAGCTCGACCGAAGCAGCAAAATTGTGCCTGAGTCAGACAACCATGTTAGGAGATTCGCCGCAGCAGGAACACATACCTTCGCACAGGATGATGTAGCTGTAAATTTGGAAATGCCGACGACGCAAACATCCAGTACACTGAACAAAATTAGGTCCCCTCGATTAGAACATGACCTTGTCAAGGGAGAACACGTTCAACCCTCTAAGAAGATTGCGACACAACCAGCTCAAGAGGACATGTCCCAGCAGCAACGAATGCGTATCCCAACGACCATCACCTATCCTGCTGAGGATGACGATACAAGTGCTGATGTGATTGAAGAAAATGGTCTCGAATTCGAATCTGTAATACTCCAGGACCTCAATCTGGAACGTCTTCGCCCTTGTATCGCTATAGGACGTCACATCACAGGAGCTGATCTTTCCATGCCCTCAGCTACTAAAAGTCCAATTCACAAAGCATTACAAGAGGCTCTTTCGGTGTTACAAGAGCCGGTGCTAGCTGGCATGAGCCTCTCACCCGAAGCACTGGTCACTGCTTTCCCGCATGGGTACTCGATATACAAACCCATGCTTCTGCTCCCGCATAATGCTTTTGCTTCCATACCATGGAAAGCGCTTCTCTCTAGGCATGCCATGGATTCAGAGATGCTAGCACCAGTCTGGCAGCGTACTGCAGCAGCAGTGGGTGCAACACACGTGGCGATCAACTCTCCCATTCCGCTTGAAACAAACCCAAATCCCAATACGGATCCAGAGGCGAACCAAAACCAAGAGAACATTCTACGCAGACCAGTCAATCTCGTACCGATACACGGTAACTTCGGACCCAGCCCCACGCCGAGAACAATCTCATCTCCCACTAGGACTGATTTTGAAGAAGCTTTGTGGGTCATGGCAAAACAGAACGGAATTTGGCAAGTTTGGGCACCTTTGTATACAATGTTCAGCCGTGGCAACATCCGCGAGAAGACTAGAATACTGAATCTTCCTTCTGTGGCCACTGACTTTGACGTACCTTCGGTTGCTGCGGATCTCTACGCGGGTATAGGCTATTTTGCCTTTTCGTACAAGAAGACGGGAGGAGACTACAAAAACGGGATTCGCAGAGTAGTGTGCTGGGAACTCAACCCATGGTCTGTTGAAGGTCTACGCCGAGGTACAGAGAAGAATGGTTGGACGTGCAAGATCATCAAGAGGGGCGACCTCTCTCAGCTGTGCAGGACTGGTACGGGAGTTGAGGATGGGGTCGCTACTGCAACGCACAATGCTGGTGAAATACAGCAAGCAGACTTTTGGGTCTTCGAAGTAAGCAATGAGGGAGCCGAGTCAGACTATGCATCCATGTGTACAAACTTGGATTTGGTCGGCAAGCTGCCCGTCCGGCACGTCAATCTGGGCTTACTGCCTACTTCGAGGCTATCCTGGAGAGTTGCAGTCGGTATGCTCGACGAGCAACGCGGTGGATGGATCCACGTGCACGAGAACATTGGTATCAAGGATGTTGAGTCTAGGAGCAAAGAAATCGAGGAACAGATTGCAGAGTTGGTGAAGCATAGCAAGGACGGGGCAGGCAAGATAGCGGTAAGAGTAGAGCATGTCGAGTGGGTCAAGATGTATGCGCCAGGCGTTGTACATTGCGTCTTGGATGTGCATGTCCAAAGAACACTATAATTTTTTTTCTTTTGAGCGGGGGAATGCTCGGCGCTATTTTCCGACGAGCAGTCACTAGGGATACCTATTCAAGTTACTCTGGACAAATATGCGGTGTCGCTTGGTGGTAATGTCCTTATCACTTGGCATAGTCTGCCCAAAGTAGAAATTACCTAGAGCCTTGCCACGATTTGCATCATGGTCCCATCAGTATTTTTCAGGCAGAATTGTTTTAGATCCGGGGTGCATGGCACAGGCCTGACGGTTTTTAGTTGCGGACAGACACCCTGTCATGGGAAGCTGTTACATGGGGAAGATTATTTTATTTCCCAGTGTATCTTTCGTAGAGTAGTAAGACAAAACAAAGCAGTCGCACGCAACGAGTTGGAGTAGTTAGTGGCATGGTAGTGGGCTTTGATGACACAAGGCTGTTGTCTAGAAAGGCAGAGATCATCAGTGTTTTTGGGGCGAAGCTCATACGAGCCGCAGAGTCTGCTGTTGGAGAGGATATCCGGTATCGGACGACAGGTGCCAGGGGGAGGGAGGGGGAGTGATCTGGCGGAGGAGGAGGAGGAGGAGGAGTGAAAGATAGTGAGGCGCTCCTTGGGGTGACTGACGTTTGCAAAGGCCATGGTGCATTGGCAAAGCCCTTTTTAGCTACAGTAGCGATGCGGGCGAGAAGCGCGCTCCGTGCGGTTCCGAGAAAATGGCGATGAAGCATCTTGTGGCTGTGGTTCGAGCGCTGATACACCGCTTGTTGCTGCTGTCGTCGCTGTCGTTGCTGTTGTTGCTGCTGCTGTTATGGATGTTGATGTTGTCGCCGTAACGGCACCAGGAGGGTGACGCCGCCCGCCTCGTGTCGGGGCATGTGAGCAGGGCAATTATGTTGCACCAAGACGTTTTGAAAGCGCATGCATGAGAAGGACCTAGGGTATCCTGGGAGATCAGCCACGGTAGTCGTGGATCTATGGCTGGCCGCATCGAGGATGAATCATTGTGATTGTGATTGTGATTGTGGTGGGTGAACACACAGGTGACCAAGTGTTGGCTGGCACCAAAGAGGCGAAGAGACAGAGGCCCACGGTTGGGATGGGAGCATGTGCAGTAGAGTCGAGTCGAGTAGAGTCAAGTAGACTACAGTATGGAGATACGTACGTATGATGTGCAGGCAGTCCCACAGCAGCGGTCGAATGAGGTGGAGAGGGGCGAGGTTGACGTGCAGGCGTCGAGCGTCTGGAGCCTCGCGAGCCTCTCACCGCCTTTCCATAACTAAGCAGCGAAACCCACACCAGCGCGCGCCTTCCCCTCATCACACGCGACACGCTCGAGCTTCCACCCACGGCCCCTCCTCTCCTCTTCTATACACACTACACACTACACACTACATACTCCACTATACACACGACTCCACCAAAAGGGCCGTCTGTGACATCACATTCACTCACCTCCCGCCGCCCGCTGCCCGCCGCCGGCCTCCCACCTTCCGCCTCTCACCTCCCCGCACACGCAGCAATACACAGGGCGCTGCCATGGGGCTACTAGGCCGCTGTACTGTTCGAGCCCGCCACTTCCACCACGGCTCTCTCGTCCACTGCTAAGGCCTCGAGCACGCTCCCATGGCGGAATGCGCCCACTGCCAGCCATGATCGGACACCTCTTCAGCAGCCGCAAAGGCGCAAACGCAGCCCACGCCGCGTCGCCCACGGTCCTGGACTCGGCCACAGAAGAAAGCCATACGCGACACCTGCTGTATCCCGAATCCAACACGCTCTACCACCCCGACGGCCAGCCCTATCCCTTGCACGCCGCACCCCTGACGCCAGGCAGTGGACACGATGGGCCTCTGCCCGAGATTGATCTCGACTACCCTCGCGACTGCCGCATCATCATCGCCCAGGATGAGACTCCAGCCATGCCCAAGACGATCCTGTTCGACTCGAAGCCTACCCCGTCGCGCCCCGAGCCGCCCACAAGTCCGAACCCACGAGCCCGAACATTTGGCGGAGGGAATGCCAGTACTGCCAGCACCCCAGGTCCCGCATTGGGCGGCCTTCATGCCCGGAGGTCCTCCCTTGCTGTAGAGCCAACAGCGCCGCCACGCTCGCCCACGGTCGGCGGCTTCACTCGCGTACGCACCCGCGGCAGCTCCATATCCTCCATGCCAAACATTGACGAGCACGCTCAGCTCCAGGCTAAGGCGCAGGCAAGGGCAAAGGAGTCCATGGATCTGGCTAACATCTGCCTCGACTGCATGTTCGGCAATCTGGCCATGAACTACAGAGGCAACTCTAACAAAATACACATCGTGCCGCTCGACACGAGGCCGGCCGACTCGTCCGTCTTGGGCACGAGCATACAAGACGCCACCACTTCCTTGGGTCGCGCAGAGGGCCTCCGTCGCAGAAGCCATCTCGCCAAATCTTTTACGCCCGCGAACCCGCCCACTGACCTGGCCCGCAACGACTCCAACGAGAGCATAGCCAAAGAGCCCAAGCGTCGGACCATCTTTATTACCCGCATGTTCTCCGTCACCATGCCAGAAGACGACAATGACGACCGTACACCAACCCCACAGAGCTCACTTCCCAAGGGCAATGGCTTTCCTTTTCCAGCATCAAATACCAAGTCAGCTGCCACCAAGCCTGTATATCCTTCACATGCACGAAAGAGTCCAATGTATGCCATCACCATCATCCTCCACTTGCCAATATCGCAGACGCTACCCAGCCTGAGACCATCATCACGGGGTGCCAATCTAAAGAACCCGACACATCTGTCCACCTCTGCTCCTGGCCAAGACTCGCTTGCTTCCTCGCTAGACTCAGACCGCCGTGCAGGATGGGCTTTTGTTGACGCTAACCTTGGTGTTGATTCGCTCCTCTCGTCGTCACTGAGCAGCGACGTTGACGACCGAGTCGACGTCGTGGGCCAGCACTGGGATGTCATCATGCGCGCACTTTCCAGTCTTCAGCATGTAGTACAAGAGCGCATCTTGGCGCAGTTCAAGTCACCCAGATCCCCCGAGCCTACTACGCCGTCTGGAGCTCAGCACCAACGGAGTCAATCTTCACGAACTAGTTTTCGTGAGTCCTCTCTTCAGTACTCCCGAAGAGCTCTGAGGCTGCAACCTAATGCCCTGATGATGGACAGAGAGATTCAAATCGCTGCAGAACTTACCGGAAACCGTGTTGTGAGCGGCATGAGAATACCTCGGGTCATGACTGGTCAAGGAAAATGGGGCGTCTGGCGCGAGGAAGCCAGATGGCTTGGTCGCTGGGCAGGTCGCCGAGAGCAGAACTTCTTCTTTTTCAACCTATTAACAGCATTTCTGGGGAACCACACCGAATGGCTAAACATCTTGGGTCCCAAGTGGCATCGCAAGCGCCATCGCGAACAGCAAAAGGCAACGGCTGGTGAGAATCTGACGATTCCCAACCGCACCGTCATCGTATCTCCTGACAAGATGGCTGCGCGAAGACTGATTTTCCTTCTCGCTGCCTTCCTACCACCTAATGCACCTGCTATGGCTGACAGCACCTACATACGGCCTAGCACCTCGGCGTCGCTCCGAGCCTACTCTCAGTCACCTCCAACGAACATGCCTCCCTCGAGGCAGCAATCCCTACGCCGGCAAATCAACCGCCGAGGGCCCCGTAACAAGCAAAGCATGTCAAACATCTTGTTGCAGCCTCCACGACCCCAGAGTGTGCATCAATCACCAGCGCAGCTAACACATGAGCGCTCCGAATCTGCTGTGATTGAGACATCTGAACTTGTTCGGCCAGTTGGACACTCTCGTCGTTCCTCAGCACATTCGATCCGCACCAGTTTAGTGATCCCTTCCTTGTCGGAAGGACCTGTCACATCAAGCGGTACTGTGACTGCTTCGACAGCAACACCTCAAGAGACGGTTCCTGTTGCCCACTTCACATTTCCTCGGACAAGATCATTTGGCCCTGCCTCTGAAGCGCGGCCAGAAAGCAGTGACAGTCTGGCATCGTCGAACCTGATCAATACTTTGCAAAGAAGTGGCACAGGCCAAACCAGCCTTGCAAGTAACGATTCGAGCAACACGAGTCGCTGGAGTGGCTTTATGAACTTCTGGAGCGGCCGACGTTCGTCTTCCACCGATCAGAGTGAATTTTTTCAAACGACAGATGATGGCGTGGGATATCGAGGGCAAGAGCGGCCTCGGTCACAGCTTGAGCTAATGGTACAAGAGCTCTCGATGGATCGTGTGTTCGAGAGTGATACTGCCGACTCCCCGCTTCCACCTGATTCCTCTACAGATAACCCTTCTCCCGATACCTACTCTAACGCTGGCTGTCCTGGTGTGCCAGCTTCAGCTGCACGGCCCATCCCCGAGCGTCACAAGACATTCGAGGGCGATTTGAAGCTTTCAGTTAATGAGAAAGATGGTGTTATTGATGTCGATATCCCGCTTCCTGATTTCGATTCTCCATTACAGTCACCATTACTTGGGGGCTATGGATCAGCTTCCAGCCAACCGGGTTCCAGTTTTGGAGAGTCGTCTGTCCTCTCGGCGCCGCACGGTGAGCCAGAACAGCCAGTCAACGTTGCTGGATGGCTAAGCCAGTTCCACCCGGACTTTGCTGTACAAGCCATTAAGCCTTATCGCGAACTCGAACGTGACATCAAACGGGCGATGAGCGCAGAGCCTACACCACTGAGTGCTACGACCACTCCTAGCCTAGAGTCTGGTCCACTTGAACGCTGGATTGACATATGTTCCGCGCTTATCGCTGACACAAGCAACTTTTCCATCAAGCGCATAAGCCTGCGACGTTTGGTCAAGCTTATCCCTACTCCCACATACCAACAGTCAGCCATGACACCAGGTACGCTTCCGGGTCGCTCTCAATACGGCAATCCCTACACATCTGGCACTGTCGCCCCTATGATGACCGAGGTTCACCTAGCCGAGAAGTTTGTTACAGAAACAATCATGGACTTTGATGCCACCCTCATTGACGGTGTGGACCGAGTCCTTGCGCAGTCTGGAGAGGTGACACGCGTTAACTCTGCTCAATCATCACGATCGAGTAGCAGAAGGGGGCGCCGTGACACAAGGGCAGATTCTGAGGCCATTCCGCACGTCGAGGTACCACATATAGATTGCAAGAGTGTCCTTTTTGAAGCGCTGGAAGTCGTGGTGAAGGAGGTTACTGCTGAACGGGGTGGCAGATATGCGCCCAAGGATAGTGACGACAAGAAAGCCGCAACGACTAAGAACGCTGGGCCGAAGACGGAGAATGATTCTTCGTTGAAGGAGGGTATTCGCAGATGGTTGACTGAGGTTGAGTGAAGTTTGGTAAGCTTTTCGTTTTCTGCCTCCGAACTATGCGGATCTCTACTATTCCCATCACTTGTATTATATTTTCGAGTTATTTTGTTTTCAGCTTTGCTGCATTTTAGCGAGTATCGGTCGTGCCTTTGCTGGTGACGACCTCTGCGCTGAAGAATCAAGGCGGCCATCTATGATTCTTTGTGTGCACGGAGTTAGGTCAAGACATACCCAAGCTGTCTTCAGGGTATGTTGTGGAGAGGGAACGGTTGGGAAATCTAAATACCAGATCATCGTGAGATGAGAATGCACAACCAAAGATTTCTTCGCACATGATATGAAGGGAGTGTGATTATTCATCTCCGCATAACAAGTTGTTTGCCCCTCATCATCTACTGTCATATATGTAAAATCAGCCTAATGCAACCTCAAGCGAAACAACTGTGCGTGGACCTTTGTTTCCCCGCATATTCTGCACACTTGCATAGTTCCTAAGCTCTTGGTCATGGTCAATGGGTTAGTAAAGCTCGTGCAATGCTGAGTAACCCTCTCTCGGAACGCGTGCCCCACCAAACCGGAACCAAATAAAGCTATGACGTTCTCTCTCAGGTATGGTCACAAGCCTTCAATGACAGCTATATAGTCTCGGCTGGTTGCCAACTTCGGACTGAGCACCTGTCTCATGTTCTTTCGCGCTTCGCGATTCACACAAACGTCAACCTGTCAGTTCCGCATCGCGCCGCGTTCGCGCTGTCTCTTTCTTACGACACAATATCTACGATCTTTCTCCGTATCAAACAGATTTGCAGCTATGGATAAGGCTCCTCAACAAGAGAGCAAGGGATCAATTACAGACTGGGTACGCGTCTCCTAATATACATGCAACAGAGCACTGAACAAGGGACCCCCTTACTGACTACGACTAAAGGTTAAGCCCGGTGATAAGAGCGGCGAGTTCAAGCGCCAAACTTCTGTCTTTAGAAATTGGATTGAGAACAAGCCTAATGCCGAATTTCCACCAGAAAAGGGCAGATACCACCTTTACGTCTCCTACGCATGCCCATGGGCACACCGTACACTCATTGTTCGTCAACTGAAGGGTCTTGAGGACATCATTTCGTATAACAGCGTCCACTGGCATATGGCTGAAAAAGGCTGGCGATTTGCCACCCCTGATGAACAGATATCAGGCAACACGACGCCAGATCCATTGCACCAAGATTACACACACCTCCGGGACATCTACTTTGAGCAGAACCCAGACTATGAAGGACGTTTTACCGTGCCAACTCTTTATGACAAGAAGGCAAAGAAGATAGTGAGCAATGAGTCTGCGGAGATCATCAGGATGATGTATACCGCTTTTGACGACATCATCGAGGACAAGTATAAGAACGTGGATTTGTTCCCCAAGAACCTGCAAAAGGACATTGAAGAGATGAATGAGTGGGTGTACAATGATGTCAACAACGGTGTCTACAAGTCAGGATTCGCAACGTACGTCTCTTCATCTGGCGCTTTTTTCCCTGCTTGTCTCTGTTCCTTAAAATGCATGCTAATCTTGATGATAGAACTGAAGAAGCATACACGAAAGCCGTAACTCAACTCTTCAAGTCTTTAGATCGTCTGGAGGAGTCACTATCGCAATCTTCAACCCCATACCTTCTGTCTGCGCCACATGTTACAGAGGCAGACATCCGTCTTTACACGACCGTGATTCGTTTCGATCCCGTCTATGTCCAACATTTCAAGTGCAATATCCGCGACATTCGCTCAGGATATCCGCACATCCACGAATGGTTGAGGCATTTATACTGGGTAAGTTTTTTTTTCTTTTAACTTGTTGCGTGGATTTTGTTTCCATCTCCCCTTCCCTTTCCATGGAAAAAAATTTGTTTCTATCACTTCATGCTGACACTGGAAAAAGGACTACCCCGCCTTCAAAGACACAACCAATTTCGAGCATATCAAGAAGCATTACACCAAGAGCCACGGTCAGATCAATAGATTTCAGATTACGCCTATCGGACCGCTACCCGATATCATGGGAAAAGAGGATGAGGTACCTAGCGTGAGAGCCGCTTTGAAGAAGTAAGTAGGCATATATGTACAAATTTTCTCGTATCAAGAGAGCGTGGTATACGTGCATACACGTTAAACAAAAAAAAAACAATGCCAAATGGTAAATGAGTTGCTTCTTGATACAATGTGAATGTTTAAGGCTGTGCTCTCAGACTGTCAAGACGGATGGTAACATCAAGAATTTGCCAAGGATGTTCGCAAAACACCCAGTAGTTTCGTCGAGTTTCTGCACTCAAGACGCCCAAGGCCTTTGCAGCAGAGACATGTCAAACTACCCGACCTGGTGGCCATTACTGTTGTTCTATTAGAATCTATACACAAGATGATCTCTCGTCTTGCAGAAAACCGACCCACGACATGGACAAACAATTACAAAATATTTGATTATGGATTCCGTTCAAAGCAGAGCAGCGCCAACACTGCCCAGCGTCTGTTTGGTCACCTCGTCTCTGACCTGTCCCACTTTCTTGGCAGAATCCAAGATGGCTCCTTCAATAGCTTTGAGAGCTTCAACCAACTCGCGTCGCTGGTCACGAGGTGCACTTCGGGTACCGGTTAATTGCTGCGCCTTTTCTACCGTGCCGGCTTCCATTGTCCGCAAATGCGCCTCGATCTCACGGATTTGCCGCTGATACACGTCAAGCGTACGGCCGAGCTCGTCAGTTCGGCGATCAAAGTAGCTCATTAGATCTACAGGTTTTGTCGGATCATCGTCGTCGAGCGCACTGGTAGCTGGTGTCTTTGCGCTCGAGGCTGTGAGATTGCCGTTATTGCGGTAATGGAACTGCGCTGGTAGTCGCTGGTTTTCGATTGCGCGGAAGCTGAGAGTTGCATCTTCGGCGTCCTTCTTCACAAGCGTTTTCAAATGCGCAATATTTGCCGAGTCATTGTCCAGTCCTACTTCGACTGTAGAGAGAAACGTCTCGATATACGCTACGTCAGGTGCGATGGTAGAGATGTCACGCTCATTGCCGGGGAGGGATTCGCGGATTTGACTACAATAGTTGATCTTTCGCTGTATGCCCTCGTCGAATTGTTGGATCAGCGTTTGTAGCTCGGGGTGCAGGTCGTTGAATCGTGTAGTTCCTCGTATAGAGTCCAAGGTCAACTGAACTGGCTGTGCGTTTGCTCCCATTTGAGTCCCTCCCAGTGTAGAGCCACCGAGAGTGTTGGACCTGTTCTGGAAGCTGGATACCCCACCCAATGTGTTTTGTGGCTGTGCTTGCGCCTGCTGCTGCGTCGAGCCGAATAGTGAGGGAGTGGACGTTTGGTTCTGCTGGCTAGCGGTGTTGTTTCCGAACAACGAAGGCGTTGTTGTCTGTTGGGTCGATGAGCCGCTGAGAGACAGAGTTAGCGTTTGTACTACAGCGCGATCAAACAATGGCTGACAATAAAGAAGGCTTGGACTGTGCGCCGCCGAACAGCCCACCTGGCTGAGCAGTGCTCTGAGTCTGGTTCTGTGTGTTTCCGCCTAACGCACCGCCAAACAGACCTCCGCTTTGTGGCTGTGATGACTGGGCTGTAGAAGAACCGAATAGTCCTCCACTGGCGGGCGCAGTGGTGGCAGGCTTATTCAAGTTGCCAAACAGGGAGCCCGACTGTTGCGATTGCTGTGGCTGTTGCGGTTGTGTAGACGACGCATTGTTCCCACTGCCAGAGTTAGTACAGCGAATCGAATAGTAGTCGCATTGAATTCTGCATGGCCGAAGCGTATGGATGCAAACTAGGCAAGCACGTACAAAAGGCCACCGCCGCCACCAGTATTGATACTGAGCGAATTGGAACGGCCAAAGCCCGCCATATCGGCTTGCGAAGTCTAGGTGTTTCTGCGCGCGTTATCGCAATAAGTTGCTGTAGCAGAGGTCTCCGGAGAAAAGACGGTCGCGGGGGAACAGATGCGATGTGTGTAGAGGACGAGATGACGAGCAGTTGTGGAGAAAAACAGAGGTTCCAACTCAAAGGCAGCGAGCGCAAGTGACGGAGAAGGTTGTGTTTGGATAGGTAAGTACGCGCCAACAAGGGCAGCACGGACCAAAGCGCGTTTCCTCCGCTCGGCTAGTCATGCCCTGACGCAGCAACTCCAAGAAGCTCAAGTCGCTTCTGCCACTGCACCTCGACAAGACTGGTGTAGAGCACGAGTCACGTGGATGAGCCTTCTTTTACTGGAACCTATATAGTGCAACATCATCAACACTGTTTGTATCGTAGCGCCTCCTAGGAGGGTCGGGTAGATGCCCATCTTTTGATACAAAGGCAACAATCGGCGACGCGCTTCACCACGGGCGGCCAAAGGAGCACGGAGCCATGGCAGACGAGTCTGATGATGATCTCTATGGGGATGAGACAGCGATGGAGCAGAAGAAGGATGTAAAGAAAATGGACGACAATTCCAGCGGAGACGAGCCCATGGACGAGGAATCGGGCGACGACGACGACGACGACGACGACGACAGCGACTCAGTATGCCACTTGCTATACCACGCGCACAACTCTTGGGCAAAGCTGACCGAGCTCTAGGATATCGACATCATCATCGAAAAGGCGCCAGCACCAGCCAAACCCGCAGCGTAAGATACATCCAGGCTCTAGGCTTTCTCGTTTCTGTTAACAAAGTCGCCCGTAGTTCGCAACAACCCCAAGAATCCAAAGCAATAAAGATTGAACCACCGCCGCCTTCAACTACACCCTCCCAGCAACCCGCCCCAAAAACCGCGCCTACAATAGGCGGCACCGTTCCCCAAATATCTGCCTCTACCCTGTCAGGCACCGCCTTCCCCGCCCAACGTACCTCCACAATCGATGTCAATGGTAACCCTATCTATCCACCACAAGGCAAAGAAATCCTCTCTGTCGACATCGATGCCGACCTCGCAGAAGAGCAAAAGATTTGGCGCCGACCGGGCGAAGACCAGTCGGACTATTTCAACTATGGTTTCGATGAGTTCACATGGGAGCTATACAGACAACGGCAGGTATCCATGGCGAATACGCTACAAGGCCAGAAGAACGACATGGCTCAGATGCAGGCAATGATGGGTGGCGGACCTATGCCAGGTATGCCAGGTATGGGAGGCGGCCCACAAGTCAATGGAGGTCCAGGTAGCGTACCACCGACCGGACCTGGGGTTGGAAGCGGTGGTGGAGCAGGAGGAGCAGGAGGAGCAGGAGGCGGCGGCGGTGGCGCAGGAGGAGGGGGAGGAGGAGGTATAGGGCCAGGCGGGATGAATGAACAGCAGATGCAGATGATGATGCAGGAGATGATGGCACAGGGTATGGATCCGAGCCAGATGGACTTTGCTTCCTTCATGCAAATGGCTGGTCAAGGAATGGGAGGCTTTCCCGGCGGACCTAGCGGACAACAGGGTGGAGGGTTTCAACAAGGCCATCAAGGCGGAGGTGGGAGAGGAGGACGGGGTGGAAGGGGAAGAGGTTGGTAGCCGGAACCGATGCAGTCCCGTACATGTAGTTGACGGCCGGGTTTCGGACTGTATGGGTTCACAATGCTTGGCTTCATGGCGTTTGAAGTCTATTACTACGATACCATGGGCGGACAAAGCCTTTCTGGCGCAAAGCAATCTCTTGCAATAAATCCAGATCAACCTACTTCCGGCTCACGCCTCGATAGCCTGTCTCGACGAGATCACTACGAGTCAAACAAATCGTCCGGTAAGTGCTGCGCCTCAATGTAGGTTCCTCGAGATACCTCAAATAGCACAAGCTATGAGCATCTTTGTTACTCTTCCTCGTCCCTTTGCGTACGCGAACCCTTAGTAGTTGCAGCCCAGAGCCCGTGGCTATGCATGCCCTCTCTACGTTTATACAGCCTGTTTTCGGATGCACCAATTATGTCTCCATTGGGTCTCCACCTTCGAGAATATGTGCGGGTATCCGTCCCTCCGCAAAGTCCTTCTCCAGCCGCGCCATCTCTGCTAGGCTACTTGCATTGAGAATGGCAGCGCGCATCCGCTTCTTCTCATCTTCAGTGTAGATACGCTCCTTGCCCGAATCGGTGCCATTGGTGAATGTCGGCACCACGAAGCCTTTTGATTTGTTGCTCGAGATCTGTATGGGTTAGTTCATGACCCGAACTCAAGTGAAGGTACCGTCAGTGATACACACCTGGTTGGCAAGTTCAGTTGGTTCGTCCGTGGTTCCGAATAGCTCTTGGGCCTTCTTCCGCTCAACATCGCGGACCTTGGTAAAGTCTAGGAATCTCACGCTTGGACAGCGCCAGATGATCCAATACCTATAGTTCTGTTAAGGATCAGCCATTTGTCTGCCGTGAGTCTGAGTCACACAGCGTCGGGCTTGCTCTTCGGGCTCGAGATTACTTGCCCCCACGAGGCTCAGAAGCTGGAGATGCATGAGTGCCTACCACATACCTCTTTGCTTGTCACCGGGTTTCCCATTAGCGACAGGTATGTTAGTGACTTGAAGCCCGCCAAGGGATCCAAATCTGCCAGCTCAGCGATCCTGTTCTTGGTGAGAACTAGTGTGCGTAGGTTCGGTATGCTGGACGAGAGGCTTGGCTGGATGTTCGAGATACGGTTTTGCGCAAGAAACAGAGTGCGGAGGCGGGGCTGAAGGGGAAAGTTGGCTAGTTGCGCAATGTCGTTGTCTGTGAGGTCTATCGCATCGTTGTCCTATGTGACATGTAAGTACCCACTTGAGCAGTTGTATACGCTACAACCAGCTTACTCGTGCCGCGCCCATGTTCTCAATGGCAGAAATCTTGTGGCCTAGATATTATAATTTTGATATCAACTCAGCTCTTGAGTGCAGTATCTGTTCTTTCCAACGCACCTCGCAGATCGAGTTCACGCTCCGTGAGACAGTTGATGAAGGAGAGGGAGTTGTTGATCAGGTCCGTTGTTAACCTCATTTCGGCGGCTTTTAATCGCGTGAAGCTGGTGTGTTGTGACGAGGGTATAGATATGGAGTTCGACTATCCAATGCTGATCTGCGTGGGGTTGCGAAAGTGGGTTGCGAAAGTCGGTCGCGGAGATGGAGCTCGAGTTGAAATTCATGGATCGCGCTAAGAGCTCCCGCTAGCGCAGCGCCCACCTGGTTGTCACTTCCGAACTCACTCACTCCCTCGTAAAGTCACCATGTCTTCTTGTCTCTCTAACTTAGCAGCCAAGCGGCTGCGTTAATCATTCCCAGTCTGCCTATCCTTAGGCTATCAAAAAGTCAGATGATCGGGTCTCGGACCAATTCAATCTTCTATCAATTGCCCATATCGTTCAGATAAAGTAGGTTCTACAAGATGGTCATATGATTACCCTCAAACGACTCGAAGCGAACGCCAAGATGAAGCATCCGCCTTTCTTAAGCAGAAAAGTGCCCTTGGTAGCCAGAGCAATGGACCCTTATGTAGCACAGTATCAATGAGGACGTTCTGCAGTCCAATCTTGGTTCGATGGCTCTAGTACCGACCCTGGCTCAGGTCTTCTCCACGCTTACAGATGCACATACTATTGCATCTATGGAATACTCAGTCAACCTCTCGGCTGGCACACATTCTCTCATAGCGAAAGCAAATTTCTATCGCGAACGATGCGCCGTATGCCAGCATTGGTTCCCAAGCTACGAAAGGCTGGGACAACATCATAGAGACTTTTCTGTCACATGTGAGGAATGCAGTGTTTGTTTGAGACCAGAGGTGATTTGGTGGCACAGAGAGCGTGCAAAACACGAGCGGTGTTTTGTTAGAGGGTGTGGCAGTGTGTTCAGGAAAGATGGTGATTGGAAAGTGGCAGGCGTGAAGAAGCACGTTCAAAAGTGTCATTGTTAGGGTGGAAGAAAATAGGCCGCGAATCCTCCATATGCCGTGTCCCATATCAAGACTACAAGTAAATATGAACTTTTTACTAGACCAGTTGTGCTGAGATGGTATATGGATGCATCATGTCCATTGAGGAAACAAGCTCCGTTGACCTGGCAATTATTCAAACTTAATACCCGACAACAAAGGGCGTTGCGGTTCATACGGCCTGTCGTCTCAGTGCGAGTACCATGCTTAGAGCTGTGAGAGCGCCTATCAAACCCACCGCCAGTACAGCGGCAGTAAAAGGAACCAGTGGAGGACGCACAGCGTTGCGTAACATGGCCTGAATCTCCAGATCCAGGCGCTCAGCCAGCTTCTCCTTGGAGAATTCTGCTACAACTCTGTCTCTGCCGCGTGCGCCCATCTCCTTCAGCCTCTGTTCGCCAGGGCCGTCTTCCAAAGCAACGCGCATAACCTCTGTCCAGTCCTGCACCTTTTTAACGTCTCTCAGCCAGCCAGTCTGGCCGCTTACGACTGTCTCTCTAGGTCCACCCTCGTTGGCTGCTAGGACTGGTGTACCCACCAGCATTGCTTCGAGTGGCACGATGCCGAAGTGCTCGTGGAGAGGAGTATACACGAGGAGACGCGCAGTTGCCAGAAGCGTCGCTTTGAATGTGTTGGGGACCGAGTGGAGAAAGAGGACCGAGATATCGTCTGGTATACTTTGGGCGGTGATGACAGTTTTGGCAGTAGCATGCTTCAGTTGGAGCGAGTCGGCCAGTTGGCACAGTTCCGTATACGTACTGACGTTCTCGGGCACGCGGGGGTCATATCCACCGGCAATGACCAGTCGCGCCTGTTCGCGCTCCTTGGGCAATAGCCCTGCGAATGCTCGGACGGCAAGCGCCACGTCCTTCTTCTTCTCAAAGCGATTGATGCTCAGCAGCACCTTCTTGCCCTTCCACAGGGGCGCGACATGACGGACCGGCTCGCCTGCGTGGATGTCGACGCAGGGGTACACGACGCCGGGCTCGCGGGCTCGGAGACTGGGGAAGGCCTTGCCGAAGATGCTCTTTGTAAAGTTGCTGTTGACGACGATGGTGTCGCTGCAGCCAGTGCTCCAGCTCTCGAGCCAGTCAAACGGCCCGCGATACAGCGTCTTCAGAAGCCCACCCTTCTTAACGAGCAGCTTGTCGGGGAAGTGGCAGTAGAAGATGATGCGAGGACGGGGCTGCAACAGCCGCAACAGAGGAATGCCCGCACTGAGTTGGTCGACGAAGAAGGCCGAAGGGGTGAGCTGCTGCAGCTCCCGGGACAGCAGGGTGATGTACAGGATCAAGTGTACCTGGCGCAGGATGGCGCAGAGTATCGCGAAGCGGCCGAGGATGGTCGAAGGGACGATGGTGTTTCCGTGCACTCGTACGTCAAGGGTTCCTTTGCGTCAGGGTCAGGTCTCAGCTGCTTGGCCATGCATGAGCGGTGTATGGTCGACGCTGGTGATGTAGTGATGGTAGAGGCTTACCGTCCCGCGCCTCGTCGAAGCAGTGCTGCGGGTCGCGGTGCGACGTGAAGATGGTGACCTTGTGGCCGCGGTTCTGCAGTCCAACAGCGGCATCGATGACCAGCCGCTCAGCCCCGCCAATGCCCAGATCCGGGTGGAAAAAGACAATGTGCTGCTTTTCCTGTGCCATGGTATGATGTGCGCCGCCAACTTGTCATCTGGTGTCGCACTCCGCTACGTGGTAGCAGCATGGGCGAGATATCACGTCGGGCGGTCACGCCTTTCCACTTTGGTGCTAGTGTCACATGCTGCACATGATGATGTGCGACACACCCGTCTACCTTCGCCTGCAACCCGACACAGACACAAACACATACCCACGCCCGCATGCCATATTGCCCTCTGATATCCTCAAATGGAAAATCTGAGGTGAAGCGCCACTGTCGCACACTCGTGCTTTTCAACATGCTGGCTGCAAGGCAACAGCAGCAGCATTATCCCGCACCGTAGTAGAGTAGTATCACCACCACCACCACCAAGAACAAGAACAACGGCGGCAACGACAACACAAACTTCACCTCTATCAACACCAGAATCTTGCATCAGCAAACATCATGGGGCAGGGCTTCTCACTCACGACGCTCTCGGCGGGCTCGGCGAATATCGACGTACCAGAGCTAGCTGATCTACAGTACGAGAAATCGTTGGGTGCTGCTCGATTTATGAAAGCCGTCAGAGCGCGCCACAAGGACGGCCTTGTCGTAGCTCGAGTAGTCATGAAACCCTACGCCCAGTTCGACTTTCATGACCACGTCAAGCGGCTGCTCCGTAAGTGGTATCCGCAAATACTGTCACTTGATCCAAGACGCTGACAAAGCCCAGATGAACGTAAGGTGCTTGCCGATGTTCCAAACGCAGTGGCATACCATCGTGTCATTGAAACTGCAGCTTGTGGTTATTTGGTTCGCCAGTACATCCATAGCTCCTTGTACGATCGCCTAAGGTAGGTTGTATCTGAGCCATCGCTTCTGCACCTAGCTGACTCTTCCATGGCACACGGCCCTTCTTAGAGGAGATCGAAAAGAAATGGCTTTCATTTCAGCTTCTTTGCGCGGTGCGAGACTGCCATGCTAGGAACATCTTTCATGGGGACATCAAGACTGAAAATGTCTTGGTTACGTCCTGGAACTGGCTGTATTTAACCGACTTCTCCTCGTCATACAAGCCGGCACATCTACCAGAAGACAACCCTGCTGACTTCTCCTTCTACTTCGACCTCTCCGGCCGTCGAACCTGTTACTTGGCACCCGAGAGATTTCTGGCGGCCGGTCAGCAACCCGAGGGTGCAGGAGATGTCAACTGGGCCATGGACATTTTCAGCGTAGGCTGTGTCATTGCTGAGTTGTTCCTTGAAGCACCCATATTCTCTCTGAGCCAGCTCTTCAAGTATCGACAAGACGAATACAATCCTGAACACTCCCATCTCAGTAAGATCCAGGATCCAAATATTCGGGAGTTGATTCTCCACATGATTCAAATAGATCCCAGTTCAAGGATGACAGCCGACGACTACCTTACCCACTGGAAAGGTAAGGTGTTCCCCACATACTTTTACGGCTTCCTACAACAATACATGCATTCCATTACCGATCCCTCTTCTGGCCGAAAACCTGTTACAGCCGGTTCAGAACATCTTGGTGAACCAGATGAGCGCATAGACCGCATCTTCAGTGACTATGACAAGATCTCTCATCTACTCTCGAATGAGGAAGGAAAGCAGTTGGGTAGGCCTGAATGCTCGCCTCCCAGGCCAAACGCGAGGCTCTTTCCGCTCTTCGTCAACATACCAAATTATCAGCATCAGGCTTCTCCAGCACGAAGCTTAGCAGTTGACGACGGTAACTTGATTTTCCTGACTATCGTTGTATCTTGCCTACGGGGGACTGCAAGAGCTGCCGCTCGTGTTCGAGGCCTGGAACTTCTTCTTGCCTTTTCAGAGCGATTAACAGACGAAGCCAAGCTTGACCGTGTAGTACCCTACGTGGCCCAATTACTAGCCGACAAATCTGAGCAGGTCAAGATTGCTGCCCTGCGCTCCTTGACACAAATTCTTGCAATGGTGCACGTCGTCTCACCTATCAATGCCTACATCTTTCCCGAGTATGTCCTTCCACGGTTAGAAGCATACCTTCCAGATTCTTCTGGGAAAGTTGGGTCCCTTGTCCGTATGCAATACGCTCTGTGTATCGGTACACTAGCGACAACCGCAGCTAAGTACCTTGATATGATCCAGGCACTGCGCGCAGAAGGATCTTTACCTGCTGCCGATCCAGAAGCCGAGGACGGCATGTCTTCATCGGCAACCCGCAATCAATTTGATTCAGACCGTCGAATCCTGATCGAAGCCTTTGAAAAGCACACCAAATCTCTTCTCACTGATACCGATGCTGCTGTACGTCGAGCCATGCTTCTGTCTGTCTCCGACCTATGTGTTTTTTTCGGTAGTCCCAGAGCAAACGACGTAGTTCTTAGTCATCTGAACACGTATCTGAACGACCCGGATTGGATGCTCAAATGCGCCTTCTTTGAAAGCATCGTAGGCGTTGCCGTCTTTGTCGGAGGCGCCAGTCTAGAAGGTTATATTCTTCCCCTTATGGTTCAGGCATTGACAGACCCCGAAGAATTTGTAGTAGAGAAAGTCATTAGATCCCTGTCGTCGATGGCGAAACTTGGTCTGCTCCAGCGCTCTAAGACATGGGAACTAGTAGACATCCTTGCGAGGCTGACAATGCACCCAAATTTTTGGATACGGGAAGCAGCAGCTCAATTCATATCTGCTGCATCAAGATATCTGTCGGTGGCCGACACGCATAGCATCTTGGTCAATCTTATCAGGCCGTATCTCAAAGTCATTCCTGCGGAGTTTTCAGAATTGCGTATTCTGGAGTCATTAAAGAGCCCAATGTCACGTCTACTGTTGGAGATGGCTTCTAATTGGGCGCTCCAAGCTCAGAAAGGACAATTCTGGCTGACAGCTAGACATCAGCAAACTTTTACGTTTGGGTCATCAGATGATAGCCTACCGACTGTTTCTGGCCGAGAACTCGACCATAAGGTTTTGCAGCGTTTGCCGAAAAATGAGGAAGACGAGTTATGGCTCCAGAAGCTACGCAAAGCAGGGTTGAACACTGAGGAGGATTTCAAGCTGGTGGCACTCAGGGAGTTCATTTGGCGAGTGACTCATCGTCGGCGCTCCGATAGTCCTTCCCTGCCTATTATAAGATTCAACAGCATTGTCACGCTCAAAGATCTTGGCGTCAAAGCACAGACCGTGTTGTTCGATGAAGACGTTCGACAGGTTATGGAGCAAACCAAGAGGACTGATGCACCAGAAGAACACGTACCACCTCGCACAATCAAGGATGCACTTTTGGATGCATCAACTACTGAAGCCGATGGATTGATTGATCGAATGCCACATTTCGAAAGTCAAGCTGGACGATTGGTTCGCGAAGAGAGAGGCATCACAATTCCGTCTCGATCAAAACCGCGTCTAACCTCCAGCGATCAACAATCGCCGTCTTCCGATCCTGAGACACGGAGAGATTCTCTCAGGATCTCAAGAATATCTTCTTCACCTTCAGGCTCAATCACATCCGCCGACCATTCTAACGGTCTTCGACATCGCAATAGCGCGTTAGGACTGCTGGGGAGAGGAGAAAACAAGGCTCTGGCAGAAATTGGTACCACTTCTGCAAATGTTCTTGGAAAAGTTGATGGAATTCATCCACGAGAGTCTTCTCGATCTCGACAGCCAATATCGCCACTCGCAGTAGACAGATTCGAACGGAGTCCGCTTCGAATTCGTTTTCGAAACGCGCACAACTACACAGGAAATGATCCAGCAATACTGAAGCTATTGGACTCAATGCTCCTCGAGCGATTCCCAACAGAGGAAATTGAGTTTGGTCCTCGCATACAACCTCCTATTCGACGACAACCCATCAAGTACAAGGATGCGCATCGATCGCCCGTAGGCACTCCTTGGCGCCCAGAAGGTACACTCATTGCCAGCTTCAGCGAGCACACCGCTGCAGTAAACCGGATACTGGTGTCCCCCGACCAGGGATTTTTTATCAGCGGCTCCGACGACGGGACCGTTAAGATCTGGGACACGTCGCGTCTTGAGCGCAACATTACCCGCCGATCTCGGCAGACATACAAATTGGGCGAAGAAGTAAAAGTCACGAGCCTAGTTTTCGTTGAGCAAACGTATTCATTCGTCGCGACGGGTAGTGATGGGAGTGTTCACGTGGTACGCATTGATTACCTGCAGAATCAAGATGGCAACGCTAAGTTTGGCCGGCCCCGACTCCTTCGCGAGTACCAATTGCCAAAAGGAGATTTTGCCGTCTGGTCGGAACACTACAACGGAGACAACAAATCTGTCCTTCTGTTAGCTACCGATAACTCGAAGATTCTTGCTCTGGACTTACGGACAATGGAGTTGCTCTACACTCTCAACAACCCCCTTGACCATGGAACACCAACTTGCTTCTGCGTCGACCGAAAAGCGCATTGGATGCTGTTGGGGACATCGCATGGTGTGCTTGATCTTTGGGATCTTCGTTTCAAGCTACGTCTCAAGGCTTGGGTTTGTCATGGTGCATCGCCTATTCATAGGCTTTACCAAGTTTTCCTTCCGAAGGCGAAGAAGACAAGATTATATATTGCCGGCGGTAGTGATCAAGGTGAAGTGACAGTGTGGGATTTCGAAAAGCATGTTTGCAAAGAAGTGTATCGCACTGGTTCATGTAAAGACATCGGTGTCAAGAGCACAACACTGACAGATCTCGATGAAGAGAGACCAGGCGGGATGCTTGGCCGTTTTGCTACAAGTGTTGAACCGACCGCCAGTTCGACGGCAGATCGAGGCGTCAGGGCGATCGCAGTACATACACAGACGACTGACGACAGGGGCGATTCAAAACACACATTTTTACTCACTGCAGGTCCAGATTGGAAAATCCGCTACTGGGACACTAGCCGCGCAGACTGCTCGCTTATAGTCAGCGGGCTCGAAGCTGACGAAGGAAAGCCGCAATATACCGTCTCCCAACCAAGTCCAGATACGGTCGTTATTATGGAGCAGTTGCAGCAGCCTATGAACCAAAAGGGTACTGCGAAAGACAGCAAGGTGAATGCATCAAGCAAGAAGGTGACGGGGAAATCCTCAAGGTCAAACGCAATTGCTTTACAGCAGCAGTATCTTCTTAAAGGTCACGTGGATTGTATTCTCGATGTGGCATTCATCGAACAGCCGTATGGGATGGTTATATCTGCCGATAGATCAGGTGTTATTAATATGTTTATGTAGAGAGCAGCATGTAAAGAAGGTACTTCAATCACATTGCCATGATGAGTCTTGTTAGAGCGACTACTTTTCAAATTCTTAATGCTGAGACGGTGGAGCGATTGATCGCTGCAGATGGCGCAAGCCCCTCAACGGCCTTTCTACGGGCTTGTATTTTGATCCTGCCACACTAGATAATATACTGTTAGACCCTCCCTTATGCATGCGGGACTAAGAAGGTCACGTGATAATGCCCCTCGCTCTACATAGGAAGAATGGCTAGCTGCTATCGCTCTATAACATAACCGCCGTGCCTCCCTCTGCTAGGTTCGTAACACTAACCTACTCGCTACCCTACGCTAGCTAAGTTAGACCTAGCCTAACCTACCTTCTAGTAAACTAGCCCTAACCTAACCTATATTTTTTGCTAAGAGATAGGTTAGGTTGTAACGTATTTTATCAGTAAGCGGCCCATATTAGTAAGTGGCCCACCCCACCAAGCCCAACGCGACTCTCTGCACAACAACCACAATGCCGCGACAACGACGCTCTATACAGACTTCTCGTGAAGCTAGAGTCCTTCTAGCATCTTATGCACTTTAAGAGAAATATATAAAAAGCTAGCGTTAGGCTACCTTATTATACAACGCTCTACGAACGACGCTCTAAAGACGTCTCTAAGGTACCTAGCCACGATTAAAGACAGCCTCTGTTAATTGAAAGCTATTACCTATTAAAGAGCAGTCTCTCGTGCAGTGGATCCTAGAGCTAGATTAACGAGGATTTCTACTCTATATTATTAACGTACAACAAATAGTAGACGCTTTACTCGCTGCGCGTGGCTAGAATCCGCCTCCTCTATCTATAGGTAAGTGCTAGGTATCGCGCTTTATCTAGAGCTAGCTAAAGCTCTAGATAAAGTAGAGTAGGCGCTTTAGTAGCTAGCGCGCTAGCTGCAAGAATCCTACTATAATTATAGCGTAGTTTAGGCTAGTAGAGAAGACGCGCTAGGCGTATAGTATTCTAGATTAAGATATCTATAACTTTAATAAAGCTAAATTCGCAATAGGCGTTACTAGTATATTAAAGGTAGTTACTAGCTCTAATAGAGTTAGCCGCGCAGTCGTCGTATAGCTAGGTAATTAAGAGTAAGTAATAGTAATTAAGTGCGTTAACGCGTCTAGCTAGGCTCTACTACTATTTATAATCCTTACTAGTAAGGTTTACTAGAGTAGCTAGTATTACAACCTCCTACTAGACTAGATTATTAGCGTCTTAGATAATAGCTAGATAACTAATACGCTTAGCTTTAAGTAGGTAAAGTATTTTAACTAGCATATAGCGTCTTATACAGCTAGAGTCTATCGCGTTCTTATCCTTAATAGCTATAGTAGCTACGCTACGCTAGAATTTAATTAGTACTGCGCAGAGAATAAGATTATTACTCTCTGCATGCTAGCATATACCTCTTACCTGCTCTAGCCGCTTAACGTAAGCTGCTACGCGCCTCTTAAGCGCGCGTATAGGCGTGAGGTTAAGGAGCTAGCCCGCTAAGGCGTCTACTATATTAATAAGATAGACTTCCTTACAGCCTATACACGGATCTAGCTAATAGTATTCACGCAGCAGAACATCTAGGTAGGCTTTTAGGCGACAGGCCTTGTCCCTTCTTATCTAGAGCGTGTCCTGTCGTCGCTTACAGTCGTCCGAACGCCGTCTCTACTATAGATAACTATAGGGAATAACGCTATAACATAGATAGAAATAACGCAGACAGAAACACCGCATACAGTAGAGCAGCTTTAGCAGTAAGTACGCTATCTCTAAGAGCGACTGCGCTGGCAGTCAGAGAGCCCAACAAGCGTCGCTATACGCCAGCTTGCTAAGAGCGCTCAGCTTGCGATGCAATTAGCAACAATACTTGCAGAGGAGAACAAGAAGCTGCGTGCAGCTAGCCAGCGCCAGCGCCGACACCAAAGGCAGAGACAGCAGAGTCAATACCTTACTCCTGGTGGAGTACTCCAGGTGCAGCAGGCTCAGCAGCTTGCTGCAGAGGCAGAAAGGGTAGTCACGGAGGTTGAGCAGGGTGAGGGGAGTCAGCGACGTCAGCGCGCGCCGCCGACATGCACGAAGTGTCACGTTCAAGGACATACTCGGACTTTATATAGAGCTAGATAATAAACTATATCTCTTAATTATATCTAATTTTATTGCGTTGTTGTAGAGCTATCATGCAGAGAATCGCGTCAAGTTTGGTGGGGTGGCCGGATGACTGATATGGCCGGATGACTGATAAAATACGTTAGTTGTGTTAGCTTACGTCAGACCCTAACTCTAACCTAACCCCTACCTATTCGCTAACCAAGTTTAGCCCGTTACAGATATTAAGTGTAAGGACGCAGCCCTAGGCCACTGCGCCAAACAACCTTTGCAAGCAAAAGGTAAGTAATGGCGAAGTTACCAGACTTTGCCTAGGATAGTAGATATAGATAGCTAAGGAGTACCACGTCCTTACATTAAGAATTAATTAAGGATTAATTGGATCTTATCTAATCTACTAACACTAGATAAGCTATTATAGTGGCTAAGGTTAGCTTAAAAAAACTTTTGCCAACTTCGATATTTATTGAATTAGGTTAGCGCATGCTAACTCTTGGCACACCCTTGGTCGGATAGCGTGTGTCCACCAAATCTTGACCCTTGACCAGCATAACATGCGACACTCGGCTGTAGATCAACACAGTTAAGTGCTGGTTAAGCACATAACAGATTATTACTCGTATCTACGTCTGAGATTATTCAATTCTCTTTTTTGGTATAAATGTTCCAAGAGTGCATGCCCCCCTCCTCCCTCCCCCCCTTTTCATAGTATGTGGACTTCATGATAAGGTTTCGATCAAGGGCTAGAGCATTTTACAATGAGAACATGCCTACCTACTTCAAGTACTAGTAGTCTAATGAGTTGGGCTGTGATCTCATTTTTGCAGGATTTGACAGATTAAAAGCAGTGTGAAAGGTAGGGTTGGGGAAGTCAACACTGTTCATTACGCTATCGCAGTGAATTGCAGGCAAGGATCTGGATAATGGGGGAAATGGACTATCTAGCCTTCACTTATGAGACATAAGCGTCTCATATCGTCGAGAATCAGCTGTGCGATGGATCACAGGTAGCAACCAGACTCTATTAGAAGGGACAATTTATTGATTTTCAATCAGGCCGATACATGATTGGCTAGATGGATACCAAATACTACAGAGTAAATGACAGGACAGGGAGTGACATCCTAAGTTGAGATCGGAAAGGCAGGCGAATGTACTTTGTTAAGATGAGGCCACAACCATCAATTCCAAGCACGAGAATTTTCCCTTGGCTTAGTCCTCGTGTGCTGTAGCCTCTCCTGTATACAGAGAACACGTCTATCCGTGGGTGTAGTTGTCGCAGAAGTGGTCGCCCCGGAAAGTGCGACCAACAGAGAGGTCTCTGGCGCCGCCACCATTGGTTCTGCGATCGTAGCCGTAACCAGCTTGTCCGCACTTTGAGCTGACGACGGTCTGCATGTCGATGACGATGTTATATGTCAAATAGTTTGCCTGGTAATTGCAGAAGTATGAAGTCTCGGCATCCTTGTGAACCTGTATTCCAAAGTTGTCAATTTTATGATGCGATTATTGAAGACAAAAAGGGAGCTTACCCAGCCCCAGGCACCAGCGCCATAGTTTCCTTGTGCTCCTGCATTTCGTGCGAGCTGAACGTTGGCGGCGTCCAAAGTTCCCATAGCGGCCGAAGTGCGCCCACTGCAAGTAGTTGCCCTCTTGTTCACCCCTCGTGGTAAGCTGCTCAACAGGAGTGGTCGTGTCCAGTTCGGCCATTGGCGTGAAGTCGACTTTGAGCGCACCAGCCTCGTTGTACGAGGCCAGGTAAAAGCCGTCGCCCTGGTCGAAGACATCATCGGCCAATGAAGCAATGCCCATGGGCTCAGTGGGCTCGGTGGGCGCGCCAAAAACAGAGGCCGCGGCAAAGAGAGTAGTAAAGGCAGCGAAGCGCATATTGAAGATATGTACAAGCTCTGTGATGCTTTGGAAAGTTGTTGTCTGAGTTGTGTAGGTGTCTGAGTGACTTGGGGCTGCACTTGATCTACTCTTATACTTTTTCCATGCCTACTCCTGTCTGCTTGATAAGGCCTGACCAGGATCATACAATGGACGAAGGAGCGGCTAGTGGTTGGATTTGCTGTAGGATTGCGGCGTACATAGATCAAGCGCAAATCATTCCCCTCAATTGTTGCACGGCGCCAGCCTGGTGTTGATATTGAGTGAATATAGCCTGCTAAGAGAAAGGTCGCGAAAGCGCCACCGTGAAAAAGCCGCTTTGCGGACAGGAACTCAGGTAAAGCTTGAACCGGGCGTAAGAATACCGTACGGCGTAGAGGGGGTTTTTGAACATTGGAGTATCCTTCAAGTCACTTTAAACAGTATCCTGACACTGCATAGACACCCTGTTAACACCGCTTCATACTGTATAAACATTCACTTAGGTTACAATACAGTAATATTTCCCCAAGAGAAACCTCAATCCGCAAGCTAGGATACAGAGCATACGGTATGCAGGAGCCGCTTATCCACAGACTCTGCAATAACCAAGTGGATTCCAGGAGGGCTCGGACAGGATTGATCAATCACTTTGCTAGAACCAGCCGTGTCCTATCTGAGTTTAACTCCTACCTAGGTAGTTAGGCATATCTTTAGCACACTGCACAATGTGTGGATTATCATTCAGGCCGTTCCATAATAGTCGCACTGTCTTCCCACCTGATTTCTTCTGCTTGTTGTGTAATTTACGCTAGAGTCAAGTTTGGATAGAACTACAGGTTTGGACCATACCAGATGGATCCCTAAGCGCCGACGAGGCAGTAGTTGGTGGCCCTTGCTAATGTCAAAGCATCTAATTAAACGCACTGGCTGTGACTCATCGTGTAGAAGTATCCAGCCGCATGTATTCTTGCAGCGGCCCAATTTCCGCAATTGCCGATATGCGCCGGGCCCTGCATCTAGCAACCTTGCGGCTGCCCTCGGTAGGTAGATCGAAAGTCAAATAAATCCCCGATACGCAGGAATTGATCAAACAATCAGTAACAGGAGACTAAAGAGTAAAACTGTTATGTTTTTGTCATCTACCTAGGCAATCAAGATGCCATTGCCTCACTGCCACTATGTATGCGTCAAGCTCTTATGATGCCTCAAACATCTGTAGGCTGACTGCGATTAAGACATGGGAGTTGCATTGTTCGTGGACGATGTACAATTCACCCGACAGTACTGATCAAACTGATAGTATGAGCGTCACATGGATAGAAACCTCAAGCATCTGTTCGGAAGACACTGACAATGGAGCCTCTTCAACTCAATGACATTTCAGACGCAATCATGAAAGGGATACAAGAAACTGATGGGGTACAGGAGGGTATTGTACAATGGAGCAAATCATTATTCAGAGTTATCTGGTTCTCGTGAGCCAATACTAAGAAAAACATGTCGATACGGCATCTAGCATCGAAGCGTAATTTTCTTCCACCAAGAACATTGATCTGGGTCGAGTGCTTGAATCCTATGCATCGCATTAGCCTCAAGTTTCACGTGGACAATACCTCAATCCAACTTACACAAATGTCTCAAAGGGGACTCCCCTGATCTTCTCATTGCCTTCTTCGTCAACTTCCCATGGGTCTGGCTGAAAACTCACGTCCGCCCATGACTGGAACAGCTCCCTCCAATAACATGCCTCTGCAGCAGGTGTAAGGTACCTGTCCCGAAATGTTGCTATGCTGTTCGTCACGATAGCTTTGGCGCGCTCTGGGTTCTGCAAGATATCTTCCACTTTTGCCTCGAGGTCAGAGAAATCGCGCTCTACCTCTACGACGTTTTGGTTGGGTCCAGAAGATATGTAGAGGTGCGAATGAGGCTCAACCCACTCGGCTTTGTGTGTTATCGTAATAGACGCGCAGTTGAGAAGATATTTTCCTCTGCCAGAGTAACTGCGTCCTGCGATGTGATCGAGATGATTAGTTTTGTTCTTTTGTCTAGCGAGGTAAGGTCATCTTACCTTCAGTGTGCACGAGAAACTGATATTTGCAATGATCCGTGATTGGCAGCGCAGCACTACCCGCTGTCACGTCTGCCCTGTTCTTCCAGGTTACTTGGTCCACATCTGCCCACGATTTCCCCCTTGTAGCCTTCATTAGCGCACCCCTTAGCTCCTTGTTTGTCTTGACAGCCCCCCGCCAGAATGCCTTTGGTATCTTGTTCTCCCACGGTACTTCATTAGCCTGCATATCACTGCGTATTTGCTGATATTCGCCAACTAGGTCAAGAGGCCACGACCAGTAGCCAAAGTCGGGCATCAACCACATCTCCTTGTCGAGAGAGATGTGTCGTGAGAAAGCCCAGATAGTGTGGTGAGAGTGAGATTCATCGGCTATGTCGTTTACGTTAAATGAGAACTCTATGGAGGGGAGGGGTGAGGGTGAGGATGTTATGGCGCGGTTGAGTTGGTAGAGAGTAGCAAGAAGGCGGGGGCGTTGGTAGCCTTTTCCATCAAACTTTGCATCAATAACGTAGAGCTGACGACAACGGTATTAGCTTCTGTATCGTGTGAATAGATGGAGAGAACAGGGAATGATGAGTACCTTGTGGTTGTATATCATAACGCGCACTACTCCATACGGCTTCCATGACAAGTCGGTGTCTGCAAGGGTGACGTTTCCCAGCTTTTTCCGTAGCGCAACTGAACGGTCCAAGTCATCATAGAGACCAGAGAATCTGGTACGGCATTCTGTGCGAGAGAGTCCGTAATTCGAACCAGATGCTGTCGACGGTGGATGGTGAACCTTTGGTCTGTGAAGGGTTTCTGGTGCGGCTGGGGTTCCTGGGTTTGATGTTCCCAAAAGCAGATGGGAATCGCTGACTTGAAGACGATAGTGAACAAGGCCTCCTATTATGAATATCGTAAGAAGGCAGAAGGCGCCCAAAAGATGAAAGCGATACTGGCGACGGTTGTGTATTGCAAGCATGGCGTATGATGTTGCGTCCGAACCTTGGAGGGGGCAAAGGATTACCACTCGCGATTGTAGACATGTGTAAGGGCAAAACCCGCAGCGACGCCAGCTGAGAATCAAGACTCACGTCATAGGGGCCAGGACATGACAAGGCAGAATCTGGTGCTGGCAGCTAGGACCACGCTGTAAAGTTTATTGCAGGAAGTGGGAAGAAGCGATGTGACAAGAATCAGTGAGGCGCAGCGCTGGCGTATGTACTGCGGTCCCCTTTCACGGAGGGTCAGCCAACTAGAGCTAGACGCAAGGGTCCAACGGGATGAACGCTAGTCAGTTTTAGCGCGCTGCTTGATCTGCGTGCGTGAGGCACGGCGGCTCAGTTGTCCAAAGCCGTTAGCGCCACCAGCCCGAGTAGGAGTAGCGAGGATGGTGGGTTGACGGAAATTAAGTTTTGCACCTGTGTTGCAGCAACTAAGCGCTCGCAGCCTCCGCCTAACAGCGCTTACGTCGCCGGCAGGCAGCGCACACATCCATCTCAGCGAGTGCGGTGTTCGCAAACAAGGCGCGCGGGAAACGATTGCCCGTCTAACAGTGGGGTAGCCTTGCGGCCCGCACAAAAGCGCGGCTGCGGCGGAAACTGGCGTAGGCTAAGGCGTCCACCGCACCCGCTAACAAGGGTGGCACGTGCGATACAAACGGCCCGCCTATTGGCTAGGCAGACAGACAAGTTGTACAGCAACCCACGGTCTGACGCGTTAGGCTGTCATACTCTTCGTTAAAGGGCTTTTCTGGCAGAAGTGATGAATAGACAGCATACGTTCTACGTATGCATACTATCATATGGGGGTGTCGGTAAGGATTCGAGAATTCTTCCGCCTATCTGCCTGTGAGCAAAACCACGTAATTAGTGTCTCTAGCGTCTGCATCATTTATCACTGCCGTCTGAGGAATGGCAAAGGAAGAATGGCCAATGAGCTTACATTATCCTTACGTTTATCCGGAAGGAGAGTCATTAATATTGTGGGGCTAATACCGTGCCCCACTCCCTCGCGCGCGCAACTACCTCGCGCGCGCGCGGCCTTGCAACTGTTATAACTTTAACATCTTATATCTCTACCACTATAGGTAACCTTAAAGCTACGCTTGTAGCTACTAACACCTTACTACCTAGGTAACCTTTAATCTACTTTTACTAAGACATATGAACTTTATAGTATCTACGCGCTAAAGGCTATTAAAAGCTATAGTTTCTTTACTTATACTAAGAGAAAGACTTGATAATGTATATAAATTAACTGATTAAGAGAGGCTTACTACTTACTTAGTTAATAATATATGATTTTATATTATAGATAGCTAGAAAAAGATTAAAAATAAATTTAGTTACATACTCTGTTTAGTGCTATTTTAATTAGCTTACTTTAGAGTAAGTAATAAGTATAGATAAGTATTACTATAAGGCTGATTGTAAGAGTAAATATAGCTTTTACTATAACTTTCTATATAATAAAATCTATTAATACTATATTAAAGCTAATTAAATCTATCTTATAGATAAAAAAGGCTTCAAGCTTAGTATTACTGATTACTTAAAAAGGATCTTGAATAATGCCTTATATAAGAATAAAATAGATATATAATAAAAAATAATATATCAATATAGATAATACTACTAGTGTATATTAATACTAATAAGTTTTACCCTTAGCTAACTGTTATATATAAAATAACTAGTATAAGAATTAATGTAAGATACTTAGCTATAAGCCCTTGATTCTAATATATACTAAATTTAAGTACTTATATTACTTTTAAAATTAGACTATTATAATATAGACTATATCAAGCTATAATAGATATATAGATATAGCATAAAAGTAAAAGTATAATCTTTTATTAATAACTTATTTCTTGGAGCTGAAGATTCCGCTTTATAATATACTTTATTAAGTATTACAGTAGGGTGACATAAAAAAGACCACAAGCAATAGTTGCTATTTTTAATCTAGTATAGCTTAGCGAATAGAAGAGCTAGACTAAAACAGGTTAGTAATATAAAAAGCCAAGATCTAGTAGAGGAACTTAGCGTCCCTACTTTTTGCTTAGTAATCTGCTAGAAGATATAAGGCTAGGCTAAAGTTAGAGTAGAAAAAAGTTAAAAGTAAGACCTATATATTATATTAGGAAACTAGAATAATACTATTATTGAAGCTTATATTTATTATATATTTATTTAAGGTTCTTGCTATAAGTTACTAGACTTCTAAGTAATTCCTGATAAGTGATATATTAAAAAAACCTTTTTTTTGATTTTATTGCTTAGTAAGCTATATTAGCTTAGTAATAATCTAAGATTATTTTATATGCCGTTTTTAGTATAGTATTTTTAATTACAACTCTAACAGAACTAAGATTATATAAAGAATCTATAGATAAAAATCAAAAATAAGGAGTTTATAAAAATCCTATTGCTTAAAAATTCTTAATAAAAAGAGGTTTTTGCTAATTCTTTGACTATATCTTTTAATACCAAGAATCTACTAGAAAGTACTATATAGGAAGTAAAAGATATTTAATAAATCTAGAATTTATAAATATAAAGTTTTTAAATATCTTTAGTATTTAGTAAGTTAACGTAAGTAAAGACTATTAAATAATCTTCTTTTTTGAGTACTTTAAAAAGCTATATTATACTAAGTATAGTAGTTAGGGACTAAGTCTCTATATTAAAAGTCTATAATCCTTGATAATTAAAAACATTTATATACTAAGTATTATACTAAGTCTAATAGATAGATTCTACTTTAAGTACTTTTAAAGACTTTTCTTAATAACTTAGATTGTTATTAAGTAACTATAGCTATAATACTAATATATAAAGTATATACAGTAGGGTGACAGAAAAAAAGAGTACTACGAAAAGTTCTAGTTTTTAAACTAGTATAGCTTGGCGAATAGAAGAGCTAGACTAAAAATAGTAAGTGATTCTAAAAGCCAAGGTCTACTAGAGAAACTTAGCGTCCCCACTTTTTGCTTAGTAAGCTGCTAGAAGACAAGAAGGTAGGCTAAAGATAGAGATGAAAAAAAGTAAAAAGTAAGAGCTATTTACTATACTAGGAAACTAAAAATAAACTATCCTTAGATTATATAATAGCTATACTATACTTATAGTCTTAGTAGTTAGACTTATAGCTATAGCTATCTAATGGTATTTTAAGTTATTAATAAAAGTCTTTAAAAATACTAAAAATAAAACTTATCTATTAAATTAACTAAAATACTTTATATATAAATATTATAGATTATTAGAAACTATAAACTTTTAATATAGAGATTTAATCTCTAACTTTAATACTTAGTAAGATATAGCCTCTTAAAGTACTAAAAAAAGAGTATAATTTACTTATCTTTATTTACGTTGACTTAGTAAATATTATCAATATATAAAAACTTTATATATATAATTTATATATCTAATATATATCTATAACTCTCTATCTAGTACTTTCTAGTATATTCTTAGTATAAAGAAATATTTTAAAAAAAGTAGTAAAAACGCCTAAATATTAAGGATTTTTAGAAAATTAGACTTTTAAAGAAATTTTATATTTAACTTAAATATTTAAATTTTTTAACTTATTTTAGTGATTTAAGAAACTTAGTAGATTATATTATACTATAAAAAGCTTATATTATATTTATAGATTACTAATAAGCTAATATAGCTTATTAACTTATATCTTCTATAAAATAGTTTTTTATATATATATTTTATAATAAATTTACTAGAGGTCTAGTAACTTATATTTAGAGATTTTAGCATTAATATAATAGATATAAGTACTAAAAGTAATATATTTCTAACTTCTTAGTATAATAATTAGCTCTTACTTTCTACTTTTTTTCATCTCTATCTTTAGCCTACCTTCTTGTCTTCTAGCAGCTTACTAAGCAAAAAGTGGGGACGCTAAGTTTCTCTAGTAGACCTTGGCTTTTAGAATCACTTACTATTTTTAGTCTAGCTCTTCTATTCGCCAAGCTATACTAGTTTAAAAACTAGAACTTTTCGTAGTACTCTTTTTTTCTGTCACCCTACTGTATTAGATACTACTAATATATAAACTCTATAATACGATATTTCTATTTACTTAGTATAATAAATATAACTTACTTTTTACTTTTTTTCTTCTCTAACTTTAGCCTAGCCTTATAGCTTCTAGCAGATTACTAAGCAAAAAGTAGGGACGCTAAGTTCCTCTACTAGATCTTGGCTTTTTATATTACTAACCCGTTTTAGTCTAGCTCTTCTATTCGCTAAGCTATACTAGATTAAAAATAGCAACTATTGCTTGTGGTCTTTTTTATGTCACCCTAATGTAATATTTAGATAAGATTTTTCTGTTAGTACACCTTTATTACGATTCTAAAAGACTTTACGCCCTTAGACTAGTAATAGCTAAAGTATACGACCTAAGACGCTGCGCCATACCCTTCCTTGCTAAGTTATATTTACGTAACTTACTTAGTAATTAGTATATATTAGTACTACTAAGTAACTAAGCACTCTATATACTAAGCTATAAGATACTTAGTAATTAGTACTACTTAGCGTAACTAAGTAACTAAGTAAAGTATATAAGTTATAAGTATATAGTTATAAGTAATAAGCATTTATAGTTTATTATATTTAAATTAAGTTATAGGTTATAATAAATAATATAAATAATTATATCTACTATACTATTATCTTATCTATTAAAACTAATCGCTTATAGACTTAAAACTAGAAATTTGAAATTACTTTTACTTAAGATTTGATACTTTTAATACTTTAAATACGTTTATAATAAGTAATATTGTAGTAAATACTCTAAATATTTTCTAAACTAAAGGTACTATAGTTTACGCTAATAAACTAAATTTTTACTATAGTAATTATAGTAAGCTTAAAGCTTAGCTTTGCTAAGTTAACTATTACTTCTACTTAGCTAGAGATAAAATTAAAGATTATAATAAAGTTATCTTAGCTACTACTTACCTATAAGGTCACGTAAAAAGATAAGCTAACTTTATTATCTAATACGATATAGATAATTTTAATAGAGCTTTTAAAAATCCTAATTTAGTTAAAAATCAAGATATATTAAAAATTAATGTATAATAGAACTATTTACTCTTTAGAAGATAAATTATTATAAGATAAAAAATCTAGACTTGAAAGTGTATTAAGTTAGCTATAGACTATACTACTTTATTTAAGTAATACCTAGCTAGAATTAAGTAAAATAATAATACTCTTATTACAAAGATTAATAAGATCTTAAACTAGTTATATATAGAGAAATTACAAGAACTAGAACTAACATTACTAACTTTATAAATGTGTAAAAAGAAGCTATTAGGCTAGATAATAAGTTATATAAACTTATTTTTAGAGAATAAGTATTTAATTAATAAATATATACTTAAGAAAATATAGATAATTAGCCTATATAATAAAATAACTAATATTTATACTTTAATATGAGAAAATAGTAAACTTATATATTTAGAACTATAAAAGCCTATATAAAGTATAGTACTAAACCTATATACTTTAATAATATTAACTAAAGTAAAAGACTTGAGTAGTCTAAGAGTTAGTATAGTAAGAATAAGAAGAAATCTAGCTATTATATATATAGAAAAGAAGGCTATATATTATAAGACTAATAAAGTAAGAATAAAGTTAAGTAACAGCTTGCTATAGTATATAGAACAGGGCCTAAAAATAATAAAAAATAGAATATTATTATTAAAGTAAAAATTACTTAGATTCTAGATAATAAGAGCTATATTACTAAATGAGAAGATCTTACGCTTACTATATTAGAGAATACTTTTAAAGCTATAATACTTAGTTATAAAGAATATAAAACTCTAGAAAGATTAGAGCTTAGTAGAATACTAAAAGCTAAACTAAATAAATCTCTTATAGAGTATAGTAAGATAGCCTACTTTAAAAAGTAGGACTAATTAGCTATACTATATCTTAGGTAATAAGATAGTATATAACTAGATTTACTAGAACTTACGCTACTACTATTATAGCTTAGCTAAAAGTATAATTAAGATAATCTAGCTAAAGTAAAACTATAGAGTAATTAGTTATAAATACTTATAAATAGACTTAATGTAATATATAATTATAAAAAGTAATAGACTAGTATATATTAAGAGTATAGGATATTAAGTAGAAGTAATATAAGACTTCTAGTGTTAAGACTCTAGATAGTTACCTTTTATAGATACGATAATAGTATAGTAGATATAGTTCTTTATATAATCTATTATAACTTATAACTTAAGTTAAATATAATAAACTATAAGAGCTTGTTACCTATAACTATATACTAAGTAAATATCTTATATTCTATATTATCTTATGTATTCTATATTATTTCATACGTAGTATACTATAGAATCTATAGAATTCTATAAGATATACGTAATATATTCTATAGTAGTTTTCTACTAAGTCTATAAGATATAGGGCTATAAGTGCGCTATTAGTCTAGTATCTCTTTATCAAAGAGATAGCCTTAATATAGACTTTATTTTATTCGCTTTCTATATCTTATACTATACTATTATCTTTTAGGTTTATAATACTATTCTCTCTTTTCTTACTTTATATCTTTATAAACTAACTATTATAGTGTCTAGAAATACTACTTATTATTACGTGCTTAGTAATTAAATCAATTATATTAGAGAAATTATGATAGCTACTTATTAATATTACGTAGAGACAAATCTAGAGTATTAAATACTATTATTAAAGAAAACGTATAGAAGTTATTATTAGAATAGTATGAAGTTATGCGTTTTAGTAGAGATTCTAATTCTAAATTTTAAGAAGCTAGATTAGAAGTTAGCGCAGCTTAAATAGTAGAAGGCGAAAGTAGATATAGTAGAGTTTAAGGCGTTAGAGTTCCTAATAGCTATGCGCGTAAAGAAAGATTCTCTTTATAAATAAAAGAAAATACTTAAGCGTTATAAGTAGTAGTAAGTCAATAAGTTAAAGAGGTACGTAGATGAGATTAAGGCTTTAGAGGTAGGCGAGTAGATTAAGTATAAGGTAGTAACCTTAGAGGGTAGTCTAATACATAGTATCTTATTATTAGACTAGAGTGCTTTTATACCTTCTTTCTTAGAGAGTAATCTTAGCTTTAATAAAGCTATTAGTAATATTACGCTAGTCTTAAGTAGGAGTATATAAAGTTTAATTCTAATTCCTATATATTTTTACTATCTAGGTATTTTAACTATTTAACTAAGTATTCTATTTAGTTACGCGAGGTTTAATACGCTAGAATTCTCTTAACTTTAAATTTATTTTCTTCTTTTATTTTATAATAGAATATTTTCTATAATAGCGTACTTGAGTCTAACGTACTTTACAAGCGAGCGGCGCGTACAAGCGAGCGGCGCACCCCTAAAACCACCAAAAATGAGAAATTTTAAGCACCAATATCTTAACAACAACTAAGAATTAAATCTTGAGATTTTATATTTATCCTTTCTTACCTATTTTAAGTAGTTTATTAGACTAGAAGGCTAATCTAAGGAGTAGTTATTAAGATATAGTTTTTGTGCCTAAAATTAAGGGCTAATAATAACATATTAGTGATATCTTAGTAACTACTAGGCATATCACTCTAGAGCTTTAATGAGAGCCTAATAGTAGGCCTAAGAAGTTATCAATAGGATATTAGAAGTTATTTCTAAGCCGTTGTTGAGATATTAAGGCCCAAGTTTTCTCAATTTTGGTGGTTTTGGGGGTGCGCCGCTCGCTTGTACGCGCCGCTCGCTTGTAAAGTACGTTACTAGTTCTAGTAACTTAATATAGAGCTTTAGATGTATTTTAGTGTCTAGTAGTAGATTAAGTATACAAGTAACCAGTCTATTTTGTTTTAAAATTAAAACTAGTCTAACTTTAACATTATTTAATCTCTTACTTCGTTATATTATATATAGGTTCTTTATAAGTGGGTATACTTGTTAAAATATAGAAGTAAGGCTGCTTGTCTTATATTAGACTTAGAGGTAGACGTTACTACTTGTTCTACTATAGACTTAGAGGTAGATATGAAGGTTCTAGAAAGAGAGAGAGCAGATATGTGCTAGGGGAGAGGAGAGAATTGAATTGACTAGTCTTGATCAGATTCGCGTGACCGTTCATCTCTAATCTATTACCTCTAACCTCTACAGTGCTATCTACTAGATCTACAGCTATTTATATTCCTCTAGTAGCAGCCTTCTAGTAGCTTCTACTATAGTAGCTTACGTAGTAATATATAGATTATAATATATCTTATATTAGATAGATAGCTCTATATTAGAGTAGCTCCTAGTAATCGATTAGATTAGATTGATTATAGAATCTGGGTGTGATCCTAAGCACCTAGATTCTAATAGGAATCCTGATAGCTAGAGAATAGCTAAGTAGCCTATTCTCTAATATCTATATTATATTTAAAAAGCTATTTTCTATCCTTTACCTTTCTTAATTCTAATAAAGTAGTATCTATCTCAGAGATCTAGTGCTATAAAGATCTATACGCGAGATAATTAAATCTAAAGCTCTAAGATATTTAGTAGTAAGTATTAATCCTTAACTATAATATTATTAAGTTCTCCATAGTCTATATATAGCTAGTCTATACTATCCTTCTTTAATATAAATATAATAAAGTATTTAGCTAGTAATCTTAATAGTTATATATAGCCTTTAGCTATAGCTTTATCTATATACTTTTTTAGTACTATAAGCTCTCTTTCTAATAATATATAAATTAGGCTAAAAGCTAGTTACTTTCCTTTTTATAAGACTATTTTATAGTTCTAAGGCTAGTGCTTTAATAACACTTAGGTATCTACTACTTCTTAAAAGAGATATTTAAACACTTTATACTATTTAGATATCTTTAGAGTTACGCTTTTCTTCTTTCTTCTTACTTTATAATCTATTAGCTTAGTTTTAGTATCTATAGAGTTAGACTTTCTACTCTAAAAACTATTCTTATTTAGGTTTACTAGTATATTAGTAATATTACACTACTTAGTGATTTTTTCTTTATCTACTATTAAACTCTACTAATATATAGGTTAGCTTATAGTTATACTTAATCTATAGTACTTGAATTAGAATACTTTTAACTTCTAGTTAATCTATAAGTTATATCCTAATAGCTATAGAAGTTTTAAAATAATATTATAGGTAGCTAGTCTAAAGATATCTAGGTTTATCTTCTCCTTATAATTTTGAATACTAAGTATTACTTACTTAACTTTATTTAGTATTAGTTTGCTATTAGTAATATATAGTAAGTATAGCTATTATTTCTACTATATACGCTAAAATATAGTTTACCTAAAACTCTAAGTTTACTAGTACTTATATTTATATTTTATTAAGCTTTATTATAAGCTTTATTAACTTTAAGAGTTTTACTATATTGATTTCTTTAAAGAGGCTTTACTTTAAAAGTGCTAGCCTTAAAAAGACTATAACTCTAGAAATCGTTTAAAGTCTTTTTATATATAGCATAATTTATATATATTTTTAAAGTATATATACTAATTCTTTTAGTTATACTCTTATTAGACTTTCTTTTTTTAAATAATTAGTTACATAACTTATATAATAATAATACTTATTAGTTTTTTAATTTTAAAAGAGTATTTTATTATACGTTTATCTTATAAGTACTTTAGGTAAACTTCTTTAGTATACTTAAACTATTACTATTTATACTTAAGTTACTTAGGTATTATATTAACTTTCTATCTAGCTTCTATCTTATCTATATAATATACTAGGTAGTAATTATGTATATATACTATCTATAATAAGTAAGCGTAATTTTAGTTTTATAGATTATACTAGTACTAATTAGTATTACTTTAATCTTACTTCTAACTTTCTTATACTTACTTAGCCTATTATAGTGTTTATAATTCTTTATTTCTTATAAGCTCTTATATATATATGTTTAACTTTTAATTTATCTATACTTACTATAATCTATACGTATAATAATAATTATTATATAACTTGAATTTTATAAAAGCTAATAACTAATCTTAAGTTCTATAAAGTCTAGTATATTTTAAATAATATACTAGTTTTATATTTATTATAGTTATGCGCTACTTTAAGTCTATTCATAAGTATTTATTACTAGTTAATTTGTAGTTGTACTTTAACTGATTTATCTTGATTATAGTTTTTATTAAGCTATAATAGTAGTAGAGTATATTCTAGTAAATCTAGTAATCTACTATTTTATTACTTAAGTTATAGTATAGCTAGTTAGTATTATCTTTTAAAGTAGGCTATCTTACTATACTTTATAAGAGGTTTATCTAGTTTAACCTCTAGTATTTTACCAGGCTTGAATTCTTTTAGAGTCTTATATCCTTTATTACTAAGTAGTTTAGCTCTAAAAGTATTTTCTAATATAGTAAGTATAATATTTTTTATTTTAGTAATATAGCTCTTATTATTTAAAGTATAAGTAATTATTACTTTAGTAATAACGTTATATATTCTATTATTATTAAGCTCTATCTTACGTAGTATATTAAACTATTACTTAACTTTATTCTTACTTAGTTAGTCTTATACTATATACCCTTCTTTTCTATATATATAATAGCTAGATTTCTTCTTATTCTTACTATACTAACTCTTAGATTACTTAAGTCTTTTACTTTAGTTAATATTATTAAAGTATATAGGTTTAGTACTATACTTAGTACTAGCTTTTAAGGTCCTAAGTATATAAGCTTGCTATTATTTTATATTAGGATATAAACGTTAACGTGGTTTACAAGCGCGTCGGTCAGTCAAAATCTCACCAAAATCTGCAATTGACAGGGGTCTAAATCTCAAGAATTACTTAGTAGATTTCTTCTAAAATCTAATATATAGGCTGCACCTAGATAATATATAGGTATTTAGAGTTTAGTAGCTCTAGCTTACTTAATTAGGTAGTAAATTAGATTTATGTAAATTATAGGGATTATTTTAGCGTATTTACTTATATCTCTATAATAGCTAGAGCTAGAATTCTAAAAGTCTCTATATTTAATACTAATATATAGAGTAAATAGCTATTAGATTTAAAAAGACATCTATGAAGTAATTATCTAGATCTAGATCCCTGTTAGTTGCAGATTTTGGTGAGATTTTAACTGACTGACTCGCTTAGATGACCGACTCGCTTGAAAACCACGTTAGTTATTTTATTATCTAAGCTAATCATTTATATTGCCTTAAGTATATATTTTCTAATTAGATAGTTGTTCTTTTAATATAAGTTTATATAACTTCTTATCTAGCTAAATAGCTTTTTCTTATAGATTATAAAATTAGTAATATTAGTTTTAGTTTTTATAGGTTTATTATATATAGATAGTTTAAAACTTTATTAATATCTTCGCATAAGAGCGTTATTATTCTATTTAATTCTAGTTAAGCATTATCAAGATAGAGTAGTATAGTCTATAGCTAACTTAGTTTACTTTTAAGTCTAGATTTTTTATTCTCTAATATCCATTTACTTAAAAAGTTAGAAGTTTTATTATATCTTGATTTCAAACGTATTCTAATCTTTAGTTAGATTAGCATTCTAAGAATCTTTAATAAAGTTATTTATTTAATATCAGATAATAGAGTTATCCTATTTCTTTTTATTACCTTATAGGTAGGTAGTAGCTAAGATAACTTTATTATTATCTTTAATCTTATTTTTAGCTAAGTAGAAGTTATAGTTAACTTAGAGAAGCTAAGCTTTAAGCTTACTATAGTTACTATAGTAAAGGTTAAGTTTATTAGCGCAAATTATAGTGCCTCTAGTCTAAGAAATGTCTAGAGTATCTACTATAATATTACTTATTATAAAGATATTTAAAGTATTAAGTGTATAAGATCTTAAGTAGAAGTAATATAAGACTTCTAGTATTAAGACCTTAGTTAGTTAGTTTTTGTAGATAAGATAATAGTATAGTAGATATAGTTCTTTATATAATCTATTATAACTTATAACTTAAGTTAAATATAATAAATAATAAGTGCTTATTACTTATAGGTATATATTAGGTAAATATTCTATATCTTATACTATTTTATATATCCTTTACTATCCTATGCGTAGTATACTATAGAATCTATAGAATTCTATAGGACACACGTAATATATTCTATAGTAGCTTTCTACTAAGCCTATAGGATATAAGTCTGTAGATGCGTTATTAGTCAGGCATCTCTTTGTTAAAGGGATGGCCTTAACATAGGCTTTATCCTATTCTCTTTCTATATCTTGTGCTATGCCCTTGTCTTTTAGGTTCATAAATAATGTATATCTATAATATACTATAATCTATGAAACTTAAAGTTAGATATTAACTTATATAAATTTAAGACTATATACCAACTACTATTATATATATATATATTGTTGAAATATGGAAGCAGAGGCTGCTTGTCCTACAGCAGACTCAGAGGTAGGCGTTGCTACTTGTTCTACTATAGACTCAGAGGCAGATAGGAAGGTTCTAGAAAGAGAGAGACAAGATATATGCTAGGGGAGAGGAGAGAATTGAATTGACTAGTATTGATCAGATTCGCGTGACCGTTCTTCTCTGATCTATTACCTCTGACCTCTTCACTCTACAGTGCTATCTACTAGATCTATAGCTATTTATCCTTCTCTAGTAGTATCCTTCTAGTAGCTTCTATCAGAGTAGCTTACGTGGCATTATGTAGATTATAATATATCTTGTATCAGATAGATAGCTCTGTATCAGAGTAGCTCCTAGTGATCGATCACTGAATCCGGGTGTGATCCTGAGCACCTGGATTCTGATGAGAATCCTGATAGCTAGAGAACAGCTAAGTAGCTTATTCTCTAACATATATGATAGTACATATCAATAGATTAAAAGTCAAACTTATATATAAATAAAAGCTAGTAAAAGATAAGAAACTATAAACGCTATAATAGGCTAAGTAAGTATAAGAAAAATCAAGTAAGATTAGAGTAATACTAATTAGTACTAGTATAATATAACAAATTAAAAATATACCTACTTATCATAAATAGCGTATATCTATAACTATTACTTAGTATACTACTTAAAAAAACTAAAAGCTAAATAGTAAGCGAATATAATACCTAGATAACTAAAGTATAAATAGTAATAGTTTAAATATACTATAATAGTCCCCTAAAAGTACTTATAAAATAAAAGTCTTATAAATTACTTTCTAGAAATTCAAAAACTAATACGTATTTTTAATATATAAGTTATAGAACTAATTACTTAGAGAAAGAAATTCTTATAAAATTATTATTAAAAATTCAATATATATACTTTATAAATAAATATAAACTATACTATATATAAAAAGACTCTAATAGATCTTTAGAGTTATAGTCTTTTTTAAGCTAGCACTATAATAGTAAAGTGTTTTTCGAGAAATTAATATACTAAAACTTCTTAAATAAATGAAGCTTATAATAAAGCTTGATAGAATATAGATATAAGTACTAGTAGATATGAGATTATAAGTAAACTATATTCTAGCGTATATAGTATAAAGGTCTAAACTTAAAATATAATAGAAATAGTAGTTATCCTTACTATGTATTACTAATAGTAAATCTACATTAAATAAAAATAATATAATAGATAAAGTTAAGTAAGTAATACTTAGTGTTCAAGAGTATAAGGTATGAATAAACTTAAGTATTTTTAAAGTAGCTACTTATAATATTGTTTTTAAATAATTATAGCCAAAATAATATAATTTATAGATTAACTAAAACTTAGAGATATTTTAATTTAAGTGCTATAAATTTAAGCGTTATATTAGCTAACCTATATATTACTTAAGTTAAATAGTTAATAAAGAAAGATTTACTAAGTAGTATAACTCTACTAATATACTAGTAGACCTAAATAAAAATAGTTCTTAAACGAAGAAGTCTAACTTTAAAAATACTAAAACTAGGTTAATAGATTAGAAAGTGTAAAAAAAAATATAACTTTAGAGATACTTAAATAGTATAGAAAGTTTAGATATTTCTTTTAGAAAGTAGTAAATATTTAGGAATTACTAAAGTATTAGCTTTAAGACTATAAGATAGTCTTATAATAGAAATATAACTAACCTTTAGCGTAATTTATATATTATTAGGAAGAGAGTTTACAGTACTATAAAAGAATATAAATAAGGCTATAGCTAAAAGCTATTCATAAGTATTAAAATTACTAGCTAGATACTTTATTATACTTATACTAAAGAAAAACTATATAGACTAGCTATATATAAATAAGATAAAACTTAATAATATCATAGTTAAGAGTTAATACTTACTACTAAATATTATAAAGTTTTTAATTTTATTATCTTATATATAAATCTCTATAGTATTATATCTTTAAATAGATATTACTTAATTAAAAAAGAAAAAAGATTCTTAAATATAATATAAAAACTATAAATATATATATATACTACTTAGGCTTATAAGTACTTTAACTATATGCTAAAAACTTATAAATTGTATACTTAATTTATATTTAAATATCTTTATTATTATATAATTAGATAATATTATAATTTACTTGGACACTAAAAGGATTTATATTAGATATATTAAGAAGGCACTAAAAGCTATTAATAAGTATAGCCTAAGACTTAAGCTAAAGAAGTATAAGTTTTATAAAACTAAAGTTAACTTCTTAGACTATATAGTAGAGAAAGATAGAGTATAGATAAGTAAAGAAAAAACTTAAGTTATTAAGGATTAGCTAATAGGAAAGAATATTATAGAAGTACTATAATTTCTAGAATTTCTAAACTTTAACCAATAGCTTATTAAAAATTATTTAAAATAGCTATTTTGCTAATATAACTAATAAAGAAAGACATACTATTTATATAGAGTAAAGAAGTAAAAGAAAACTTTTAGATATTTAAAAAAGTATATATTATACTACTATATTTCTAACTATGTATTCTAAGATACTTGCTAAAGTTTAAAACTAACGTATTAGACTTAACTCTAGAAGGCTATACTAGTATACTAATTTTTAAATAATAGTACTTAAAGGTATACTACTTAGAAAAGCTTTTAGGACTAAAAAAATACTTTAATATATATAATAAAGAACTACTAGCTATAGTACTATATTAATAATATTAGAGAGTATATATAAAAAGCTACCTTAAACTTACTATCTATATAGATTATAAAACTCTAGTTAACTTCATAATAACTAAAGTAATCAACTAATAATATACTTAATAATCTAAACTATAAAAGAAATATAGATATAAGATTATAAATGTACTAAAAAAAATAGTAGAGTGAATACTCTTAGCTAAAGACTAGAAATTATAGATTTTAAGAGAATTATTGATATGATAATACTAAAGTAGAATAAAAATAGACTACTAGAACTAGCTAAAAGTATTTATTATATTATTAAAATCAGAAATAAATACTAGAGAAATAATAAAATATAGTTATCTAATAGTACTATAATACCTCTATATATATATATATAAGAATTAGAAAAATAATTAAACTAATCTTATAAAATTATAAATCTAGTAAAATAAAAGATAAAACAACTATCTTGATTACTAAATATTAATACTACTAAGAAAATAAGTATAGTACTTATATACTATATAGAGAAATATGAGCTTAAAAGCTTCTAGGAGTACTCTAGTAAGATATTTTTATAAATTCAATAAAGGCTTACTAGTTTTAAGAGACTTTATAATATATACTTTTTAGAATCTAATACTAGTTATATTATATAAGTTTACTAAATAAGTGGAGTATATACTATTTAGAAAGAATTACAATGTAATATAGCTTATATATCTTATTTATAATAGAATTTTTAGAAATTATAATATACTAATATAGATTATAAGTAATAGAAATAAACTTTTTATCTCTAGCTTCTAGACTATACTTATAGCTATAATAAGAAAAGAAAAAATGCTTTTTACAGCTTATTAACGTAGAACTAATAATTAAATAGAAAGAGTAATTTGAATAATAACGTTATGCTTATATATCTACATTAATAAAAGATAGAATAATTAAGTATGATTACTACTAATAGTATAGATAGCCGATAACAATATAAAATTAGAAAAAATAATAAATATACTATTTTACGTAAATTTATAAAAATACTTAAATTTCTTTTCATAAACGGTACTAATAATAAGAATAGAAGTAGCTTCTATAATAGCTAAATAATAGAAGAAAATATATAGAGAATTATAAGAATTACTTAAGAAGGTATATTATTAAAGTATTTTATATATTTACTAAAAAAGAAAGATAGTATTTAAGCTAAAATAGGAGAAAAAGGTCTATAAACTTATAAAGAACTTATAAATAACTTAACTAAGTAAGAAATAAGATAATATTAAAGTAATATCATTTTTAGTTTTAGAATAAAATAGACTAGTTACCTATATACTTAATTTATAACTAGATACTAGAATATACCTAAGGTTCTACGTTAAGTTACTAGTACTAGTAAAATTAAGTACGCTATTTTAGAAGATATTCTATTACAAAATAGAAATAGAAAATAAATTTAAAGTTAAGAAAATGCTAGCGTATTAATCCTCGTATAACTAGATAAAACACCTAGTTAAATAGTAAAGATACTTAAATAGTAAGAATATATAAGAATAATAGAGAAACTTTATAAACTACTACTAACGCCTACTATAGTACAACTAATAGAAGCTAAGTAGTTTAGATTAAGAGGCTTCTAGTAATTAATAGGTAATCTTTTAAAGGTACTCTAGATACTAGAAGATAAGTTAATTATTACATTAAATATACTAAACTTGAGTAACTTTTCTTACTCTAGCTCTCTAATCTTATGACTCTTTATAGTAATTACTTTCTCTATACGCTTCTCTAAAAAAATATTTATAGATATAACTACTATCTTTAAGTAAAATAAATTTCTAACTTCTCTAAAGCTTATTTTATAAAGCTTTATGTTATAAGTAATAGGACTACTCTTTGTATAAGAGGGCGAAGGATGCTTAGCGCCCTAGAAGTTAAAGAGATAGGACCCACTTAGGTCGGGTCAGCATGCATGAGACTGTCGCGGGGCGCCAGGGTCACGTGACTAACATCTTACCAAGAGGAAGCATCTCTAAATGCTAGGTCCCCTCTAGATATTAGGTCCTCTTAGGATACTAGCGATATTAGAGATATTATAGGCTTAGCTAAAGGATAGGACTAGAAGTAATAGATATAAGAATAGGTTAGATTTTATTATTACACTTATTATAGTTAACTCTTCTTATAAGGTCTTCTTTTATATAGATTAATACTTAGTTATTCTATTAGTTATAGAATTGATTATCTTTATATTAGTTACGCTTATATTACTCTTTTCTATAGAATTACTAGGTAATTATATAGACTACTACCTTTTGCTACCTCGCCCTAACCTAGACTAAGAATAGAGAAGTATAGTTAAACCCTGTGTAATACTTTAACTACTACTAGATTTAGTAGAACGTATTAACTAATAGTTACCTAATTAAGATTTAGGATATTATACTATTACTCTTAAGGTAGTACTAGTAGACTAGTCTAAGGTTTAGGGCTAGAGCCTAACCTAACACTTAATAATAAAATGCTAACTTAGAGTAATAAAAAGGTAGATAACGACGTATATAACTTATAAGAGTTATAGAATCTTAGGTAATAGGCTACGCTCTAGGTATAGTAAATAGTTACTATATAAAATATAATTAATTAGCTTTTAAGCTAGCTAATAGCTATACTAAATAAAAAGAAAGTTATAAAGAAAAAACCTAAGATAGCGGCACTTAAGAAGTATAATAGAAATTATAGCAAATTATAAATATTTCTTACTAATATTAACCTATATTATAAATATAATAAAGTACTTAATAATATAGAGAAAGTTCTCATAGCATATGCTTATATAAAGGGTAAAGTAGCTAGTTAAATATAGCCTTACGTTAAAACTTATTTATCTAACGTTACTAATAAAGGAATAAAGGATAAAACTAGAACCCTATTTACTAGCTAGACTAACTTTAAGAAAGAAATAAGACGTATCTTTAAAGAAGTTAACGAAAAGAACTAGATAGAGAAAGTAATTACCCGCCTAAAGCAGACTAAGTCTATATTAGCGAATATAGTAGAGTTTAAGTAGCTATAATTAAAAATTAATTAGGATAACGCGGCACTTTAAATAGTATTTAAAGATATTCTTAAGGAAAATATAAAAGATAGTCTAGTATATTATAATAAGCTAGAGGACTTATACTTATTGATTAAGCTAGCTATACGTATAGATAATCGCCTATAGGAATAAGCCTAGTAAAAAGAATAATTACTATTTATAACTATAAATAAAAAACGTTATTAATAATAAATAGATCGCGATAGAGATATAGTTATAACTAAGAAAGTATAAGAAAAGACCTAGAATAAGAAAACTTAAGGAAAGGGCTATAATAGCCTTTCTAAGGAAGAACGCTAGAAGCGTTATAATAGTAAGGTATATCTTAAATATTGCAAAGTAAAATACTTCTATAGAGATTACCTAAAGAATAAAATAAGTAAATAAGTACTAGTATAGATTAGAATAATCTAACTATAAGCGCTATACTAGTAATTAGAACTCTTATTAGATAAAGATATTAGTAATATAGAAATATATAAAGAGGGTTAATAATAAGATTATAAAATAATTCTAGAACCTTTTTAAGTAAATAACATAATAAAATAGAAACTACTTAGGCTTATAGACTAGATAGTTAATAGAGCTAAGGTATAGTAATAGTTAACTAAGAGATAGTACTTGATATATAGAGACACTATATATTAGGCTAATTAATACGTAAGAGGGGATAACTATATAGTTATTATAGGTCTTAACGTAGCTATAATAGTATAAGAAGCGTTTTAAAAGTAACCTTACTTTATAAATCTAATAAAGAAAGTATATAAACTAATAAAGGATTATAACTAGAAGGACGCTAAATATAAAAAGTTTTACTAAGTTAATTACTAATAACTACTATATATATATTATAAGGATGCTAGAAAATAAAGCTAGATTAATAAAGATAACTGCTACTATATATCTCTATAGATAGATAAATATCTAGTAAATAATTACTATATCTATAAACTAGAAAAAGAGAGAGCTTATAAGAGGCTTCTACAAATATATTATAAGAAGGGATACTCTTTCTACTAATAATAATTTAAAGATGCTTACTAAGTAAAAGATATTTACTATAGCACTCTATTATTAAATATCTATAAGGTGATAGACTACCTAATTTATAAGATAAAAAAGCTAGAACTAAGGAAAAAGATTATAAAGTAGAAGATACCTTATTAAAATATCTATTAGAGCTATTATTATAAAAATTATTATACTAATTATAATAACGCTAAGTATAGCGTAAGTTATTTTCCTTAAGAAAGAAAGAAGTTATAGAAAAGATAACTTTTTAGACTAAAAAACTAGAATACTACTAAGAATAAGGTTACGCTAGTAAAGGTAGTCCTAAAATAACTCTTAGAAAGTATAAGATACTAATAGTTAGAATCTATAGTTAAGAATAACTATATATATTTAAGAACATAAGTTAGTAGCGATTATTAATAGTAGTACTACTAAAATAATAATATCTTCTAGTATAGTAGAGGAGTATAGTATACTCTATAGAATAAAGAAAGAACTAATACTAGTAGTATTAGCTAATAAAAAGCTTATAGAATATAGTAATACTATAATAAAGATAAAAACTAAGTTAGTATAAGTAAAACTAGTAGATATAGAATACCCAATAAATATTAATATTATAGATCTTAAAGATCTTAGTATATTAGTTAGTTATAATTATTTAGTTACCTATAACTATACTATTAATTAGTAGAAGAAGATAATACTTAGCTAAGAATTTACGCGTAAGATTACTAGAGTATAATATAAAACACGCTTAATAAATTAAAGCTTGTCGCAGTATAAGAGATCAGGACCATGATCATGTGAACATTAGTCCTCTATCTGATCATCGGATTAGATTAGATTAGATCGGATCAGTAAATAATCCGATCTAAGGATCTAGCTTAAGGAGTATATAGTCTTACCTAGCTACTTTATCTCTAAGGTTAGCGGATTAGATTACTATCTTAAATTAATTCCCTTTATTAAAGACTTCTTAGCTTCTATAGTTATAAGCCTAGCGTTATAAGATTATATATTAATTCTCTCTACGTACTTTATATAGCTAAGAACTCTTAAACACTAGAATAAAATACTTAATTACCTCTTACGATTACCCTCTAACTAATCTATAAAATAGATTACGATAAAAAGATTAGCGCATTAAATATTCTCCTTAAGAATAGGAATAACTAGCTAATATAGTTTGCGTAGCTACGCTTCTACGTATAAGATAAAGCTATCTAGCATCTTATTAATCTAGATGCGCTAACTGCACTTTTAATCTATAAGCTTAAGTTAATCTACCCTAAGATCCTACTAGAGCTAATCTCTCTAATAATAACTATTAGAATACTAACTAAAGAAAAGTAAGTAAAGTATAAATAGGCTATAATTAAGCACTAAGCAAAGAAAAGGGCGTTTAATTATGCGAAGGCTAGCTATACTAAAAATATTAATAAATATAAGCACCTAGCTATAAAATAGACTAAAGATTTACCACGTCTTATAAATATACGTAATTTAATTATAAAGATAGTTACTTATAAATATATCTTAATTATTATGCTTAAGTTACTAAGTACTAGATTATCTACTTCTTAAGTAATTATTAGAGCGCTAAAGACTAATCTCGGTCTAATAGATTAGTCTAATACTACTCTTATGCGCGAATAGTACTATTTATACCTAGAAAAAGCTAAGTAAGGCTAAATAGGCCCTAAAAAATAGTTTAATAAATAGAAGTACCTATATAGTAAAGCTTAAGCTTTTAGCGTATTAGAAGTTATAGGTAAGCTAGCGCTTACTAACTTTCTTAATACGCTAGCTCTAAAGATCGCTCCTAAATTTGCCTAGACTATCCTCCTATCTATAGCTTAAGACACGGCTTAAGGCTAACCTACTATAACTATAGATAAGCTAGCATAGTTATTTATAATTTTACTCTAAAGATACGCGATAATATCTTTAAAAAGGAAAGGTTTTAGGATTTTCGCATTAATCTAGAGTTAGGGATTAAGCGCTAGTTCTAAGCTAAGAAAGGCTTAAAATAAGTGCCTATATAAACTTAGTACTAAGCACGCCTAGACCTTACTAAACTACTAACATCTATAAATAGCGCTTATGTATTAGCTTAAAATAGTATACTACTAATTAAGATAAGTAACTATAACTACTTAAAGATCTATAAATAAATTACTAGTTAGAAGTAGTCTACGCTCTATAATTAGCTTAAGTAAGTAAAATAGAAGATTAATAGCCTACCTAAGAAAACTAAAGTAGAAAGCTTTAGATATTTAAAGAATTATATATAAGCTACTCTAATTAATCTATTATTCTTTAAGCTATAAGATAAAGCTAATGTAGAAGTGTATAGTACTATATTCTTTAACTATTACTTATACTCCCTAAGTACTATACTTAATAAAGAGGGCGCAGTATACTTAGTTAATAATAGAAACCTCTTAATTATAGGAACCTATTAAATAGTAAAAGATAATTAATCTATAAATATAGGAATAGAATCTCTTCTAATCTCTAGATTTAGTAATTACTTACTTAAGAATGTCCTCTATAGTAATAAAAGACTAAAAACTAAAGATCTACTACTTAAGAATATAAAAGTAGTAGAGGGATTTTATATTAATATTATGTTAGAAGTACTACTAGTTAAAGCTAGAATCTAGTACTATAGTCCTAACAGTACCTTGCGCTATAGATTACTTAAGAAGAACGTAGTAATAGCTAATTTATAAAAGCATTATAACCTAACTTTTATTAAAATAAAAAAGATTAGCTCTTATCTATAATCTAATATAATTATAAATACTATAAAAAAGTTAGCTTAACTATAGTTAAGATCTAATAATAAGCAGATCTAGTATTAGTAATTAGGTTATTTAGGCTAGCGCGCTTTACGCGCACTTATAATAGCTGCTTAAAATATAAAGATTAAAAAGATATAACGCATTAAATATAAATATTGCTTACTAACTTATACTATCTAAGTAATCTTATAATAGCTAAAAAAAAGATTACTTTAATTATTCTTTAAGATCTTATAAGATCTATTTAATATACCTATAGAACGTATATATAAAAAATAGGCACTAATTATAAAAGACGACTTTTTAGGAAAAATATATAATAATAATATTTAGTTAAAGATAGTAACTAAGATTATGCGCGTAATTAAAAAGTTTATAGTATTTATTAAGTAAAAGTATAGACTTAAAGTAGTTAAGACTTATTAGAATAATAATATAGTAACGCTCTCTTAGAGGGGAAAATTAAGATATAAAAAATAAGTAGAAGAGAAAAGAATAATAATTAAAAGCTCTCTACTATATACCTATAAGCTAAATAAATTAGTAGAGAGAGTAAGATAAGAGCTAATTATAAAAGTAATTAAGATGCGTATTAGTACGTAATTACTAATTAAACTCTAGCTAGAAGTGATAGATACTATAGCGTACTTATATAGTATATGTTTAATAGTAATCTATTGCTTTAGATTACTAAATAAGATCCTTAATATATAGTTTAGGTAGTACTTTTAATAGTATAAGCTAAAATAAATTAGATATAGAACTACTAATCTACGCCTAGATTAGAGTAGAATTTTCGTATATAGCTATCGCGCGTATCTATTAGATTATAAGCGGACTACTAGGCGAGATAAGCGTAGGTTTAAGATTAACCTAAGGGCTTATATTAGATATCTAGTTAGATATATAGTATCTAATATCTATTATATATAGGTACTAATACTTAATTAAGTAATTATAACTTATAATATAACTTTTAATAAAAGACTATACTATAAAGAAGATTCTAAAAAGGAGATACTTTAAAAGTAAGTAGTTTAGATTATAAAAGTTTTATATAATAGAGAGTTAATTAATCTAAGAGAAGAGATTATAATCTCGCTACTTAATAAGGAAAGAGGAGTTATAGAGGTTAATTTAGTTAATAGGTAACAGCTTATTAATAAGCTATTAGAAATTATTAATACTAAGACTAGTTAGTCTAGTAATAATAAGTATAGATTAGTAGAATTTAAATAAAGTATAAGCGCAGCTAGTAAGCACTTAAGAATTTATAAAGATTAAGATTATACTTTTAAACTTCTTACTCTAGATTAGACTTCTAATCTAGAGTTAAGAGAAAGTATATTAAATAGCTAAAGGGGGGGATACTACTTTATAAGAGCTAGACTATCTATACTATAAGACTATTAGTCTAGGGGATTAAAGCTAGAGCGCCTAATTCTACTAGATAATTAGGCTAAACGCGCTAACTCTACTACTCTAGATAAGGCTAAAGGTATATAGTTATAAACCTAACGTAGTTAAAGGATTAGAAACGTTGCACTAGAAGTAGATTACTATCTAAGTATTTATATGCCTTTAAGGCGAAAGTAAAAAGATTAAAATCTAGATAATTAACTAAGGAGTAGAATAACTAGAGGTATATACGCACTAATTGCGGATTCTAATAGATTAGATAATTTATAGTATAATTTCTATAATACCTTTATTTTAAGAGTAATAAGTAACTAAAATAAGTAAAAGTACTATATAATAATAAACTTAATAGTAATAGTATTAGTACTTAAGACTAAGGTAGAGAGCCTAATAAAAGATTATCTATATAAAGATAATCTACCTAATCCTCTAAATATATAAAAGTAGTTACTATAGTATTTACTTAAGGCCTTATTCTATAAAGCTTTATATAAAGAAGTAAAGATATTATAGAGTAAAGGAACGTAGACTAAAATTAAAAGACCTAAAGTAGTAGATTAATCTAACTAAGTACTCTTACTAAAATAGGTATAGATATATAAGTTTAATTAAGATAAATACTTTCTAAAATATAAAGTAAGGATAGTAGTAAGAGGTAATCTCTAAGAGAAAGGAATGCTTAATTTAACTTACGCTGCGATACTAGCTATAAAGTTATTTAAAATAGTAATAGTAATTATAGCTAAATATAATCTTAAAATTAAATAGTTTAACGTTATAAAAGTATTTCTAAATATAAGAATTATAGTAGAAAATTTAGTAATCTATAAGATACTTAATAGATTTAAGAAGAATAGTATATGCGTAAAGCTTAATCGCGCACTATATAGATTAAGGGACTTACTACTACTCTAGTATAAAGAGTTTGCGGGATTACTTAAAGAATATAGATTAGTAGTATTAAAAGAAGAGCTATATCTTTTCTTTAATTAGGATAGAAAAGTATAGGTATTAATTTACGTTAATAATACGTTAGTTATATTCTATAAAGATAATAAGTAGCGAGCTAGAAAGATATAGGAAAAGATTACCTCTAAGTATAAGATATAGAATTAAGAAGATATTAAGTAGTTCTTAGTGTTAGAGAATAAGCTATTTAGCTGTTCTCGCTATCAGGATTCTATAATAGATCTGATCGATCACTAGAAGCTACTTTGATACAGAGCTATCTATCTGAGACAAGAGATATTATGATCTACATAATGCCACGTAAGCTACTCTAGTAGAAGCTACTAGAAGGATACTACTAGAGTAGGATAAATAGCGATAGATCTAGTAGATAGCACTGCAGAGGTAGAGGTCAGAGCAAAGAGTCAAGAGTGATCAGAGTAGAACGGTCACGCGAATCTGATCAAGACTAGTTAATTCAATTCTCTCCTCTCCCCTAGCACATATCTTGTCTCTCTCTTTCTAGAACCTTCCTATCTGCCTCTAAGTCTATAGTAGAACAAGTAGCAACGTCTACCTCTAAGTCTGCTGTAGGACAAGCAGCCTCTGCTTCCACACTTTAACACTTAGGAGTATAAGTAATCAGAAACTATAAAAAAAGAATAATTAAACTAATCTATAATATATATATTAATAAGATTATAAAGAAGTTTAGATTAGAAAATAGTAAGTTTCTAAAGACCCCTCTACTATTAAAGAAACTAGTTAAGAATATAGGCGAAGTAATAAAATAGGAGATTACGGCTTACTAGAAATAAGTTAGATTAGTCCTATATACTATAATAATGCTCAGACTAGATATTACGTTTGCTATATCTAAGCTATTATACTTCTTAACTAATCTAAGTGTTAAGCACTTACGCGTAGTAGAGCGCGTTATTATTTACCTATACTAGATATATTACGACGCGATCTAATATAAAAAATATAATAGACTAGATCTTATAATCTATAGAGATACATTATTTATAGATAATTTAGAGACGCGTTAATTATTATATAAATATATTATAATATTATATAGGGGAGCGATTCTTTAAAAAGCAGCGCGTTAAAATACTATTACTACGTTAACTACTAAAGCTAAGCTACTTGCGCTTAAGCACGTAGTAAAGAAAATAATAGTAATTAAGCAATTCTTTAAAGAGCTTATACTTAATCTAGAGGAACTTTAGACTATATAGTGCGATAATTAGTAGATAATCTACTTAGTTATAGGCAAGAATAAGCAGATTACTATAAGGCTTAGGTATATTAATATCTAAAATATATAGCTAAGATAAGAGCACTCTAAAAGATTATTCTAGATTAAGTACTTAAATATAAATAGTATACTAGCTAATAGATTAACTAAATTATTTACTTATTAATAATTTATAAAGTTTAAGAAACTACTTAATCTCTAAGATATAGGTAACTTAATTACTAATTAGGAGAGAATATTATTAAAGACTACTAATCTTTTAACTACTAATATATATAAAAAGGGGATCTAAGCATTATAAAGACACTTACCTAATACTTAATAGAGTAATTAAGAAAAAAAAAACTATATTCTACTACCTATTATAATTAGATTACTAATTGCTAAAGTAATCTAAGGATTAATCTAAGCTTCCTATTCTTACTAAAGTATTCTTAAGTAAGCTTAATCTTAAGTACTACTATTTAGACAACTACGATAGTAAGATAATCTACAGCTCTTACTCTAACGACTAGCACTAAGAGACTCTAGCTTACAATCCCTACTAATAACTTAGCGCTGCTTAGTAGAAGTAGTCTAAGGTAGACTAGAAGGAGTAGGAGCGCTTAGAGAGAATAGGATTAGATTAGTAATATACTAAGCCTAAGGATGCTAAATAAACCTAACTAAACTTAATTCTAGAGCTAGGAAAAAAGAGTACGCCTATAGACTATAGAGGAACCTATTAATCTAAAACGTTCTATTAGGACTAAAAATAATAAAATAAAAAGACGTAACTATAGTTAGAGTAGATTAAAGCATATACTGCGTAGTAGGAACTTAAGGAGATAGACTAGAAGTAGAAGCGGGGGCGGCACTACTGCTTATTAAGTACTGCTAATTATCCTTACGAGAACGCTTACTTAGAGTTGCGAACTTCTCTTAAGTAGATTAACTAGAATTATTTAGAGAAGAATAAGCAGCGCGCTTTTTAGTAAAAAAACGCAGCTTAGAAGTAGAGAGCTTTTTATACTTAGATTATTTAAGAGTATTATAAAGAGAGAAGTAGAAACTAGACTTATATAAGTCCTTCTCCTCCTACTCCTTAGCCTAACCTAGGTTCTTCTATTCCTGCTTCTAATTATAGATTAAATTAGTAATAGCATTATAATTAGTATAGTTCTTAGAAATCTAGATTAGATCTAATTAGTATTAAAGATTATAAGATAAGGATTAGATTACTTATATTAATGCGTATAGTATTATACTAATAATAATAGAGAGCTTTAGAGATCTAAAGATAGGTATAAGTATTATAATAAGTGTAATAAGCACTTTTGCTATAGGCGCAATTATAGCACTTTCTTATAGTCTTACTAGTAAGACTAGACTTCGCGCAGGTAGTATAAGAATAGGATTAATAATTAGCTTATATTCTTAAGAACTAGAGCGAGGTTTATTATAGTATTTATAATTAGATAGTTAAGAAGACTACTTTAAAGTAGCCTTATAAGCAGTCTTCTTTAGAGTCTTAGTCTACATACTTAGATTAGTATTATTATTATTAATTATAATAATATCGTAATTATAAGTAGTCTAATTAGGCTAAGGCGGATTAGATAGAGTAGCGCTAGATAAAGACTCGTCGTTAGAATTATTAGAGGTTAAAGAAGACGTAGACAAAAGGATAATTAGATTAGCAGCTAATAAGGTTTAAGCTACTAGATAAGATTAACTACTAGTAATAGTAGATTTGCGGATAGAAAGTGCCTAATCTATAGAATTAGGAACACTTATAATAAGAGTACTATACTTAGTCTCTAAGTTCTAAGTAACGCGATTCTAATTAGGCTAAGCGCTAGAAGATATAGCTTACTCTAACTAACGCACAATTAGAATACTTTAATTAGGATCTGTAACTAGATTATTATCTAGAGTATTATCTAAGATTACGCAAATAAGATTTTTAATATCTAAGCTATTTACTACTAGAACTAAATTACTAAACAGAATAGGCGATATATAAGATTAAATGCTCTCTTTAATTATATAGTAGATAGTAAGATAGATCTTAGAAAGAAAAGTCTTATAACTATTCTAATCCTAAAGACTCCTATAGGGAACGTTAACTAAATATCTAATCTTATATATTATAATATTATTAAGCTTATAATACTAATTATTAGTAATCTAATTTTTAGTGTAGTAGTAGCTAAGTTAATAGGCACGCGCCCTATCTTAATACTCCGCGAAAGTTAAGTCGCAGGTAAAGTAGAAAGGTCGCTTAGGACCCTAATCCGCCTTGGCCTAAATTAGGGAAGTTAAAGGAGGGGGAGGACTTACTATAATAATTAGTAAGATAATTAAGAAGATAATCCTATAGAAAAAGATAAAGATATTATTATAGTTAATTGTAATTAATATTCTAAGAAACTAATTAAAGCTAATCGCGGTTAATCTAATAGAGTTAAGAAGAGAAGATTTAATTAGAGAGGAAGAGATTAGATATACTAGAATTAGAGAAGTAAATAAATAATGTTAGTAGGACTGCGCCTACACGCGTTTATTTATTAACCTTAAAAATTCTTACTATTATTAATATAGTAATACTAATCTAGCGCTCTAACTAATTACGTTACAAAATTTTTACCTTTACTAATTAAAATAATAGAAAAGGTAAGCGAAAGATTGCGTAGATTTCTTTTACTTTCTATAGAGTAATTTCTAGTATACTCTTAGTATTAATAGATATAGTAAAAAAATTAGCAAAAACCTCTTTTTCTTAAGAATTTCTAAGAAATAAGACCTTTATAAAATCTATATTTTATACTTTTATTTATAGATTCTTAATATATTTTTATATCTTTTAAAGTTATAATTAAAAATACTATACTAGAAAAAGCATATATAATAATCTTAGATTATTACTAAGCTAATATAGCTTACTAGGTAATAAAATTTAAAAAAAGGTTTTTTTAATATATATCTTATTAGGAATTCCCAAGAAGTCTAGTAACTTAAAGTAAGAAACTTAAATAGAGATATAATAAATATATGCTTTAATAACTATATTATTTTAGTGTCTTAATATAATAAGTAGGTCTTACTTTTTACTTTTTTTTCTCTCTAACTTTAGCCTAGCCTTATATCTTCTAGCAGATTACTAAGCAAAAAGTGGGGACGCTAAGTTTCTCTACTAGATCTTGGCTTTTTAAATCACTAACCCGTTTTATTCTAGCTCTCCTATTCGCTAAGCTATACTAGATTAAAAATAGTAACTTTTTCTTGTGGTCTTTTTTTATGTCACCCTACTGTATAATCTACGCGTAAATATACTATAGGAATTAATAAGAGAGTAGAATTACCTAATTAGGAAGGAGGAATTACATTATAATACACATTGCATATAGGATTAGAGTATATAGAAGATAAGGATTTAACGCATAAAGAATATAAAGGAAGATTAATTAACTAATAGGCGTATTACTAATTAGAGAATTATTAGAGATACTACTTAGGAGGATTAGATTGTAGCTAGATATATAGTTAAAGTCTATTAACAACCTAAGAGAGTGTGTTGTAGTATAAGAGATTAGGACTATAATTATATAAATATTAGTCCTCTATCTAATTATTAGATTAGATTAGATTAGATTAGATTAGTAAATAATCTAATCTGAGGATCTGGCTTAAGGAGTATATAGTCTTACCCAGCCACTTGATCTCTAAGGTTAGCGGATTGGATTACCGTCTTAAATTGATTCCCTTTGTTCAAGTCTTCTTAGCTTCTACAAAGCTTAACCTAGTTAAAGAGATTTAGTAAAATATTATTATATAAGATTATAAAAATCTATATAAAGAACCCCTAGAGTATAGAAGTTATTTAGATAAAATAAGTTACGCTTATAAAGAATAAGCTTTTACTATAGTTAATAGTTTTAATAGAATATAATATAAATAAGTTTAAAGAACTATTTAAGAAAATAAAAGTAACTAAGTTAGTAAAATACTAGAAGTAGAATTATAGCATTACTTAGAAGAAAGTGCTAAGCTTATTTTAGAACTAATATACTTAATTATACTTAAGTACAATACTAAGTTATAAGCGTATATTAAGAAAAATATAAAAAAGATATTTATCTAAGAAAGTAGTAGCTTAATAGCCTCTCTAGTACTATTTATATAGAAAAAGAATAGTAAATAGTAATACTATATAGACTTTAAATAACTAAATAGCGTTACTTAGAAGAACTAATATCTCTTACTACTAATATCAGAGCTTATAGATTAACTCTAGAGAGCTAAGTAGTTTATAAAATTTAATATTTAAGAAAGATTTTACTACGTTTAAATAGTAAAAGAATATAAGTAGAAAATAGCTAATAAAATAAAGTATTAACTATAAAAGTATATAGTTATACTACTAGGCCTTATATATGCGCTTATAACTATTTAGTTAGTTATTAATAAAGTACTCTAGAGGTATCTTAGAATCTTTATTATAGTATATTTAGATACTATACTAGTATACTCTAAGAAAACGCTAAAAAAATTTATTAAATATATTAAAAGTATTATAAAAACTTAGGAATTATAAGCTATATTTTTAACCTAAGAAGGTTAAGTTCTACTAAAAAGAAATAGAATTTTTATGATTTATGACCTTAAAGGATAGTATTAAGATAAATCTAAAGAAAGTCTAGACAATATAAGAATAGCTAACTTCTAAGATAGTTAAAAATATATAATTTTTTTCAAGATTTATAAACTTCTAAAAAAAGTTTATTAGAAATTACTTCTAGATCGCGACCCTTTTACTAAAAATAACTAAGAAAAAAGTTAAGTTTAGTTAAATATAAGAATATTAAGAAGCTTTAAAAACCTTAAGTAAATATTCTTAAAAGCTCTAGTACTTAAGATATATAACTTATAAAGAAAAATAAGAGTTAAGACTAACGCGTTTAACTATACTCTTAAAGCTATACTATTATAGTAAGGCCTAGATAAGAAATAAAATTAGTATTCTAGTATTCTAGAAAGTTATTAAAAGTTAAATATAACTAAAATATTTATAATAAAGAACTACTTAATGTAGTTAATACTTTTAAATAATAGAAAGTATATGTATTGAAACTTTTAGACTAGATTAAAGTGTATACTAATTACTAGAACTTAATAAGTTTTATAATAACTAAGAAACTTAATTAATAATAAGTCTAATAGGCTAAGTAGCTAGCTTAGTTTAACTTTAAAATTACTTATAAAGCAGAATTACTTAATAAAGTAGTAGATACTCTAAGCTAATAATCTAATCTATAAGAAGAAAGTTACTAAGAACTATATAACGTAGTACTTAAGAAAATACTTAATAGTAGTCTTAAGTATAACTAACTAGAATAAAGAATAGAGAAGTATAGTTAAACCCCGTGTAATATTATATAGTAGATAGTAAGAGAGATTTTAGAAGGAAGAATCTCCTAACTATTATAATTCCAAACTCTCCTATAGTAGATATTAATAGAATATTTAATCTTATATATTATAACAGTATTAAGCTTATAATACTTATTATTAATAACTTAACTATTAATGTAGATAAGGTTAAACTAATAATAACGTGCCTTATCTTAATACTCCGCGAAGGTTAAATCGCAGGTAAAGTAGAAAGGTTGCTTAGAACCCTAATCCGCCTTCGCCTAGATTAAAGAAGTTGAATAGAGGGGGAGGACTTACTATAATAATTAGTAAGATAATTAAGAAGATAATCCTAAAAAAGAATATAAAGATATAAGTATAGTTAACTATAATTACTATCCTAAGAAATTAATTAAAGCTAATTATAGTTAATTTAATAGAGTTAAGAAGAAAAGATTTAGTTAGAGCGAAAGAGATTAGATATACTATAGATTAGAAGAGTAAATAAATAATATTAGTAAGACTACGCCTATACGCGTTTGTTTATTAACCCTAAAAATTCTTACTACTATTAATATAGTAATACTAATCTAGCGCTTTAACTAATTATATTATAAAATTTTTACCTTTACTGATTAAAATAATAGAAAAAGTAAGTAAAAGAACGCGCTAGAATATGTAATTTACGTGTAAATATACTATAAGAATTAATAGAAGAGTAGAATTACTTAATTAGGAAGAAAAGAATATTTTATAGTATATATTATATATAAGATTAGAGTATATAAAAGATAAGAATTCAATATATAAAGAATATAGAAGAAGATTAATAACTAATAGGCGTATTACTAATTAGAGAATTATTAGAGATACTACTTAGAAGGATAAGATTATAACTAGATATATAGTTAGAGTCTATTAATAACCTAAGAGGGTATATTATAGTATAAGAGATTAGGACTATAATTATATAAATATTAGTTCTCTATCTAATTATTAGATTAGATTAGATTAGATTAGATTAGTATATAATCTAATCTAGAAATCTAGCTTAAGGAGTATATAGTCTTACATAACTACTTAATCTCTAAGGTTAGCGGATTGGATTACTGTCTTAAATTAATTCCCTTTATTTAAGGCTTCTTAACTCCTATATCTTTAAATAAGACTATTTAAGATTTTAGAGAAAGCAAGATTAGTAAACTATAAACTATTACTACTACTGAATATAAAAGTATACTTTATATTTATAAAAAACTTTTGAAACTAGTACTAAAAAATACTAAACTAGTAGATAATATAGAACTTGAAAATAAAAAATATATAGTTAAAGCAGTTGAAGACTTATAAGAAAATTAGATATTAGTAGAGATACTTAGCTAAGTAGTAAATATAGCTAGATAGCTAAAATACCTAAGAACTAAAAAAAGATTTAATTAACTATAAGTTAATAATACGTAAGTATTACTAAATATACTTAAAGAAAAAAGAACTATGTTCTTAATAGAAAAGAAGTAATAAAAACATAAACTAAAAGAATTAGCCTATAACAAGCCTAGATTAGCTATTAGCCTAAATAGTAGTACTTTAATAATAAAAAGGCCTGTACTAAGAGTAAAGTTTCTCTTAGCCTACTTTTTTATATAGTTTTAAAAGTTTAAAATAGTAAAATCTTGATTAGTATATACTTACTCTTACGCCTTAGCCTTTAAGAGCTCTAACTTACTCTAAGCTAACTCAGCTTTTAACTATACTACCTCTAGGCGATTTACGCGCTTTCTAGCATAAACTATCTCTTAGTTTTTCTTAGAAATAAAAAGACTATATATAGTAGTAATAGAAATATAATCTGTATAATAACTAGTAATAGTATTTATAGAATAGTAAAGATTATTACTTTTATACTACTTATAATAAAAAATTATTATATCTTTTCAATTTTTTATAGAGTTAGTATAAGTATAATACTTAAAAGTTACACCTTAGATATAAATATAATAAGAAGATAGAATCTTAAGTATAGTTAAAAAGATATAAAAGAAAAGACACTGATAATATAATAGGCGTGTTAGAGAATAAGCTACTTAGCTGTTCTCTAGCTATTAGGATTCTTATTAGAATCTAGGTGCTTAGGATCACACCTGGATTCTGTGATTGATCTGATCGATCACTAGGAGCTACTCTGATACAGAGCTATCTATCTGATATAAGATATATTATAATCTATAATATGCCACGTAAGCTACTCTAGTAGAAGCTACTAGAAGAATACTACTAGAGAAGGATAAATAGCGATAGATCTAGTAGATAGTTCTACAGAGGAAAAGAGCGTAGAGGTTAGAGGTAATTAATTAGAGAAGAACGGTCACGCGAATCTGATCAAGACTAATTAATCAATTTTCTCCTCTCCCCTAGCACATATCTTGTCTCTCTCTTTCTAGAACCTTCCTATCTGCCTCTGAGTCTATAGTAGAACAAGTAGCAACGTCTACCTCTGAGTCTGCTGTAGGACAAGCAGCCTCTGCTTCTACACACTTCTATAGGTTATTAGCCTAGAGAAGTTTTAATAAGGCGTACCTCTATACTTATTCTGACTACTAGTAATAAGTAATATATAATGAAATAATATTTATAAGTAGTAAAATAATAACTTTAAAAATAGTGATAATATTATAAGTAATAGTAGAAAGAATCTTCTCCTTAGTAATAACTATAAGTAGTTATAGAAACTAATTATAATAAGAATAAAAGATAATAGGCCTTACTCTATAATAGTTACATAACTACTATTACGCTAAGCTATACTATTAGTAATAGTAGAGTAGATATATTTTAGTAGCTATTAGAAGTAAAGATAACTAATAGTAGTAGTAGGTTAGAAGTCTAATAGTAAAATAGGAAGTAATAAAGATATAAAGATAAATAGATTTTATTATTTACTCTATTTAAGATAACTTAAACTATACTTCTTTATAGGTTATTACTTAATAAGGTTAATACTTTAAAATTTTATTCTAGAGTTAATTATCCTTCCTATCAGTTAATTATCTATAACTCTTTTCTACTGAGATTATTTTAGTAATCTTATAGTTAACTACTAACTTTTATTATTCCGCCCTAACCTAGATTAAGACTTAGAGAAGTATAGCAGAGCTCTATGTAATACCTGTTATATGGGGTTCGACTATACTTCTCTATTCTTAGTCTAGGTCAAGGCGAGGTAGCTAAAAGAAGTAGTCTATGTAATTGTCTAGTAATTGTATAGAAAAGAGTCATACAAGCGTAACTAATAAGTAAAGATAATTAATTCTATAACTTATAGAATAACTAAGTTATGTGTAACGTGTTTTACAAGCGAGTGAGCCATACAAGCGAGTGAGCCACCCCACCAACTTTGCGCACCTCTCTTATTACAACATACAATGACTCCACTAAATATATCCTTTTGCGCACCTCTCTTATTACAACATACAATGACTCCACCAAATATATCCCAACACGTCTCTCGTGAGGCTGATATAAACCTTGCAGTATCAGCTCTTAAGAAAAATCAAATTCAAACTGAAAGGCGCGCTGCAGCTACATTCAATGTCTCTCGCGCTACCCTCCACCGCCGACGCGCTGGTAGGCCTGCTAGACGCGATTGCCAGCCCAACTCGAAGAAGCTCACTAAGCTAGAAGAGGAGGTGATAGTTAATTATATACTTGATCTAGATCTACGTGGATTTTCGCCTACCTACGCTGCTGCGCGTAATATGGCTGATAGACTCCTGGCTGCGCGCGGCGCTGGCCAGGTTAGTGTCCACTGGCCGCGCAACTTTGTTAAGCGTATAGACAGTCTTACAACGTGTTTTAATCGAGCCTATGATAGGCAGAGAGCTCTATGTGAAGATCCAGTTTTAATCAAGAGCTGGTTTGAGCTTGTGGAGCAGACGAAGGCTAAATATGGCATCTGTAACGAGGACGTCTATAACTTTGACGAAGCTGGCTTTATGATAGGCAAGATTACTACTTAGCTTGTTATTACAGCGTTAGAGAGAAGAAGCCGGCCAAAGGCTATCCAGCCAGGTGGCCGAGAGTGGGTGACGTTTATCGCTGGGATTAACGCAGCTGGCTGGTCTATCCCACTATTTCTGATCTTTACTGGCAAGTATCACTTATCTGCCTGGTATGAGGAGGCAGAGATCCCACGCGACTGGGCGATCGCAGTAAGCGATAACGGCTGGACGACTAATGAGCTAGGAGTTGAGTGGCTAAAGCACTTTGTTAAACATACAAATGGCAAGGTTGTTAGGGCACGCCGACTGCTTATTCTTGACGGCCATGAGAGCCACTAGTCACTTGAGTTCTAAGAGCTCTGCAAAGAGAACAATATCTACACGCTCTGTATGCCGCCTCACTCATCTCATCTACTCTAGCCTCTTGATGTTGGCTGCTTCTCGCTATTAAAGCGCGCGTATAGCCGTGAAGTGGAGAGCCTAATACGCAACTACATTAACCACATCACTAAGCTTGAGTTTCTGCTAGCATTTAAGGCAGCTTTTGATCAATCGTTCACGTCAGCTAATATCTGCTCAGCTTTTCGAGGTGCAGGCCTTATTCCTCTCCAGCTAGAAGCTGTTCTTTCAAAGCTTGACGTAAAGCTGCGTACGCCTACTCCTCCAGCTACTCTTACAGAAGCTCTCTGGCAGGCCTGTACGCCAGGCAACCTACGCGAGCTTGAAGCTCAATCAACGCTGATAAGTAATCGCGTTCGACAGCACAAAAGCTCATCACCAGCTTTAATTATCGCGGCAATTGGCCAGCTTAAGAAGGGGGCAGAGATAATGATGCTCTTAGCTGAGCTAATGCGCGATCGAGTCGCCAGCCTTGAGAGAGCTAATACAGCACTATCAGAGCGTAGAAGGCGTAAGAAAAAGCGGATACAGAAGCGTGGAGTCCTTACCAAGGGAGCTGGCGAGGACATACTTGCTCAACGTGAGGCTGATGAGCAGATTACTCGTGAGGAGCGTCAAGGAGGAGAGCGATCAGGTGTCAGCCGCCAGGCTCTAGCGCGCTGTAGCAGGTGTAGAGAGACTGGCCATAACTCACGTACATGCAAGAAAGATACTCTAGATAGTAATTAATCTATTGTGTTAATATCTACTAAAACTAATTTAATGTGGTGGAGCTATACGCCTATAGAGGTGCGCAAAGTTGGTGGGGTGGCTCACTCGCTTGTATGGCTCACTCGCTTGTAAAACACGTTAATCTATATAAGAGAAGAACTTATAAGAAGTTAACTATAATAAGAGTAAAGAATAAAATCTATCTATCTTTATATTCTTATTACTTCTAGTCCTGTTCTCTAGCTAAGCCTATAATATCCCTAATGTCGCTAGCATTCTAAGAGGGCCTTATTACGAACCTGAGAAGGCGAGGGGACGAGATAAGATAAAGAAGGAAACCTAAACACCCTAATTCTCTAAGACTTTAATATAGGCTACTATATACTAGCTAATAACGTGTGTTCTATAAGGCTTAGTAGAACGCTACTATAAAATAAAGTTATATATATTCTATAAAGTACTATAGGTACTATAATATTCTACGCGTAGAATATCGCGATAAATTATAGAATAATATAGAATACTATAAGCATATAGTTATATGTAATAAGCCTTCATAGTTTATTATATTTAACTTAAGTTACGAGCTATAATAGATTATTATAAATAACTATGCCTACTATACTATTGCTTTATCTGCAAAAACTAACTACCTAGAGTCTTAATACTAGAAGTCTTATATTATGTTGAAACTTCTCTAGGCTGATAACCTGTAGAAGTGTGTGGAAGTAGAGGCTGCTTGTCCTACAACAGACTCAGAGGTAGACGTTGCTACTTGTTCTACTATAGACTCAGAGGCAGATAGGAAGGTTCTAGAAAGAGAGAGACAAGATATGTGCTAGGGGAGAGGAGAGAATTGATTGACTAGTCTTGATCAGATTCGCGTGACCGTTCTTCTCTGATCTATTACCTCTAACCTCTTCACTCTACCTCTACAGTGCTATCTACTAGATCTACAGCTATTTATATTTCTCTAGTAGTAGCCTTCTAGTAGCTTCTACTATAGTAGCTTACGTGGCAATATGCAGATCATAATATATCTTGTATCAGATAGATAGCTCTGTATCAGAGTAGCTCCTAGTGATCGATCAGATCGATTGATTAGATCGATCACAGAATCCGGGTGTGATCCTGAGCACCTGGATTCTGATGAGAATCCTGATAGCTAGAGAACAGCTAAGTAGCTTATTCTCTAACATATTACTTCTACTTAAGATTCTATACTCTTAATACTTTAAATAACTTTATAATAAGTAATATTATAGTAGATACTTTAGACGTTTTCTAAACTAGAGAAACTATAATTCGCGCTAATAAACCTAACCTCTACTATAGCGATTATAGTAAGCTTAAAGCTTAGCTTCTCTAAGTTAACTATTACTTCTACTTAGCTAGAGATAAGATTAAAGATAATAATAAAGTTGTCTTAGCTATTACTTACCTATAAGGCGACGTAAAGAAATAAGCTAACTCTATTATCTAATATTATATAGATAACTCTATTAAACATTCTAAGAACACTAATTTAGTTAAAGGTTAAAATATATTTAAGATTAAGATATAATAGAACTCTTTACTTATTAAGAAATTAGTTATTATAGAATAGAAAATCTAGACTTTAAAGTAAACTAAGTTAGCTATATACTATACTACCTTATTCTAATAATACTTAACTAGAATTAAATAAGATAATAACGCTCTTATACGTATATATTAATAAGGTCTTAAGTTATTTATATATAGAGAAACTATAAGAACTAGAACTAACGTTACTAACTTTATAAAAGTATAAAAAGAAGCTATTAGGCTAGATAATAAGTTATATAAACTCGCATTAGAACAATAACTATATAATTAGGGAATACGTACTCTAAAAAATATTAATAATTAGTCTAAATAATAAAATAACTAACGTTTATAACGTGTTTTATAAGCGAGTCGTCCTTATAAGCGAGTCGTCTACCCTACTAACTTTAATTACCTTTAAAGCTACGACTAACTTTAATTACCTTTAAAGCTACGCAACGCAATAACGTAATAAGGTAGAATAAAGCGATTAATATAGTAGATTAAATAGTATCTACAGCATCCTTTTTACACGTCTGTGAGTTGTGCCTAGTCTCCCTACACCTCCTATAGCGCGCAATAGCCTGGCGACTAAGGCCTAATCGCTTACTACCTTGACGCTGTTCACGCTTAATCTGCTAGTTAGCCTCCTTTTAAGCTAGTATATCCTCTCCCTCTCCCTTTATTAAGGTCCTACGCTTCTATATCCGCTTCTTTTTACGCTGCCTACGCTTAGCTGCTGCCTTGTTAGCTCTCTTAAGGCAGGTAATCTAATCGCGCATAAGCTTAGCTAAGAGTATTATTACTTTAGTACCCTTTTTAAGCTAGTTAATCGCCTTAATAATTAAGGCTAGTAATAAGCTCTTATGCTACCGCACGCGATTACGTATTAATATTAATTAAGCCTTAAGCTCACGTACGTTACTTAGTGTACGAACCTTCTAGAGAGGCTTTGCGAGAGCAGCTAGTAGAGTAGGTATATATAGCTGCACGTTAAGCTTTAATAGAATAGCGTCTAGCTAGAGAGGGGCTAGGCCTGTGCCTTAAAAAGCTAAGCAGATATTAGCTAAGGTAAACGATTAATTAAAGGCTGCCTTAAAGGCTAGTAGGAACTTAAGCTTAGTAATATAGTTAATATTATAGCGTATTAGAGCCTTAATCTTATAGCTATACGCGCGCTTTATAGGCGAGAAGTAGCCTATATTAAGAGGCTATAGTAGGTAAGATAAGTAAGCTAGTATATAGAGCGTGTAAATATTACTCTCCTTATAGAGCTCTTAAAACTTAAGAGGCTAGTAGCTCTTATAGCTGTTAAGAATAAGTAGGCGGCGTGCTCTAACTACTTTACCCTTAGTATGCTTAATAAAGTGCTTTAGCTACTTAACTCCTATCTTATTAGTTGTCTAGCTATTATCGCTAACTGCGATAGCCTAGTCGCGTAGGATATCCTCCTCGTACTAGGCTAATAGGTAATACTTACTAGCAAAGATAAGGAATAGTAGAATTGTCTAGCTAGCAGCGTTAATTATAACAATTACCGTCACCTACTTGTGGTTGCTAGGCTAGATAGTCTTTAGCCTGCCTCTCTTCTCTAACCTTATAATAACTAGCTAAGTCTAGATCTTACCTATTATAAAGCTAGCCTTATTAAAGTTATAAACGTCCTTATTATAAATACTATACTTAGCCTTTATCTCCTTTACTAGCTTAAACTAGTAGCTAATTAGTATAGGATTCTTATATAGAGCTCTCTGCCTATTATATAATTAATTAAAACGCGTTATAAGACTATCTATACGCTTAATAAAGTTGCGTAGCTAGTAGACGCTAACGCGACCTACGCTACGCGTAGTAAGCAGCTTATTAGCTATATTGCGCGCAGCTGTATACGTAGGCCTAAATCCTCGCTAATTAAGGTTAAGTATATGTCTAATAATTACCTCCTCCTCTAGCTAGGTAAGCTTCTTTAAGTTAGGCTAGCAATCGCGTTATGCAGGCCTACTAGCGCGTTAGTCGCGTAGCGTTATTTAAGGGACGTTAAACGCGCGAGCAGCAGCTCTCTTAGTCTTAATCTAGTAGCTATTAAGAAATAATATAGCAAGTTGCATATTAGCTTTAGATAAGCCTAATAGAGCTTATTAGCGTTAAGGCATAACTTATTTAATTTTTAAAGGTAATTAAAGTTAGTAAGGTAGACGACTTGCTTATAAGGACGACTCGCTTATAAAACACGTTACTCTAATATAAAAAGATAGTAAGCTTATATACTTAGAACTCTAAAAGCCTAAACTAAGTATAGCGCTAAACCTATGCACCTTAATAATATTAACTAAGGTAAGAGACGTAAGTAACCTAAAAGTTAGTATAGTAAAAATAAGAGAAAAATTTAGTTATTATATATATTAAAAAATGACTATATATTAAAAGACAATTAAAGTAAGAATAAAGTTAAGTAATAGCTCAATCTACTACGTAAGATAAAGCTTAATAATAATAAAGAATAGAACGTTATAACTAGAGTAAAGATTACCTATAATCTAACTAATAAGAGCTAAATTACTAGATTAAAAGATATTACGCTTACTATCTTAGAAAATACCTTTAATGCTAAACTACTTAGTAATAAAAAATATATAACTTTAGGAATATTAGAGCTTAGTAAGATACTAGAAGATAAACTAAATAAACCTCTTATAAAGGATAGTAAGATAGCCTACTTTAAAAAATAATACTAACTAGCTATACTACGTCTTAAGCGATAAGATAGCGTATTACTAAATCTACTAAAACTTACGCTACTACTATTATATCTTAGTAAGAACTATAATTAAGATAATCTAGCTAAATTAGAAATATAGATTAACTAGTCATAACTAATTATAAATAGATATAAAGTAGCGTATAACTATAATAAATAATAAACTTATATATTACTTAAAATATACTAAGATCTATAGTACTAAAGATTAGATATTAACTTTTATAAAATTAAGACTATATAGTAACTACTATTTTATATATATATTATCGTAAATGTTAATAAATTAAAAGTTAAAATTATATATAAATAAAAGCTAGTAAAAAATAAAAAATTATAAAAGCTATAATAAGCTAAGTAAGTATAAAGAGGTTAGAAGTAAGATTTGAGTAATACTAATTAGTACTAATACAGTATAAGAAATTAGAAGTATGCCTACTTATTATAGATAGCGTATATATATAATTACTACTTAGTATACTACGTAGATAAAATAAAAGCTAGACAAAAATCTAATATAATATCTAGATAACCTAAGTATAAATAGTATTAGTATAAATATACTAAGAGTGTTTACCTAAAGTACTTATAAAATAAACGTATAGCTAAATACTTTCTAGAAATTAAAGAACTAATAAGTATTATTAATATATAAACTACGTTACTAATTACTTAATAAGAGAAAGTCTAGTAAGAGTATAATTAAAAAAATTAGTATTTATATTTTATAGATAAATATAAATAAGACTATATATAAAAAGACATTAATAGATTTATAAAGTTATAGTCTTTTTTAGGCTAGCGCTATAAAAGTAAGGCCCTTCTAAAGAAATTAATATACTAAGACCTCTAGAATTAATAAAGCTTATAATAAAGCTTAATAGAATATAGATATAAGTACTAGTAGATTTAAAATTATAAGTAAACTATATTTTAGTATATATAGTATAATAAGCTAAGCTTAAGATATAGTAAATATAATAGCTATACCTACTATATAATATTAATAGTAAACTAATACTAAATAAAAATAAAATAATAGATAAAGTTAAATAAGTAATATTTAGTATTAAAGAGTATAAGAAGAAGATAGACCTAGACGTCTTTAGACTAGCTACTTATGATATTATTTCAAAACTTTTATAGCTATAAGAAAATAACTCAAAGATCAACTAAAAGTTACAAGTATTTGAATTTAAGTACTATAGATTAAGTATAACTATAAGCTAACTTACGTATTAATAGAGTTTAATAGTAAATAAAAGAAGAACTACTAAGTAGTATAATATTACTAACGTACTAGTAAACCTAAATAAAAATACTTTCTAAAATAAAAAGTCTAACTTTATAGATGTTAAAACTAAGCTAATAGATTATAAGGTAAAAAAAAAAGAATAGTATAACTCTAGAGATATCTAAATAGTATAAAGAGTTTTAATATCTCTTTTAGAAAGTAGTAGATACTTAAGTATTACTAAAGTATTAGCTATAAGACTATAAGATAGTTCTATAGAAAAGAAAGTAGCTAACTTTTAGCCTAATTTTTATATTATTAGAAAGAGAGCTTATAGTACTATAAAAGTATATAAATAAAGCTATGGCTAAGGGCTATATATAACTGTTAAAATTACTAGCTAAATACTCTATTATATTTATACTAAAAAAAGATAGTATAAATTAGCTATATATAGAATATAGAAAACTTAATAATATTATAGCTAATGATTAATACTTACTAACGTGGTTTATAAGCGAGTCGGTCATCTAAGCGAGTTAGTTAGTCAAAATCTCACCAAAATCTACAACTAACAGGGATCTAGATCTAGATAATTACTTAATAGATGTGTTTTTAAATTTAATAGCCATCTACTATACATATTAGTATTGAATATAGATACTTTTAGAATTCTAGCTCTAGCTATTATAGAGATATAAGTAAATACGCTAAAATAATCCCTGTAATTTACATAAATCTAATTTACTACCTAATTAAGTAAGCTAGAGCTACTAAACTCTAAATATCTATATATTATCTAGGTGCAGCCTATATATTAGATTTTAAAAGAAATCTATTAAGTAATTCTTAAGATTTAGACCCCTATCAATTGCAGATTTTAGTGAGATTTTGACTAACCAACTGGCTTAGATGACTAACTCGATTGTAAACCACGTTACTAAATATTATAAAACTTCAGAATTAATTATTTTATATATGAATCTTTATAGTATTAAATCTCTAAAATAGAAACTACTTTACTAGAATTAAAAATAGTAAAGAATAAAAAATAGCTTTCTAAATATAATATAGATACTATAAATATATGTTAGAGAATAAGCTACTTAGCTGTTCTCTAGCTATCAGGATTCTCATCAGAATCCAGGTGCTCAGGATCACACCCGGATTCTGTGATCGATCTAATCAATCGATCTGATCGATCACTAGGAGCTACTCTGATACAGAGCTATCTATCTGATACAAGATATATTATGATCTGCATATTGCCACGTAAGCTACTATAGTAGAAGCTACTAGAAGGCTACTACTAGAGAAATATAAATAGCTGTAGATCTAGTAGATAGCACTGTAGAGGTAGAGTGAAGAGGTTAGAGGTAATAGATCAGAGAAGAACGGTCACGCGAATCTGATCAAGACTAGTCAATCAATTCTCTCCTCTCCCCTAGCACATATCTTGTCTCTCTCTTTCTAGAACCTTCCTATCTGCCTCTGAGTCTATAGTAGAACAAGTAGCAACGCCTACCTCTGAGTCTGCTATAGGACAAGCAGCCTCTGCTTCCACACTTTAACAAACTATACTAAATATACTAAAAAAGTACTAAAAGCTCTAAATAAGTATAGCTTTAGACTTAAGTTAAAGAAGTATAAATTTTATAAGACTAAAGTTAACTATTTAGGCTATATAGTAAGAGAAGATAGAGTATAGATAAGTTAAGAAAAAATATAAGTTATTAAAAATAAGCTAATACCTAAAAACGTAATGTAGGTACTATTATTTCTAGAATTTCTAAACTTTAACTAATAGTTTATTAAAGATTACTTAAAGATAGCTATTTCTTTAATATAACTAATAAAGAAAGATTTACAATTTATATAGAGTAAGAAAGTAGAAAACCCTTTTAAATATTTAATTAAGTATATAATATAGTACTATACTTCCAGATTTCTATTTTAAAATACTTACTAAAGTTTAAAACTAATATACTAGACTTAGCTTTAAAAGGCTATACTAGTATATTAATTAATATAAAATAGCACTTAATAGTATACTATTTAAGAAAGTTCTTAGAGCTAGGAAAATAATATAATATATATAATAAAGAACTACTAGCCATAGTAGTATATTTATAATATTAGAGAGTATATATAGAAAGTTACTTTAAACTTACTATATATATAAATTATAAAAACTTAGTTCACTTTATAATATCTAAAGTACTTAACTAATAATAGACTTAATAAGCTAAACTACTAAGATAATATAAATTTAAAATTATATATATACTAGAAAAGAAAAATAGTAAAGTAGACGCTTTTAGCTAAAGACTAGATAGTATAATATTTAAAGAAATTATTAATACTATAATACTAAAGTAAAATAAAGATAGATTACTAGAGCTAGCTAGAACTATTAATAATATTATTAAGATTAGATATAATATACTAGAAGAACTATAAAATATAGTTATCTCATAATACTATAATATCTCTATACATAGATATCTAAAAATTATGAAGATAATTAAACTAATTTAATATAATTATAAATTTAGTAAAATAAAGGATAAAGATACTATTTTTATTACTAAATATAAATACTATTAGAAAAATAACTATAGTACTTACGCACTATATAGAGAAATATAAGCTTAAAAGCTTATAAAAGCACTTTAGTTAGATATTTTTATAAACTTTATTATAGGCTTACTAGTCTTAAAAGACTCTAGAATAAATATTTCCTATAACGTAATACTAGTTCTAGTAGATAGGTTTACTAAATAAGTAAAGTATATACTATTTAGAAAGGATTATAACGTAGTATAGCTTATATATATTATTAATAATAGAATTATTAGAAATTTTAGTATACTAGAGTTAACTATAAGAAATAGAGATAAGCTCTTTATATCTAACTTTTAGACTACACTTATAGCCGCTATTAAATTAAAAAGAACGCTATCTATAGCTTACTATCTAGAAACTAATAAATAAATAGAAATAATAAATTAAATAAAAAGATATACTTACGTATCTATATTAACTAAGAGTAAAATAATTAAGTATAATTACTACTAATAGTATAAATAGCCTATAATAATAAAATTTTAGAATTAATAGAAAAAAAATACTATTTTACGTAAATTATAAGAGATATCTAAATCTCTTTATATAAACGCTACAAAATATAAAAGTAAAAGTAGCTATTATAATAGCTAAATAATAGAAGAAAACTTTTAAGAGATTATAAGAATTACTTAAGAAAGTATAATGCTAAAGTATTTTATATATTAACTAGAAAAGAAAAATAGTACTTTAGATAAATAAAAGAGATATAGTATACCTACTTATAAAGAATCTATAAATATTATAACCAAGTAAGAGATTAAATAATATTAAAGTTTGACTATTTTTAATTTTAGAATAAAATAGACTAGTTACTTAAATACTTAATTTACTACTAAACGCTAGAATATACCTAAAGCTCTATATTAAGTTACTAGAACTAGTAGACCTAAGTACGCTATTATAGGAAATATTTTATCATAAAATAGAAGAAGAAAATAAATTTAAAGTTAAAAATATTTTAGCATATTAAACCTTGCGTAACTAAATAGAATACTTAGTTAAATAGTTAGGATACCTAAATAGTAAAAATATATAAGAACTAGAGATAAACCTTATAAACTACTAATAGTGCCTATTATAGTGTTGCTAATAGCATTATTAAAGCTAAAATCGCTCTCTAAGAAAGAAGGTATAAAAGTACTCTAATCTAATAATAAAGTACTAAGTATTAGACTACCCTTAAGAGTAGCTACTTTATAGTTAATTTACTTATCTACCTCTAAAGCTTTAATCTTCTCTATAAGTTTCTTAGACTTATTAACTTACTATTACTTATAACGCTTAAGTATTTTCTTTTATTTATAGAGATAATTTTTCTTTATATAAGTAGCTATTAAGGTATTTAGTGTAGTAGACTTAATAGTATTAGCTTTAGCCTCTTACTAATCTAGACACGCTATTTCCTAATCTAACTTCTTAAAGTTAAGAAGTAGAACTTCTACTAGAACGTATAACTTTACTTTATTATAAAAATAATTCCTATACTTCTTTTTTAATAAAAATATCTAACACTTTAGATTCTTCTTTATATAATATTAATAAGAGACTATAGTAACTTCCCTAATTTAATCAATATAATTACTAATAGAATAATAATAAGTAGTAGTTCTAGAAACTATTAGTATACTAATTTATAAAGATATAAAGTAAGAAAGAGGAGAATAGTAATATAAACCTAAGAAGGTAAGAGAATAAGATAAAATAAAGAAGGAAATCTAAATATCCTAATTCTCTAAGACCTTAATATAAGCTACTATATACTAGCTAATAATATATATTTTATAAGGCTTAGTAAAACGCTACTATAAAATAAAGTTACGTGTGTTCTATAAAGTACTATAGGTACTATAATATTCTACGCGTAGAATATTATAATATATTATAGAATAATATAGAACACTATAAGTATATAGTTATAAGTAATAAGCCCTTATAGTTTATTATATTTAACTTAAGTTATAAGCTATAATAGATTGTTACGAAGAACTATACCTACTATACTATCGCCTTATCTGCGAAAACTAACTACCTAGAGTCTTAACACTAGAAGTTATATATTACTTCCACTTAAGATCCTATACTCTTAACAGACCTAATATCTAGAGAGGACCTAGCATCTAGAGATGCTTCCTCTGGGCGAGATATTAGTCACGTGACCCTAGCGCCCCGCGCTGGTCTTATGCATGCTGACCTGACCTAAGTGGGTCCTATCTCTTTAACTCCTAGGGCGCTAAGCATCCTTCGCCCTCTTATACAAAGAGTAGTCCTGTTACTTGTAACAATACCCTACCCATTAGCTAGCCTACTTAGGCAGTTACCCTAGGATCTTAACATATAGTTTCTAGATTCAAATTATAGAGCGCTTACTTTAGAGCTTAGTGTAGAGTGCTAAAGCTTAAAACCCTAAGTAGGTACTCTCTACAAGTTGCCACCTTTAACCTTAAACTTGTAGTAGGCTAGAGGGTAGTCTAATATTTTTTTGACAACATATTAAAGAGCTAATTACTATACGTAAGGTAGAGGTAAAGCTATAAAAGAAACGATATCTTTAAAAATTTATTAAAACTTCTAAATAGAGTAAAGTAAGTAACCTTAACGCTATTAGCACATAGGCTATTCAGAGAAAAGCCTATTATAAGATTTTGAGATTATAGGGAGCCTAAGGAAGGTAGTAGAGGCTTACTACCTGTAACCTCGCGGCGTAGCTGCGTAATCTAAACCCTAACATAATTTCTATAGCTATATATATATATATTAAGTTCTATTAACCTTACTACTAAGACTTGTCGCGATAATAACTATTCAATGTAGCTCTATAGCCTTATTTTTAAGGTAGTTTTTGTAAGGCTGCGCGCGCGCGAGGTAGTAGGGTATGGCAAAGCCCTTCCTTAGTTTTCTTAAGTTGTGTGAAGGTGAATTCTTATCCTCTCAAGATGCTTAATACTGTCTAATGCTGCTCGACGCCGCCCCCTAACGTGATGCTAGATACCTAGGAGAATGCCTATGCGGTGAAAATATTGTTAGTCTGTGAGGGGACGTAATGCCAGCCGTGTAATAGATTATGTAGCATAGTGAGTAGCTGCATAAGAGGGGGAACAGTAGCCTTCTCCCCTAATCTTGCGATATCGCATGCCAATACAGCATATCTTGTAGTATGCATGACATTATGCTGTACTAGGGATTCGCAAATCTTATATCTTACTGCTTAACCTTCGTTCAGCCCCATTCATTCCGTCCTATCGCACGCTAAGTTTCGCGTATCTCGCATATCCACCTCGTATACGTTACTTCCCTTATCTTTCGCTATACGAAGCCTTATAAACGAGATCGAGGACACGAACAACACTATTAAACCTTTTAGTTCTAACATCTAAGAGATGCAGAGGGTCTAAGGCTAAAATTTTGATGATTTGCAAGCCCTTTGATCCGCTAATGCTAGAAAACAGATCTGTGAGAACAGAGCCTCTCTCTTGAGTTTTACATATGATTCTCACTCTTACTGTGCTTCTTAATATCCCTATTTAAAATCGCCAACCGATATCTGTCCTAGCACTGTATATGTATTTTGCTTGTCACTGTTTACACTATAACCTGCGCTGCAGTCGACCTTGACCATATCTTTACCAAGAACAGCAGACTGGTCACAACTCCCAGCCCACTTAGTCCAACACTGACATAAAATGCGCCGCGATATCCACGCAGTTCATCTTCCATGCTGTGCCCACCATTGTTGACATGTACCTCTACTGTCCCTGCGATGCCAACACCAATACTGATACTGTAGTTCACTATCGTGTTAACGAGGCTTGCGGCCATCCCTTGGTGTCTCTTCGCCACAGCGTTACTCATGATCAATGTAGCGGCGGGAAAGCTCATGTCCATTCCCCAAGGAATAATCAATGTTGTGACAATAGCTTGCTTCCAGTAAATCTGATCGACAGGCATCGTTGCAACTATCGTACCACCTGTTAAGAAGGCTAACATGCTGATGAGCATGACCCAGCCTGGGCCAATGCGTGATATTACACGACCCGTAGTAACAGCCGCTATGAATCCTGATACTGCGACAGGGCAGATGTGTGCCATGGTGATAAGCGGAGAATCGCCGCGTAGCCGCTGAAGAAACTGAAAGAAGTAGTAGATCCAAATACCTTGCCAATGTCAGCGTCCTGTGAGATTTCATGAAACCTCTTGGAAATCCTTACCAAAAGAAGCCCATCCGCATGCAATGCAAGTCAATACAAATGACACGTCTGTGCTAAGCGCTGTGAAAGGAATGAGTGGCTTTTTTGATATTTTGGCCTCGATCCAAAAGAACACTGGAAAGAGCAAAATGCCAAGAATTAAGAGCACATAGATGTACGGTTGGTCCCAGCCGAATGCAGGAGCTTGGTTCCAGGCGAAATTGAACAGGATCATAGCAGTGATGCCTACAGTTGCCCCAAGCGGGTCCAGCTCCTGAATCTTTTCCCACAAGGAGAGCCTACGCACATGCTCTTCCAAAGGCACTGAGGGAAGAATGAATGTTGATGCTATAGCAATGGCAAACAGGGCAATACCGAAGGTCCAGAATGCCCAGGGCCACCACAAGAGGGACCAGAGACCAGCAAACGTTCCCCCCACGACAGCACCACCTAAAGATAGTTAGCATCGAAACAAAAGTAAAATTAGTCCGTTACCTACCAGGTGCACATGCTCCAAACAATGAGAAAACCATGTCTTTCCTTCTTCCTTCACTGTACGTAACACCAAGAAGGCCGAGAGCATTAGGCAGCAAGATTGCTGGGCCTATGCCTCCTAGCACCCTGGCGAAAATGAACAATGTTTGTCCATGATTTCCGTCAAGATACACACTGCAACCTGCTGCCACGTTCCACAGTGCAAACCAAACGTATCCTGTTATAAGCATAGTCTTGTAACCGAACAAATCTCCACAGCGACCGGAAAGCAAGATAAAAGTACCCACCGTTAGTGAGTAGCCTGCTATCAGCCATGCGAGGACGCCTGGGTCGGTAATACCAAGATCAGACCCGATGATGTGGAGTATGTTGAGGGTGCCGACAAGACCAATTTGGGTAACGAATTGAGCGGAGCAAAGTAGAATTACGAATTGGCATTCGCGGAGTAGAGACATGGATTCGGCGATCGACCTTGTTTGGGCGAGCTCGAGGTCGACATGCTGCTCGAAAGGGCGTGCAGCTTGGAGCGAGCTACGATGCTTCGTACCCATATCGGATCCATCTTGTGGGATGTCGCGCTCCGAGGAAGAGGATTCGGGCGAAAGCCTATCCAATCGTGGCGCCAGAGAGTCGGTTGTTTCTTCCATGTCTTGATCCACTCAGGTTATCGATTACCGGATCGGTCGACTGGCACGACCAGTACTTGTAATCGTGATAGAATATGTCTGAGGTCTTTGGTTCCTGGTCACCTTCGGTAGTTCAAATGCAACAGCTTAGCTATATTTTATGTTAGACAGTGGTGAGTTCTTCTAGAGTGTCCGACATAGGGTTTTTCCCACCAAAGTGCCTGGATGATTTGTAAGGCGACAACAAATTTTCAAATAAATTTAGTGCAATGACCTTGATGAACAAGGTCAGTACTAGCAATCGTAGATAATGCGATGAGCAATCATTGACTATGTTTACATAAGTGCGGAATTACGCTGCCGCTGCGTGAAGAAAAGCGGGTCTGGAAGACTTCGGCATCGGCCACTTATCAAAGTCTGCATCTAATAGCGTCCAAAGCTTTCCAGATTTCAAAAATCAGGATACGATAAAAACCGGTTTCAGCAGACATGTGGCGATCCCAACGCAGATAAAAAGCTCGCAAGCGCGTCAACTCAACAAGGAAAAACAAAACATCTGCGCACCAGCCCCAGAGCGCTGGAGTTTCCGTCTGCTTTTGCAGCTAGCTAACATTACCAAAACATATAACTTTTACTTTGAATTCTTCATAGATCACTTCCTACAACGTAGCATTGTGGGTATATCAACAAATATCGGAAATGCCCTCTACATATATGGTTATTCGTAAGAATTGATTGCACAGACTAGCAGCGTTGGCGTTGTTGGTGTTACGGGCGTTTCTTTTCTTTTTTCTATGTAGATCAAACATTGGCTCGAACAAATAGAGCAGTCTGAAGTTAGACGCGTGCTGAAATGTATTGAAATTTCTCTTGACAATCGCGACGAGTATCATGACACGCCAACACATCCTCCTCAACAGCCGATCATCTTTCATCCTTTCTTTCCATCCCTTTGTTGGCACGATTTCTTAGGACTATTGTCCTTTAGCTCCATAGACTTTAACGTCTAGCAATTTCCGTACAGCCCAACTGTGGCCGCCTACCCAAATAGGTCCACCTCTCCAAAGCGGCAACACGTCGTCCAGCCCTCTCCGTCTCTCAACTATGGCGTCTTCCCATTTGCCTTCCTGGAATCGTTCGACGTCCTCTTTGCCAACGGTATGCGAGCGTGTATCAGCTGCCATTGTCCAAAATCCAATTATGTGGCCCTGGTCGATCTTTTGCGACAGCCATCCCTTGTCATGTTCTCTCTCTTCACTCTGCTGTAAAAGGGATAGGAGCTCAGTGCACGTGTAATCGGATTTTCCCTTCAGAAGCGTGGCATATTCCAGCTGGGTGCGATGAGAGGAAGCCGGAATCTTATCGACGATGATAGGAGACCAAAGAAAGGGAAATGGCGCATAGAGTAGTCTCAACGACAAACTGAGAAGGAGTGCAACAGGGAAGTCCAACCCAAGTGACACGCCTGCCCGTAGGGCGGACCCAATTGTAAGTCTTGGTGGAGTTGTGGGAGTCGAAAAGAACAACAGGTGTTTCTGAAATGCTGAGTACGTGCTTCGAGACATTATGATAACTTGCACGTTAATAAGGATTTGGTGGAATGCTGAAGATGACATGCACATGTACAGGTCGAACTGACTAAGAGGGGGGCTCTGATCGAGCGAGCCATTAGTCATGACGTCATGTTAGCGTAGCAAACATCGATAATTGTCATAGATATCATAGCAAAAAAAAAGGTAAAGTAAAGTTTGCATATTCTTGGAATAAGCAACAGAGCTTTGGCCTGCGGTACATATCCAATATAGCACCGCATGCACTCAAACTTAGCCTTGATCAACGATCAGGCCAGTCTGTTCCGTCGATTGACTATTCATCCGACGCTTGGACGATGAAGACATATATTGATCAGGAAGAAGTTTAATGCTATCGCTGGATATGTCGATAGAGACTGACTTAGCACTTTGATTGCAAATGCTTACTGCATCCCCATGGTGTGGCGGGCCTCATGTCATCAAAAGGCCTCCAGTAATTGCTATAAACAATGCTCTAACGACAACACTGACAAGAGAGGCAGCAGGTGCAGCTCCTGTGTAGATAGGCATAGTATTACCCGTAGTGGATGGTAAAGTTCCATTCTCCACAGTACCATTCGCCATCGGATCTGGAAAAAGGTGGCTCGTGTTGGCATCCACGACTATCCAGTTGCGAACAAGGGCAGTACCGTTCATCACAGACTCCCACTGGTCCTTGGTACACTGTCCAGGATCTAAAACATAGCACTGGGTACCTTCGTCAATGATGGGTTGGTTGGTGATGTTGGAGACGTCCCTTGGTCCTTCAGTTGCGTAGCTAGTGTTCTCGGCAGTAGAAATATTGCCCGTGCTGATATCTCGATTGAAAAGGGTACGCATAAAGATTCTGTAGGCAGTCTCTGGCTGATAGGCAGGGACTTCGTGGCCAGCCTCGTAGACGCGAGTGAATGAAAAGTTGCCATACTGGCGTACTTGGCCGCCAACGTAGGTATCATTGACAATGACAGGCGCATAGCCTGCATTGGCAAACGAAGTTGCATTCTCATAAGGAATTGCAAGCGAGAGGAGTTCTCCGCCATACCAGTTGCAGGCATAATCACGGTCACCGTATACCAATGTGACTTTGATGCCCTCCTCAAGCAAGTAAGCCAGGTCCTCCTTCCAACCAGGCCGTGGGTAATCACCTATATTGCGGAATGATTTCGATACTGCAGAGTTAGACTGGGTCCAATTGAGTGATACGCCGAGGCTCTGCTGTACGTGGGGCTGGTTGAGGAAGCCTTGATACCAAGGTGGAGGAAAAGCTGCTGCACCAGGTGCGGATACATCATAATAGTTGAGGTCGGTGTCAAAATAGGGATCCCGAACAGTTTTGGAACAGAAGGTTTCCGCAGTCTCGCATGCTTTGTTGACAGTCGTATTGAAGCCTTGGTTGGTTGGATCGTACGCAAGGCTGAGATTTCGGCACTCTTCAATCTGATCTAGACAGCCCCCTTTGCGGTACAAGTTATCAAGTGATTCTTCATAACGGCTTTCATTTACGGCTTGAATGCCGTACGTGTTGTTGTACGCCATGACTGGGTAGCCTGGCCATTGTACGTAGCGATCGATACACCCATTGATAATCAAAAGAGTGTCAAGTTTGAGAATATGGGTTTCACCGGCTTCGCTCCACGTCCCGTTTTCAATCTTCTCATTCTGCTCTTGGAAGTAAGCGGCAAAAGCGGGTCCGTAACGGCCTCCGTATGACTCGGTGGAGATGGATATTCTATTGTCCTTGGGCTTGTGTTCGGGGAACTCCTGGAACCAGACTTGAGCAAAGTTCCACAGCGCTCGTGCAGAGTTTTCGGTACCGCGAGTGGTGAAATTGGAGTTTTGGCTAGGGTAAGTGCCAACATAGAAACTGTTGTTCTGTGCAGGAACAGGACTTCTGTTGAAATCCACGATTTCCAGCTCACCCGTGTCCAAGTTGGTGGTGATGTTTACTAAGCTGTCGTAACTGAGACCGACCTGGACGGGTTGGTCGAGGTACAACATGTTTACTGGGATGTGTCAGCACCTATCTTCCCTTGTGACTCTGGTCGATATAGAGCTCTACTGACCTTCGTTATTCCACGACCACTTGTTGATGTAGGTACTGTTGGAGTCTGAGTTGACAAAGCAAGGCCCGTTCTCACGCAAGAGCCCGAGCATGGAACTGGAACCAGGTCCACCTGATCAACGTCAGACGGTGATTTACAAGCTTCTTGATGCCCGCTCACCATTCATCCAAATCGATAATGGCGCGTTTTCAGGATCCTTCCTGGACTCGAAAAACCAGAAATGCGTATTAATCTCGTATGTCTGGTCCTGGACGCCCAAGTCGGCGAGTGCTCCGGCTGGAAGATGAACATAGCCAGAGAAGCTCCGAACACCATCTGTGGTCTCACAGAGTTCAGTCTAGAAACACGGTAAGAAGGTAGATCAAGAAACACAAGCGAAGGATGACATGCCTCCTTGTATGAGATGCTGACCCCTTCCTCAAGCTGTGACTTTACAACCGTCACACCTTCTGGTGTTGGGGGGAACTGGCCATTGACAAGACGACTCAGAAGAGCAGCAGCTCCTAGCCAGGAAATGTCAGGGAAGAGCATGACTGTAGTCAATGGAGAAAGGAACAAAGCCTCCTGAACGTCCTTGGAGGCACACAAGCCTTAGATAAGAGCGACTCGTAGTTTCTTATAGCAGTCTTGCCGGAATGGGGATACATTTTCCCAGCCGACCATGGGCCATGAGCGAGCTTCCTAGTTGGGACAAGGTGCATGTGCTGTTGCGGCACCGGCGAGCGCATGCGACTGGCTTGATACTGCAATGACGCCGCAATGCATTACGGCGAGGTGTAGGGAGCGGCAGACGGCACAGGGCCAAGATTGCCAAGCATGCTTTTCGTCACTTGTCTACTGTACAGCGACTTGGCTGGTGGGTTGATATACTGTACAAAGAGTGGGACACGCGAGGCATACCTATGCAGCTGTAGAGCCAATGTGGAAGGTGTCGAGGCTTACTGCCGGCAATACGGTAACGCGGGGGCACACGCGACAGGGCTGGTCCATGTTGCTTTGTACACGCCGGGGAATGCATTGAGATGGTACAACTGTAGGTTTGCGGACGAGAAAGCTGATATCAGTAGTTGGCGTATATAGGGGGGCAAAGAAAAAGCGCAATGCAATGGTGGTGGTGGTGGCGGCAACGAGAGTGGATTAGCGCCAATCCCCCACGCGGCTCTTGTGCAGTCCTCCACGATGCGGCAATCAGGCCGCCCATCCGCCCATCCACCAATCTCTAAACATGTCAAAGAAGGTGGGTTCCGAGTCATATTGTGAACAGCACATTTCTACCGCCAGACCTGTTGCTAAATCGTCTGCAGGGCAGCGACACTCCATCCTCGATACGCATCCGCGAGAACCAAAGGCGTTCTCGCAATCAGCGCAAGGAGCTCATCCAGGACTTGCAGCGCCGAGTCCAAGAGTATGAACTAAAAGGTGTTGCTGCCACTCAGGAAATGCAGCGCGCTGCTCGCAAAGTCGCTCAAGAGAATTCGCGACTGAGAAGTCTGCTCGCCAGCCGTGGTGTGACGCGCGATGAGGTTGAGGCGTACTTGCGCTCCTTCGACGTTAACACTACTCCCAGCCGCGCAGGCCAGGCTCTGCCTGTACAGACACAACCACAAGGAATTTCAACGGTTCAAAACGTAGTCCGGAACGACGTGCCCTTGCGCATGCAGCCTGCTAATCAATCTCCTCTGCCAACATCTATTGCACCACTGGCACCACTGGCACCATCGACAGCCCAGCCTCTTGCGCAACCACGCGCCAAACCCCGGCGCACCGATCAATCCCCCTCTGATGTTGTGCGCAATCAGAGCTCTCATGCTGACCAAAACGGGAGCATGGCCTTGTCTTCAACATTGGATGAGTCCGCTATATCAACTGTTCCCCAAGATTCGTCTTGTTGCAGATCAGCAGACGGCGATACTCATCATCATAACGCTTCCACTTTTACCATGCTACCAGACGACTCAGAGTGCCCTAATACGGCCAGCTGTTTCTGCGCTCCAACCCCTACGCCAAAGGAGAGGCCGCTCGATACCGGGCTGTTGATATCATGTGAGACGGCTGCTACCATCATCGCTGAGATGCGCGGCGACGGAGATCGGAGTCGTATCAGGGCTAGTCTCGGTTGTGTTGGGGACAAGGAGTGTAGCGTTAAGAACACGCGTGTGCTGGAGCTAATGGATGAATGATAGACAAATTACTGGACTTGGGTTTCTGCAATGGGCTAGATACAGACACGGGGCCGGCAAAATAGAACACGTGATTATGGAATTAAAGGAATAATTGTCCTCTAACTGCCATGAGAGGTCACTAAATAAACTAAAGACCTAAGGAACTAGTCTTATCCTGAGCTCGACAAGAATGGTAAGAGATGGACAACAGATAGGAAAAACCACGCAGCTGCTTACTGGAAAATGGCAAATCAAACAGTTGAGCTGAGGTGTGAGATAGGCGATTGTCCAACAATGATTACTGCTCTTGCATTTTCAGATGCACCTAAAGATACATTGTAGCGCTCGTGACGACGTCCTAAGCTCAAGTATTGTGAGCATCGCGGCGCTTCACCCTGCGCAAGTGAAACATGAATGCACCGGCTACTATGTAAGAAAGACCAACAAAGATGTGAGGATAGAGATATTCTCGCGAAGAGCCAAGGCGTCTCAATTTGAGCGCGATGCCCTCGGATAATGTAAAGTATTACATATTGAATCTTTAAAGGAGCCAGATCAACATGCGTACCGATGGCAAGCACAGCAACAGTTGCCCAAGACAGGGACACTAGAGACTTCAAGTCCTTGATCCCTGCGACCTCAACACATAGTGGGCCGGTCGTCTACACAAGGTGTTACTACGACCGTGCCTTACGATAGCCTTGATACAAGGGACCTACTCACCATCCAGAAAACTTTAACGATGGCTCTATAAACATGCTTTTACTGAGAGACACTTCAAGTTAGGTGAAATGCAGGAGAAATTTGTGGGTTGAGTATCTAGTCAAGCACTCAAAGGGGGGTTTCTTGATAAAGTTCCTAACAAGCTGGTTTGAACTTTTCATGGCGACGTAGTCTCGCACATTAGATGGGCGATGAGGAGCGGAAGTTATGCTTGAAGTGAGCCATGGCGCTAAGCTAAAAACGGCAATTCCGAAGATGAACCCGTCCCCCCCACCAAATAAGTTGGCGAGGGCTGAGCGCGTGCTCTGGGCCCCGCCATGACCATAGTTCAAGGTCTGGCGCGATCACTTATCAAGCCTCCTCTTTCCTCTTGGGCTGGACTGGACCGACACTTGCGCTGCCGACATGGAGTTTGACACATTTCCCGTACCGCAGTATAGCACAAGCGACCCCACGTCGTTTGCTCACACTTCGGCGCGCTCAAGATGGCCCATCATCATAACACAAGGCATCGATGACGTTCATCGCTCGCTGCACAGCACCGAAGACGAGGCCGCCATCAGCCAAGGCAAACAGATCGTCGCTGAACTGGCTAAGCTCAAGTACGAATTGCAACACGACCGTGAGCTGACGCCTATCCCCAATGATGGCGAGTCCGACGTCGAGGCATACAACAAGGAATTAGCAGCCATAGGGAGCCCCAAATGGCACAATGTACCTTGGCTCTACGCCGAGTGCTATTTGTACAGGTATGCATTGTCTCTGGGTGACACGGAAAGAGGCTGACGACCATAGAAAGGCGCATATCGAGCATCTTCAAGCAGACCGACGCCTGGCGCTCATATGACATCTTCGCCCGCCAGAAGATGGCTACGTTCAAGTCCTCCCGCCCCGCCGTTCTCGAACTCGCTGCGCGCTATAGGGACATTGTGACCGAATTTGAGCAGAAAAGAACTATAAGCGGCGCAGAAACCCAAGAGCAACACGAGGCAGCTGAGAAGATTCTCTTCACCGAAATGTGCGAGATATGCCTATGGGGCAACGCGACGGATCTTTCGCTTCTGACAAACCTGTCTTATGAAGACATCCAAAAGCTCCAGGGCTCCGAGGCGCGCAAAAACTCTGAAAAGAATATTTTGGTGAACGACTTGGATCGAGCTTTCGAGGTGCTCACCGCCGCACAGAAACAGGGAAAGAAAGAGAGGCGCGTCGACATAGTCCTCGACAATGCCGGTTTCGAACTTTTTGTCGATCTCGTTCTAGCCGGTTATCTCGTTGCTTCCGGCCTCGCTACCAATGTCGTTTTCCACCCCAAATCCATCCCCTGGTTTGTCTCCGATGTCTTGCCAGCCGACTTTGGTGCCCTTCTCTCCGCCTTGGCCGACCCACACAGCTTCTACGAAGCGCTAACAGACGACGAGAAGCACAGTGGAAAGCAGTCTCTACCTCTTTCAGACACGGAGAGCTCCAACCTGAAATTCTTATTCCAGCACTGGAGTACGATGCACGCCGAGGGCCAGTTGATGCTGCGACCCAACAATTTCTGGACTGCGGCTGGAAGCTACTGGCGACTTCCCAAGACAGAGCCAGAGCTTTACCAAGACTTGAAGGAGAGCGAGCTGGTCATCTTCAAAGGCGACCTGAATTACCGAAAGCTCACTGCCGATGTAAGTGTTGTTGATCACTCACCTGTCCCTGATGCTAAACTTATATGACAGGCTGCCTGGCCCGTCACGACAGCATTCACAGACGCCATTGGGCCTATGGGTCCTACATCAGGCGTCCGCGTTCTAGCTCTTCGCACTTGCAAGGCTGATGTTGTGGTTGGATTGCGAGAAGGCGACGATGAGCGCCTCAGGGCTATGGAGGGGGGTGGTGGAGACAGTGGAGCGCGAAAGTGGGCATGGAGCGGCAAATGGGCTGTCGTTCAGTTTTCAGACGGTAAATGCTAAGAAAGAGCGGTTTTGCATGGCATCTGGAGCACGCAACGAAACTTGGACATGTACGTTAGATAGACAAAATAACCGAAGACGCATCAAGAAGTATTTCACTCCTGCTCAACACGACATTCGGCAGCACAAGTATTTTATGCAATGGTCATACTCATGAAGCGAAAGTTTTAGTACAATCCTCGCCGAACATCGGATGCAATCCGTTGAAGCTGTTCTACCGCCGGCGACTGTTTGCCCCCTCTCGACAGTGTAATCTTGGATAGATTATCCATGTCCCTGATCCTCCGTGCTACACTGCCCTCTTTTGGCGGTCGCGCAGTACGAGGACCTTTTGATGGCGCTTGCAGATATCTATGAGTGACACTTTCAATAGAATCTTGGGTAGGTCTCGATCTATGCCTATGGACCATGTCTACTCTTGGACCTGGCTGTTCTTGAAGTTCCCTGTTGATCCAGCCGAAATTTTGCGCGCACTCGGTCGTCGGGTGCGGCTGTCCTAAAGCTCGAAGATCTGATCACGCAAAAAAGAAAAAAACAAGTTAGTCATTTATCGGTCTGACAACAGTCTTCAACATACCATTTAACAGTTTGCAAGCATCGGGCTCACAGCCTAGCCATTTTCCCGATGCTCGCTTGGCCCATAGTTTTCGAAACCCGTCGAGCTCGAGGTGATATTCGAGGTTTTCCCAGACGGGTATATTACTGCAGATTGATACCATCTCTAGCATCTGGATATGTACTTCGGCTGTTACAGCAGGCTTTACCAGGACGATTTCGAGCGTACTGAGCGGCTCCCTAGGTGGAGATTCGAGAGCATCTCCACGGCACACGAATTCCAACGAGTCGTGGCGCTTTGACCCACGGAGACTGAGCTTGCGGCGCAGAGCCCTGGGCGCCGCTGGGCTCGATGAACGGGGTCGTGCTGCTTGTGAGAACATGGGTATGCCGGTAATCAGAGTCGTAATGTTGCGAAGAGATTCCAAAACGATACACCCGTCCTCATGAAAGTCCTTTTTTCTCTTTGCAGCTCCATGCGCCATGGTCGCTTCTGTAATAGAGACGGGGAGCTGGAAGCGCAAGTTGGAAGCCTGGGTGAGTGCGGACAGTACCATCTGAGGAGGCTTTGCCCCTGTCCAGCAGTTCCAGAATTTGCCGGCATCTCTTTCGTTTGAGCATGCAGCACTGCTTGCATCACACAAGTCGATAAGGAACAGACTGTCGCGATACAGAATGTTGAGTCCTATAGCACGCATCTGATGGCAGACGCGTAAAGCAGGATGCATCATGACTGACCGAATGTCGACAGCGTTGGGACCATGGCGATGTCGGTGGCGTTGCGGTGTGATTCGTGACTGATATGGTGTGATGGACACAGCTCGTTCTTCAGCGAAAACGTACGCTAGTATATGCCCCAGTACACCCTGTGGAAGCTGGAGAAGAGAGCGTCTCGTTATGTTGACATGGTTGGAACCCTTGACTGAATGTGTTCGTTTATCTGTTGGTTGAGTTGAGTTGTTGTGACGCCTAGGAGAAGCAGAAGATGCCTTGGTAGGGTTGGGAGGTGCCACAACCCTATCATCTTCGCCGACAGATGATTCATCGAGCATGATCAAGCATTCCAGTGATCGCCGGTCCAAAGTGTCATCTACAGCTGGGACTGCGAGCCACCCCTCCGTAACTTGTCGTTGCCGGCCACTGGGAGAGGCCGTTGCGTAGACGGATCGATTGTGCGTTTCAGTGACCTTTGGAAGGGGTAAAGGCTTGTTCTGGCCTGGAAACAGATCGTGCATATACTTTTTGGATGTAGCGAGTGCTTTGGCAGTGACAGCGTAGTCAGTAAAGTCGACATCGACTGGGGGATCAGGCAGCCGAGGTGCAAGTACGGGCGGGGAAGTAGTTTGCGCCATGATGGCAGTCAGAAGGAAGATATCTGAAGAAAGGCGAAGTAAAGAAAGGGCCTCTGAGTAGTGATAACTACTCGAAGCAACAAAGCGACGTGGTATGTGGGCGAAGCCTGCGCCACTACATGCATACAAAGGTAATGACAGACTCAGAGTCCAGCTCTTTAGCGACAAAAGAGGGACGCTATCGCAGAAATGGCTTGATATAATGAGCTCCATACTCATTGCATACTAGGCGACAAGCAAGTTGCCTGCCTGTTCTCGTTCCCATGTACTGACCCATGGCTAGCAGGTTCGACAACCTGTCGCGAAAACAGACCGGGTATGGGTATAATGTTCCATGGAATCCAGTTTGGCGAAGCGAAACGAGCATGCTGAGCCATTGCTTCTCTTTTATTCGCCCAATGATCTTCAGCCCCATAAACATCTGTGCTTGCTAGCCAGGGCAGGTACACGTCGACCGGGCAAAGTAATGGACATTGCCATAGCGCGGCAGGGGTAGCTAGACCAGCTATCGTGCGGTGTGATGGATGCTTTGATTGGCTACCCGGCTGTCGTGTAGACCTCGGCCGGCGTACACTACTTTTCCTGGGCGAGTGTACATAGATGAGGCTGGCAATAATTGCAGTCAGTATAGCCCCACCTTGTGGCTGCGGCCACAGGAATATCACACGCAAATGAGGGGGGGCTGTCGAGGAGCGGGAAGAGCCTGGGGCCTCATCCGAGACTCGTAGTGTTCGAGCAACATGGCACAACCAGTTTCTGAAACGTGACGTGGCGAATCTGGCGGATCGGCTATCGCTTGAAGAGGGGCCATGGGCTGTGGGAACGGTGGGCGAACGCGACCGTGAGCGAGTAGGCTTTTGCCGGATAAGAAACGAGGCCGGCCAGAATGCAGTGCACCCAGGCAACGTTTCGCGAATTTTTCACACCCTAGGAATCAAGGCATTCCATATGCACGGCCGGCTGGAGTCGTTGCCAAGACGCGTCTAGAATAAAGGGAAATTGGGCTTTGAAAAGTCTGTCGTGAACAACATCGTCGGTGAGGCGCGTAGGCGTGCCCATGGAGCGCTGTTCGGGCCGTGATGAGTGGAGGAAGGCTAGTTTGCCGGAGCGTGGAGCTTCAGACTGGGATAATGGTGGTGTCCAGGGGCGTAGGGTAGCACGAATCGGAATATGTGCTATACACGACGGTGCGGATTGTAGAAACATGTCCAATCTCGAAATGGGCAGCTGTTGTATCGCCGACCGGTCAGGGCGCTAATGTAGGTGCGAAACGAATCGACCCTCCAGCCGTTCAACCGTACGTGTGCCAAGCCAACGGTTGTTTGCGACCCTTCCCAGCAATCCAGTCCAGCCCCACGTTCAATGGCACTGTAACTCACATGGCTGTTGTCGATCGTTACCATGTCTCCGGTCAGCAGCAATGCATCATGCTGCCCGTCCAACGGCTTTCCCTCCCGAAACGCTGGCCCAGATACCGTACCTCGCGCCCTCCTCCGTCTCGTGCCTACTTACGTACAGGCATAAATCAAGCCTCCCTCTCAAACAAATGGTCTTACCAGAGCGCCCATATGTCCGCCTTTATAGCCATTACATCTGGGTTGGCACAGTACTACCGTGCTCGTAGTGCTGCGGCATTGACGGCGGCCATGACACGATCTTTGGTCGAGGAGGCGTCGTAGATAAGCTGGTCCCAGCTTCTACGGGCGAAATCCCTTCTCCCCCCCCCATCGCACGATTGCACTTGACTTGGCTGGCGTCAGTGAGAATCTCTGCCTCTTCATCTTAACATGTACACCTGCCTCATACTTCCCTATGTTATAGCTCCACTCAATCACCTTGGCTCTGGTGGAACTTACGCGCAATCTCGACAATTGTGCCTGAACTGCGCTTCGCAACACCTGCCTTGTACCTAATCTTCTACCTCCGCAATAATCTTAAGGGTGCCCCCAAATTGCACTATTCCTGATGTCGATCATAACACATCCACATATATCAACAGACCGTCTCTGTCCTATACATACGACAAAGAAAGTAAGCTGCACAATATCCGCGACAAGGCCCATGCACAAGAGAGATCTTGCGGTACGAGGTATCGTCTCTGGAAAGACAAGGCCTATCAAATGGTCCTAGCGCAGACCGCGATAAACCCCTTTCTAACCATAAGAAGGGTATATGTGGCGGAAATATGCACCCCAGGTTATGGATTTCGATAGTTCACCGGTGGACCGTGGTTCACTGAAGTAGCGTATCGAATGTAGTATAGAATGCTGAATCCATGTTCCCAAAGAATTCCTCCATCCCTATCCCTCAAAACCTCAATCCTTCTTGTGCCCGCCTTCCGTTGCCTGATTGACATGAACGACATCTTCATCACTGCTAGGTGTAACTTGTGACCTTCGGTCCAGCTGTATTTGGGGTCAGTTAAATCGCCACGAGGACAAAATCTTTTTCAAACAACGTATACATACCCATTGCACTGCTACTGTAGCTCCAAAGAATGCAAATACTACTGCAATCATCGTGATGTAGCCTTTCTTCCAGTACGGTGCGTCCATCGCCGGATAAAATACGATACCCCAAAAGGTGTATAGGATAGACTGCACCATGCTCATGATATATAGGATGACGGATCTCGAGGCATCGTCGCCACCCCGCTGACAGATGACACTAGCCCAGCCGTACAATATCGGATTCACAATATACGACGTCCCAGCTAGGTAGAAGGCGAAGAATACTCCAGCAGTAGAAAGATTGGGGATAAGTAGAAGGGCCGCTACGAGTATCTGCAAAGCTCCAGCCAAAATGACCATAGGGAGTCGACGGTTGGTCATATCTATGACATAGCCAGCTCCTATGTTTGAAACAATGGATACAGCTTGGACACCGAGAGGATAAGTCGTCGTTGCATATGATGGGAACTGCTCAATGTGGGCTTTCATCCAGAGTAAGAATAGACCCTGGAGAACGATTGCCTCTAGCGCACATCCTATCACAGAGTACAGGGCAAGTATGTAAACATCTGGTTTCCCAAGAAGGCGCTTGGCCAGCGACTTAAGGCTGATGTCGTGGCCCCAAGTTCTTTTCGGTGGTAGACGGTCCAACGCTAGCTGTAACTCTTCCTTGCTAAGATAGGGAGCATTTGGGGACTCGGGAAGGTTGGGGAAGAACAAGAGACCAAAAATGCCAAAGGGGATTCCCATGGCGCCGTCTTGTTTTCATCAGTATTGAAACAGTCGAGATGCAATGAGGCATGCGTACTAATAACAAAGACCCATTGCCACCCTGCAAGAGACGTTTGCCCACGTAGGCCCTCATTCATCGCCGTCATCATGACACCGGCAAACATGCTTCCTATCTGACCAATAGCTGTGAAGATGGCCGTTCTTTTAGCAATCTCCGAGGGTTTGTACCAGGATCCGAGGATGTAGATGGTACCACTATATAGACTCGACTCAAAAAACCCTTGTAAGAAGCGGATAACGCAGAGTTGGGCGTATGTTGTGCATGCTGCAGAACACATGGTCAAGCCAGACCATACTATTAGCGTGAAGGGAAGCCAAAAGCGAGGCGCAACTTTTTGGATAATCAAAGCGTGAGGTATTTGGCCGGTGCAACTACCGGCCGTGAACATGGAGAGCAGGATGCTGTATTGGTTGCCCTCAAGCCGAAGGGACTCCTTCAATCCAGAGACATAGGCATTGGCAAAGGCCGATCGGTCCAAGTAGTTAAAGAAATAGGCAGCACAACAGTACACCTAACGCAGTATTAGCTCTCCTTTTACAGCCGTTATGACGACAGTCCAACCAGAATAAAACAATCTGTTATGTCGTTAGATCTGGCAGACGATACCGAAGCACTGTAATGTATAGACGTACCGAGCTTGCGAACCAGTCGCTTTTCCAACTCCGACATGGTTTCCAGACGCGTATAGCCAGCCTGTGTTTGACGGAAATGAAGCATGACATCAGCTCACACTTTTCTTTCTGTAAAAATGACACCACAAGTGTGGAGATGTTGACTGCTATGCCAACGAGGGTAGGTACCTTGATGGATTGAAGCGCGCCAATCATATCGCACCTTTTGGTAAGCGGCATTGCGGACGTCTTGAACGGCCGTGGCAATCAGAGCTCGGCTGTGATACTTGGTCTTATAGGCGTATCCGGAATTCCTCTATCTGTATTCAGCATCGGTGTCTTTTGTGGTACTGTGATTGAGGAGAAGACATGGAGCGAATCGTGAGCGACAGCATGTGACATTGGTGCATGACCACGCATCGCACTTAGGCATGCACTCCTCTGAGAAATCCGGCATACAGACAATCGGCCTCCAATCAGGCGCGTTCAGTTATTTGAAGGCTAACAATGTCTATTTGTTTCTATGTATGACCGATCGACCAAATGGGGATTCAGCGCCTTTCTGACTAAAGACCTACCTACAATAAAGTCTTTCCATTCCTCAGTGCCTCCAGATCTTCCATCGTAAACCTTACATATCTATCCTGGCCAGGTTTCATCCACATGACGACATCGTTGGCACCCCCAGGAACCTTAGTCCCATACTGGTCGATTTCGATGCCTTCATTCCTCAATGGCGCTTTGTTTTGTTTCTGATTATCCGTATTGCTTGCTTCTTTGACTAGTCGCAAAAACACAGGCACCGCATATTTTGGTAGCTTGCTTCGCGCATACTCCAGCAATGCCTTCCAATTGAACGTCTCAGGGTTGACACCATCGGATAATCGGAGAGCGACGCAGCCAGCACGACCATCATGCCTGGGGACTAGAGTGCCGTATACGATGGCTTCACCTACGCCGGGAAACTTTCCGAGCACCTCCGCCACTTCGGCCGTTGATACGTTTTCACTCTTCCATCGAAAGGTGTCGCCCAACCTATCAAGGAAGAACCACCGCCCATCGTCATCCCTCCTCAGCGCATCACCAGATCGATAGTACAAATCGCCCTTCTTGAAGACATCCCTTTCGAACTTCTTCGCAGTGGCCTTTGGGTTGTTATAGTATCCGGCAAATGCGTCTTCGTTGGGTACAGCGACGAGGATTTCTCCGCCTTCGTTGTATGAATTGCGCTTCACAAACCCAGTCTTGGGATCACGTATCAGTTCACCAGTCTCCGGGTCGATGGCTACTGGCACGAATACGTTGTGCAGCGCACGCCTGACTAGGGCGCCGTGCTGAGCAAGAGCAGTGTCCGTAAAAGGGCCCTTGTTGTGGACAAGCAGACCCAAGACGCCTTCGGTAGAGCTGAAGAACTCCATGACTTCAGGAACGTTGAAGCGCTCTTTGAAACGAACCCAGACATCTGGTCGCATACCGTTGCCATACATGCCGCGTAGTCGATGATCCCTCTCTTTTGGGTGCGGTGGCGCCATGAGCAGATATCGCGCTGCTTCACCAACATATACGAACATGGTGGCTTGCGAGTCATGAATATCGTCCCAGAAAGTGCTGACTGAAAACTTGCGCCCTATCGCCGCGCTCATGCCACTGGTTAACACGCTCATGGTAATTATACCTCCGGTTCCGTGAAACAAAGGCATACAGCAGTACCACCGATCGCCGTCTGGCCCCGCTTTCTGGTCCAAAGAAAGGTTGTCTGGACTGCCCCTTTCGTAAAACCGGCTCACGGTAAACTTGGCTGCCTTTGGTAATCCAGTAGTGCCCGAGGTGTAAAGCAGACATGTCGGATCGCTACCACGTATGTTTTCCCTCAGGTTGTCGCCTGGTACTACAGTACTGCCCTGGTAAACACCTGTCAACATGCTCTCGTCGACCTTGAAAGCACGGACGCCCATGTCTTGTACAGTAGCTTTGACCTCGTCAAACCTCTCCGAACATGATTCTTCCTCGTCAACGAGTACGATTTTCACACCTGCGACTTTCAAGCAGTGGACTAGTCCCTCGCCTTTCAGGTTGTAGTTGAGGTGAGCTGGGGCACAGCCAATGCAGAAGAGACCGAGCCAGATGACGATAAAATCAGCACTGTTCATGAGGTATGTGGCAACCATATCGCCGGGTTTCACGCCCTGAGCGAGGAAGAAGTGCGCCCACTGGACAGCACGGTCGTGTGCCTGCTGCCATGTGTAGGTCTTGGTGCGAGACCAGATGCATAGGTTGTTGCCGTACTTGGCTACATGTGGAGTAAATGCGTACCATGGGCATTGGCGATTGGCTTTGACTATGCAGACTTAGCACTACATGTCGCCGTCGCAGCGAAGGACGAGGACTGGGAACATACCAATCTCTGCATAGTACTTGGCCGCTTGACTCTTGGACCTCAACGTCGCGACATCTTGTGCAATGTGATACTTTCCATTGGCGTAGGCTGCAAGACCGGAAATAGCTGCCAATGCCGCAGCAGTGGTGGTTGCGTCCATTGCTTTCACTGCCTCGATTTCTGTTACGGGGCTTGCTTGTTGTTTAAGTAGACGGATCGACGATGGCCCGAGCAGCCGACGATGATAACAGCGAGATCAGCAAGGACATGGTATCGGTGAGCCGAACCAAGCTGTTGTTGTCTCGACCCGGCTCCCAGCTAAACAAGATGCCGAGGTTCAAGTCAGTACTAAAACGCGCCGTGTGCGGGGTTAGCGCCATTGCTGGTAGATCTCATGCAATCCCCGACAGCTAGACTCGACTGGTGCCCGGCCACGGGTCGGCTGGAAGTGTACCGAGCATCGAGCTCACAATGCTATGATAGACGTTGGCTTGCTGGAGCAAGCAGAAGACATTTATGGCGGTCGATTCGAACAGCTCGTCAAACGTCGATGACCTTTTGTATCGCTACCGAAGATCCCCTTGTCGACCGAAATTTATAGTGTCAGATCCGGTAGATTACTGTAGACAATATCTGGACCTGAAAAGTTGCATCTCGTTGAACCAGAAAAGCATTTTTGTTACTTGAATTCTAGAAAATGCATCTGACGCGACCTCTGCACATCTATCAGACCACCTTCTTGTCCTTCTTGCCAATGTTTTCCGTGCCAGGCGGAACTTTGAGCCCTCCGAATACCAATCCGCACACGACTATCATGCCTGCGGCTCCAGTTGCATACGCTGTTTCTCTGCCTGCCCACCAATAAAGCGTGCAGAAGATCAAGGGTCCCAGAGAGCGCCCGATTTGACCTGGGAGAGTTAGCAATTGCTATACAGAGGGAGTCTTCATAGCATACCAAAACTTCGATGGTTCCCTAGCTTGTTGCCACGTTCATCCGCCCCGGCTTCAAAAGATGACAGGCTATTCAGGCCAGTAACGACCGTCGCGCTCGTGACCGCCAAGAGGGCAGCAGCTCCATAGAGCGCACCTTGCGTCTGTACCCTACCCAGCAGGACGAAGGCTATCGTGCAGCTGACTACACCCAACTGAACCACCTTCAGAGGGTGCATCCGACGTACCACTGACCCCTGGAGTAGAGAAGCGACCAATCCAATGAACCCAAGGAGCCGCCCCGAATCCTTTGCTTGATAGGCAAACAGATCGTATGTCATAAAAGGGAGTGAAAACTCCATGCCGCTGAAGAATAGAATAAAGGTGAAGTGTGTGGCGTTGAGGAGATAGTGCGAGTTTGTCCGGACACGGGGTTTCGGTGCATCGTTGCCCTTTTCTTTTCCATTGATTGTGCCGTTCTGGCTCTTGTCCGCTGAAGGAAGCGTTTCCGGAAGGCTGGCGTAGAGATAAATCGTCTCCGAGACAATCAAAAACAAGGAGAAGCCCGCGGCCATGGCAAAGGGGTTCTTGTCCATGATCTGTAGTGTCGAGAGATATGCGCCCAGAGCAGGTCCAAACGTGAAGGCGATGCTGAAGCAGACGCCCACGAGCGCCATGGTCGAGCCTCGCTGGCTGTCGTCGCTAATATCTGTAGCAATTGCCATGGCAAGCTGCACGTTACCCTCGCTCAGCCCACCTACAATCCTACTCGCAAGAAAGGTGCGAAAGTCTGTGGCTGCAACCCAGAGTGCCACGCTGAGGATGTTGCCTACCATGGACCACAACAGCGCTGTACGCCTGCCATATCTGTCCGAGAGGGTGCCAATAAAGGGCGAGGCAACTGCCTGGCAAAGCGAGAAGAGCGATCCGAGCGCGCCGCCGAGCAGGACTATATCGTAGCGGGAGTTGATGGGCTTCGCGAACGAGTTCTTGTATGCGTTGAGGCCGGCAAGGATCTTGGAGAGAATTGTATTCGGGTCACCCGTTTCGTGGTTACGGTAGAATTCTATAAGTTTGGGAAACAGGGGAAGAATGAAGGTAAAGGATATCTAGGCCAAGGGCTGTCAGCGCCATGTGCTGCATGCATTGCGGCCAGGATAATGACGTACCAAGTCAAGCAACAGGGAAATAAACAACACCTTCAAAACCCTCTTTCGCAGTGTCGCGGACACTGGCACTGTTTCGGAACCCATGATGAAGACCTGCTTAGGATGTCCGGGTGTGAGGAGTCGGAAGAAGCGAAAGGCGATGTGGACACAAGTAGTCGGCGACGGCCCGTCTAATTAACGACGGCGTATCGACTGATCACCGAAGGGGGGTCGCAATCTAGTTGAGCTTGGGCTGCAAAGCCATCATCTGGGTAGGTACTTGCGTACTTGGCCAGAAATAGAACAGGCTTTGGTGGGTGAGCACTTGGTGGTAGCGGGTGGGTGTGGTGTATGTACGTAAGTTTGTCATGACAAAGGTATCGCCGTACGCGGTGGCGCCGAGCCTGTCGTGAAACAGCGCAAACCACGGCGATGAAACAACATGGTGAGATTTTGGCGCAGGCTAGGGTGACTCTACCCACATGTGTGAGAGTCATTGCGCACACACGATGCAAAAAGGAACAGGCTTGCAATCCTCCTAGGGCAGAGATAGATATGTATGTACATACAGTACATACAGTACATGTAGGCTGCCGGCTGGAGCGGATGAGCCGAGGCAGCTAAGCTCGCCCTGCCGATCTCCCACCATCAGCACCACTCCTACCGAGCCCATGCGATGGTGGTCTAGGACCGTCATCTTTACGACATGCCAAACGGACTTGTGTACCTGAATGTGAACTATTCCTCCCACTAGCAGTTCACCTCGTTCCAAACCTACCATGAGTGACCAGGGAGCCGATCGGCAAAAAGCAATGGCGGCCGTACGCGCCATGTTTGACAAGTACAGACTGCTTGCAGCCAGGCGGCCAGAAGACCATGTAGTAAGATGCACGGCTGCTTATTCGCTTCCGTGGGCTGACCATGTCGAGGACTTTGACAGCGAGGTCATGAACTCGTTGGAGCTCGTGGATGCATCGCTCGACGGAACAGTGACGTATGAGATGTTCATGGCACCCAACTTCTCTAATCTGAACAGTACGTGTGTATATCCCAGCTGGCCGCCTAGTAACTGAACTTCTGGTAGATGTCATGCATGGCGGAGCTGCCGGTGTTATTTTCGGTAAGCACTGCTCTGCGCCCACGCGTGTCTCCCTCGGTCTCCTACTAACTTGTGCCTACCGACATGTCTACCACATCGGCACTCTGTCCACTGGCGCGGCCCGGCTTTTGGGAATTCATGGGAGGCGTGACACGCTCTCTCAACATCTCCTATCTTAAAGCAGTACCCATTGGTATTAGGGTAAGGCTGAACAGCAAAGTAATAAGTGTAGGCAAGCAAATGGCAATGATCCGAGGCGACATGACCAGCCTGGATGGAAAGACGACCTATTGCACAGTCGAGCATCACAAGGTGAATGCTCCCGTACGGCCCGAACACCGGGAGGTACGAACGGCGTGGGATGATGAGTTCGATAGGGAATGGAACAAGGCACAGGAACCAAGAGTAGCAAAGAGCAAGATGTAGAGTGACTCGCGTGGCATGCAGACGCCATGTGTAATGATTGCATACACGTTTGATATCCATATCCACATGAAAGCGGGCGCATCCCGCACAAATATAACGCCAACCGATGCATTTTGTACAGTTGCTTTACACCACGTCGCAAGCCGTCTGTCTGCCTGCCTACTTCCTCTTGTTGAATTTCTTGGATTCTGCACAAAATTAGCACCACACACAACAAGCAGCCTCTGTCGGCGCTTACCAGCAGCAGTTCTCTTCTTCTTAGGCGCGCCCTTGCCTCTTGACTTTGCGACATTGAGATGTTCTAGCCAGTCTTCCTCGGCCTCGTCTATGATTTGGTGCTCAGGATATAGGCTTCGCAGCTGGCTGATGGTGCCTATGCGCGGCGGATAGTACGAAGCGACTGCAGGGCCCTTGAGACGCTGGTGGAGGATGCGCGACCCGAGGCGGAGGCGTTCCGGGTTGTAAGTGGTGTTGAAGACCTTGCATTGGACCTGTACATGTTAGAATGCAGACACCGCACATGACCTGGGCACGGCGAATGGAAAGCAACATGGCAGGATAGGAAGAACAGATCATACCCTCATCAGGTCCAGTACCCGCTGTCGTGGCACCACCATTGTGACTGCAATGCTGGGCCTTGTTGGTGGGAGAGCGGCGGATCGAAATGTCATTGCGGAGGTGCCCTTGGCGCCCGCAACCACCGAGCGTCCGCCGTTCTGCCGCCAACTTTTTTCTGGACGTGCAACCTCTCTCTCTCACTCACACACACTTTACAACCACAAGATCCCGCAGAGCGTCGGCCGCGTCTGCAGCGCCATGACATCGCAGAAACGTGGAGGAGGCTTCCATCATTATGGTCGCGACCACCGCAACAAGAAGCACCAGCCACCTTCTTACCAGCACCATAATGCGCAGTCGCCAGAGCTCTCATCCAAGGATATGCAGACAGGCCTGGTAGCTCTGCTGGATAGGTTCGTCGCAGAAGAGACAACGGCCGGCGCCGACAAGGAAACCCTCTACCATGCGCACGAGCTGCGCCGCCGGCTTTGCGCTCGAGACCACGGCACTTCGTCGCATGCGAAACGCGAGCTCGACGTGAAAAGACCCGACAAGGCCGTCCAGGTCGCGATTCCACCCTACGTTGATCGCAAGGTCCAGGCCGCCAAAGACTTGCCCACTCTGCCAATCATCTCTGAGCCCCATCTCCATCAAGCCGTCTTTACCCATCGATCCGCCATCTACGACCCCAGTATCCCCGGCTCTTCGCTAGGCGAGGACCTCAGCCTTGACTACGAGCGTCTGGAATTACTCGGCGACGCCTACATTGAGCTCATTGCCTCTCGCGCACTGTACAACCGCTTCCCGCACGTCGACGTTCCTGAGCTGTGCACCTGGCGCGAACGTCTAGTCGAGAACTCCACCTTGGGCAAATTCTCCGACGCCTACGGTTTCCCGGATCGACTGAAGCATCGGGCTGTGTGGGACAAAAACTCGAAGCAATACCACAAAGTAGTCGCCGACATGCTTGAGGCCTATGTCGCAGCAATCGTTCTGTCCGACCCAGAACATGGGTTCGAGACTGCCGAGGCATGGCTCACAGAACTGTGGGCACCGCAGTTGCTCGGCTTTAGGGAAAAGATTATCGAAAACCCTCAAGCACGCAACCAGCTCAACAAGCTGGTCCTCGGCAAGGACGTCAAGCTCATCACCAAGGAAGAGAGGCCCATGACGTACGACGCTAACAGCGTCCAGTGCTATCACATGGGCATTTACCTTACAGGATGGGGCTATACCGACGAGTGGCTCGGCAGCGGTGACGGGCAAAACAAAGTCCAGGCCGGTGTTGCAGCTGCAGCCGACGCTTTGAAGCGAGACAGTACCGTGCTGAAGGATGCAATACGGCAAAAGGATGAGTTGAGGGCTGCACGACTGAAAGAACAAGAGGAAAAAGCCAAGCTCCAAGATGGCGCCAAAGAGAAAATAGATCAAGATGCGCCAGGCAAGAAACGCAAGAAGGAAGAAGAAGATGTTGTTTCATCCGAGAAGAAGAAACACAAAAAGGAAAAGAAGGATAAGAAGTGCAAAAACTCGAGTGATGATAGCGATTGAGAGAGGCCACATGGGTGACTCAACCCCAGTCATATACGACTCCATGACGGGCACGGCTGATCGTCGGGGCTGCCCTTTGTTAATAAACAGCGCTTGCTAGAAGCTCACGAATATTGACTTGATGTAAACGATGGCCAAGGTAGGTAGGAGAAGAGTCAGCCATCTGGACATGCACACCTTTGCGGCCTATGCTTTGTCTCACAACCCTAGGACATTTCATTGTAGGCCCCTTGACCCGTTGCTGCTGATCCAAGTATGCACGTGGTGTGTTGTATATGGCCCGCCGTAAAACGCCAACCCAATGTCTCCCCCACCGGAATACTGTCTCTTTACTTTCTAAGCGCTCGCCCCGCAATATCCTTGCGGTACTGCATGCCCTCGAAATGGATGCACTCGACACCCTTGTAGGCCTTTGCAACAGCTTCTTCCAGTGTAGGCGCAGTAGCTGTGGATGCAATGACACGTCCACCAGACGTCTTGAGCGTGTTGTCGGAGAAGGAAGTTCCAGCGTGGAATAGTACCACATCTGACACTTTTTGTTAGCATTGCGCCCCATCCAAAATCTAATAACAACAACAATAATAATAATAATAATAAACCCCCCATTGAAAATTGTAGCTCACCTTCTGGTGTGGTATCTAGCTTCATAACTGTGCCCTTTGCATAGCTGCCTGGGTACCCGCCCGCTGCAACTACCACGGTAGCAGCCGAGCGGTCGGATACTTTGACGTCCACGTCTTTCAATTGTCCGTCTGCACATGCAATCATGACCTGGGCAAGATCGCCCTCCATGAGCGCCAGCAAACTCTGTGTCTCCGGGTCGCCAAAGCGGACGTTGTATTCGAGTACCTTGGGGCCGTCCTTGGTCATCATCAGGCCTGTGAAGAGCACGCCCTTGAACTCGAAGCCCTCGGTGCGCATGCCATCGATGGTGGGTTGCAGAATGTCCTTGTCGATGCGGTCGAGCACGTCGCGGGGTGCGATGCGCGTTGGCGCATAGGTGCCCATGCCTCCTGTGTTTGGACCCTGGTCGTTGTCATAAATGCGCTTGTGGTCTTGTGCAGGTGGGAGAGACTTGATGGTGCGGCCATCGCTGAAGGTAAGGATGGACAACTCATCGCCCTCGAGGAACTCCTCAATGACCACCTCGTCGCCCGCAGCGCCAAACTCGCGATCCAGCATGATGTCCTTGAGCGCTGCCTGTGCTTCCTCCTTGGTCTGTGGTATGATGACACCCTTTCCTGCTGCAAGACCGGAGGCCTTGATCACCACTGAGTGCGAGATCGAGTCCAGGTACGCCTTGGCATCTTCGTATTTGCTAAAGTTTTCGTATGCGGCGGTAGGAATGTTTTGTCGCTTCATGAAATCTTTGCTGAATGTCTTGCTGCCCTCCATGGTCGCGGCCTTCTTGGAAGGCCCAAACGCCTTGATGCTCTCCAGTCCATTCTCCTTGAAGTAGTCCACAATACCAGCAACTAGTGGCGCCTCAGGTCCAGGTATTAACAAGTTGACTTGCTTTTCTTTTGCAAAGTTGACGAGGCCGGCAAAGTCGGTGTCCTTGATGTGTGTAACATTGGTGACTTTTGAAGAGAGTGTTGCAGTCCCTCCGTTACCGGGGCAGACGTAGATGTGTTCGGTCGAAGGCGATTGCAGTAGTTTCCAGGCGAGGGCATGTTCACGGCCGCCGTTGCCGACAAGAAGAACTCGGACGCTTTCTAGCATGATGTTCGATTGGGTCACAATGGTGCAATCTTGTGCGTCTGTGATGCTGTTCTGTTGCAAGGGGAAATTTTTGGAAGAGGGGATGCCCCACCGTGGGGTAAATGACAGGGATGTGCGGGAGGGGTGAGGTCACTGTCAGCCCTACGAAGCGTATGGACGCGCGACCTTGCGGCATCAAAAACACAAAAAAAAGACTTCGTCAAACATCACCGACATGTAAAGGAACTCGGAGCGCTAGATAAAAGTATTAATGTTGAAACGGGGTATCTTTTCGACCATCAAAAGAAAGCGCGAAAGAAGCGCCATGTACAACATACTGACCCCCGATATTGTACAAAACGACTAGTCTGCCTTCATGATGCTGTTGCAGCGGTTTGCTAGTGTTTTGCATCTGAGATTTCTTGATGCTCCATACCATGCTCCCTTGAGGCAAGCGTCAAGATACAGACCCTGCATAAACAGGAGGATGTTAACGAATTGCTCGCATGTGCTCTCTTCTCATCAATGAAACCAAAAAAGCACAAGACAGCACAGGATAGAGATAGAACTGGGTATCAAAGAAGCCCAGCTACCACGCATCTGCTGGATCCTGCTTCGTGGTCGTCTTTGTACAAGACACGGTGGCCTTGGTGCTATCATTGGCGTATTGGGCGTAGATGGGTAGACGCGCTCCGAATGGTACAGGCGCTTTATCGTATGAGATGGAATCTGTGGCATTGGCAGTGAATAGAGCTACATCAGCCTAGGCCATTGTGGTTTTGCTTTGCCCTCATAAACAGCTGGCCTAATACATCTGACTGGGCTGGGGCGGGATGTGGCATATATGGCAGTTGCTGCTGGTACTGGTGCTGGTGCTGATGGTGCTGATGGTGCATGCTCGGCATAGAGTGGCTGTCGTGGTGGTGCAGGCTGAAGTCGGCATCCTGTTCGCGCTGCTGGCCAAAGAGCTCTCGAAGCGACAGTTGGCGGCCCATGGGGGCAGAGGAAGCCGTTTCAGCGGGAGCATGGAGAGCGGCGCGGCTTGCTTGTGCCCTGTCGGCGACAGCCATCATCTTGGCGGCAGTCTCTTCGCGGCAGTTTGCGGTCGAGGAAGGCGGCGGGTCGGCAAAGATCCAGATGCCGTACACTTGCTCGCCCTGGATAATGACATAGGGGTCTGAGATCTCCATATCATCGCTGCTGCTGAGTTCCTCATAGAAGTTGTCGAGGCCCCTGCGGTTGAGAATGATGGCACAGTAGCGCTCGGGGCCCATGGACGAGGGCGCCAGCTGGCAGATGAAGAGGGTGCCCTCGATGCCCATCTTCTCCCACTGCTGCGTCTCGAGGTTAAACGTGTACAGGGCGGCATAGGGCGTGACATGCTCAATGGCGACGACGTCTGGATACTGGCGCCGGAGAACGGAGAAGTTGAGCTCCTCGTTGGACCGCGGCGGAGGGAGGGGCACGTCGACAGCAGGCGGCGGCGCGTCTGTCTCGTAGTCGGAGGGCTGGGGAGGCGGTAATGGCGGTGGCTGCGGCTGGCCAGCGCGGGCTTTGCGATGTGGCGCCATGGTGTGCTGAGAATGGCGGAGATGGTGTTTATGGTAGTGGTGGTTGTCATGCAGGCCAAAGTCGGGCACCGCATCGCACACAAGCTTGGGCCCCTCCGCCCTCCGCCCTCCGCCCTCCCCGCTCTCCTTAGCAAGCACCGCCATGGGCGTCATGGCACAAGTTCACAGCCTCACCGTCGTCATTGCGAAGAAGGCGTGTGGCTCAACCACCCGCTTGCTCGTGCCAACAAAATTCGCCAGTATGGGTTGACCGCACTTGCACCCGGCCATGGCGCGTGACTCTGGACTTCCTTCCTCTTTGCCTCCTTGCCTCTTTGCCTTCCTCTCTTCTCTCCTACTCTCTTTCCCTCCTTCTTTCCCGCTCTCTTCCGTCCTCTCCCTTTCCCTCTCCCTCTCCGCCCACGCCGCCTTGCTCCCGCCATGACATCCGAAGTCTCTTCTGTCAAGTCTACAGAGCGGCTGGATGCAACCATTCCCGGCGCATTCATCGATCCACGCTCCCCGAGCACAACTTCGATTACGACGCACCAGACGTCGCTGTCGCAGGCGCTGTACGACCGCCGGGCCGAGTATACGCGACCGCAGACGGTGCGCATCAAGGTCGGCTCATGGAACACGGCCGCCCAGAAGGGAACAGAGCTCGACATAGGCAAATGGTTCGTCAAGAGAAGGGGGGTCGAGGAGGCCCTTGCTGGCTTGGGCGTGTCGGACCCTGGCTACCATGCCAAAGGCGGCAGAGAAACGATTGCAGCCCAGGAGGCAAGACATGACCCGGGCTTGCCCTCGCTTCCCCACCACGATGCTGGGGCTGTCCCTGGCGGAGAGGAAATTGACATCTATGTCCTAGGCCTGCAGGAGATTGTCGATATCACCTCACCCACGGAAGCGTTGAGGCCCTACACGGATCCTTCCACCGTGAACAAATGGAAGGCCTCGCTCGAAGCTGCCCTGCCCAAAGGCTACAAGCTGGTAGCAGACCAGCAGCTGATTGGCCTGTGGCTGGCCATCTATGCCTCGCCAGAAATCTTCCCCCAGATCAAGAGCGTCAGCACCACGAGCGTTGGTACTGGCCTGATGGGTTACATGGGCAACAAGGGCGCTGTGACAACGCGTATCGTCTTGGGCGAGACAACCCGTCTTGTCTTTATAAATTCGCATTTGGCTGCTGGTGCCGACAAAGCATCCCTCGACCGAAGGAACTGGGACGCGGCTCAAATAACCAACCGCACACGTTTCGATCCTATCGTGGACGGTCTGGGTGCGCCACAGAGCAGTGGTGACGGGCTCGGTGATGAGGATTTTGCCTTTTGGTTCGGTGACCTAAACTATCGTCTCCAAGGCATGCCAGGCGATGACGTGCGCCGCTTGTTGACGATTCATACCCAGGACATGGACATAGAGGAGAGCAAAAGTAGACCATCGACATCCGGTGACTCGGGCTACGGTTCGAAACGTTCGTCTGAACAAATTCGTGACGTTGTTCCTGCACCAGATGAACTTGATCCAGCGTCGCTTCAGACTACCATTTCGTCTCTGCTGCCACATGATGAGTTGCACCAAATGATGAAGGAAGGAAAGGCTTTCCACGATGGTTGGGAAGAGGGCCCTATCCAGTTCCTTCCATCCTACAAGTATGATATCGGCAAGGTTGGCGTTTTCGACTCGAGCGAAAAGCGTCGTTGCCCCAGCTGGTGCGACCGTATCATCTATCGGACGCGAGCGTCCAAGCAGCAGTATGAAGCCAGAGTCGAGGAACGAGAGGCTGTACGTCAAAGAGACGAGGAAATGTCGTCAAAGGGATTAGGTGTTCCAGGGGACTACGATGTCATGTACGAGTACGACCCAGACACAGACGGCGAGGCCTATGACGACTATGACGAGAATGAAACACCCGAACCTGAACCAGTCAAAACGAAAGACGACCTGTCTGTACGTATATTGCGATACACTAGCTTTTGCTTCATGAGAACGTCTTACTGATTAAACTCCACTAGGCTGAACTGCTACTTGAGTACTACACCACTCATATGCGCGTGCTCAGCTCCGATCACAAGCCTCTAGATGCCGTCTTTCGACTGCAGTATGATTCCGTTGTCTCTAAGCTCAAGACAGCCGTCCACGCTGAGGTGGCCCGTGAGATAGACCGCCAGGAGAATGAGGGCCGACCGTCCATCGCTGTAGCAGTTGAACGCGCCACCGGATCCTCTTCACCCGACGAGAAGAACAAAACGGATAGTGCATTTGAAGGAGTCGATTTTGGCGAAGTCAAATTTGCAAAGTCCTACCGGCGCAATATCACTATCGCCAATACTGGACGCGTTCCAGCCACATTTGGATTTGCAGACCGCCCAGTGGAAAAAGGCCAACCTACCGGACCCTTTCCTCCTTGGCTGACTGTCGCATTTGATAGGGACCAGGACAAGCTTGACAGGCCAAAATCGGATGATATTCAACAGCGTTTCACTCTCGAACCCGCTGATGTCCTGAACGTTGAATTGAAGCTTAAGATTGAAAATCCGGCGATAGTGCGCGATCTCAATGAAGGCGATTCGATATTAGACGAAGTCCTTGTTCTACGGGTCGAGAATGGACGAGACCACTTCCTGCCCGCTCGTGCCCATTGGCTCCCCTCTGCGCTTACTAGATCCATTGATAAATTGATCAAAATTCCAGAAGGTGGTATCCGAAAGTTACAGCACCAGGTACCTGCCTCTGGCGAGGTAAAATGGAGTGTGCCCAGGGAAATCTTCCGGCTGACCGACGCGATAGAAGACCTGACGGAACGAACACTGGCCGAATGGGAGATGACGAAGGATGAAGGAGAGAGAGCGCCTTGGCAAGATAATGCGGGATGGCCATTCGTTAAAGGACGAGTTAGTGTGGAAGGAGAGAGAGAAGACGAACTCGCAGGTGTCTACGACGCATTGGATTGTGATACGCCTTTTGCCGATGCTTTCTCCCCCGAGACTCGTAGTAGAGAACGAGTTGAGGTGCTGGCGGAAGTCCTCGTCACCTTCCTTTCTAGTCTTACCGATGGCGTTATCACGAAGAGCCTCTGGGAAAGACTGGAGGAAGCACTGATTCGCCGCGAAAAGTCTAATGCTCCTGCTTCTCCGGACGATGACAAAATGACCATCCTCGAGATCCTAGCTTCTTCGCCTAATCACAACGCTACGTTCCTCCTCATTCTTTCTTTTCTTCAAAATATCACAAATCAAATTACGGAAGCATCGAAGCCACGTTCGGGGGATACCAACAACAAGAGAGCCAGTGCAGACATGAGTCTCCCCTCCAGTCCGCAAGCCCAAGTGCGGAGAAGAACTCTAAGCAAAGTCCCCGAGGTGGCTATTCGGCAGCTCATTGTTAGAAATTTCGCGGTCGTCTTTGCGGACTGCTTGGTGAAGTGGAAAGACGGAAGTAGGGAGAAGGAGAAAGCTGCTCAAAAGGAGAGGATGGTCGGGGTTTTAGAGTTGTTCCTCAAGATAGAGTGAACTTGGCCGTGAATCATGTAACTTGTGGCTGCAAAGGGAAGGTTGATTCACGGTATGAAACACAACAGTGATACCCATTTAGCTTTTTATTTGGAGCAACGCATGCCATAGTTGTCTATGTGTTGTGGTTGAATTCTACAATTTTATCTTGAAGAGCGCCCTCGCAGGCAAAATAAATCAGATAGTCGCACTGTATATATTTTAGTCTAGTGGCGCGGCTTTATACATGTATGGACTCAGACGCAGAGACAGGAAAGCGGCTACAATGTGTCGGTCTGAAGTGTTCTAGACGTCTCTGAACTGCGCCAGGCCATGGACAGCATAGCGCATCTGCATGAACCCCGGTTGGACCTAGCGCGGCCAAGATATCAAAAGGCGCTCATAAAATCGCTCTTTCACAGGCTTGTTTCATACGCTTCCTCTACGGATCCCAAAATCCCAGGCCGGACCATAATTCACCATGTCTACTTCACCGGCTTCCTTGATTCATCTCCGTACGCCGCCAGAGCCTGGTAAAAAGTCTGCCGCGCGGACCTACATCATCTACTTTGTCACCGGCAACCCAGGACTCGTCGAGTATTACCGTACTTTTTTGACACATCTGTATGGCCTCCTGAGTCAAAACACAGCCTCGGACCGCGATGTCGAATTTCAGGTGTACGGAAGGAGCTTGTCCGGCTTTGAGATGAACGCCAAGGAGATCAAGACGATGAAATGGCGCAAACAGCCACCATATGGATTGCAAGACCAAATACGACACGCAGAGGACGAGCTGACCGATCTGGTGGAAGAAGTTAAAGAGCGAGGTGCGAAGGATGTCAGAGTCATCTTGGTAGGACATTCGGTCGGCGCGTACATCTCACTGGAAATCATTCGCAGGCTGAGAGCGCATGGCCTGGCTGGTGACGATTTCGAGACGAGAGTCGTTAGCGCCATAGGGCTTTTTCCTACGGTAGTCGATATTGCCCGGAGCGAGAGCGGGATGAAAGCTGCTGTACGTCCTATGCTGCGTTTGTATCCGACCGAGCGTTACTAACCACATGATACAGCCTTTCCTCAAGAACTCCAATTTTGCAGTGTTTGCCTCACTATTTGTGTACTTTCTTACCTTCGTGCTCCCCACGTCTCTCATAGCTACCCTTGTAGCAAAGTTCATGGATTTTCCTGCAGACGCCGCCAACACCACAGCCGCGTTTATCAAATCTCCACACGGTGTCCAGCAAGCGCTTCATATGGCGCGTGACGAAATGTTCCAGATCGATACGGATATCTGGGATGAGGAAATCTGGGGCGCCTCTGCATCAGAGCCGCCATCCAAGCATCCGCATCCACGGCCCATTCTACGTTTCTTGTTTGCGCGTACCGATCATTGGGTTGCGGATGCTACACGGGATGCGCTGATTAATAGTCGCGGTAGATTCAGCACAGGTGAAGTGGAGGAGGTGGATGGCATGGGCGAGAACTGGAAACCGATCATGGAGATTGACAATTACGAAGGATGGCCGCATGGATTCTGTATTAGGCATGGCGTGCCAGTGGCGGAGAGGGTGGCGGGGTACATAAGGAGCATTGTGGCGCAGGATATGTCGAGGAAATAGTTTGCAAGGCGCAGACGACGTAGGTGACCAGCTCAGGTACTATTTTGGCTAGAACAGTTGGATGCCTAATAGCTGTCTTTTATTACTATGTCGTTCCCTGCTTTCAGCTTCATCATTCGGCTTCTTTCTCCTCGAACTCTCTCTATGTTGCACACCCATGCAGATCCTTGTGTTGCAGGATGCAGGACAGTAACCAGTGCTCAAATCAAGTTTCATCTGCCCTCGGCACACCTTACGAGTACGACAAGCTTCCTCGTGATGATTCCTTCCGCCATCTCATCCTCCAGCCTGGTATAGGCAACGAGCCGCTCGAATGCAGTCTGTGCACAGCGTCTCTGACGCAGATCTCATTCGAGGCCATCTCATATGTGTGGGGGAAGGATATCAAGGACAGGGAAATTGCATGTGAGGGCCGCATCATCAGAATCACTAAAAACCTCTACGACGCTCTCCAACGTCTCCGTCTTCCAGATACTCCACGGAAACTCTGGGCAGACGGCATCTGCATCAACCAAGATGATGTGAAAGAGAAGGGCCACCAAGTCGCCATCATGGGACAGATATACCGCTCCGCGAAGCGTGTTTTAATCTACATTGGACCTAATGAAGGCAACCATGGACCCCAGCTGTCCTCTTTGCTCGATGAAGTTACTCGGATGATCGACAGTATTTGTCAGGATATCGACGTGTCAGTGTCGAACTCCTTTCCTTACCCCAGAGCAAATGACCCTCTTCTGTCTGACAGCCGATGGGAATCTATGTATTATCTTCTCCAAAGTAAGTGGTTCGTACGCGGTTGGGTTGTCAGGGAAGCAGCCTTTGCCAAAACTGGCAAGGTTATCTGGGGTTCCAGTGAGTTCAACTGGGGAGATTTGATGCGCGTGCACATGTGGTTAGGGAATCGAGCCTGGCGAACTTTCAACGAAAGCGGAATTGGTATGCGGTCAATCGGGTTGCATTATCTCGCCTATGCCACGCAGCATAGAAGCTTCACCAATACGTTATTCAGATTCGATAGGGCGAGTACTTGTCTTCTGTTGCGAGATCTCAATTATGCGAGATACCTGCAAGTGTCGGACCCACGTGACAGGATTTACGCCTTCATGGAGCTGTCAAATCACGATGAAGAGGCAATCACTATGATCCCAGATTACAGTTTGCCGTTTCTGGATGTTTATCACCAATTCGCAATTGAGCATACCATGGTCACTGGGAGTCCTCGCATTCTAGACTATGTTGTTCATCCAGTCGGGGCTGTAGATTTAGTTGCAGCCTCATGGGTACCCCGCTGGGATGTTCCAAGACGTTCGCTTCCATCCAGAGCCAGGAACATGAAGGACTTGTCTCCTCGCAACGACACTGTATGCAAGCCCGTATTCGTTGGGGACACCATCTTCAAAAGTCAGGGCGTTGTGTTGGACGAGGTGCGTTATACCTCCGTTATCATGTACGCTTCAACAGCGCTGGAAACCTTGTCAACGATATGGGAGGACGTCAAGATACATACGGACGAGTGTCCGTATGGATCAGCTCAGATGCTCGATGCTTTTCTCGATACTTTGTGTCAAGGCAAACACTACGGACGATGGAGGTCCTGGCGAAAAGCCAGAGCAGCGTTTGCGAATCATGCCAGGCTCAGCTGTACATCCTGGGTAGATGGAGATTCGCTTCAGGAAGAGGCCGCAGAAGGCGAAGATGACAAGATGGACATTTATCTCGAGAACATCAAGATACTTACCCATGGATTCAGATTCATCGTCACACAACGCGGATACATGGGTTTGGCCCCTGAAATCACCCAGCAGGGAGACTTATGCGGAATAGTTTTTGGTTGTTGGACACCGTGCATCTTGCGGCCGACAGCCCAAGAACAGTTTTTCTCATTCCTTGGCGGTACGCATTTGACGGGAAAGGAGACAACCAAGATATTAGGCGACGATGTTTTTGAGAATGTTATAGGCGAAGAGGTCAGCAAAGACTGGGTAGAGTGGGACGTAGAAGAGCAGGATATTTGCCTGGTCTGATGTAAAGCAACTTGTACCAATCCTCTTAGCCCTCGGTATCTTTGTTACGAGTTCCAGTCACAACTTGACCACTTGCTGATGAATGCGCTGCACGCGGACTTGTCGGGGAACGTCTTTAAGTGCTCGACTGGGCCGCGGACTTGGCGTGAATCGAGACATATCATCGCCCAAACGCGAGTTCACGTGATATGAGGTTAAAGCCGGCATATCTCCGCTTCAGCGCCGACGTCCAAGCTCCCAGCCTAGGCGTCACCGAGGGTCGTCAAGATGCTTCCACGACGATAATAAACAATCCGGCGCAACGAATCCTCGGTGATCACGAGTGGGAAGAGCAGCAGTGTGTCACGCAAAACATGACAGCGAGTGTACGGTAGCAGAGAGCCAACCCCAAATCCCAGAATGGCGTACGACATGTCGAGCGGGTATGCGCCGCCTAGTACAAGCAATATGCAAGAGGATGCATCGCTCCCCATGTTCAACATAGAACGTGTATCTCTGCAGTTCAACATATCCTCTGACTTTGTCGCCGCTGCGGTAGCGAATAATGTTCTTATATTGGCCCTTTCCACAGGCCGCATCCTGCGTATAGATTTGGACAGTCCCGCAGACATAGATGGTTCGTCAGGCGCATTCAAGCACCATAGGATTACAGCAAAACTAGTGCTTACCCGCGTTTAGATATTGATCTGCCGAAGAAGCCCTCGGAAATCGGCGTCATCAAGCGCCTTTTCCTGGACCCCTCCGCATCCCATCTCATTGTCACCACTACCCTCGCCGAGAACTACTATCTCCACACACAATCACGGACACCGAAACCGTTGTCAAGATTAAAGGGAGTCGTCATAGAGAGTATATCATGGAATCCTTCGCAGCCTACCGCTTCGACAAGGGAGATTCTGGTGGGAGCGGCAGACGGCAATGTGTACGAAGTCTACATTGAGCCCTCTTCTGAGTTCTACAGGAGGGAGGAGAGGTATCTGAAGAGCGTGTACAGAACGACGGATGGTCCTATCACGGGCTTATGGACGGACACGGTGCCTGGGCGGACCGACCTAAGGCGCATTATTGTCGCTACGCCTTCGACATTTCTACATTTCGCTGGCAAAGTTGGACGTCAAGGCGGTGAGGGAAGCGGATCCATCTTCCTCAAACTCTTCGAAAGCGAGTCTGCAACCGTACATGAAGTGTCGAATGTCGCACACACCGCCACCTCCTTGCTTGCTGTGTCCCCGGAGAACCAAGATAGCCACACCAGGGAGGACTCACAGACGGAGAGAGTATTCGGTTGGCTCACATCGCAAGGCGTATTACATGGAAAACTGTATCTTTCACAGGATACCTCTGAGCTAGGCGGCAAGGTTCTTAGTGACGCAAAGATGCTACCTAGATCCCAAGTGCCACCTTCACAGACTGCCAGCGGACGCACTCGCAGAACGCAAGAGGCGGTTACCTCCATGGTGCTGAGTCAATGGCATATCCTACAACTTGTGGAAGGCAGGATCGTAGCTATTAACCGCCTCGACGATACCGTGGTCCTTGATCAGGTTGTGCTTGACCCTGGACAAAGCGCATTAGGCCTGGTGGCAGATGTGAAGAAGAACACGTATTGGCTCTTCACTACCCAAGAAATCTTCGAGGTCGTCGTCACAGATGAGAGCAGAGATGTCTGGAAAATCATGCTCAAGTCGCAACAGTTCGAGGCGGCTTCACAATACGCCAAAACACCAGCGCAGAAGGATGCTGTGGCCACTGCATCTGGCGATTACCTGGTTGCGAAGAATCAATACATGGAAGCAGCCACTGTCTACGGACGAAGCACAAAACCATTCGAACAGGTCGCTCTGACATTCATCGACAATGGTGAACAAGACGCTCTGCGGAAGTATCTGCTGACAAGATTGTCAACACTAAAGAAGGGCGCCATTATGCAGCGGACCATGGTGGCGGTGTGGCTGGTCGAGCTCTACATGGCAAAGCTCAATACGTTAGACGACACTATCACAACAAAAGCAGAACTTTCGGAGAGTATGAACACCGCGGAGACTCATGATCAGCTTTCAGTCATCCGAAAAGAGTACCAGGATTTTGCGTCAAAGTACAGAGCCGATCTGGATCGCAAAACGGTGTACGAGATCATCAGCAGCCACGGTCGGGAAGAAGAATTGCTTTACTTCGCGACAGTCGTGAATGATTACAACTACGTGCTCTCATACTGGGTCCAGCGCGAGCGGTGGCAAGAGTCGTTGGGTGTTCTCAAAAAGCAGACAGATCCAGAGATATTCTATAAGTACAGCTCCGTTCTCATGGCGTATGTACCAGTTGAGCTAGTCGATATCATGATGCGGCACTCCAACTTTGATGCGCAGAAGCTCATCCCAGCCTTCCTCAATTACAACAACCACACTAAAGTCCCGCTAAGTCAGAACCAAGCTGTTCGTTATCTGCTCTTCGAAATCAACCAGCGCAACTCAACAGACGCTGCGATCCACAACACCCTCATATCCATCTACGCATCACACCCTACAACAGATGAGTCGGCACTGCTCGCCTACCTTGAAGGCCAATCGCTTGCTCATGAACAAAACTACGACGCCGACTTCGCCCTCCGCCTGTGCATTCAGCACAAGCGTGTACAATCCTGCGTGCATATCTACAGTTCGATGCACCAATACGTGCAGGCGGTCGATCTCGCGTTGAAGTATGACGAGGTAGATCTTGCATCCTCAGTGGCCGACCGCTCAAACACTGAGCCAGCTCTTCGCAAAAAGCTGTGGCTCGCCATTGCGAAAAAGGTCATCTCCCAATCTAGCGGTATTAAAACCGCCATTGAATTTCTACGTCGTGTCGATCTCCTTCGGATTGAGGACTTGATACCATTTTTCCCCGACTTTGTCGTCATCGATGACTTTAAAGAGGAGATCTGCGCTGCGCTCGAGGATTACAGCCGGAAGATTGACAATCTGAAGCAAGAGATGGACGACAGTGAAGCGACTGCTTCGCACATCAAATCCGATATCAAGGCGCTGGAGCAACGATACGCTATTGTCGAGCCAGGCGAACGATGCTACGTCTGCGGTCTCCCACTGCTTGCACGGCAATTCTTCGTTTTCCCCTGCCAGCACGCGTTTCATAGTGACTGTTTGGCGAAAAGGGTTGTGGAGCTTGCTGGTATTGCGCGCGGCAAGCGGATTGCCGAGTTGCAGAGTGAGGTGCAGAAGGGCATCAAGACGGGAGCGGTCAGGGAGAGGATGATCAAGGAGTTGGATGCGCTTGTGGGAAGTAGCTGGTAAGTTGAGCGTCTCCCTCCTCTGTTTGTTTTCATATCAACGCGTCTCTCAGGACTCACATACTAACAATGTTACTCTTGTAGTGTTTTGTGCAGCGAGTTAGCAGTCAAACTCGTCAACGAACCTTTTATTAGCGCAAACGACGACAAAAATGAATGGGCACTTTGAGGATATGGCCTCGTTGAACAGGCTTTGAATATTTACTAGAACCATCGCATGTGTAGATGAATTAAGAGATGAAATGCCTTGTATCATACATGGTGCTAAATTTCCATGGTTGACTCCATTCAGTTGAATGGTGTACGAGTGTTTTGTTGGTTCCCTTCCCTTATAGCCCGTGTGCATACAAAAATATAAAATTATAAGGATGAATGAGTACCTGCTGCCTCTCCCCTAGACGCCATGGCGCTGATGCAAGAAACAAGAAGATGGCGAAGATAGGAAGCACCAGAAAACAAAAAAAAAAGATGCAACATGGGATGCAATCTAAAACGCCGCCGGATATAACTAATGATTAAGATGTGGCCTCGAGATCATCATGCCCTGCCGTGCCATGTTGTAATCGAAGAAGGTTCTACTCGTCTTCGTCATCGTCCATGGCAACATCGCCGTTCGACTTGGGTGCTGCTGTAGTACCATCTTCCTCATCTTCGTCTTCATCATCCACGACACGAGCCTTGCGTGGTCGTGGGGCAGCAGTCGTACCTTCATCATCGCTTCCAACTTGAGCACCACCCTCCTTGTCGGCAGCTTCTTCTGCAGGCGCTGCCGCATCATCGTCGTCGCTGTCATCATCAATGAACTCTGCAGACTTGTATTTGCCCGTGGGTTCGCTCTTGCGGGCAAGCTTCCTCTTCTTCTTCTCGCGTGGTCGCTCTCCATCTGACAATTCCTCCGTGCCGCTAACAGTAGTCCTCCGACGCCTTGAGCGTGGCTCGTCGTCGTCGGAAGGCAGACCGTCAGTGTCAGAGTCTGCGTCCTTCTTCTTGCGCTTGGGTCCTTTTGGTCCGCGTGCTTTTCGTTCAGCTTTGCGGATCTCCTTGTCCTCGTCTTCTTCCATACGCTTGCGTTCTTCTTCGTTGCGCTTCTCCATGAGTTCACGATCGCGCTGAATGAGCCGCTCTTGCTCTTCGGCATACTTGCGTTTCCTTTCCAGCGCCTCTTCTTCCGTCCGCTTCTTCTCTTCTTCACGGCGAAGTTTCTCTGCTTCGCGGAGGCGACGGGCCTGGTCCAGTTTAGTAGCGTTTTCGCCTTCGTATGCTGCTTGCTTTTCGCGGGCACGCTCGAGTTGCTTGACCATGGTGTTGCGACCCATGTTGGCACGGGAAGTGATATCGGCACGTGGAAAAGGCGGCGTTTCCTCCTTTGCAAGTTTCTCAAGCGCCTCAATAGCTTCTGTGAGACCTGTTGCAGCGTCGTCAACTTCTTCGAGGGTACGTTGTTGCTCCGGAAGCGAGTAGATCATGGTAGCAATCTGGAACTGGACAAAGGCAACGTTGAACTGGGAGTTGAGATCAGAAGGAGCAGCCTTGAGAGCTTGCTTTGAATAGTCGAGAGCCGTTCGGAAACCGGCTATGCTGCGTTCGTGCCTTGCTCGGAGGTACCATGCTCGTCCCAAACAAGCTAGAATCTTGGAATCATTGTGACGGTTCTTCGACAGGGCTGCCTCATACTTCAAGGTGTTAACAGATGCCGCTGTTGTAGTTTTTTTTTAAAAAAAAAAAAAAGAGTGGAATAGCAAAACTTACGTTTTCAATCGCTCGAGCGTACTGCTTAATCTCGCAGTATGTGTGACCCAAGTTGACATAGACACTGTGATCTTTGAGTGTTTCTTTGACTTTGGTAAAGATTTGTAAAGCGGTCGAGTAGTCCTTCTTGTCTTCAACTAATGCGATTGCGATACCCTGGGCTGCGTATGCATTCTTCGGATCTAGTTGCAACACTTTGTCGAAGAATTCAACGGCTCGCTCGTAGCCTTTCCGGCGCTTGTCTTTGTCTTGTTCAGAAGTGCGAGGCATTTCGCGGGCAATGGCCAAGTGAATATTGCCCATACCCACAAGCGAGTAGCGGTCGTGCTTGTCAGACTTTTGCAGGGTATGCTTATACAGTCGCTGTTCGTCGTCTGCGGCGAAGTTTTGTGTCCTCTTCTTTGATTTGTTGACGTACCATCCATATAGGGCACGAACCTCGACATTGTCCTCATTCTGCTTGAAAAGGTCCTTGACGGCTCTTGGGCCCTCGTCTTGAGGGTTCTCCTTCAGAGCCATGTACGTAAGACGGATACGAGCGTCAACATAATCGGGATGCCTTTGGAGTAGACTGTTGTATACCTTCTTGGCCTCATCCGCCTGGCCTTCGGCTTCATAAGTTCGAGCAAGATTGAAACTGATAGAAGTGACCAGTGCATCCGTGTCAATGGTATCGTCTCGGTTCTCAGCATTGACGCATGCCGTGAGGGCAACCTGGAAGAGCTCCTGAGCACGGACGTAGCGCTCGGCTTGGAAGTGGAAGCAACCCATGTTGTTGAGCAATTGTGGCGGAAGCATTTCGCGGAGCGCGGTTGTGAGCTCTGGACCTTGTTCAAGACCCTCTGGGTAGTCCTCTGCAGGAATGGCTTCGATTTCCATCTGCTCTACTTCTTCAAGGCACTTCAAGCTCCTCTCGGGGTGTTCAGTCTCGTAAAGTCGAGCCAGGTTAAGAAGTACCGACTGGTCGGGCACGACTTTCTTCTTGGGGTCTTTCCATGCACTTTGCACGCTCTCGAGATACTTCAGTGCCTTCTTTAGCTCCGCAGACTTGTCTTCATTGGACTTGCTGTTCTGAGCATTAAAGACATCCTCAGCATACAGAGTGCCTAGCAACGTTTGCGCTTCCACGTTGGGTGACTGCTGGAGGATCTTTTCTAAGCGGAACTTTGCACCATCATAGTTGCTCATCAGAACATTCATCTGCGCCAGTCCAAACTTGGCCGGTATGAAGCCCCGCTCTTCGCCTCCACGAGCCTGATCAGATTTTGAGTAGTATTCTGCAGCCAATGCATTGTTGTCTTGCTGGTGTGCCACCTTGGCACGTAGGTACCAGCCGTCGCTGGCAATGGCATTGGTATCAGTGAGCTCGATGGCGCGCCTCGCTACATCCTCGGTCTTGTTGACATCCCTGCGGAGGACGAGGTAGCTACCGACAGTTGCACAACTCAGAGGATACTGATTGTCTAGCTTCAGCGCGGGCTGAATAAACTCACCGGTAGCCTTCTTGATCAGCTCGGCGAACTTAGGATCGGAAGTGGACAGGTTCGCAGTCAGCTGGAAATTGTAAATACCGAGCAGGATCAGGGCAACCTTGGAGCGTGGATTTAGTTCGAGGGACCTGTGCCAGGCGTTCGCCGCTTCATCCTTGTAGCCTAGTTGCCAGAAGCAGCAGCCGATGCCGATGCGCGGGTCTGGGTCAATAAGATCTGGAGAGCTCTCGAGGATGTTTTGGTATGCCTTCAAAGCATCTGCCCATTTGCCCATTGAGTAGTTGACGCGTGCCTTGCCCATCTTGGCCATGAGATTCCTTCCGCCTGACGCTCTCAGCGCGTCCTCGAAGCACTTGGCAGCCTGTTTGAGCGTTTCCATCCGCTCGGGGCTTACAGTGGAGCCGGCGGTAGTGGCAGGGCCCTGGAGGGAGGCCTTGAGAAGGTACAATACGCCGCGTGCCAGGAAGAGCGGGGGGTGCGAGGGGCTGATTCGCGAGGCATCGTTGAGGACTCCAGTGGCGGACTGGATCCAAAATTCCTTGAGTTTCGTATCTGGGTCGGCGTTTTCTGGGCGCTACGTTAGTTTCTTGAAGTCTAGAAAAAGAGAGTGTGTATGTGGCGGAGTGAGCGACATACGAGGCTTGACGCGAGGCGCTTCGCGGCACTTGAGCAGGTACAGCCAGCACAGGCCATTGAGGATACTGAGCCTGTCGTCAGGGCGGGCGCGGCTGAAGACGTCGGTGGCCTGCTTGAGCACGTCGATGGCCGTCTCTATGCGTTTGTGCTTTGCGTAGGCGACGGCGACCTGGACCCAGGTTGATGTCGCGCTCTTCTCGGCCTCGAGGATGTCGCACAGCTCGGTCGGGTCGTCCTGGATCTGGTCGTCAAGGGGGATTTCGACATCGAGCTGGCCTCCCTCGTCGTCGGCGACCGAGATGGTGATGGAGCTGGGCACGTCTGAATAGCGTGGTGGTGGGAACATGGCGCCAGCACCGTTCACGCCATTCGCGCCGTTGGCGTAAACTGCGGCCATGTTGGGGAGAGGGAGCTGGGTGGTGATTGGGATGCAGAGACGATGCTAGCGCGGCATTGAAGAGGGCGACGGCGCGGTGAAGATGGGGGAGACAGGTCAAGGGAGGGCGCAAGGCGGGAGTTGCAGAATTGCCAGCCTGCAGTTGACGGGCTGGACGAAGAATCGCGAGGTGAGAGCTTCTGGGAAGGAGCGCGGAACCGGCAGAACGTCCGGAACAGGAAGGTCTTGGCGCGTATCGCAGCCACGATGCCTAACGCCAACTGCCCCCAGTCTTGCGGAGACAGCGTGGGTTGCGTGGACGTTTGCCGTCTTCAGCTTGCGTGTAATTGCCTCGACAAAACATTGATGCAGGACGCAGTCGCATTTTCCTGCTTGCTTCCAGCTGTGGTGCCGCCCTGATAAATGCCCATCTCTCCTCGCTCTACGGGCGCATTGCTACACCCCCGAGCTCCCCGCAACATAGACGTATCCCTTCACACAACAACACGTGCCCCCAACTATGCGCCAGTCTCTCCGCCGCAGGCAATGACCACAGAAGCTGCGTCCACGATAAGCGGGAACCCTCGAGCTATCTAAGAGAGCCATGTCGCGCAACCCAGGCTACTCGCAGGCGGGTGCCAACGGAGGTTATGCCAACGGAGGATACAATGGCTACGGCGCAGGTGATGGCGGCTACAGTAACCGGCCCAGCGGCGAGCGGTCACGGCGTCCGGGCGGATACGGGGGCATAAATGCTTCCACAGACGGCTATGCGCCGCGACCGAGTAACGAACGCGAACGACCCCGACGGCCGGGCGGATATGGAGGCCTCACCCAGGAAGACGACATGGAACGAAGGCCTAGCGGCGACCGTGACCGCGATCGTAGGCCTGGTGGCTACGGTGGCGGCGGCGGCGGCTTCTCTGCCCGTGACGAAAGCCCCCGAATGGCACCACGACCAGCTGGCAACGAACGCTCTCCAGCCAAGGGCCGCAGCAATGACCGCCAGAACGGCAGCAGACCCCGGAATGCAAACTATGGGCCAGGCAGTCAGGCCATCGAAGAGGTCTTGCAGTTCATACGCCAGAATTGGGACTTCATGACTAAGGACCAGTGTGTGCCCATTGAAGTAGCTCTCAAGCTCATGGACTCGAGCTCGCTGGGTCTCGCAAACCAGGCCGACCAGTTCGAACAGACCCATCAGCAGTTGCAGAATGCACTCAAGGGTATCGTCAACGGTATGTGCTTCTCTGCAAGCATGTATGCCTATCGCTAACTGTTGTAGAGCATCACCAGGGCTTCAACAGTTCCATTGGTACCTTCCACCAGATTCAGTCTAGTCTTCAGAGCTCGCAGCATCGTGTCAGGACGCTGAAAAGCTCCCTCATCTCTGCCAAATCCCAGCTGTCCACTGCAAAGCCAGAGCTCCGCGAGTTTGCCACAACTTCGCAGAATTACGATGGAATGTTGCAAATGCTCGACACCATAGAAAAACTGCAGCTTGTTCCCGAAAGATTGGAAGCGCGGATATCAGAAAAACGTTTTTTGACTGCTGTAGATATCCTTCAGGACGCGCTGCGCATGATACGCAAGACCGACATGGAGAAGATCGGGGCCTTGTCTGATTTGCGAACCTACCTTAGTAACCAAGAAGTCTCTCTCACTGATATCCTGATCGAGGAGCTTCACAGCCATCTCTATCTCAAATCACCATACTGTGAAGATAGGTGGAAAGAATACGCCCACAACCAAGTCAAGGGCGATGTGTCCCAGCGTGCACAGGCTGACGCAAGAGGTCGACTGCTGTATTACTTCCTCGACGGCTTGGACACCTCTGAACCAGTAAGCGCGCGCCCCACTTTACTATATCCTCACTGACTCTTCTAGATGACCGACGATTCTATTCATAACCCGGAATCAGACACATTCCAATACATGAGGCTCGTCATAGAAGCACTGGACAAGATGAACCGCCTAGAGGTTGCTATTGACACGATTGAGCAGAGATTGCCGGTGGAGCTGTTCAAGGTCGTTGAGAAGTCAAACAATGAAGTGGTCCAACGGCATCCCAGCATACTCCGTGCCTACACAGCCAAGAAGGGTGCCAAGTCCAAGACCGAAATTGAAAGCGAGGATGTCCGAACAACCCTCTTGAACGATCTGATGTGGACACTCTATGCGCGCTTCGAGGCCATTGCTGAAAGCCATCGGGCTGTGCATGATGTTGTTGCGGGCATCGTTCGACGCGAGGGTCGCACTTCATCGAGTGCAACATTGACTCGTGGCTTCAAGGAGTTGTGGAAGCTCTATCAAAGCGAGGCAAGGCAGCAGCAAACTTCCAACCACAGTATTCTGCTAACCTCATTTTAGATACGATCTCTTCTTCACGACTATCTTGCTACAGATGGTGATGCTTCTTACAGAGGTGGCCAGGGCCAAGCGTCCTCTGCCAGCGCTTTCTCCCGTGCTCCTCGCGATAGGAACAAGCGCATGTTCAAACTAACTGATGTTGATACAAAGGCCCCTGAGCTCGCCAAAGAGCGAGACAATCTTGAGCTTATTCTGAAGACGTCTGTGCCGGGACTTGTATCAGACTCAAAGAGACTTCAAGACATCAACACCCACAACACTACCAATCTGGACGGCAGTGCGACTGGACACAAGCTTCTTGTCGAGCCGAGCGTTTTTAACATGGGCATTCTGCTCCCACCGTCATTAGACTTTCTCAACAGACTGAAGGAAGTCGTGCCGTCCCATGCTGATATCAGTCTAAGTACATTGACCTCATTCCTAGACGACTTCTTGGTCAACGTCTTCCTTCCGCAGCTAGACGAGACTTTGATTGAGCTTTGCGCGCAAACTTTTATCGAGCTTGACGCTTTTGCTGAAGACCCACAATGGGCAAGGCACTCCAAAAAACCAATATTCAAGGTATGAATCTGCTTGACAGCGGTCCTATCAAAGCTAACTGTGCAGGGTACCGCACAATTCTTCACTCTTGTTACAGCCTTTTGCAAAATGCTCGACAATCTTCCACACGACCAAGCCTTTTCCCAACTGATCGTCAATCAAATGGATACATATGCCCAAAAATGCACGGGCTGGTACAAAGCGCTTGTCGGCCGCTCAAAACCCACGCCCAGTGGCCGCCTCATGAAAGCACCAGCTGTATGGGCCGAGTCGGACGCCATGCAAGAACTCATCGCTCGTCTGGAGCGAATAGATCCTTCAGACCATGCGAACCTAAACGACGCTATCGAAAGCGAAGTTGCCCTTCTCATTGAAGCAGTAGAAGCCGACGAGCCCTTGGATCAAGCAGATATGATCCATGACAAGAAGAGCATCATCAACCTATGCCTACTGTACACCAGCATGAAGTGGCTGGCTATCAAGACGGCACAGTTACGGCACATTAGTGACCGTGCCTCTGCTCCAGTCAATCTAGAGTCAAATGGTCAGAAGCACAACAGGCGATGGACCAAGCTTGCTTCTTCCGACCCCAGACCCCAAGGCGCTCCTGTTTACCTGCCGTTGAGCACAGAAACCGCTGCGTAAGTATCCCATATCTATACTCGCAAGACACAACACTCACCTCAAGCAGTATATTCGATGCAGTAGTAGCGACCTATCAGTCTCTTTCTACCCGCGCTTTACGCACTTTACACCTTGCTATCCGTAGTACAATACTGTACTCACTCAACGCAAGTATACAACCGAACGTCTACATCGACACTCTTCTCAATGATCCCGACCCAGCCATTCTCACTCTCAATTTAACCCTCGTCTCCTTCGATACGGAAGTCTCAACATATATCCCCGCAGGCTCGTACAGTCACATCACGCGTGGCTTGGCGTCGTTGATGGACCGATACCTTTTCACTCTCTGTACCTCTAAGATCGAACGCATGAACACCAACGGCTGCGCACTGATGCAGCTCAACATCCTCGTCTTGCAACAGAACTTGAAGAATATTGAGAACGGCGCGTCACTCCCTTACGCAGCACTCTTCTTTGACTTGTTTACCGCAGGCCCGGATGCCATTGTCGCAAGAGCAAAGCAGTACGGTAAGGGCTTTGGTGTTCCGGGCGAGAGGTTTGGAGAGGAGGATGTCAAGAGGCTGCTACAGATGACCTACGAAGAGAGGTTGGCTGCCGAGAACAGAGAAGCTAGTGTGCAGGCAAAGCGGGCGCTGGATGCGCAGTTGTTGGAGCTCAGCGAATTCATGTATTGAACAAGGGGAGATGTTGTAGGAGATTGTAGTCTAGCCTTGCCTGAATCGTAAATAATCTTTGCTGTCTGTTTCGTCCTCGGGTTCACAATATTTGTCAGAAGCTAGAAAAGACCCACGATGAGACGTTTTACTCGAACCGCGATGTTTGGCCGAGGGTCAAGCATGGGCGTCCGTCGCTTGTACGCTGTCGCAACGTCGGCGAGGTTGGAGCAGCACGGCCCTTGAATGGCGGGAGGAAGCGACCTCGCCGAGTAGGCAAAAGTGCGGTGTCCTGAGCAGCTGTCAGCAGCCAGCGCCACCAAAGCTGAGCCCGCCCAAGACACCTTGGCACCATGTCGGTGATATTAGTCCTCTCCCTCTCTGTCTTAAACCACACCGTGGATAGAATGCCTTGCATGCTTTCACAGCTAGCATAGTAGCTTCGTTTTCTGGCTTCGCTACCCCTTCACAGCAATCTTATCCTTCTTTGACGGGGATCGGCAAACCCAAACTCAATATCGGACAGGTAAGGAAGTCGAGTGGTAGAAGGTGGGGAGAGGAATAAAAACGGCGATTAAATCCTCTTTTGCCCCAAAAGCCCCGGCTTACGTTACATGACATCCCACATTAGATGGAATGCGTCGGTTTGGGAATCGTTGCGCTACTAGTGCTTTTCAGCTGCTTCCTTCGCGTCTCTCGCTAAGCAAACATGTGTATCTATTCGTTTTTTAATTGCGTGCGTCCGAATCGATCTACGGCAGCTCAATCTAGCGCTGGGACTTTCAGCCTTTAGGCCAGCTTTTCTAGTCAGAGCTATTCGCCGATTGGACTAAGACGTGGAATTGGTGTGTATATGCGCGCGTGTGTGTGGGTGTGTGTGTGTATGCGTGGAGTATTTTGGGGGCCTAGACATGTGGTATTTGGCATAGCTGAACGGAGGATAAATACTGTTTTACGCCTCGTTTTCTCTTGTGATTCTTCTTGTTCTTGTTGTTGCATTCGCGCTGCACGGAGTTGCCTTTTGGAATCATACTATATTTCTGTTAGCTATCCATAATCGAAAAAAAATACAACGCTTCTCCTCCCCTTTCGTCATGGGATCGGCATGCGAATCCCATGATGTCGAAAAGGGCACTGATGGCTCCGACTTTACCCATTTAACCAACGACGTTGTGCAGACTTTTACCTGGGAAAACATCACTGTCACCGTCAAAGACCGCGCTACAAAACTTCCGCTTGATATCCTGTGCAATGTCAGCGGTGTCCTGGAAGCGGGAGAGGTACTCGCTTTGATGGGTCCCAGTGGCTCGGGAAAAACCACACTGCTCAACGTACTTGCTCATCGGGCTGCCATGCCAAAGTCGACTATCCGCCAGGATCTGAGGATAAATGGTGAACCGACGACTTTGGCATCGTTTAGGAAGTTGAGTAGCTATGTAGAGCAGGAGGATGCACTTGTGGGATCTCTGACGGTCAGGGAGACGCTGCATTTTGCAGCCCAGCTTGCGCTGCCTAGGTACGTCTTGGTTGTGTGATTGTTTGAGAAATACTCAACGCCTTCTTTTCTTCCTTTCTTTTGCTAACACTGGGTTTGACGATAGTTCGATAAGCAAAGCCGCGCGTAAAGAACGCATTGCCAGTCTCATGTCCTCTTTTGGCCTCCAGAATCAAGCCGACACATTGATCGGAACACCAATTCGAAAAGGCGTATCTGGCGGTCAGAAGCGCCGTGTCAGTGTGGCCAGTCAACTCATCACAAGTCCAAGGATACTGTTTCTCGATGAGCCGACTAGCGGACTGGATTCTGCTGCTAGCTACGAGGTCATGAGTTTTGTTAGGAATATCGCGAAGAAACACAAAGTGCTAGTGATTGCTTCGATCCACCAGCCTTCGACCACGACGTTCGAACTCTTCGATAAGCTCATGTTGCTGAGCAGGGGTAAAGTGGTATACAACGGTGCAGTCAACAAGGTTGGAGACTACTTCGCTGGGCTGGGACATGAAGTGAGTAATGACAAAGTAACTTGGACCACAGAATCCAAACAAAAGCTAACACTATTTCCTTTTGCAAGATGCCTCTCTACACCAATCCCGCGGAATTCGTCATCGACCTCGTAAACACCGATTTCTCTTCCGACCCCACCGCCGCAACCCAGCGTCTCAACCACCTCCACGCGTCGTGGGTCAGCTCTCCCACCGCAGCCATTGTATCCGACAAGCTCCATGCCCAGCCATCCGGACCACCACTCTCTGGAGCCCTCTCGACGCAGATGACCGCCAGTCCCATGAGTATTCCCTTCACCCTCATGCACCGCTCCTTCATAAAATCTTACCGCGACATCGTCGCCTACGGGATCCGAATCGCAATGTACATGGGCCTAGCCATCATGATGGGTACCGTCTGGCTCCGCCTCGCGCCGATACAGTCCAACATCCAAGCCTTCACCAACGCCATCTTCTTCGGCGGCGCATTCATGTCCTTCATGGCCGTCGCTTACATACCCGCTTACCTCGAAGACCTCGCCATCTACAGCAAAGAGCGCGCAAACGGTCTATACGGTCCCACGGCATTCATGCTAGCCAACTTTGTCATCGGCATCCCGTATCTCTTCCTCATCACCATCCTGTTCAGCGTGATCAGTTACTGGCTAGGCAACTTTCGGCCGTCGGCTGAAGGGTTCTGGATGTGGGTTCTGTGGCTGTTTCTCGATTTGCTGGCTGCTGAGTCGCTCGTTGTGCTGCTATCTTCTCTCATTCCCATCTTCGTTGTTGCGCTTGCGGCTACGGCGTTTGCGAATGGTCTCTGGATGTGCGTCAATGGCTTCATGGTCCAGCCCGAGACGCTGAATGTCTTCTGGCGCTATGTATTTCACTACATTGACTATCAGGCATATGTCTTCCGGGGCATGATGGTCAATGAGTTTGGCAAGAGGAATTATGCGTGTGAGAAGTTGGTGGATGGCGGGTGTCAGTGCATGTATCCTAGTGCACTGCAAGACCAGTGTCTTGTGGAAGGTAAGGCCGTGCTGAGTGTGTACGGATTTGAAAGTGGCGACATGGGAAAATATCTGGGTTACATGCTTGTCATTGTCTTCGCATATAGATTGTTTGGGTGGGTGGTGCTGCGTTTGAGACAGCATTGAGATGGGAGCGTCGACAAGATGATTGAATGAATATTCTGATGATGTGCCACATAGAAACATTCCATTTACTGAATTAGTCATAATAGTATTGTAGATCTTGAAAATATCCATCTGACTTTGAATCGGGGTTTCTTGTTATGACGTAGAGTTTGGACGCTCCACACACAGGTACAATCACTTCGCTGAGACCAGCGTGACAAGTGACTTGCCTTTGTATAACATATATGTTTCCATAAATCATCTCTTATGGACACCGTCTTGATTATGTAGCTTGAATCACACACATCGTAGTGACCGTGAATTCTACTCGTATATCTCTCGTAATTCCATGTCGCGTTTGAGTTCTTGTTTCAAAAACTTCAATTTCTCAAGTGCTTGCCACTGCTATTCCACTTCGACAGGCTTGTCAGCCCACGAGGATGCTTCTTGGGTGAGGGCTTAACGTTGTCTTTGATCGTTATATCTTGCTCGTTTTGAGGAATAAACATGACGACACGAGGAAAAATGGGTCGCTCTCTAGTTAATTCGCAGTCTTTGAAAGCTAGTAGTAAACCACAGCCTTTGTAAAGTTCTGAACGTCTCTCTTAGAAAGACGTCTGGGGAATGATTTCCCACATAAGGGCTCTCGAATCATCGGTTGCAGCTTCAGCTAATGGCGCATGGAACACGACGACGTCGTTGTCGGTGGATGATTGGTTGCAGCCATATTGACCTTGTATCGACACAGTGATAATTGTATCGTTTTATTATATGTTTATGGCTACAGGGGAAACATGCGCTGTTACATGCGATAGATGCAGTCTCATGGAACTGTTGAATCCATTCCGCTTTCGGGCTAGACTGCCCCACCTTGGTTTCCACTCCATACATACGGATGCCTTTACTAGCACAGCTTGGCGAATGACTCATGTGCAATCATAGTGACACTATGTCCAAGAAGTAGATACGGAAGCAAGACATGTATTTGTAGAGAGCTTCAAGTAGAAATAGCAACGATCATAATTCCCACCACTCGCCGCAAATACATCGTGGGCATTTCGCATGACAACAGCAATAGGCAAGAAGGATACCGGACTAAACCAACAGTCTCTTTAAGAGCTAACAACTGCTTGAAGATTGTTCATAATTGAAAGCGACATGGCGTCTGTCTATGATCTCACCACGGAGCAAGGACTTAGCGACTATCTTGCTGCAACCCGGCCAGGACAAACCAGCGTAAAACTACTTTCAGGCGGCACCGCAAACTACGTATACCGCTCGCACAAAGAAGATGGAACTACAAGCATTTTCAAGCACGCCGCACCATATCTCCACAGCAACAAGAGCTTCGTCTTCGACCCTACGCGCATGGACTACGAAGCCAATATCCTCACCATGCTTACTTCTGAAAGCAAGCCCTTCTTTATCAATTCACCCAGCTTGAATGTGCATGTTGTCAGGCTCCTGAGCTATGACAAAGAGAAGAAGCTACTCGAGATTGAAGATGGCGGAAGCCGCAATCTCAAAGACGCATACACCGACTCCGCACTCAATATACCGCAAATCGGCGAGGAGCTAGCGATATGGCTTGCAGGACTGCATGGTTCCTCTAGAAATGTCTCTCTTGCACTGCCGGGTCAAGACAGCAATACGAACAACAATTCAATCGGAGTTGGCGTATATCGTTACTCGTACATGAATCTTCATCTCGCCCTTGAGCAATTTGGTCACGACGCTCATCTCGCACACCGAATCGACGAGGAATTCGGCAGTTTACTCGCCAAGGACGATGAATGTGTCTGTCATGGGGATTTCTGGCCTGGAAATATCCTTGTGCGTACGAACGAGAATTCATCTGCTGGACTCACGGTTGTGGACTGGGAAATAGTTCGCCGTGGTACCAGCGCAACGGATGTCGCGCAATTTGCTGCCGAGTCATTTCTTCTTGATCGTTTTCGAGGCGGAAGGGGGCTGCGTTTGGCATTTTTGCAGGCATACTTGACTACTAGGAAGGATGCTGAGACGCTGGGTAAGAGCTGGCTGCGGAGAATGGTAGTGCATTGGGCAGTGCATGTGGCTTTTTGGCCTACCCGTGTCGAATGGACAGATCAAGTAGACACTAAGGAATTGGTGGATATCGGGACTAGTGCTTTGGAGAGCGTGATACAAAATGATTGGGAAAAGGTGCTAGAGTCGCCTTTGCTGGAGGGTGTCAAAGAAGTTTGTGCACAGATTCTAGAACGGCCGTGAAAGACGTTTGTCAAGCAATTCAGATTTATTCTACAAAGATACAAGTGCCATGGCATGCTACCATGTAACCAAACATCTTCTATAATCTTCCAGCTTGTAGAAGCATCCCACGCTAGGAAAAGCAAACATTGTTTGTACTCACAAAAAACCTACTTCTTACATCCAGACACGCAAGAGAAATTTCAAGGCTGGTAAGTGTACTGCGATATGGAATGAAGGAGCCGTTGAGTCAATGGGCAAGGGAGAGTGATTGTGGTTATATGGGAGAGGTATGGACAGTAGGGATTGAGTAGGCATGATAGTGTCGAATGCTTCGATTGAGCAAGCATAGAAGTTACCGGCACTTAATCTTTATGGAGTGTTATCAAGAATGTCCCTAAAAAAGTCTTCAATGGTGATCCTCGTTCTATCCCTCATCACATCCGTGGCCTCACATTACTGTTGAGTATGTAATCGTTTCAGTCGCCGCCACTACTGCCCCTTCTTCGCCGTTGACGCACCCTCAATCGCCGCCAAATTACCTTCTCTCCAAAACCATACTGCGGACAGCGCTGCTGCTGGACCACCGCCGATGGCAATTGTCATAATAACAAGAAAACTCTCCAAGATGTTTTCTAGTGAAGCTTCTCCCTTCCTCATCCGCTGGACATCGCACACTGCGACCCAAGCAGGCATGATACACATGATGCTAATGATCATCCAATCCCACTGGAAGATCCATAGCAAGCCCCAAGGAATGTCCTTGTTCCAAGTATATGTGCTAGGGACGAAGACGCGGGCGTAAGTTGCGTCAGGGTGTGGGGAGACAGAAATGCCGTAGATGGTATACCAGTGCACACCTACAGACAGGAAAAACATAGAGGCGTATAGGATTCTGAGATGAGAGATGTCTGCGTTCTTGTTTTGCTTGGTAACGGTGGTGGATGTGGAGCCGGTGAGGGAGACGAGCCACAGGGGGGCGTTTACAAGTATGGGGGTGAATTGCCAGAAGGCCAAGACATTTTGTAGTGTGGTTATGCTCTTATTTGTGGGGAGCCATATCGCAAGCGTGGGAATAATGTACAACAGTATGGTTGCTGGCAATATGACACGGGCATACGACAGGGGTACTGTACGTCCCGCTTGGAAGTAAGATTTGGGGCTTGATCGGTAATGGAGAACCGCCCACCAGAGGGTGATGACGAAGGCGCCTCCAATGTTCTGGTAGATAAACGCCCAGAGGGCAGTGCTAAGGATGGTTAGCTGCCGTGTTCCTCAGCAGCACGTCGAATGCCGCTTATGCTGTGCGCAACTCACTATTTTAGCCAACTAGCCTGATTCCGCTCTCGACAAGCCTCGACATTCATGATGGCGATGACGGGCGCAATTTGAACTAGAAAGTGGATCTGCTGCCAGTAATAGGCCTCGTTGTGTCGCAAAGGACCGAACATAAATGCGGCGACAAAGAGAGTTAGGGCCTGGTCGACTGACCGGATGCCGGTGTAGTCTTGCTTGATAGGAGTGCCATCTGGCAGCCTGTGCGACAGGGACATCTCCGTGAAGCCAACAGGATTGCCTGCCCATGCGGTCAAGATGCGCATAGTGAAGATGCCCACCACAGCGAGTACAGTATAGAGGAACAAGAGAGCGCCATCACCACTGCGGCGGTGCTGTGCTGGTGGTGGTGCCATGACGAACGGTTTGGACGCAAGCTGTTCACAATGCAGAACGGGACATGGTGCGCTTATATATCATGTGATGGGCCGCCGGATTGTCCCAACGAGCTTGGCTGGCTTCGCCTCCGCCCTCATGCCCAGCTGAGACGGCCGGCTCGGGGAGACGTTGCCAGATAATTGTGAGGGGGCCGTGCTTATGTAAGGCGGTAGAAGGGCCGCCGGCCTTATCATGTCTTGGGCCGTGCTGGAGTTGCGGAGAGACGCGCTTCCACGAGAAGCCAACACGTCGTTAAGAGGCTGTGAGCCATGGCGTAGGGTGGAGTGGTGAAAGTATAATAAATGTATATCCGATGAGCGGGCCATGGGTCTGAGAGTACGGAAGGTATGCCGTACCCAGTGGCTGGTTGCTAGCTTTCGGATGCTCGGCACGCACTGTGCATCGCCGTTCCAACAAGGGTGCTAGTATTGTCAGATCAAGTCGTGTAAGGTTCTGTCAGGTGCATGTTCCGGTGGAGTGACTGGTTGAAACAAGAGGGGCTCGCCATGTATAGTGGAGTCGAGTGTCGTGACATGGTGCCTGCCAAGGGCGACGTGTGGGACGCGAAGGCCAGGCGGGTGATGTCATGGCTCCTCTTCCTGCACCTTTAGACGCAAGCCCGCGCAAGCCCTACCAAGAATTATCTTTGGATGCAGGGACATTGCCCCAATCAGCTAAGCAATTCCACAAGATGATGATGCGCTCTCTTACGCTATTACCTTTCCATGCCTCTGAAGCCTCCAACAGCGCGTCGCGTCGTCCCCGTCGTGTGCTTTCCTTTGCTCGACTATACTCTTCCACTCCCTCGCTTCCCGTTGAAACATAGCCTCTCAATCTCTACACGTGCTTGACCACCTTGATCATGGTCGGTGGCAGACGCGAACTGCTCAACAGCAACAATAGCAATGACAATATCAACAGTTACGGCAATCCAGATCACTTCACCCCATACCACCGTGTCGATCTAGAGAGCGGCTATGGAACCATCAACAAGATCAAGCCGAAGCAGCGTTTTCGGGATGCAATCGAACACACCCTGAGGGATCATCGTGCCAACGAATTGAAGCGCAAACTGATCGGTCACATCGACCATGATGCGCTCGAGGTATACAGGAAGAGCGACGAAAGCGTACGTGACTAGCTCAACTTGACTAGGCTAGATGCTGATATACTGGCTACAGCTTAAAAGCATAAAAAACAAGAAAGTACGCCAATTCTACGAAGAACAAAACGAGCGCATCGACGACTGGGCCGAGGTCGACATGGTTGTAACCTCCCTCGCCGACGATATTGTCGACAGCATGAACCCTCAGGACCCCGATCACGATGGTGTAGCCGAAGACAGAGGTCCCTTGGGCAATAGCGGAGAAGACTTGGAGCCCTTTCTGCCTGAAGAAGAGCGCGAAAAGCGGAGAAAGGCAGCCAAACATGTTCGATGGGCCATCAATGTGGGTTTCAAATCACAGGCCATATAACTCTAAGCTTACCACGTTCAGATCAACGTCCTTGTCAACGTCCTCTTACTCGCTGCCAAGGGCATCGCAGCCATCTGGTCAAACTCCCTGTCCTTGATCGCCTCTCTTGTTGATTCCGCTCTCGATTTGCTCTGCACAATCATCATTTGGACAACCAACAAGCTGGTCGGCTGGCGTCTTCAGGCTCTGAGGAAAAAGTTTCCCATTGGTCGCAAGCGACTCGAGCCTATTGGTATTCTTGTCTTCTCCATTATCATGGTGATTTCTTTTCTCCAAATCCTTCAGGAGTCTGTTAAGAAACTGCTGCCCAGCGGTGACCACAGCGTTGCCATGCTCCCTCCTGCAGCCATCTTCGCGATGGCATCCACGATTGTTGTCAAGGGAACAATCTGGATTGGATGCGCCAGAGTCAAGACAACACAAGTGCAAGCTCTCGCCCAAGATTGCAAGACTGGTAACTTGTTTCACACACATAATGTCGGTGTTCCGGTGCTGACAAAAGCAGATGTTTACTTTAACACCTTGTCCCTCCTGTTTCCCCTTGTTGGTGCCCAGGTCAACGTCTGGTGGCTCGATCCACTCGGTGCGGCCTGCCTCTCATTGTACATCATTTACGACTGGGCATGCACCTGTTTCGAGAATGTTACTCGCCTTACCGGAGAAGCCGCCGATAGCCGCACAGAGCGCAAGATGATGTTTATGGCATTCCGATTCTCTCCCCTCGTTGAAGGCTTCAAGAGCCTCAAGGTATACCACGCTGGTGATGGCGTCTGTGTGGAGATCGATGTACTCATGAAACAGAGCACTCCACTAAGGACGTGCCATGACATTGCAGAAACCCTGCAGTACTGTCTTGAAGGATTGAAGGAAGTGGACCGTGCCTTTGTCACAATCGATTGTAAGTGTCTATTCCAACAAGAGCGTTTCTCCGCATATGAAGCTAACATATTGCAGATACGGATCAGGGTCCTACAGGTCATGCAGAGAATTAACGTCTCGGATTCCAATGCGTTGCATTAAATTATGGGTGATACCTTGGCATAGCATGCAAGGCGTTTCATTGGTCTGGCGTTCTGATTCTCAATATGTGTATGAGAATTCCGCCGCGAAATTGCGCATACGATTAATTTTCCCCTTGTTTTTTTTTGCTCGTAGAAGAGACTGATATTTGTATGGCATAGCGGCTTCCATCGATGAAGCGTTGTTAAAGACAGAAATGTTCGAATGACGTACGTACAACGATGCTCTGCAACTACTTGTAGGAAATTCCACGTGCGTTCCCGTGTTTTGCTGACTATCCCTACCGGACAGGACTAGTCCTCTGGAGACATGCATGTGCCTAGCGCACGTTAGATTTTCAAGGCTTCTTAGCGGGTCTTGGCCATGAGCTTACTGCGTCTTGCCATCGAAGAATACCAGATAAAGCATCTAAGTATAGCAGCGCGATCTATTTGTGGAGTCCGATACAAGCCCGCGTCTTGTTCGGCTGCAGAAGACTAGTCACGTCCAGCCAATCAAGACACATAGCCCCCAAACCATCCAGTTATACAATGTACCCATCGCTGACACATGATTATCTTGTCGATAGCTCGATACTCCACACATGTCATCTTTGCATACGTAAACAAGATATACCTTACATAGTCCTTGGGGTTACACAGCGTGTTATGCATCTTATCGCTTGTGTTCATTTATGGTACCAGAACGTTCCTAGCAGACATGACGAACGATACTTCCACCAACAATGGCATAACGGGTGCCAACTACGACATCTACGGTGCCAATCGGGTGCTTCCCCGGGCAATGACTGCTTTCACAGCTATTGCATGGTACAACTCTCTCGAGCTGCTAGTCCTCATTTTCTGCATTTTTAGAAGATACTCTGGCCTGTACTTCTGGAGTCTGATCATCAATGCGCTTAGTATTGTGCCTTATGCGACAGGTAAGATACCACAACACTAACCACTCCGAAACGGAAGATAGACTAATAGGAGTTTGTTTATCACAGGCGCGTGGATGAAGCAGAACAATGTCGCCCACAACTTCTACCTCTACAACACCCTCCTTACCATCGGATGGGTCTTGATGGTCCCGGGACAATCCATGGTTCTGTACTCGCGACTCCATCTCATCTCGCCGAACCTCAAAATGCTGCGCGTCATTTTCTGGACCATCATCGCATCAGCGATTTGCCTGTGCGTTCCCACTGTGACGCTGAACTTGCGGCAATACACCCAGCACCCAGACGTCTACACCCGCGGCTACGCCATCATGGAAAAGATCCAAATGGCGCTCTTCACACTCCAAGAAGTCTCCCTTTCTTGCATCTACCTGTGGGAAACGCGCAAGCTAATGCGCGTCATTCTCGACGGCAAAGCCCGAAAATGGATGTGGCAGCTCATCGCCATGAACGCCCTCTTACTCGTTCTCGACGTCACGCTGCTCACAATGGAGTTTCTAAACCTGTACATGATACAGACGACGTTCAAGTCGCTGCTGTACAGCTTCAAGCTCAAGATTGAATTCGGCGTTCTCAGCCAGATTGTCCGCGTTATACAGAGTCGCTCGCAGTCTTGTGCGACGCCTGAGCTGGCGCTTCCAATGCATGTGGAGGGTGGGAAGGTTGGCAAAGGCGCAGGTTCGAGTAGGGTGTCAGAAGTCGAGGTTATGCAGCACAACGTGCCGCCGGAATGGCGTTTGTCAAGAGACGCTACGTCGCTTGTCTCGCCGATTGCGCTTAATGCACCAAGTAGGTGTTTGCTAGAAAGCTGTGGTAGTAGCATGTCATCAGTCGATATGATGTATCCTGGGAGACTATGCTGAATTAAATCAATTGAACTGGATTGAACTGAACTGAGGTAGCCTAATGCCTCATATGAAATCTATCCTGAGTGTTCGAGCGATCGACTCAATCGATTCCAGTATTGCAAGACCGCCATTGATAGCTTATTCAATGCAACAAGCACTGGATGAGCCAGACCAGGTAGGAAATTCTCGACCAGTCAAGGTAACATCGACACACACTTGCTCTTCCTTCGCCCTAACATTTCCCCTTCCTTCTGCGTGTTCCATTAAACATTATCAGATCCGTCATGATATCCGCGTTACTTCAAACCCCTACCAATCCAACTCATCTCCAAGACTCTGAACCTTGATAATTCTCAATACTCAAGCCAACCGGAAACTGTCGCTGTTCCAGCCATATACTCGCTCAAGTCTCCTTCCAAACCGCCTTGCCATGATGTACGTAATGTCGCTGTGCGGATGCGGCTCGTGAAACTGAATACCGCGATGGACGCCAAGAGCACCGCCAGGCATGAATTGCCATGCTGAGCCTTGCAGTTTTTCCACAGCAAACCCAATGCGAGCCATGGCACGCTTGAACTCGTCCCACTTGATTGCTTTTGGGAGATCCTCGGTGTCAGATCGAGCGACGTGAAAAAGCGCTTTCATGGTTTTGAAAGTGCGCTTGTCCAGCGCAAACACCTGCTTAGCATTGTCTTCACCAACGGGAGGGATGACATTTACCTGAGGTGTGTCGGTAGCCAAAGGCCCTATACTGCCTTTCGTCTTCGCCTTGAACTTCTCTTCAATGCTCAGTCGGTCAAAAGCCCCTGTGATCTGCATAGACCTGCTGTGAGACATCTCCGAGAATGGCTGGTAGATGTACTCCAACTTCTTTGGTTGCTGTGACGCCTTGTCGATGGCACCCTCCCACGGAGGTGTACGTCGCATCTGAACCCCCTCTGCAATGCATTGACGAATAATGTCATGTTGCGAACTGCCAGTCTTCGACTCGAAAAACTTGTCGACGTACTGCCAAAATATGTCGAGATTGGATTCTGCGGTGCGCATAGCTCTGACGTTATTGTAGTTGTGAGCTTTGTGAGCAGGATAAGCTAATCTTCCTCGAAATGGGTTAATGGTATGTACTGGCAGATGAGCCTGGTTCATTGGGCAGAGCCATTCATGGAATTCTTGGGGTTGGGTGTGGGAGTGTGGCATACCACGATCAATGCTGATTCCTTCAGGACTTTCGTACCAGACCGACAGTTGCATCGCGCACTCGCCTAGGACAGACATCTGGGAGAAGAGTTCCATGATACGAGGTGATACTAAATCTCTGGCAGCTTCGCTGTCTCGCATTATCATAGCCATATGATCCAGGAGAAGGAGTAGCCTCCCGTTGTAGAAATCATCGTCATCATGTTCTCCACTGAACAATTCGAAGCATGCGACCAACTGCATCTGTTCAAGCGAAGGTATGTTGGGTGGCACTGGTCTAAAGTGTACTCCGATAGAGTTGTCGTTTGAACGTATGTAGAATCTTCGAATGTTAGGTGCTGTTGATGCGTAGCTAAGCATATCGGATACCTTTTGCAACGCCCGTCGAGTTCTACAGCTAAGTTCTGCCATTAGTGTAGTGAATTCAGTGGCCAGATCCAATGGAGAGGTCTCAATCAAGTTATCCAAGATCCGATAGAGCCCTTGCCAATGAAATGTCATGTTATATGCCTCCATGACAATCTCCCTTGCCTTTTCATTGAGAAAGTCAGTGTTGTCCACAGCTGGGTCAACTCGTCCTTGGGAGTCTTTCACCAATTTCTCAGTGTGCTCACAGATCTCCATGAATGCATCAGCAAAATAGGAGGGATCCTCGCGCAGTGCTAAGATGTGGTCCTTCGCACTTGTGCGTAAGGCATCGAAATATGCCCGCAGTCTAGTGAAATCGACGGACCCTCGGTTCCGATAGGGCGCAAGCATGAGTGCTTCTGCAAAATTAGTGAATCCGGATTCACTTTGCAGTTCAAGTTCAGAATGTGGTGGCTCCTCTTGTACTGGACTACCTTGCAGCATATCTTGACTCAAATCGTGCAAAATGAGCTTGGTGCAGGCGACTAAGAATTCTGTGATCTTCTGTTGAATATGCAGAACTTGTAAGTTGGGACGAGGGCATGCATACCACGCATCCTTGCTGATGACGTAACTTTCCAAAGACTCGGTGCGAAGATTGACTTTTCCATATACTGTTGGTATTGGTTCGTTCGAGAAATGTAGAAGATAGTGTTGAAGTTCGGGCTCGTAAACGCAAGGCGACATTTCAGCCAATGGACTAAAGTACTGTTCTGTGAGCGCAAACGTGAATGGAACGTTGCGACCACGGGCGTTGAGATATATCAGCAGAGGTTTTGGCTTCGTGAGATCTTCGAGATTGATGAAGGGCCACATCTTAGCTGGTGAGGGCAACGTTTGTTTGTCGCTAGTAGCTAAACCATTCTTCAATCCGTTCGAACTCTGGTCTTTTTGCAACTGAATGTTGATTTCATCGTAGTCTGGACGATGCTTTTCCGGCATGTTGGGCCACGCTTCTAGCAGAATATCTCGCCGTTGAGACCGAGATTTCTTCAACCATCTTTTGCGTATCATAGCTTCGTGACGAACAAGAATCTGGTTCAGTGTTTGGTAGTCCTCGCATATGCGTTCACCGAGGGATGAGGCATGTCTCGCAATGCATCTGATTAGCGGCAGCGGCACGGGATCGTTCCGGTGCAACTTCGTCAGCAGCTCATCCAAGCTTAGTTTATCCGACCTTGAAACTGTCAGTACACAATTTGCGCTTTTGATGAGTATCTTCTCACTCCTCTTGCAACGGTAGCAACGTGGAATCCGTCATGATTTGGGTGTTGTTGTGTACGTGTCAAACGTGGTTTCCTTATTTTGACTGATTGTGTTTCTCAGATTTCCGTTTGCAACTTCCGGAAAATCCGATTGTTCCGTAATAGTGAATCGGAGCCGCAAAGTCCGAAGCGCAAACAAACAAAGCTCGAGACGGAAAGGGAACGTTTCCTTTAGCGGAGATAAGTGTCCTTGTCTATTTGCTAGAATACCGAGAGTGTAAAATTACATGCGTCGAGATTTCCACTTTCTAAAGCTAATGGTTAGTGAAGATAACGTGCAGTCCCGCGCAGTGTAATTAAAATAGGGGTTTTTGTACTACTTTGTTGACTTTCTATACCTACCACTAATCACATCTGCAGAGTGTTCCAGTGAGGCCCTGAAATTCGGAAATCAGGATCACGATACACTTCAAAAGTCAACTGCAGAGTATCAGCATGGGATCTAAGCAGTCTGCGGTTGCTCCAGTCGTATCTGGATTTGGAGGGCATCATTTGTTCTGTACAGCTATCTCCCCGCTACGTAATCGAATGCAGATGCTCGACATAGAAAGCAGTAGGTATAGAATGAAGCCTAGCAGAGTAATTACTAAAACAGCCTCATATTCAGCAGACATTCTAGAGTTTTTGGTAAAAGAGTTGCTATTACTCAGCTGCAGTACGACGGAAGAATTCATAAATAGCAAACGGTATATAAGTATACATCCAAGCGGAGACAGAACATGTAGTTTAATAAAATCGCTCGTTGATGATCAACGTGCCGGACGCAAGAGTTCTATCAGATTCCCACTATGACACCTGCATGTTGAACGGCACAGCTTCATTACAGCCAGTGGCTTAGACTATGGGGCCAAGGCAGACCTTTGCTAGTATCCACAAAGACTGCGTTTGTTGTTTAGTGCGAAGCTATGCGTGAAGTCCAGTCACATTCCAGTCACTGCCCAAGGCAGCTCTAGCAACTGCGGTAGGATCAGCGTGATGTTACGTGTTCTGACAATCACGGCGTAGCTAGAACAACGCCGTAATAAGCGCTTGGGGGCTACTTCCAAAAGACCCCACTTCTCATGAGTCCGAGCATGTTGATTGCATAGCCAGGAGCCACCTAATAGGCAAGGTTTCAGAATGCTGCGGCGTATGTGCATGTTGCGCTAGCGTCGGCGTCAATACCACAACGCAGGTACCTAAGACGATCTGCAGACGTGAACACTGCTGCATTTAGTAGCAGCGCTGCCTCGACCACTTTCAAGATACAATATTCCACTGACATCCTGACTTTGCATATTTAATTCGAGATTCTTCCCCGACGGTTTTCCACTACAGTCTTACTTACTGCTTCTACTTACACTTAGACCATTATGGCTACTCCCAACTTATCGTCCGGTGGGTTGATCTGGAATAAGTCTTTCAACATTTTCGACAAATTACTAAGACACACTTCTAGGTGATGATAGATTAAGCCTCTACAACTATGATCCCAATCTGCCCGCTGCAATCTTCGGTATTATCAGCTTCGCAGCAGTTACGATTGTCCACCTAGGGCGGTTCTCGCAAACTTGGCCATGGCATTTCTGTGCTATGAACGCCGCCATTATAGGTAAATCTCAATTGCTAGCACATGTGGTTCTAACCTAACGAGCAAAAAGCTGAATGTATCGGTCTTGGGTCTCGAGTCGTGTCGATATCACACCCCACGCACAAGCACCCATTCTTTACTAGCTATATCGCTCTCTTGTCAGTACTCCCATTTCTCTACAACGCAGTCGGTTAAACACGCTAACTTCATCGGTTTCTGGCAGATTGGCCCCCTCTCTTGTTGCTATAGCATGTTATTCTACGTTCAGTCGGGTCATGAGGTGGATCACACCGCCAGAGGGATCTCCGGTTCGGTTTTTTGGATGTCCTTTGCGCTTTGCTGCCTTAGCATCAGTTCTTATTGTTCTCATTGCATCCTTCTTCACTACAACAGGCGCGGGCATTGTTGCAACTACCTACTTAGAGCAAAACCTGTTGGAAGAGCTACCTCAAGCAGGACTTGCCATGCTGAAGATGGGTCTCATCCTACATCTGATTGGACTTACCGCACTGAACACTCTTACTATACGATTTTTGTTGGTTAGCCGTCACTGGAATAGTAGTCCGCCATCGTCTGCTACACATCTAAGAGCGGAATGGCGTCGGCTTGGCTGGACTGTTACTACAGCGATTTTACTTGTTACCGTAAGTTATGATTGTAATTCTCAATTGCTCTAGTCGCTAATAGAAGAAATTTGGTAGGTAGCTATTGTATACCGCATAGCCGAGCTGTACAGCTCTGTAGGAGACAGCCTTGGTTACCTTGCTCTATATGAGTGGCCGTTCTGGGTCTTCAGCACTATTCCAATGCTAGGTATATGTCATACCACTTCTTTTAATTTTTACAGGTTGGCTGACCAATTTTTAGGAGCATCTGTTGTATTAGCTATCACTTACCCTGGGCACATTTTACCGCATGCATTTTTGGGTTTCTACGTTAAGAAGCCGGTAGCTTATGATGATGAAGAGGATTCAGACTTCGACTAGAATAAACTGAAGCAATGGTACTTCAATATCAGTGCGTGTGATTTGAGAAGCTTGTTAGGGCTATCAGAGTAGATTACATCTAACTATAGTACGGAGTTTGGTTTCTTGACATAGATCAACTACATGAGAAGCCTCGCCCTCTTTTTTTGTCGAGTCTTGGAGTAAATGACGCTGTTAAGTGACCGCTCCTCGCTAAGATCAACCTTGCACATTTTTGAGCTGTGGACAGCTTGCAAAATATTAGCCAATTATCAGTTGATTTGGTTTTGTGATTACTTAGGGAGTTCAACTAGTACATATTGCTTGAAAATAAGATTACCAGACAGTAGCGCTATATACGAGGAAGGCCTTACAGGTAAGTGGTTGCTCAGGTACGTAACGGTACGCGAAGGATTTGCTCATCATCATGCGACTTATTGGTCCAGAATTCGCAAAATATGTTATATCAAGTATCATTTCTTGCCTTTTAAAACGCAATTCCGAAGATAAGTGTAGTCAGCCTGCTAGAGTATTGCACATCTTGTTCAACATATATATGCTACGTTTATATAACCAAACCACTTCTACACTAGTTTAGTACGTGGAAAATGCTCGCACTCAGAACAACTCTCAACATACTCTACTTCCACTCATCTGTATATGTGTAGAATTTCTCCAGAGATACACCTCTTGCTCTTCTACTCGTTCGGAGGTTTTTCGTCTCCAAGTCAAAGCAATCGACAGTCTGAACCGTAGTATATAGTGGCCACAAGATCGCGGTCTCCATGTCACAGAAAAGACCTTCCTTCACAGAGACAAAGTCAGGCCCGAGCGACATCTTGTCGGTGCAGAGCTCTTTCGCGCTGTGGCCTTCCATATGGCTGACCGTTAGGCGATCTGGGTGGAGGTTTTTGATGCCGCGTATCTTTAGCTTTCTTCGACCTTGAAAATTTGATGCCTGTCGCCTTCGAAGCCTTAGACTGTTCATGTCCGTATTGTCTGGATATGCGCGTGTCTTCCGGTCTTGACCTTGATCCGGCTTCTCCAGAGCGCCAGCAGTAGATGGTTTAGTAGGATCGTCGAAGTTGGTTTCTCGCAGGTACTTCAAGGGTGGGTTGAAGAACTTGGGGAAGGAGTCCGGTAGAATATCAGGATGGAAGGTCATTCGCGCTGAGTTCTGGCATAGACGCTGCTCGTCGTCGCTGTATTGGGCCAGCAATCCTGCCTCGCCACTAAAATCTCGAATATGGAGGCTTAATCCCTTGGCGATAATCCCGTTGTCGTGGTTTGCGTCGAGCCATACGCACCGGATTGGTTGGTTGGAGTTGCCAAGCGTGTACTTGCTGTTGTACCACTGCGCACCGCATGTGTAACCAACATCACCAGTCCAAGCCCATTGAACACCTTCTCCGGCAGCTGCAACAGCAGCAAGGCAGATGCCGTCGTTCTCATGCATAACAGTAGAGATGTACTCTGGTTTTGCGGGATTTCCGCCATTTTGGTCGTTGTTGAGAGAGAACCCGATAGTTGTCCCGGCCTTGTCACCTACGTGACCATTCTTGTCACCTTTGTATTGTGTTATTCGGTGTCCCCTTTCATCCCATACAGCAATATGAGGCATGCTGCCCCCTGCATTTGCGTTGCCGCCTACGCCAAGGGTAATTTGCGTAAGCTTGCTAGGATCTGGCTGCTTCTGTTTGAGAAAAGCGAGCGGCAGAAGGGTGGCCACAAGCCCACCGATGTTGATCAAAGTGTTCGCCATAGAAGTGACTTTTTCGTAGGATATTCTGAGTGACGATCTGGTCTTGGAGCGAAGAGATTGGAAAATTGATACAAGAGGTTATGGAAGCTTGCCAGTGTGGAAGAGAGAAGTGGATAGGTTAGATGCTGAGTCTGTCGTTTGCCGGGTATCAGGTGCTTTATATCTAGCAGCTATGTCCGACATCAGTAAGAGCCGGTTAAATCAACTCATTCTTCACAATGTTTCTCTGGACGCCAGTTTGGCAGCGGCGTAGCAGTGAGTTTTTGGGGGCTGGATGCCTTGGTGCGGGACCAAGATATCCTCGGTGATTGTAAGGCAGTTTTTTCGTAAGACCTTCGTGTGGCACAGAGACATTTTCGGTGTTTGCAAGGCTGTTCTTGTGCAAAATAAGATCACATTGGCATATAGTTAAACTATCTGCCTTGGTGTTGTTTCATACAAGGAACGCCGTTGTTGGGTCTCAGTTAACGACCGAGTATCACCGAGCGCTTTGTGCGGCGTATAATAGGAAAACCCACAATACGCCAAACTATGCCAAACTAACTCTGCTAGTATGTGGGGAACACACTGCAGGATCTCTAGTCCTGGATTTTAGCTACTATGCTACACCCGTAGCGCTTGCGCTGCGACGTATGTGCAAACGGCATCTTCTTTCGGAGTCCGACTGACAAAGGGTTACTATATGTATAGATCCAGGTATTTAAGGACCTTCTCAGTAGCTATCGAGGCTACCAAGCTGACCTTCATACTGCAACAAAGGCCAACAATCTCGGTTCCATACTTTCATCTTTCAATAATTTCATTCCACAACTTTGCCTTCTCACTTTGAGATACCTCGCTCCTTGTCAGCCATACGTGTCTGTTGGTTGAAAACGTTGCTGTTAGTAGCTATCAGTCTACCACTTGACGGCCTGGCTGCTCCTTGTAAGATATTATACACTCCGTTCTATAAATGTAATCACGCAATGCAGACTAACACATCTTAGGTTCGGAGAAAAGATGCTCTGCGCATAGTTTCGTCACCCGGGAAGCGGAAGCTGCATTCCTACCCACAATCCCTATACCCAAGCCTGTAGCGCCGCCTATCAAACCTTTTCCGATCCCACCTAAGCCGTTCACGCCAAAGCCAATTCCACCCAAGCCTGTCGAGCCTACGCAACCCAATCCAGGCTCAGCCGTTCAATGCAAGAGAGCTCCTGGAGATGCTTGTTCCAACATCCCTCCTTTCGCCACATCCGAATTTGAAGTGATTCGCATCAAAGGACGAGACACTCAGGCTAGCTTGTTGGCGACCCAGAGATCAAACCCCGCAGCTCAAGATGTTGACCGTGTCGATGTATCTACCAGATACGAGCACTCTGATGCGGATAATGCAAGTCCTCCCTTGGGCCAAGCTGAGAGCCGGTTTATATTTGACAATCATCTACCAGTGGTTTACAGCCAACAGGACGATTGGACTAGATCCAACACTCGCAATTTAATACCAAGTCCGCATCTGGACCCAGAAGACAATATCCTGGTCACCTATACGAACCCTAGAGGTAGGGGCATAGTCATCTCCGAAAGCTACAACAAGATGTACGATAATTTGGGGAAACCGGACAGGATACGTTGGTCAGACATGGTTATGTTTGATCTAGAAAAATCGTTCAGAAAGGGCGATGTCCAGGTCCCAGTCGATGAACTACAATACATGATTCGGAATAATATTATGGGTGGCACAAGCGCTACCAAAACGCAAGAGTATATCCGCGAAGCCATTACACGGACAAGGGGCGATCGTAGGAATGTCAACACGTTCCGGAGTGATCCAAACGCCCCTGGCATAATCCCGGACGAACTAGCAGCATATCAACTCCTGGCAGGATCGGATCATGTTCATCGAGTATTTCTTATGCTCAAAGACTATCCTGCGACTCTGAAGAACGTCAGAATAGAATCGCTTAGTGTAACTACAGAAGAGACTGTAGGCGCAGACGAAGCATACAACATTCTCATCAAGTTTACCAAAGTAGACAATCCATAGAAACGGCAAAGGAACAGGGCCATCTCTATAAAGAAACCGGGACAAACACTAGCAATGCCTAACAAAAAACAGTAGTAATCGTCTGCAATCCTTGCGATTGCCCTACTACCACGACCTTTGTTAAACACTGTCAGTAGCCGTCTTGGTGTTTTTGCGAGTTTGGTGACAAGAAGTCTGTGCAGAAATCGTTGTTCGTGCGTGGCTAGTCCAGGGTTCCCTCACAAACCATTTACAGCCTAGCGCTGTGATACGTATATCACATGATGGAAGTCTTGGCATAGATAGATAGACAGAACTCCTTCCTCCGGAGACCTTCCTCAATAGTCCAATGGACTACCATTCTATCCATACTTTATCACATAATACGCCTCATCATGCTCGTTCTATAATTACACTTCTACCATGTGGTGTCCAATCAATATTTTGCGCTAAGCGCGCTTGTCCGCGCCGCAATGCTGCGAAGGCAACAGCGTATAGAGTAAACGGCTCTACTTAAAGCTGTACATCCTTTTCAGATAGCAATTGTTTTATTACAGAACCCAACCAATTTATATCATGCAAATATTCGATCTACCGTTGGAACTTTTCCATGAAATTCTCGGCTGGGCAATCAAAGTCCGAGGAACTAAACGCGGCCTTCGATTACGCCTGGTGAATAGTAAGCTTGACTCTACACATTGCAACCTACCACAGTTTACTCAAAACCTACTGTAGAGACTTTTGCTAGCGAAATCATCATCGTCCTTGCTCAGTTCAAGCTTCTCGACACTGCCTTCAATCCTCCGGACGACGAACCTCTACCCTCTATAGCGGCAACGTATCTCGAGCGACGGGTCCTGAATGAGCGCTCTGGTGGAGCTCCACGCCTTCTTTGGATCCGCAACGTTGCAAAACAACTGAGTCGAGAAACCGAAGACGAGAGGGACGAGTACGACTACATCAGGCAGCTATGTCCTCTTGTGTTGGAACGTGCTGGACTATTTTCGGGCCGTATCTGGGTAGAGGACAGGGTTGAATGCTTGCGTAGAGGGTTTTGTGACGAAAGCACCTTTGAAGATGATGTCTTCGCTGCTGCCCTATATACACAGACTCTCCCAGTTGTTGCAAGATGGATCTCAAGCGGAAAACGTGGAAGAGAGCTGTTGATACAAAGTCACCTCTTCGGTATATCACGGCAACACGCTGCCATGCATCGCAACAAGGACGTTCTTGCAGCAATGATGGACCTAGATCATTTGTACGATTTTCATCAAGCACGAACGTGGCTACTAATAAGGGCCGCTGAGTTTGGATACGTAGATCTAACGCAGTTTATCTGGGACTTCCAGGCTGTGCAACGTCCATGGGTGTGTAAGAGAAGGGCAAGACCCCTCTATCTACACGAAAATGCAAACACGCTGGCAGAACTACACACCTCAAGTAGGGAAATCTTCAACATGATTATGGAGAAACGCAGAATCCACCTTCCCGATAAAACATTTAGTATAACGGAATTCACTAGATTTCTACATCGCAGTGCGGAGAAGGGATGGGCAGATATGACTGCCCACTATCTCGCACTCGGAGCTCTTGTAGACGGTGAATATTCGCCTAGCCGGTACAACCCTAGCGAACGACCACTTGTTGGAGCTTCTAGGAATGGGCACAAGGAGGTGGTTAAAGTGCTGCTAGACCACGGTGCAGATACCAGTAAACCAGCCTTGGAGACAGCAGTAAGGTACAGGCATTTCGATATAGTCTCAGTGCTTCTAGAGCACGGCGCAGAAACCGGAGGAGCACTGGCTGTGGCTGTTGCGAAAGGGTACAGAAGCATTGTTGATGTCCTGCTAGAGCGCGGTGGCCATACCAAGGAAGAACTACAAAGCCTGCTTCCTCGCGCCATTGAGATTGAGGACAAGGCGATATTCCGAACACTGACAAAACACGTTGAAGTGGACGACGCGACTCGCGCGGCATGCGCGAAAGTAGCACAAGAGAATGGCTTGGAATCTATGGCCGAGCTACTGTAGATGCAATTTTGGTTGGGCTATTGAGGCGGTCATAGAGCAGAAAATAAAATAGGATATAACAGAGTGACCAGACACATCTACTAAAAACATCTAAAATAGCATCAGGAGTTCTCACATCCATTAACCAAAACAAGTTGATTAAAAGGGTATTTAGAAGGTATAGTCCCAAGACATCAACAAGCGATGGATACCTCACGTGTGAAGAGAAGAAAGAAAAAAAAGCACCAAGGCAATGCGTCACATGTTTCGTTGGGAAAAACAAGTTTTGTAGCCATGCGTTTGATCGGACGTAGCCTCAAAGAATCGATCGCCAAGGATTTGAGAATGCGATTATGGACGGGGAGCTATGTAGTATATTCAAGCCCATGTAAAAACAAGCTTGAGATGGCTGCACGGGGATTATAGGTTATTATGACGTCATTCGTACACATTTACCCTCTATTGTAAGCTTGGTGAACAGTATCACGTATCTATGGCAGAAAGACTGTTTCCCCTTTGAGTTGGATAACACTGAAAATGTAGAAGAACTTTTGTCTTGTCTATGCAGTTAATGAACGCGCTACGGCTACGGCATCACTTGTACAAAGACTGAACAGGAAAGACATGCAGATATTGAATGCGATTCGTAGATTCGTCTATCATAGACGCGTTATTTCGTAGTTTATCCCCCCATTTCTGCACCAGTATGCTTTTCATCTGGGCCCTTTCCTCCAAGTCGTTAAAAGTTATCAAAACTCCACCCTGCGCCCCCCGCCCGGCATGAGCTGTATAATCCCGAGCAAAATTACAAGAAGAAAAAGATGTACGAGAATTAGAATGATCCGCCGCGGACCGCCTTACAGAATTTCCTTCAACTTCTCTTTCTGCGCGCCTGTCAGGCTTGTAGGGAACTTGATCTTTACACCAACAATGAAATCTCCGCGCTCTGTTGGCTTCTTAGATTTGGGCATGCCCAAGTTCGGGTATCGTTCTGTCCAGTTGGGACCAGTAGGTCCACCGCTGCCGACACTGAGCTGTTTACCGTCGATGGTTTGTACAGTTCGGCGCCAGCCGGTGAGTGCTTCTTTGAGATCGAGTTCGATAACGTGCCTGATATCGTCGCCTTCGCGGGTGAACATTGCATGGGGTTTCTAATGAAATTGTTAGAAGACCTGCTCGAAATAGATGACGGGAGAAGATGAGCCTAACTTACCTCAGAAACAATGAAATGCAAGTCCTGTGTTCCACCCTCGACCTGGTCACCGACGTCTGAGAACTTGATCTTGCTTCCCGGCTTCAATCCCTTCTTGATCGGCACCTCTAGGATCCGATCTTGAGTACTCTGCTTGCCTGTACTCTGATCGTATGTCTTGCGCTTGATCTTGAGTTTCTTGGTGGTGCCGTTGTACAGCTCTTCCAAGCTGACCGCCAGCGGTTTCTCGACGACTGTGACTTCGGGTTCTGGTGCTCGTCGGCCACCTCGAAATCTACCGCCTTTTCCACCACCACCGCCTCCTCCCATACCGCCCATGCCGCCCATACCACCCATTCCGCCAGGCATTCCGCCCATGCCGAAGCCACCAAAATCGAAATCATCGCCGCCACCGCCGGCAGTGTTGCGCATGAATTCTCCAAAGATGTCATCGGCGTTTGAGAAGTTGAAGCCGTTTCCGCCGCCGCCTGTCGAGAAATGGAATGTTCGTGCGCCACCGGGCATGCCACCAGATGATGCGAACGGGAAACCACCAGCACCGCCTGCGCCTGCAAATGGATTGCCCCCAGGGGCCCCGGCGTCTTCTTGTGGTACACCGCCCCGTAGTAGGAACTCTAGACCATATTGATCGTATATTTTACGCTTCTCGGGGTCGGAGAGGATCTCGTAAGCCTGCGAGCATTCTGAATGTATCGTTAGTAAACTTTACACAGACTTGATAGTGAGTGGAGAGCGGCAGACGTACCTTTGAACTTCTCCGAGGCTTGCGGGTTGTCCTTGTTCTTGTCGGGATGCCACTTCAGCGCCGCCTTTCGATATGCTTTCTTGATTTCATCTTGCGTGGCTGATTCAGATATGCCTATTGAGATATGTTAGCAAAAGCCCATGTGCCTATCCGCTGCCCTAGACCAGCCTTCCTAGTTTGCTACCAAGGTGTGGCGGTGGAGGGGCAGGTCAAGCATACGTACTTAATGCGTCGTAGAGCTTAGTCTCTTTGACCATATTGACCGGCAATAATTAAATAAAGAAGGTATCTCTCGTATGCGCGACTAGTTTCTTGGTAGGGAGTCCTTTGTGGTTACGAGGTTGCTGTCGCTTTTATCGCTCAAGAGCTTCGAGCGTCTCTCCACCTGTCAATCGGCGCTAGTGGTGACGTCGGGCCCTGCTGCGCAACTCGGAACTTCAAAGAGAAGCTTCGAGAAGCTTCAACTCAGCAACACTACCATATCTCACCCAGCAATTGATACAGATCACGGTTCAAAAAAAACACTGACGCGCTTCAATACATAATTAGAGCCTCAACAATACAGATCATAAACACTATGTTGACACCTCGGTCGCTGAATTAGCCCGCTTCCTGCGACACGCGACTGTTATCCCTCGGAGAATTCACTTCACCCGCTCCACCCTGCCCTGTTCACTCATTTTTTACCTCCTAAAAGAAGCGATCAGAATACCTCCTGATGCATGTGAGATAAATGACGTTCATCTCATGGCCACGACAATCATCTTGTTCCTACAGTGCCCAACGCCCCACCACCACTAGTTCTGGGCGAATGGAAACCAAGGGAAGTTAAGCACTAGAGTACCACTCTCATTCTCTCCCTGGAACGATATTTCGAAAGAGAAGGGAGATGGAGGCTCCGTGACCAACGCATTGTTGACGACGATGTTTAGTCTTACTCGGAGCTTCAGCATCAACTCCTCGGTGAGATTCGTAGCATGATCCCTGCCGTCTCCACTGCACATGGATTTGACTGGCAGGTTCGCTCCCAAAGCTGGAGCTGCTGATTTTTTGGGCGTCAGATATACACCGACCACAGACAGCATGTGTCTGGCTCTCGCTGGCAACCAAGGCAGAGACTTGAACAATGGTAAAGCTGCAGGCGATTGTTGTTGGTGCAGCCATATTATGTGGGTCAGAATAGAGCATCCGAGGAATATAGCAATCACATGATGATGCAATGGCCATGCTCACATAGAACACAACTAAGCTCGTCGGCACTTATCCATAACTCTACCCTCTCGATTGTGGTTGAGATCTGAAAACAACCAGTGGACGAGAAAGGCGCTTCTCAATCAGGCATCACGTATTCCTGTGCAGCATCGACGAGCTTAGATAATCAACACGAATGACGTAGAACAGTCAAGGGAACATCACCACCCCATAGCCCAGTAGGCATTGTGTATAAGTTTAAAACAGTAGATTGAACATATCTAGCAATGAGCGGTTCGCACTTCAATACATAGTCGACCACCCCTGTCGCAGAAGCTTCGACGCGCCAAACGCCTGGATGCCCAATTTCCCTAACGCCATTTTCCGTATGCTACATTGAAGAAGCTGGTATCCAAGGATAGAGTAGTAGTATCAGTAGCTATGACATGTATACGATTTTCGTGTACAGCGCTCGTACAAATAACCGCGACAGAGCGCTAGCGGCTATTCGGACGTCCATGGGTCACGTATAGATCGTTTAGTCGGAGTCACTGTCATCGCCGCCCTTGCTCTTCCTCTTATCCTTCTTTGCGGCCTTCTTCGCAGCCTTTTCCTCCTTCTTCTTACGCTTGCGCTCAGCTTTGTCTTCATCAACCTCCTCTTCGGCGTCACCTCGGCTCTTGCGCTTCTTGCTCTTCTTCTCTCCGTCGGCAGCAGCGTTGGTCTCGGCCTCTGCCTCGGCTTCTTCAGCTGAGCTGAGTCCAGTCGGTGGGACTGGGGGAGCAGCGAGAACCTCGGAAGTCGATGTGGTTTGAGCCAGAGGTGCGGAAGCGCCGTCAACGTCGGTCCTGTTGAAGTCCTTGTACTCAGTGTTCCACTTGGCAGGAGTCTTGTCGTTGGGACGACCGAATTTCTGCGCTTGTTAGCTAGAATTTTGAGATCAGAATAGTAGTGGCTTACGTCAAGAGTGCCTGCCTCCTTCATCTTCTTCTTCTCAGTAGCGACTGGGCCCATACCCCACCTCCTGGGGTACAGGTCGCGCTCCATGATAACACGCTTGATCTTGGCAACAACGCCGTGGTCGCAGGTGGACATCTCGACAGCCGACATTTGCGCGTAGGCGAGTGCAATGGCCTCGCCCTTGGTGGTCATGAGAACAATCTCCTCATGGATCTCGATGCCCTTCTCAAATCGCAGGAGACCAGGCAACATCAGCTTAGCGCCGTAGCAGATGGCGTTGACCGAGCTGTCCTTAACAACGATACGCTTGTAGCTCATCAGGAGACTCTCAAGAGGAGAGATGACCGTGCGCAGGTAGGACTCGTCGCGGTTGTTGTCATACAACCACTGGGCGTCAAGAACGTCATGCAGGGTGACAAGGTCCTTGGTCTCGTCCATGGCTCCACTCCTCACACGGCGCAGCTCCTGCATGTGAGCGCCGACACCGAGCAAAAGACCAAGGTGCACGCAGAGAGTACGGATGTAGGTTCCGGCCTCGCAGCTCACCCAGAATACACCGAGCTGCCTCTCGTTGTCAAACTCGTAAAGCTTGCTCTCGTGGATGGTTCGGATACGGAGTTGACGCTTGACGGCAGAAATGAGCGGAGGTCGCTGGAAAAGAGCTCCGGTGAGCGTCTCAAGGGCGCGCGCAAACTGCGCCTCGCCTCCAGGCAGCTTGTCGTGCAGGCGGATGACGCACACATACTCTTTTCCAGCTCCCTGCTGGGACTTGACGAGACGGGTGGCGCGGTCGATACAGACGATGAGACAACCGGTAACCTTGGGATCAAGAGTACCACTGTGGCCAGTCTTTTCAACCCTTTACGCGATGTCAGCTAAAATTACGTGCGACAAGCTACTGCAGTTTTTTTCTTCCTACCTCAGCATACGCTTGATCCATGACACGACTTCGTGAGAGGACGGGTTGGACGGCTTGTCGAGATTGATGACACCAGAGCTAATGTACGACTTGAGGTCTCGCGAAAGCGGCGCACATCCATTGGGGATGGGAGTGTAGTGGGAAGTGCGAACGAGCACTATATGTTCATTAGCAGAGCAAACTGGAGCTATATGGGGAGCTGCAGCATACAGTCGCTGTAGTTTTTGAGCAGCAGTGGCCATTCGCTGGTATCGATGGCAGGCGCAGCCGCCTCCGGCTTGATCACATACGCGTCGGGATCGGTCTGTACGAGAGCCATGGCGATTATTGTGTTGGGTGGTGGTGTTGCAATTGGCAATGCACTGATCTCGAACTTTTTCGCGTGGATTTTCGCGGAGGCCAAGCTACTTGACGCACAGGCCACCGCATCGGAGTTATGTCGGGCCGCCGCGGAGAAGCCCTCATTTTCTTGCTTTGCTCTTAGTATGCTGCGAACAAGCGTTCTAGCGGTAGCGGTTTGTGGACATCGGACCAATAAGTTGCGAGCATTACCAGATTTTTACATACGAAAAAAAAAAGCTCTGTTGTTTTTGATATCAACTCATAGCTACCTAGTAGTGTTATGCTATTGATCAAAGCCTTCACACAAAAGAATTTGGACTAGAAGATGCATTGGTTGTTTAGTATCACAAATCGACAAGAAATACAAATGACGGATAAATGTCGTATATTTGAAATCACAGAACCTTCCTACTCGCTAAATCGAGGATACTATGATAACAAAATTCTAAGTCACCACTGCGCCAGGCTCGTTGTTGCGCAGTGTTGCAATGTCACCTGCTCGGACACCCTGTTGTTCGTTCAAAATCTCGTCATCTCCAGTGCTGCGCAAGGTGGTTGCATCCATCTTGCCGTCTTTGCCTCGTTGAACACCAGGTTCGATCAAACTCCCTTCACTATCAGGAATGTTCGGCCAGAAAGCCTCCTCAGCGTCCAGCAAGGCTCTCCATATCGGGTCCGCTCTGCTCTTCACCTCTGTCCACCTCTTGTCGTCGCGGTCTACTGCAATACTCACACCTTCATTGATGATACGTTCAAGCTGCTCGACGAACATCATAAAGTCGCGGTTTGACCAGTTAGGAATGAACTCCCTACGCATAGCGCCGCCGTCCATATCATTTTCGTAACTGCGAGGCGATGCCTGGGTATCTTGACGACGGGCCCAGGACCAAGCTTCATAGTAAACCTTCTCGGTCGACCATAGCAGAATTGCGCCCTCTAGCCAGGGAATGAAGGGGTTTGGTTGTTGAGATGCGACGCTGCTGAAGAGGGCCTCGTAGCGACGTAGACCTTCCGATTTGATGGTGTCTTGCAAAGGTGAAGGAGCAAACTCAATCTTGTAGATGTCAGCGACTTCCTGGAAGAAACGAATCTCCCGCTCTCCGTTCTGGATGCCAGCCTCGAGCCATGTCATCAGGCGCGTTTCGATATCAGGTTCAGCGTCTGGTGTGCTTGTCGATTTGTATGTACTTTGCATCAGACTGAGGGTATTTTTGAGTGTAGATAGGTAGCCTTCGATATATTGTCTGTCGTTTACTAGCCATTGTGCTATCAGAGGCTTAGGCAAAGTGCCCTTGGCGGCACGTTCTAAGAAGGGGTGTCTTGTGACACGGAGCAATTGTTGATGATTGATGGCGAGGAGATGTGTTGTGACTGCCCATGGGACGTCGGTGGGGTCGACGTCGCCTTTGCTGTGGGCGACGGCGGTTCCGGGGTGGTGCGTAGGCATGGCAAGTATCGTTCGCAGAGTATTTCTGAAATTTGTATGGAACGATGTATATATTCGATGAGGTACATTGTGACAGGGCAGCAAATCAGGTCTTTATATGATACTGTTAAGGTATTTGCCAAGCGATATGATGCATCCGAGGAACTCTAAGTGCGTGCTGATATTACGGGCATGATGTGTGTCGCAGCGCAGCCAAGAGGATATGATGGTATTGCAATGCGGGTATGACGTGGGTCCAGGGCTTTCGGATGCTGGGCTACTCTCGGTAGTACTAGATGGCGAATAATGAAAGTCGAGAATAATCGTTAAGAACTTGGCGCCTCATACCGCAGTGGAGCACTTGGCGATATGAGACTCTAAAGGAGCCAAATCACTTGTCCAACAGAAGTACGTGGCGGAACTGTGGCTGGGCGCTTGGCGACGTTGTCATTCGCCACCCCACCAGTTCCCAAACAAAGGATTGGCCTCTTCTTCCTACACGACCTTGACCACCACACAAGCGATATGTCATAGCCCTGTTGGAACATATTAGCAGCAACGCCTGTAATCTCTTTATGGTCGATTGGGACAATCCCGTCCTTTGCAGGGCTTATCGAGTCTTACGATCCCGCCTATGTAATGATGCACCATGGAAACCTTCTTCCTGGAGTGTTCTACCCTGATCGCTTCACACCCTTCTATGCAATTTGCAGGTACCGCGTTTTAAGCTAACGAGCTCGCGGATAAAGGTGGAACCAGAATTGAACAGTCCTACCAATCTTGCTTTTACTGATATAAATCGAAGCCAGGGATCTGATTTCTTAGTCTAGCAAGCCCCTGACTGACTGCACGCATATAATAATATGCTTAACAACCGTCATCACATGTCGAAACTTACTCACATCTTACCAACAGGAACTCTCCCAAGCAGTGCAGACAATCCGATACATTTATCTGAGCTGAACACACCTTGTAAAACTCATGACGACTAATTTCTCACACTATCCACCGAGCACTTTTAGCAGAGGAAATTCGTGGATAACATCAAAACGTGATTTCACAGAAAGAACAGATGCATGATATGCGAGGTTCTACCAGGCACTAACCCATATAACCAGGTTCTCTGTTCCCTTATCCAACCGACTGATACCTGTGGATTCTGTCGAGTGGCAGGGCTATAATATTTCAGAGTTGCTGCTAGCTCCAAACCTCCTACGTATATCTCGGAAGCGTATTCTCAAGACCACAATGTCTAGCACAGATGAAAATAAAAAAAATACTAGGTTACGATCTATAGCAAGAGAATCAAAACGACTCATACCGAGTGATGCATCCGTAATCAATATCAATATAAACAGCCGTTGAGAATTCCGAAGAGATGTATCATCCAGGAAAGAAAAAGCTGGAGAAAGGTATGCCACTCTTTCTGACTATCTTCTTTTTCTTCTGGCAGATATTACAGATGATGTCGCGCTTTGCAGTGCCTTTTGTGTATGGCTAAGTCGTGAGAAGCGCATGTGGCTGAATGGACGACTGCTGAGTGCGACATGGGATGTCAGTGAGTTGATGGGAAAAAAAAGATGAAGTTGAAGGCCAGGATATGCTCAAGTTCAGTGATAGAATTGGTAACTTCCAATGTCATACAAAAGAGTAAATTGGTGTTTAAGAATTCGAGTCAACAGCAGTCGACGAGAAGAAAAAAACATATCCTTACGAAGCCTCGTCAATTCGTCACTCTGTTCTTTAACCCCAAGCAATGCCGCAAACCGGATCATTTCCAACGCCCCCGAGAAGGATTATCGCACAATGCTGCAGTGTAAAATCAAGTCTCTCCTTGCCCTTTCTTCTTGCCTGCGCCTATTTAAACAGTTCCCGCGATGCTCAGGTCCCGAATTTCCTGTAGCACCTCCTCTACACGCGCATCTAGCTCACCCTGAGCATACTGATCTCTTGTGTTCGCATCGAGATACTGCTGTACCTGCGCCATTCTCGAGTAGGCCTCGGCGCAGAACCTCAACTGAATCTTGACTAGAGCCTCGAAACTCGGGTCTAGGTAGGGTACTCGCAGATCAATGAGTTGGGGCAGTTCGGTCGTCAGGGTGTCGTTGAGCTGGTCGTAGGCGGCCTTTGCGAGTTGCTCGTCCTTTTCGGCGCGTGGGAGCTTGGTGACATCCTTGTCTGGCTTGTCTGTCAACTTCCTGACTTGGGCGCGCATGCGGTCATAGTCCATTTGCTTATGTTCGCGCTTGGTGATGCAAGCGTTGATGTCGGGGAAGTAGGAGCAGAATCGCTGAATGGGGTCGAGTACTGTTGTTCGGTAGGGGCCGTCGAGGGCTTTGATGGTCTCGGCGTCCAGGTCAGTGACGGCTTGCTTGTAGGAGCGCGACACTCCATCCTTGGTTCCGGCGTCTCCGTAGAAGGCGTCAATTGTTTCGGCAATGCGCATTTGTGAGGCCGTCATGGCGCGGAGGGAGTCGAGGTAGCCCTTTGCTTCCTTCTGCAGCTTGTTTGCTGCCGTCTCCATGGTCCGGTAGCGCCTGCCATGATGTCGTTAGTGAGGATGGCTAGTGGCTGGATGCCTAGGAGGGGGTAAGGGGAGAGGTTAGGGGAGGCGGAGGTGGGCGGACTGAGGGCGCATACCGCTGCTCGGTCTCAAAATCGCGGTCATTTGTGCGTTCGACCTGGCCCGTCTTCATCAACACCTGCGTGGTTGCGCGATTGACGCCCTTCTTGAACCCTGCATTTGGTAAGCCGCCGTGGTTCCGAGCAAACGTCGCTGGACTGCAATACCTGTCCAAGACATGATGAGGGTGGTAGGTGGTGCCGCTGTTTTCCGGGGATGCGATGTGAGAGTATGGGTCGAGTGTGGGTTGAGTATGGGTTGAGTGCGGGTGTGGCTGGTGTTGTCGGGATACAGTACACAAGTCGAGGAGAGCGAGAGGAGAGCAGTGGTTGTGAGCGGGCGGCAGTGCCACAATGACGAAAGCTACACCACGCCCAATCCTGGCCGCGCTTTCCTGCGTGGCTGAGCAGCGCTGCCCGCCGGCCCGGCCTTGGGCTCCGCTTCTGTCCAAAGCACCCGACGTCAATGTTTTCTCTGCGTGCGCTGCATCGTGCAGCCCTTTCACCTCTGCGTCCATGTAGCAATTGTCTGCGCAAATATTCGCTCGCATCGCCCCCGGCACGGCACAATGATCAGAAGCAGGTCATTTTTTCGGGCATCCAGCCGACGGGCATCCCGCATCTGGGCAATTATCTAGGCGCACTGCGACAATGGGTCAGGCTTCAGGACGAGGCCTCTACCGACACCACGCTTCTCTTTTCCATTGTCGACTTGCATGCAATTACCATCAAGCAAGATGCGCATCAATTGGCGGCATGGCGCAAAGAGATGTTGGCTAGCCTGCTAGCCGTAGGACTGGATCCAAAGCGATGCATCATCTTCACGCAGAGCAGCGTAAAACAGCATGCCGAGCTCATGTGGATTCTCAGCTGTGGTGCGAGCATGGGCTACCTGGGCCGCATGACGCAGTGGAAGGTATGCGCCAAAGAAGAAATGCATAACAGCCACTCCAAGCCGAACTGACCCATGTAACTACAGAGCAAACTATCCCTCCCTTCAAACGCCTCTCCGCTCGACCCGTCCAACAACAAGGACGCCCTCAAACTTGGCCTCTTCTCCTACCCTGTCCTCCAAGCCGCCGACATTCTTCTCTACGACACGACCCATGTGCCCGTTGGCGAAGACCAGGCCCAGCACCTCGAGTTCACACGCGAGCTAGCCATTGGCTTCAACCATGTCTACTCGTCCCCCTCACACCCTCATCTCCTGACCGTTCCGCAGACGCTGCTGAGTCCCGCCAAGAGAGTCATGAGTTTGGCCGAGCCGAGCAAGAAGATGAGCAAGAGCGATGCGAAGCCCAAGAGTCGCATCCTCATCACCGACACGCGAGAGCAGATACACGCAAAGTTGAAGACGGCACTGACGGACTCGATCGAGGGCGTGAGCTACGATCGAGAAAAGAGACCCGGTGTGTCGAATCTGGTAGACTTGCTGTATCATTTCGATGCGTCGGGCGCCGCGTCGCCCGAAGAGCTGGCACACGACTTGAAAGACTTGAGCATGCGGGCGCTCAAGGAAAAAGTGGCGGATACGGTGGATACGGGCATTAGCGGCATAAGAGCAAGGTATCAGGATCTGATGGGCGGAGACCAGAAGGAACTCGTCCAGCACGCCGACCAAGGTGCACAAAGAGCAGCGCACATTGCCGAAAGCACCATGGTGCGGGTCAGAGATGCTTTGGGCATTGGCTGGTAAATCGTCTCGCCCAAACCATGTAAAATCGTCGTCATCGTTATCCTGGTTAGAATATGAACATGCAATTCTTGACTATCTATACGAGGATACACGCAGCCACTGCGCCCCAAATCCCAACCCAAAACGCACAATACCCCGTATCATGGAAAGATGCCTTGAAAACTCCAGGCCTATGCAATTCAAATGCCATCCGAACCGTGACCGAACCATGGGCATGTAGATGCGTCCAAAGCGCAGCGCCATGAGACCCGCGCCAATACCAAACGCCTCGCTTAGAAAAAAACATGTTTGAAAAAATGGGAGAATCGAACGCGGGAGAGGGAGGAGAGAGGGATATGCGTATGCACTAATACGCGGCTGTCGACCATATTCCGCCTTGGCACCGTCGAGATGCCACTGGTAATGGAACGACCGTGTGGGGTTGGGGGTCAAACAGTATTCTGAATGACGACGAGCCGCCTTTGAGCGACCCCCCGGTGTCGTTGTGGGAAGTTTGCAGGACAAAAAGATCGGAATCCAACCAAAAGGCTGACACCTAGCGCTTCGTGGGGGCGTCATCCTCGTCCTCGTCCTCGGCATCATCCTCGTCGCCCTCAAAGTCCGAGTCCATCTCCTGGTCCTCGTCGAGATCGCTCTCGCTGCCGCCAAAGTCAAGGCTCTCGGCGTCGCTGTCCTCCCAGCTCATGTCGAAGTCACCCTCGTCCTTCTCCTTCCTCCATGCTGTTTCGTTGGTGGGCATGACGAAGCCCTCGGGGATATCCTGCTTTGACAATTCCAAGTCCTTCTTCACCATCTCCTTGTATTCGGCGGGCTTGTTGCGCAACATGACGCCTGCATCAACGTTGGCCGGAGAAGAGACCTCAGCGTCGTCAAGTAGAGAAAGAATGGAAATGAGGACTGTTTCGACACGCTGCACAGGCGACCAGCGCTCCGCAGCAGTCTCGCCAGACATTTCGTCATCGCCGGGTGGGTGGAGGATGGAGATGCATAGGCGGCCGTCGGGGTAGATGTTGGGATGGTAGAGTGGGCGGATAAACTTGAAGTCTAATGTGCTGTCAGCACTTGGCTCGGATTGTGCGACTGCCTCGAGCACTGATGAACAGTGACGTACCTGGTGGGCTATGCGGGTAATTGCGAGGAAATGTCATCTTCGCCTTGAAATAACCGCCATAGTACATGGATTCTTCGTTCATAACAATCAGGGCCACACTCCACTCAAAGACATTCTCGTTGATGAGCTGTGCCACGGTTAGCCTGGCGCTTGTGCATCGCCACTCGGACGGTGACTCTTGGCCAGCCGCCACCCACGACTCACCTCAATGTTGGTCCATTTCTCCTTGCTCAGCTGTTTGAACTCATTCATGAGTATTCGCTGCGCCATTTCCGCCATGTTGACTGGTTGGTTTGGAAAACCTTTGCTGAAGCGGGCAGCGCTGGCGAGGAAGTGCACGAGTAAGAGTGTAGAAGCAGGCGACGTGGACGGTCGAGTAGGGTTGAGGCTAGCAGCTCGAGCGGTGAGGGATCGTGCGATAGTGAGTGAGTGGGTGAGTGAGTGAGCGAGCGAGCGAGTAGAAGAAATCGAGAATGAAAGGCGGAAAGGTCAGGCGTTGGACTTTAAGGGAGAGCGTCGGCTGAGGCGCTGCATGATGGAATGCTCTCGCCGAAACAAGGATCAGCCAGGCCAGCCAGTCCTTCGGAACGAGCCTAATTCACCGCTTTCGGCCCTGCAGAGCGCCCCTCCGTGGAATCTCTCTATTACTGTGCTGCTCATGACCACCTGCTGCAACCCAACGTCACCAAACTCGCCTTTGCCGCCGCCCTCCCCCCTCGGCCAAGTTGCTCTGTCGACTCCATCCATGCTGACAATGGCCAAGACGCCGCCATTGTCCCTTCCGATCTCGGAACGAATAGGAACGGTACGGAACCAAGGCTTCGTCGCTTCGTCGCCTCGTCGCCTTGTTGTCCAGCGGCGCGTGATGGGTGACGAGTGACGGTCTAGTGTACCAGCTGGCGCCCAGGTCTGGTTCAACCTTTGGAACCTTGGAAACCTGGAACCACCGTGCCTGGGCCGCCTGTCACACCAACACGTGCTCTGTGCTGCCTTCTGCCACATTGCACACTCTATTTACAGTCGCTGAAACAAACAACAAATGCCAGCTACCCATGGCTATGTCTAAGCACATACTTTCCCCGTCTTGCGCTGGTTCCGCCCTGTGGCTGACCACCGCATCGGGCGAAACGCCATATTTGTTATGCATCTGCACACCAACGCCGCACCAGGGGACCATCACGCAGCAAAGCATATGTACCTGGAATAGTTGGAAAGCAAACTTTTTTCTTTTTCTCGAGCTATTGCATACTTGTATCGCCAAACGTCATTGTTTGTCCAGCATAAAACCCAGAGATGCCCTCCCCATGCTCTATGCAGCAACCCAGCTGAATGACAATACCCAACCATTACACCTGCGCTCACGTGACGTCATATACTCAAGGAATACAGCAAAGGAAAGAAGAAGACAAACAGCTAAAGAATGTATGTGGCTGGTGGACAGAGGACCAAGGGAGAAACAGACAAAGGCGCACGTCATATGTATCGCATCCTCCTCGCAACCGTCAGGCACACCAAAACAAAGAGGAAAATGACCCCAATGATGCTGAAGAACCAAGCCAGGCTCCCGTCTTGTCCCGGTACTTTGACGTTCATACCGAAGAGACCACAGATCAAGTTGAGCGGAACAAGAATCGTGGCAATCACAGTCACCTTTTGGAGGGTAGCGTTGCTATCATTGCCCTGGATGACTTGGTCCACAGAGATCTGTGCGAGGTAGTTGGAGTGTGCTCGGCTGAGCATCTTTTCAAAGTGCGCCAAGTTTGACATCATGGTAACCACGTGATCCTGGATGTCGCTGAGGTACATGCCCACGTCGCCACGGGGCGCCACGCTGTACGATTCGTTGCAGCGCTTGGCGAAGCCCTTGATGACATCTGCTTTGCCTCCCAAGAGACGCAGCAGCTGCATCACACGCTTGCGACAGTCGCCGATGGCCCGAAGAATCGCGCGCGAGTCTTCAATGCGAGCAGTAAACACTTGGTCCTCAATTGCATCCGCTTCATCTTCAATGCCCCGGATGACAGGAGCGAAGCTGTCGACAATGTCATCGATAAGAGCGTAGCAGATCCAGTCGGCGTTGAGGTTGATGTAGTCGCGGAGCCGGCTGATACGCTTGCGAACATTGAGCGTGTGGGGGCTTTCGCAGAAGGTAAAAGTCAAGATGCCCTCTTTGAACACTACCGCGTAAAAGTTGACTGGTTCCAAGTATTCTTCAGACTCCTTGTCGGCTTGGTAGAAGGAGCGGAACGAGACAAAGTAGTATTGGTGGAACAACTCTACTTTCTCGCGCGGCTCCTGGATGCAGATATCCTCGCGAGTAAGGGGATGGACGCCAAACGCCTTGGAGATAGCGAAGACCTCCTCTTCTGTGGGGTTGACCATGTCGAGCCACCAGACGCCGCCATCTGATGGTGTGTCAAACAAGTCACGAAAGCGCTCCCCAGGCATAAGGAGCCCTCCGAGTTCGGCCGCATGGATTGTGTCGTCCATCTCAGACGAGAAGAAAGTCCATCGGTTGAGCTTGACTTCTGGCGCCAGCTTCTCAGTGAAGACATGGGAAAGACCTTCTTCGGCAAGCTTTTCTTGGATCGCAGGGTCGACATCCTTCAAGGTCGTGATGTCGCCGGGGGTCTGGGGAGTGGCGGATTGGCTCGATTTGGGGCGAAGATCGGAGAAGACCTTGGGCTTCGCAGAGATGCGCGAGGCCACACTCGCCTTGTGGCGCAGAGGCTGAGCAATGGGCGTCTTCTCTTGCGCCTCTGCGACGAACTCTTCCAACTCTTCAAAGTCGAACCTGGTTGTTTTGCCAGTATCCTCCGGCACAGGGAAGCACACATCCTCCTCAGCAGAGCTATGCGTCGACGTGGCATCTGCATTGAGCAACTCTTCTGGGCGCTCGTCGCTGAGGGTTGGGCGGCGCACTGTGCCGCGAGACAGGGTTCTGTGCAATGCCAAATCGGTTTCAGAGTCGGCATGGCTCTGAATGGTATTGGCTCGGTCACGGCGTCGAGGCCCGGCAAATGCGTCAACGGAGTTGGGAGGAGAGACGGATCGCGAACTGGCAGACGAGGCCCTGCTCCTAGACAGGCGCTCGACGGCAAGGTCGCGAGGGCGTCGAAACGTGTCTCGTCGGGCCTGAGGGCTCTGGGCTAGCGAACCGCGGCGGACATAGGCGTCGGGTGACAAGTGCTGGTCATCGTCTACTACGGCGCTTTCGAAGTCGCGGCGAGTGATGTCTGCTTCGAGGGCTTGGTTGACTTGGAGGAGTATGTTGGGGTGTTCTTGGCCATGGGCGCTTGCAAACGTCGGTCGGCGCGACCTGGGAGGCGAGTTTGCTTCGGCGCGTGGAAGAGACAGAGACTGGAAGCGGTGGTCGTCAAGGTCAGACACGGGAGTGCTGAACCTTGTTTGGCTCTCGGATCTCGGAGTATCAGTCATATTGGCTACTCAGGCGGCGATGAGTGGGGCTCCGGATCTGATGAGGGATGCTTTGGTTAAGCCAGGGTTGTTTGTGTACTGGACGACTTCTTGCGGCGCAAGAAGCACAGGAGCGGGTAGGTCGCTTGCGAGCGCCCACCTCTAAGGCGCGCTCAACTTGACGATGGCTTCGCGTAGGGTGTTCCCCTACACTAAGCCAGCGGAAAACAATATCCGGTAGCCAGACTTCCACACCCTCTCCGGGACTAGGAAGGCTTGGTCAACGAGGAAAAGGCAGTAGCGAGTGTTGTTTTGGTCTCTGCTGTCAAGGCCAGTTATGGGGGCTTGTGGTCGCCTCCGTATACCCAGGCTTTTGTGCCGAGCAAGGGGCGGATGAAGGAGAGCCGGTCGACGTAGAGTCCCGCCAACTTGGTGGTTTAGATGGATATGGACGCCGTAGCGTCAGGGACGGGAGTGAAAGGAGATGGTGGGAAAAACAAAGAAAGCTAGGTCAATCAGTTGCGGCTGTGGATTGGCGGTCCACGGGGAGGTCAGGGCCGGGAAGCGTGTAGGGGCACTGGCGCAGCTTCCGAATCCGAGGGAAACAGGCGGCGGATTGTGTCGTGGAAAAAGGGTCTGTGGGCGATATGTAGGTGGTGCGAGACCAGCGTGGGCGATGAAAATATTTGGTTGACGGGGGGTGCGGGCCTTTTGTAGTGTGGCTGGAGGGCTAAGACCAGGTCTTTTTCCTTTTGACTGTAACCACGGTTGGTGGCCGCTGATTGGGCTGAAGCCGCCCAAGAGCCCCAGCCCTTGCGCTAAACTGCATGCGCGGGCATGCGCAGCACGTGATGCATGCACACACATATGTACACATGGAAGCCGCAAAGAAACCTGCTTGGTGGCCATGGAGCCATGGGCACCAAGGGCAAGGCATGTTGCTTGTTGACTAGCATTCGAGTCGGGCTCGAACTGAGTGTTTGCAGGGTTGGCGCGGCCGCAGAGGATTCCCTGTTGCCCCCGAAGTCGTTCCGATGGGGCTCTGCATCGTAAACATGCCACCTATTCAAACACGGCTAGCCTTCCGCGCGCCTGGCCATCCACCACCTTGATATCCAATCCCAAACACGCCAGATAGCATTCCACATGGCAGACCAACTCCTCGAGCAAGTGCGCGATGCCGTCGAGGGCCAGATTGTACGCGGCTGCCTGTACCCATATCCACACACGAACTGCGCTGACCATCATGCCAGGACTTTGAAGGCCAGAGGCTTGCCGACATGCTGACTACAGTGCTCCTTGGTGCTGCTGGTGTATGCTCTCCTTCCTCATTGCCAACGCTTCGTGCGACTGACCAGCACAGATTGCTGCCTTCCTTATCGGCTTCATGACCCAAGACATCCGCCTCACGCTCTACGTCGGCCTTGCGGGCACCGCCCTCACCTTCCTGGTCGTCGTGCCGCCCTGGCCCTTCTACAACAAGAACCCCGAAGACTGGTTGCCAAAGTACAACTCTTCGCAATATAACGTCAGTGTCGACGTCGACGGCGAGAAGGTGGGATAGTCCAAGTGTGGACACAAGTGCAAAGAGACATGTATCACAACTGGCTAGAGACACGACCTCTGATCATAATACGAATCTTATTCGACCTTGTTGACCGCCCATGCTGCTACATTGTATTCTCATAGCACCTTTTTGCCAAGGCCGTACTAACGCCAGACGTCCGAATGGAACCACAACCCAGATGCGTCCTTGCTGAATCTGCTCCTCCATAGCTGCCGCAGCTCTCTATCGACCGTACTTTTGAAACTCCCAGTCTCTGTTATCTAGCGGGCAGACTTGTCGCGTCTTGAGCCATCGTGAGATGCAGTGGAAGTGGAAAGCGTGCTGTGCTGAATCAGTATGGCGAGTTGTGGTATCTGAGACATGGGACTTACGTTGCAGATGCCCCAGGCTACAGTGCACTCTTCACTCGTTGCCGAAGCTTGGTTGGCCTGGCACTCAATGCAGAGATCCATGATGTGGTTACGGCAAATGGCGCAGTTGTCGACAACAATGTCCCAGGCCCAGAGAGCGACCGCGTTCCACTGAGTGATGTCAGTATACATGTCTTGTGGCGTACTGCTTGTGCTCATGTGCCGCCTACCTTCTTGACCTCGAAGCGCTTCTTGTCGCCCTCGCCGCTGGCACCGGCCTTGCTGGTCTTGGTCTTGGCTGGAGGTGCATCTGCCATATCAACATCCGCCATGATTGTGTACGATGAAGGCTGGCGCGGATCGCGGGGGCGGGGAGTTGGGTAGAGCTGAAGCTTGTAGAGCGGGCGAGGAGCGGGATCGGACGGGCCGCAAGAGTGTTGTCGGTGAACAGGAATTAGTCTGCAGCTCCAGCAAGTTGCTTGGGGTGGCAAAGTATTGGTCCAGTGCTCCCGAATGGTTTGGAGGCTGAAGGCGCAGCGTGCAGGCGTCAGGCTCCAGCTGCCAGCGGAAGAATGCCAAGACTAGGGCCCATTTACATCACCTTGCCATGACGGCAGGGTCAAGAGCAATGCGAAGCAAACAAGCGCTACACACCCAGAAACATCCTCACAAGAAAAAGAACAAGTCTCCCGATTCCTGTCGGTCCCCCAGTCCGACGACCGCTTCCATACCCAGCCGTTCAGCCTTACGCCGCCGCCGCCGCCGCCGCCGCTGCAAGCGTCCGTGCACCTTGCCGAGATCAGCCTTGTTTGACCTCAGCCACCTCCGCGCTGGCACCCAAGGATGCGCCCGACACTCTTCACTACACCACCCTCACCCACACTTCACCCTACCTCACCCGACGGCGCGTGCCCATCTCTACCCCGCGAATCTGGATATGAACACTCTACCTCTCGACCTTTGCACACTACCACCATATCAGACACAGACACACACTCAGCTACAGATCGCGTCATCACGCTCCATTCAGCCCACTTCCACCTCTCGAACAAAGAACGTCCGTCTGCGACCCTCTAGATAACCCAAATCCCACTCAGAACCTTCAGCTACGTCGCCTTATATGTCGGCAACTCAGATTACAGCCTCTCCACGCGCCCCCCGGGGCAAGCCGCAGAGTCCGGCCCAACCATCCCAGAACAACAACAATGGAAGACAGTCGCAACGGAAACCACGCAACAACCGCGCGCACAGTGGCCACAACCATCGCAACGGCCTGGCTGCGTCTCCGAGCAAGACGCCCGCAGATGGGACCCTCGCCGAAAGCGTGACCTTCCCCTGCGAAGAGGGCCATATACCTTCCGGACCACGCAGCGTGAAGAAGCACACTCAGCCCAAGCCTTCTGATCGCGTCTCTTCTCCTGCCGAGTCGGAGCCCGTTTCGATGAACCCGTCTGCAACTCCTGTTAAGATTCAGGCCGCTTATGCCGGGCCTACCTTTCATGCGTCCCCAGCGCCTTCTGCTTTGCCCATACCCAAGTTTCTTTCTCGTTCTGTGCCAGCCAAGGCCCGTGCTGGTCCACCAACCCCTCCGCCCGAGGATAGTTCTGACTCAGGTTCTCTGAGTCCTTCTGCTTCTCCTTCTCGTGCCCCCGCAGCAGCGCCGCCATGTCATGAACAATCTCCATTAGATCTTCTTTTCAAGGCCGACGCAGCAGAGAGAGCCAACAACCAGCATAGAGGAGCTCCCGCACACAACCCCTTTGTTTCAGCAAACGCCATGCGCTCTCACCATTTTAAACATGACTCTTACCATTCGTTGAATGGCATCTTTCCTATAGAGCTCGACGGGGAGAGCAAGCATATGCACATGTCTCCTCCACCCGCTACACAGCGCTCCCTCACAGACCCCAATGGTGTTGCCCAGCTCAGGGATGCTCAGCAACAAGGCAACGGGAACGACGTCATGCAAGACCTGTTCAGCCGGCTGTCCATGTCACAGAAGAAACCTACTGCTGCAACACCCCCAAGAGCAGATGCCCAGGGCCGACCAGGACCTCAAGTACATCTATCGCCTTCGCCCTTCCATGATGGTCAAACTCCTGTCAGAGCCACATCCGGACCCTCCACCCCCCAAGCGCAGCCCGCGAACCAAGAACCTTCCGACTTCTACTATGGCAACAAGAACCTCTCCCCGTTATTCAAAGCAGCACAGGGCGACTCGGCCAAGCGCAACTCGGGTCTTCGTACTGAGATCAGTGCCGATTCCCCAACGCTCCAGCAAGGTGGATTCCAGGGGTTCACCCCTATGTCTCAGCTTCAAATGGGGGTATCAAACGGCTTCCCTCAACATCAATCAGGAAGGGGCAATGGAGCAACACCAAATGCGCCTCATCCATCAGCCCCTTCTATACCGGCCTATCAGCAAAGCCCGGGCAATCAAAGGCGAACACCCGGTAGGCAGCAGTACCAGCGTCGTCCTGACACCTACCAAGCAAGGAGCCAAAGGACTGGATCTGGATCTGGGCCTAGACCCAAGTTTGATAAAGCTGCCTCGAATGGGTCTCCCGCGCCTGCACCTAAACCTTCTACAACTATGATGTCTTTTGTACCTTCTTCGGTCGCTGCTAAACAACGCAAGACCTCTGCACCCGCTGCAACCGCAGCTGCCCCGCTGATGAAGACATCTACTCCTTCTGATACACTAGCTTTGGAGCAGGATCTCAAGCGTTTGCTTAATCTTAACACGGCCGGGGATGTCTCGACCGTGAGGTAGACTGTTTTCTACCTGTCCATATTTGCGCATATTGCATTCAACATGTTTGTCTTGTTCACACACGCACTTTCTTTTGTCAATACGGGTTTTCTAGCGATTTCATATTGTCATGTTCCATGGCTTTACTTTCATTTATCTGGAGTTTCTGGCGTTTGGAATGACTGGCCATTCACTGTTGGTGGATGTAGTATGGATTGCTCGGTATGTCGTCCTAGATGCTCAGCCCAGCACAAGAACTTTTCTTTGTCATGGTTCATGGATGGGTTGCATGGACATGGGATTCTAAGAGCTGGACGATTGGCGTTCTGCAACATCATGTTTTGATGTTTTGGTGCATATGCACATTTGAAGTTGTCTCGACTGGCTATGGGAGGTGAGCTTCTTCTGGCAATGGTCTGCTGTCCGCATTTCTGGATCCAGGCATGACTCGAATTTTTCCATCACTACAAACACCACAAACTTCTCAAGTAAAAAATCAAGAAAAAATATAAGGGCATGATGCTCGGCTCTGGCCCCTTATGGGGCGCAGAGTTTTCATGTCCATTGGTTTGTTTTGGTCTGCTCTGTGAGGTGACTTACCAAGCGACGCACCAGAGTTCTTGTCTGGGCGTGTCTCACATGGTTGCGTATTCAAGTTCCTTCTACACGCCGCCGTGTCATGGCCGGGATGTTTGACCGCTCGTTGCATCTCGTCCGGCAGAGTGAGCGGTGTCGAGTCACTTTGGATCTGATTCGCATTCACTCTCACCCATCACCAGCACTGAATGCAAGTATGGCTTGGCAACGTCTTCTCTGCACCTCACCGTGAAGCTCTTCAGAACAGCGCACCTGTCACTTGATGGATCTCTCGCGCCATAGCCGGACTTGAAGCAAGGCAGCGCTTCTGTTCCTTGAACTGCTCTTACAGATTATCTATCACGTCGACATCCTCATCACTCGTCACTAATCTTCAAGATGAAGAGTTTCCGGAGCAAAGGTAAGCAGCTGGACTCTTGCACAGTGTAATTGCAAGGCACCACTCCCCTTCTGAGACTGTACTGATATACAATTCTGTAGCATCGCGCTTCTTTAGGGAGAGCCCATCGTCAGAGGAGAAAGCGGCTGCCAACGACAGCTCGGGCATTGGTTTTGATGCTGGTATTCACGGCGCTGTTACCAAGAAACGTAAGGCTCTCTTTCTTTCTTACACATACACATACGCATATGTATATGCAGCAAACAACACGTGCAGAAAACATGATATTGACAATAACAACTCAAAGCCTCGTGGTTCTTTCGTCGCAAAGACGACAAACTAGGCAAACCGCTTCCGACTCCGCCTACGAACTCCTCATCGTGTACTTTGCTCGCACCAGTCAGAAACGGCGTCACTGCGCGTGAGCAAAGCGATGAGTTTGATCATCTGCCGGATTACGATGATGATGACGAGAACAACGGTACAGAGGCGTCTCAGTGTCCATCTACTGGATCGGGCCCAAACCGTATCAAGGGCAATGCTTTGGACATGTTGAGAATCAAGAAGTCATGCACAAATCTTGCAGCTCTGAAGAGTAAGAGTAGGTTCAACCACTCCTCACCCCATACCTTTTTATCCGTCTTCCCAGCAATAATTCCAACCTAACACTCCACGACATCCCAGGTTCCCAACTCTTCAAGAAGAACAACTCACCATCGGCACCACCGCCACCACCTCTCCCCCAGATCCCCGTCGGCATCTTAGACCCCAAGCCGCCCACCAAATGCAGCAGTAGCAATAGCAACACTCGAACCAATCGGCCATGTCTCACCACCTCCCAAAGCCGTACCGTATCCATTTCTCGACCCCATCCCATACCCACACAACAACATCAACAACAACAGCAACAATCGAACGACCCCCTTCTCCTCGCCCGCCTCAGCACCGTCCCCTTCCAAAAACTCCCGGGACCCGCGCCCCTCCGTCCCAAGCGCCCCTCCGCCCTCGACAAAGAAACACTATCCTTTATGCGCGAAAGCAACACACGGATGGTCCTGCCCCTCAGGAACAGCAACAGCAACAGCAGCGATAGCAGTAGCAGCAATAGCAGCACCGCCGATCCACCATGCTCGACGCCTCCCCATACAAGCAAACTCACGCACACGCACACGATCGAATCGCGTCTAGGTTTCCCCACGGGTCACTGCACCCCACGCCGTGGCAACCCTTGTTCGCGCCCGCTCGCCGCGCACTTCCCGCTGCACCCCTGCCTGCGGCTGCCCGTTAGCACTATCAGCGGGGGCGTGCGGTATTCGCGCTTCAGCGAGTTGGTGCGGTGCTGTGCAGACGAGGCGCGGGGTGCGTGTGTTGGCGCGGTGCAAGAAGTGGATAGTGGAGGGGATGCCCGGCCGGTTGAGCGGTATAGTGTGGATAGGGAGGGGGACTGGGTGCTTGAGAAGAAGGTTAGTCGGGGCGAAGAGAGCGGTGGAGGGGGAATGGTGTTTCGCGATCGGTGGGGTGGGTTCCATTTTGTGGGTAATGTGTAGGTGTGTATGTGTGTGTGTCCTTTCCTTCCTCTCTACACGGTTTAAGAGTTAGAGACTACGCTGTGAGAAACTGAAGGAAAGGGTCAAGTGGTGAATGGATGTCCTTCGAGTGAGACGAAGGACTTCCGATATGCAGAGCGATTATCCAGGAGTTCAACTACCTCGCTTGATAGTGTATCTTCTGGCCTGGTATCGTTTGTATATATAAACCTACCCTTCTCTGCATCATGCACATGCTTTCTCATCTCCTCACTGCCACGGCACCCTGCTCTCATCAAGGGAAACTAAAAGGTAAAAAGTAGGTTGAGAATAGCAAATCATTCGAGCATCATCATCACAGTTGTAATCCTCGAAAATGTTCCAAGCAAAGTAGCAGCAACTTGAGATTGAAACCCATTTAGTTTTTATGAATTAATCTTTTAGACAACCTGTCATGTAATCTACCCAGTAAAAAAAAAAAAAAAAAAAAAAAAAAAAACACTAAAACCCGTATGATTCACGCCGCGATGTCCAGATCGCACAATAGCTGCCGTTTCGAGACCGTTTCACGCCAATGATGTCGTTGCGCTATAAACACTTATAAAACGAGGAAAACAATATATAAGGGTATGGAGAGCGTGCAGAGGATAGGCATGATACAGCTTCCTCATTGTCCGAGTCCAAGACTGTTCTCATCCCTGGATAAAACGTGGTCAGGATGCTGCCGAACGGAACGCAGTTCGACTGTGAGCGTCCAATGTCGAACCCCTTGGGCGCAATAGCTACGAGTGAGTACTTGGGCTGTTGAGCAGCGAAGCAAATATGTACCAGCTTATGCAACGGCACCAACGAAGCAGGTAGATCAAGTAGATCACTGTGGGAACGAAACACCGGTATAACTCTTTTCTGGCTTGGCCGGCAAGATTCCAGTAGGTCATGCCAAAGTCGCTTGAATGGCCCAGCGCGCGTTTGGGTTCCATGGCAGGTCGTCAACAGCGACAAAGGGAATATGAGCTGACTGCGTTTTGGATATAGTGAGAGAAAATGAACATGAAAAAGGGTATCGATCAAGTCCAGAACGCGTCGTGAAAATGCCCATTATTCCTTTTGTGCTGTCACTTGGGAAATCCCTGAGTCGAGATTTGGCTGCAGGTTGCCTAGTGACCTCCATTCTTCCTAAAATTAAGCAGCTGGGACAGGCTGGCCAAGCTGCATCCGCTCTTAAGGAAGTCATGGCTAATCAGCTCTGATGCACTGGCTCGTGATTTGACGTCGACACAGAGACAGACCGAAAGGAACGCCTTGAGCTCCTTGGAAAGCTTGTCTGGCTTCTTAAGACGAGGGGTACCGTTGGTGGCGATGAGATACAGGGCCTTGAGCGGCTCCTCATTCAGATACGGCGGTTCGGACTCGATCATCTCAATGGCCATGATACCCAGGGACCAGATATCGACCTTGTTACCATACTCTTTCTGTTTGACAACCTCGGGTGCCATCCAGTAGGGAGTTCCGACCATGGTTGCACGCTTGCTGCGTTGCTCGGTGAGCTTGGCACTAAATCCGAAATCGGCTGCGGAGGGTTAGTAAGGCACCAGAGAATCGATGTAATTGACACATACTAATCTTGACATTGCCACGACCGTCGAGCAAGACATTGTCACTCTTGATATCTCGGTGAATAATGTTCAGGTTGTGCAGGTATTCGAGACCCTTGCAAGTCTATCGACAGTTAGCACGTGATTGGTAGAGCGCAAGGAAAGGGGAAACTGACCTCGAAGCAAATGGTGGCAATCTGGTCTTCGCTGATGGAAGGGTTATTGTCAATGATGTCAGTCAAGGCACCTCCCTCCATGAACTCCATGACGACCCAAAGTTCCGACTGCTCTTCTTGCAAGAATGCGTCCAGGAAGTTGACAATGTTGGGGTGCTTGCTGTCTTTCATGACAATGATCTCGTTCACAATCAGTTCCTTGCGGGGCTGGTTACGGAGATCCATCTGCTTAATGGCAACTTGGGCACGTGGGCCGTTTTCTTGCATGACTCTCCTGGCCATTGGGGAAGTGGCACCTTCGCGAATACGAGCAACGTAGACGGAACCACTGGCACCTTGACCAATCTTCTTTTGCTTGTTGTACGAATCCAAAGGCCGTTCCTTGGAAACGACTTCGCGAAGTTTGGCCATGACCTCGCTTTCCGACATGCTGGACATGCGTACATCTTTACGCTGGGGCTCGTCCTTGGGCTTGGCTGTGAGGGCCTGCTCAGCCTTCTTGACAGCATCACTGACGGGAGCCGCAGGCTTAGCAACATTCAATGGCTTAGGAGCAGCGGATGAGCCCTGGTACTGCTTTTGCTGCTGAGGCTGGCCGTTGTTGACCCGAGGTACTTGTCCACTTGAGCCCTTGTAGCTGCTGTTTGGGTTAATGGGCGGCCGCTGTTGAGAAGAGGGTGCTTTGGAAGGAGAAGAGCTGTAGCTGCCGTTCTGTTGCGTTGGTGCCGGAGGCGCAGGGCGCTGGGCAGCCATCTGGCGCAATGAGCCCGGAGGCTGCTGTGATTGCTGCTGGTTCCTCGCCGCACCCGGGGTTGATGGCGCAGGGCGGCTGGGGTTGTAGCGTTGACCTGAAGGGCTTTCATCACGTGAATCATAGCCGCCTCCGCCGATTTCCTGTTGAGCCATTGGAACTTTTTTCTGCGGTAGCGAAGCATTGTACGCCGCCAGCTCCTCACGCTCGCGCTCGTACTCCTGTTGTCTTTGACGCTCACGTTCGCGCTGCATTCTTGCTTGTTCGTCCTGTCGCCTCCTCTCCTGGTCGTAGCGGTCCTGCTGCTGTTGTTGCTGCTGCTGTTGTGAAGCAGAGTTCTGTTGGCTTCCATAGCCTTGCTGAGGCGGTGTGTTCTGGCGACTGGAGCTGTAGCTGTCCTTGCGTGGGTAGCCACCCGGAGGAGCAGGGCGTGGAGGCGCGACAGAATTTCCGCCGCCCGAATAGCCTAGTTGCTTCTCCATTCCTGAACTACCTGGCGGTGTGGGCGTAAGACTCGAGAATTGCTGGGGGTCTTCGGATCGCTTGACAAGCTTCTCGGTGTAAAACTCCAGAACCTCGAGAACGGCCTTGGGATTCTTTGCATAGTCGTCTTTGGTGAGGGCAGATGCAGTGAGCAGCTTCTCCCATTCTACGGGCAAGCCAACGAAAGCACCACTGTTGGGATCGAAGCCTACGTGTACTCTATGGGTGAAGTTGGTGGGGTTGCTGACGCCGCCCATGCTGGGACATCGTTGGTAGATGCTGTCAATCCACGAGTAGACTTCGTCATCAGTCTCGACTTTGCATGTAACAATCTTGGTGGGGCCGTCGCGGGGTGGCGACGAGCCTTTGCTGGGGTTGAGGGCGCGGGTGATTTCAAAAGACAGGGGCTGCGTGTCAGATCGCTCGACGCCCAAAATGTCTCGCAGCTGGATGGTGTTGGATGCCTTGGAGGCGTTGGGGCTCTTGAAGAAGTTGAGTTCAAACTCGCGCAGCACCAGCCACCGGTCTGCCCAGACGAGAGATTTGAACAAGCCCTCATCCTTGACCTTGACCATACCCTCTTTGACCGTGGACGTCGAGGAGCCGCTTCTCTCCGTCTGTGTGCGTACAAGGGACATTTGCGAGCCGTTGTTCATGCCGGGCGATTGCATACTCAGGCCTGCCATGTTGCCAGGAAGCGTACTGCTGGTGTTGGGTGTGAGGGCCAAGCGGGGGCGATCGGTGGGTGGCCGTGGTGCAGGCCCAGGGTTCATGAACTGTTCGCGGGAATACATGCTGCGATGACGTGGGTCAGTTGAGGTTTGCATAGGCTGGTGGGCAACGATGGGGGTTGCTGGAGTCGGACGGGGCTGGGGTTGGGTGGTGACGACGGGTGCGGCGAAGAAGTAAAAAAAGGCCGTACACGGCTGGAAGGCTGGAAGGCGGGAGGGGGGAGTCGAGGCACTTACACGGGCAACGTCTCATTCAGACAATAGCTGCAGGAGCCTTTTGCAGGCAGCGGTAACGGTGTCGGGGGAGCGCGTCGCTATTCGGGGAATGCGATGGTGCTGCAGCTGTTGCTGGGGATGCGGTGAATAGCGGGGTGACTGGTACTCGATGGGAACAAGCAAGGAGCGAGGGGCGGTCTTGAGCTGAGGGAGCGGGCGAGGCGAGGCAGGACGAGACAAGGCAAGGCAAGTGTGCAGTGAATGAGGCGTCAGCAGCGGTGCTGGACGGGAGACTGAATGAATGATCGGGGGTTGAGGGTCGGTCGCGCGGAGTGGGCCAGCAGCCAGGCGAGGGGATTGGGTGGCTGAAGTAGCAGTAGCAGTAGCAGTCAGTAGTGGTGGGTGAAGGCGAGCGGGCGCGGTTGCCAATGGATCAGAGTGGCAATGCGTCGCACACTACGGGAGAGATGGACGACAGGGCGGCATGGGGGGGCAGGGCAGGACAGGGCAGGACAGGGCAGGGCAAAATGAATAGGGGAGGGTTGGGCAGCCAGAGGAGCGGAGAGAGTATAGTTGGAGTGGTGTCTTTAGTGGAGCCCTTTCTCCTGGCTGATCTGGGAGCGTCTGCAGCGAGGGCGCGCTAATGCTGCTTCCCTCACGTGCGCGCAACCCACGGCCAAGCGAGCGGAAGCGTTTCACGGGCGCGCAGTGGCCGGCGCCTGTAGCTATAACTGAGCGCTCAGTGTTTCAGAGGGCAGTTGGCCGCCGCCTGAAACTCGTCCATGTGTATGTGTGTGTAGAGTTGCGGGCACAAGGTTTGCTTGCCTTCCAGAAGCCATGCTGCTCACCCACGGCGCTGTCAGCAGAGCAGGGCCTGTCACACATGGGCATGCGCAGGCGCAGGCGCGGCGCTTTGCCGGCCACGTCTCTCTGCTAAACCAACGCCCGCAACGCCCGCCCAATGGCGTTTGGAGACAGTGGCTCGTCTTGGTGTATCGGCTGCCGCTTGACGTGAAACGCTCAACAAGTCTCCCTCGAGCCCGTTTCAACCCTTGGGTAGGCGGCGCCCTACCGCCTACCGCCTACCGCCTACCACTACAGCCGCATCCCTGTCCAGCATCCGCCCACCATGCACGTCATAACCACCTGCCACTAACTCGGGCAATGGGGTCGATTCTCCATGGAAACGTCCAAGAAGGTTCATCTTTGCTTTGCTTTGCTTTGCTTTGCTTTGCTTTGCTCCGCTCTCGCTCGGGCAGCTGGGCGGCCCAGCAACATCGGCTCCAACGCTTCTTCCGAGATTGCCTTGCTTCTGCCCTGTCCAATTCTGGACTTGTGAACTTGTGCAGAGGCCAGGGAGCCATTTGTGCTTGGGCACACACCAGCACACGACAAGCTGCTACATGGCATGGGTGTAGCGAGAAGAGTCGACGCAAGCAGGTCGCCTATATAGTATGGGGCTTGTATACAACTACGACTACAAGCAGCGACGACGATCCATACCACCTTGGACGCGCTTGCCTGTTACAGTTGACCTCACTTCCCGCGGCAGGAGTCAACAACAGTAACATGTACATATGTAAACACCAAGCACCCTGGCCTATATATAAGAGAAGACGGGTGCGACTATTGATTATGCAGGCAATGGCTGTCACCTGTCAAGGTCAAGATACTTTGGTACAGTACATCTATCTAACACATCACACATGCCGCGCCTGCCCAATCAGCATGCACGTGGCCACGCGGCAGTCGCGGGCAGCTGCTCCTAGAAAACCTTCCAATGTACCTACAGTGCTCGCTGTGCCTCGCTTGCATCTTCACCACTGTATTCCTACCCCATCGCCAACACACATTGGCCCGCTGGTGTGCTATTATTGCTGATCCAACAAAAAGTCTAGGCCAACCACTGCTCGCCCTTTTCCGCCTCTAGGCCTGCCGACAAGCGCGTGGATCCAGGGGCCCCGCTACTACTCGACCAGGGTCACACCGACAGCCGAGCCCGCGCCCGCAGTCAGCCATCCATCCCTCCAGTGTTTTGGCTGGCCATTGGAAAACACTGCGAGGCCTATCCTCCGCCAGCATCGCATATCCACGCCTCCGTATTCCTGCCCTCCCCCGTGCGTCTGCTGCCTCGGAGAGCACTGATGCACACTAACCATGGCGCCGCTTGAGCAGCAATGGGTCAACGTCCAGCAAAAGACATTCACCAAATGGTACCCGTCCACACCTGCCCCCCTCCCTCTAGGCTACTACTAACCACACCAATGCAGGCTGAACAGCAAGCTAAAGATCCGGAGCGTCGAAATCTCAGATCTCATTACAGACCTCTCTGATGGCGTACGTAACCCCCACCTGACCCTGCAATACCGCCTGTCTTTCCCTTTTCCTCCCCGCACCCAGTCACTAACCCTGCCCAGATCATCCTGATCCACCTCCTGGAGATCCTCAGTAACGAGTCCCTCGGCCGCTATGCCTCCCGACCAAAGCTGCGTGTACAAAAATTCGAAAACGTCAACAAGTCACTCGACTTCATCCGCAGCAGGAGGATTCAACTCACAAACACTGGCGCCGAGGATGTCGTCGACGGCAACAGCAAGATCATCCTGGGCCTGATATGGACTCTTATTCTACGCTTTACCATTAGCGACATCAACGAAGAGGGTCTGAGTGCCAAGGAGGGTCTCTTGCTGTGGTGTCAAAGAAAGACGGCTTGCTACGATGAAGTCGAAGTACGCGACTTCTCTACCAGCTGGAACGATGGATTGGCATTGTGAGTGTTGAACATGGGGGTTTTCTGACAAAGCCATGGCTCTAACCCACACAAACAGCTGCGCCCTGCTCGACATCCACCGCCCCGATCTCATCGATTACGATAGCCTCGACAAGAGCGACCACCGCGGAAACATGCAACTCGCATTCGACATTGCTTCCAAGGAGATTGGCATCCCCGACCTGCTCGATGTCGAGGATGTGTGCGACGTACCCAAGCCTGATGAGCGGTCTCTTATGACATACATCGCTTACTGGTTCCACGCCTTCTCCCAGATGGAACGAGTCGAGAATGCCGGTCGAAGAGTAGAGAAGTTCGTGGCAAACATGCAAGGAGCCTGGCAGATGCAGAACGACTTTGAAAGGCGCATGCGCGAGCTGCTAGGTCAAATTGCCAAGCAGCAATCACAATGGGAGGAAGCCAAGTTCGATGGAACATACGCAGACGCAAGGGCCCAATCCACCGAGTTCACGGCATGGAAGCGCAAGAGCAAGCGGACATGGGTTGCCGAAAAGTCGGACCTTGTAGGCCTTTTGGGTAACATTCGGACAAAACTGGCCACGTACCGATTGCGACCATACGATCCTCCCGCCGAACTCAGCCTCGAAGCGCTAGACAATGCATGGACAGGCCTGATGAAGGCCGAACGACAGCGCTCCCAGGTCATCAACGAAACCATCCGAGACATCAAGAATGCCCTGCGAAAGTCTTTTGCAGACAAGGCAAACGATTTTGCTCTCGCCCTCAACACGCTATCTACGTCGATATCAGCGCTCGAAGGCGATGTTGATGACCAACTGGAGCACACAAAAGAAATCAGCAAGTCGCTTACACCGCTGGACGAATACTTGAATCTCATAGCGTCGATTGACGAGCAGTGTGCCGAGGCAAACATTGAAGAAAACGACTTTACGACCTACACGTACGACGAGTTGGAGTATGAGCTGGGTCTGGTTCGCAACTCAGTGTCCAAAAAACTCGCCTTCCTCGAAAACCAAATGGTTGCCCGAAACATGACCAACCTGACGCCAATACAATTAGAAGAGTTTGAATCCGTCTTCCGACACTTCGATCGCGACGTGTCCAACTCACTAGCAGAGCTGGAATTCTCGGCAGCATTGGCAAGTTTGGGACTAGTGTACGACGAGGAAGAAATGCATGAAAGATTCCGTGAGACGAGTGGCGGCAAGGATTTTGTCACGTTCGAGCAGTTCATTCGCTTTATGGTTGACGAGACTGAAGACCAAAATACGGCCGAGCAAGTCTTTGAGTCGTTCAGAGAGGTTGCCGACGGCAAGGTAAGCTATCCATTCAACCTGATGCACGCAAAACGTCAAATACTAACCTCTCTCGCAGCCGTACGTCACAGAGCTCGATCTCCGACATTCTCTTGTCCCTGACGAGGTCATTGACGACCTTCTTGCTACCATGCCCGAGCACAGAGGTCCAGACATGCAAGAAGACCGCGACATTCCTAAATTTGACTACATCACCTACATGCAGCGGTACATGGGCACTCCTCACACCAACGGAGGTGGTGCTGAGCAAGCCAATGGCGAGTAGCATTCGTCTTCTCTTGACAACAGGCACATACTCACTCCGGCTTTTATATAAACGTTTCACCTGGTGAGAAGGGAAAAAATTGAACAACCATGACAGCGGGGAATTCTGGAGGAGATAGAACATGACGCTGATATGGAGAGACAGAGTGGCTTTTTGCATAGTGGCCGTTCATGGCGTCACTTGTGTGTTTGTGTTTCCCGGTTGTGTACGTTTTTTTTTGGAATAATATGGCGGGAATGGATCAAGGTGGGCTTGGCGAGGGAGTCTGGCGTGCGTTTATGCATTAACGTCGGTTGGGTTGCTTGGCGAGCGAGGGAGGAGTATACCACGTAGATGGAAACTGACAGTATCACACAATCTTAATCATTCTGAAAATCTTCTTTTGGCCTGTCTTGTCCCCCCTTTTTTTTTGCTTTCTCTTATTACACGCGCAAGCTAATCGGCAATGGAGGGCTTATTTGTATTGTATAAATAGACACGATGAGATTAACGTTAGATAGCCGAAGTTGAAAAAGGGGATAGTGAGTAGATGCCAATCCCATAGATATGAACATTACACTTGAGTCATGTAAACAAAAAAAGGTAGCAGGGGTAGATATATATGTATGTACCCCGACTCGTTTTTCTTTTTTCTTGGCTCCGATGCCAAATTCCCACGGCTTGGGATGTTTGTTCAACATGGGGTATAACTATACAACCAATCAATGGTTTTAACCGTCATCAAAACAGGTGTCATTATCAAGCCAGTTTGGTGTGTTCTTTTGATCCAAAAATCTCTCTGTCCACTGAATGACCAACCAAACACACATACACACGCATATACGCACACGAATTAACAATGCTCAATTCACGCCCTTTAATTCCGGCAGCTCAATCAAATTCCCCTGCATGGCCTTGCACAGGTCCAGAAACTCCCTCTTCTCCATGTCGGTAGCAAACTCAATCTTGGCCCCGCTAATCACTCGATCGTCTTTATCTGCATTCTTCTTCTTACCACCACCAGCAGTACCGCCAGCGCCAGCGCCAGCGCCAGCAGCACCAGCAGTAGAACCGCCGCTACCGCTAACGCTACTACCAGCCGCCCCGTCAATCGGAACGCGCAAGCCCCTAATCTTGACCTGCCTAGTCCCATCGTCCTTGACGCTAATGGGGCAATTTGACGAGTTGAGATAGAAGGCGAGATAGCCGGCTCGAAAGTCAGCGGAGAAATGGATCAGGGCAATGACGGCGCCTGTGTCGTTGTCCTGCCAGACGCGCAGCGTCTCGAGGCCGCACATTTGCTCTGCGTAGGCAAACGAGCGCGAGAGGCCCGAGTGCGTGCGCAGTGTTTTCTCTGTGCGGAAGGTGGCGAGCAGGGTGCGGCCCATGAGTTCGTTTTGGAAGAGGGCCGAGGCTGTTGTGTGGTATTGGTTAGAAAAACTCTGCCTTTTTCTCTATTGTTCTTTCCATGCCTGTATATGTGTGTATGAAAAATACATAAATAAAATAAACGACTTACCCCTCGGTGTATCAAATACATAATTCACCCAGCTTGTTTGCGTAGTACTGGCAGGCCCCGCGCTATGAGATACATCATAGAATCGCAGCTCGCACGGCACCGTGATGGAGACTTTGGCAGGTGAAAAGTAGCTCGCGTACGGAATGTACATGTGCTCGTCTTGCATGCGCAGTTCCATGCGTACTTGGCTGTCATCGCTGAATACCCAGATGGACGTTACTACGCGTACAAATCTGGTTTCTGGATCGGTGATGCGTTTCCGTACCACGGCGATACGACATTCACCGCATACATGGACCATCTCCACATCCCGAGGATCATCGCGGTTGATCCTGTGCGAGTACTCGACGGCCTTACCGCGGCTGCATGGTTCTTGGTCAGCTGGGAGGCAAATCGTTTTCTTTTCTTTCTTCAAGTGCCCCTGAGGTGGAAAGGAATGTCATCAAAAAGTAAAGGGCTTACACGTCACAAAGTATGGCCGAGTTGCGGAAAGCTTCCTTCTCAAAGTTATTTCGCTGACTCGGGGTCGTTGAGCTTCGGTATAGAATCTCGATCTCGGCTTGCGACAGTGTTCTTCTTAGCTCATGCGAAGTGTCCAGTCCGATGGCTGGGGGTGGAAGGAGTGTTGAATGCCGACTATCAGGTCTTTGGTTCTGCTGGCGCATCTCTGGCGAAGTCGGTGTTACCTTGGTTGATGTCGACTGCCGCCGACTGAGGTGGGAGGGTTTCATGAGTGGCTGTGGACTTTGCCACCCAGCAGAACTCTTGCCAGCGTCCGAGGATGCGTAGCTGCTGTTCGAGTAGCGCACTGACGGGTCCCTCAGGCTTGACTCGGAGACGCTATCTCGAGTGCGCAAAGAAGTAGGGGGGCCGTTGTCCGAACTGGCGATGGAGTATTCAGGTGACTTTGCGTGGCGAGGCGTTGGAGGCAATGAGAATCTGAGGTTCTGACTCCGCGGCGAAGAGGCTGGCAAACTAGGAGAGTCGATACTTGCATCTTGCTGACTTGATTCTCCAATGCTTGGTAGTCTCGCGGGATGCTTTGGTGGGACGGGTGGTACATCAAAGTTTTGTGATGTCAAACCAAGATCCTGTACCATGCGATGAACCTCGTCCAGCTGCCGGTCGAGGCTGCTACCCGAGTTATACATGCTGTCGATGCGTTCAGCCATCGGTTTTACTACGCTGTCTAAGCGAGTCGAAGACTTGCTGCACAATGTTAGTCGTGAAAGGCTCCAAGACTGGCGTTACTAGCCTTTGTAATGCTTGCGTCAAAGCAGTTATTGAGTTTGTGTGCATCTGAAGCAGGTCTCTCAAATGGTTGAGATCCCCGCCATCTGTGGTCCAGAGGATTGTCTCGTGCTTGGCCAGAACCAGGTCGCTCCACGCTCGCTCAATGGCGAAACCACCTAGAGTCCTATGCTTTTTGATGACTTGGTATTGATCGACCAGAGAGTCGAGATCGTCGACTGCTCGCTGGCAGGATTTGATTATAGTAGCGATTCCGGTCCGAATGTCGTGGTCAGCACTCTGAAATAGGTCGCTTTCGGTCTCGGCATACAGCGTCTCTGCCAGCAGTGTGAGCGCTTTTGCCAAACCACCAATCTCGACCTCAATGTATCCGAGCTCGGATGGAGCTTGCTTCTGGCAAGCAGCAAAAGCCCGTCCAATCTTCCAGGCTTTCTGGGATAGCATCAAGATGTCCCCAATACTGGGGACAGTCATGGCGGAGAGCGGCACGGCTCATGCACTGAGCCACAGCAAACAGTCGGTCAAACGGCGAAGACAAAAACGACGATAATAATAGTAAGATGATCAGCACGTATATTGGGGGAGAAACAGGGTATTGGGACGAGCTTATACTGCGGACACAGCAAACGTGGGGGCTATGGGGTGACAAGTCGCGATCCAGTCAGAGCCGGCCCGCGGCCATGCACCCGGATACAGGGCTTCATGGCGAGAGGTGCTGCTCAGGCTGGCTGCCGAATATTGGAGTTCACAGAGGTTGGAAGCGGACGAGCCAGGGGCCTAACGCTCAAGCAGGCGAGCCGCAAAACCACGTGGGGCAAGTAACGTCCCGTCATTGGCGTTGGTCTACTGCCACCACGCGGCCGGTAATCAGCCCCGCACAGGTGCTCAATACATACCAAGTGCCGCTGGGCTCCATTGAGAAGGTTCCCGCTGTGCGCTTGGACACTAGCATTCCCAGCAGATATGGCACGCAACGATCAAGGCGCTTATGTTTGGTGCAAAACAGCGGCTTGCAGTCTAGACTCGACGTCTCCGCAGTGGGGGTCGTAGTGCAGGCTAACATTAATCTGCCTTGGATGCTCTGATATACACATGAACCCTGCGGAGCCATCCGCAAACTGCTGACCGATGTAGAAGAGTAGGAGAAGAGTAGGAGCCCACACGCATATACATATAATCCTGCCGGCCAAAGTAGCTGACGTCGTCATGCCCGAAATCCCATGTGCCTCAGAGCGTAGTATTGTACAAAAGTTTTGCAGACGGTTGTTGACATATCATCGTGGCGTGTTTATGCAAGCGGAGAGAAGAGGCTACAACAGTTAGCTAGTTGCTCACAAAGCACTGGATGCAGACAAATAAAAACCCCCAACCAAGAGTGCCCCTGTCCAAGAAACATGCACCGAGGACACAAGGCTCGAGGGTTGCAAAACATGTGAATGCGCACTCAATCCGGCAACAAAGTGGACTCGTTCGCTAATGAGGGCAGAGGAACAGTGACAGACTCACCGAATAAGGGACGGCCTGGGCTCGCTTCGCGAGTAACCGAGATACAGAATCAGAGGCAGGTAGCCGTAGTGAATGGCGACGCGGGAGACATCGATGATGCGTGCGATGCGCTCCTAGTAGACGGTCAATTCATGTTCCATGTGGCTGTCTTTGCGGGTTCTAGCCTACCTTGGACTCTTCTGATAATTGATACATTATGGCTGTGCAATCGACTGTCGGTTGGGGCGAGTCGGGTCGTGTGACGAGAATGGGTGACGGCGGGCGTGATGGGCGTGAGTGCGATGATGCATTCGCAAAGCTCAAAATCTTGGGGTCCATGCACGGGCCGGAGGTTTGGGCGAAAGTAACCACATACGGGCTAGCGCAAGTCTGGACTCTCGAGCTCCAAGATCTTTGAGACATGTTCACTACTCTTCCAACACCCCGCGACAACCGTTACGCCCCAGCCAACAGCGTTGGACACGCGCTTGACCTATTGCGACCTGGGATATCCGGATCTTAACGCTCATACCGCAAAGCTCCAGCCATGTCGGCTCCAAGCGCCCGCCACTGGTACGTTATTCTCGACATTGCCGACTGCAAGCACAAACTAATGGATGCGCAGGGAGCAGAACAAAGAAGCCACTGTGTACGTTGGAAATCTTCATGAGCGCGTTACACCTCGTATTCTCCACGAGCTGATGCTCAACACTGGCCGTGTACGGAACGTGAATATGCCAGTCGATCGCGTCAACGGACAGCACCAAAGTTTCGGCTTCGTTGAATTCCACACAGAGGCTGAAGCCGACTACGCTTCCAAAATCCTGAACAACGTTGCACTCTACGGAAGTCGGATACGCGTCAACAAGGCATCTGCCGATAAGCAAAAGAATGTTGAGATTGGCGCAGAGCTGTTTGTTGGCAATCTTGATCCGGGCGTGGACGAGAAGACTCTTTACGACACATTCAGCCGCTTTGGACCACTCGTGAATGCACCAAAAGTTGCGCGCGACGAAATTACGACCGCTTCCAAAGGATACGGTTTCATATCCTACGGCGATTTCGAGTCGTCGGATGCGGCTATCGCCAGTATGCACAACCAATACATCATGTCCAAACAAATCACAGTCCAGTACGCGTACAAGAAAGATGGAAAGGGCGAGCGACACGGAGACGAAGCCGAACGTATGCTCGCAAAACAAGCCAAGGCCCACGGAGTTGCGCCTGCCGTCCAGCCTCTGCCAGCACATCTCTTCCAGCTGCCCCCAGGCGCTGCTCCATCTGGTCCGTCTATTCCTGTAGACGGAAGAGGTGTACCTGGCGCACCAAGCGGACCGGGAGGGTATGGACCACCCGGTGGGCCTCCTGGCTTTGCGCCCAATGGACCAGGAGGCTATGGAAGACCACCCTCTGCCGCTCCTGTCGGCCACGCATCACTTCCGCCTCCTCCAACTGGCTTGCCCGCTCGTCCGCCGAGCGGGGCTCCGACAAATTTCTTCCCACCACCTCCAGGCTTCAACGCTCCGCCACCAGGTTTTGGCGGTCCACCCGGTTTCGGAGGCCCTCCAGGGTATGCACAAGCGCCCAGATAGACACGATAATGCTTGGGTGTAAGACAAGGCAGCAGCATATCTATTGCTGCATAGAACGGCGGTACGCGCTCGACGTGTTGATTAGAGGTGTTTGAGCATGCGCCTAGGGCTCAGTCAGCAAGCTTCAGCTGCGGCCACGCCATGAACACGTGATAGAGGTGATTCTTGTGTCATTCTTTGGACGCGTTTTCAACGCCAAAGACCAGGTCACAGGTGGAAGATAATGCATGCAGTAGGCTAGTTTTCGCACGGAGAAACAGCAAAATGTATTTGAAGAAAAGCTGCAAAAGTCAGTAGAAGAAGAGGAACAGAAGTTGGAAATCAAAGAAAGCATAGCCATCTGGCGCCCAACCCATGCGCGCAGGCCCATGCACGTCTGCTCATCCTAAACCAGATATAACCAGCCCACTTGAGGCAACAAATGAAAAGCAATAACTTATCCAACCCAAACTTATAACAAAGGAGATGCTGTACGAGATAGTCCTGTGATGAATCGCCTCATTCTACACCTTTCCCCACTACTACGAGAAGCTGACAAACTTTGGATCGCGGGGTATTCCGTCCGCTCCAATGTTGTTCCTCTTGAACCTATCCTGCATGTATATTCTGCGCGCTTCATCGAAGTCGACGCCTCTCCGCTTCATGATACGCATGACCTCCTTTTTGCCTGCGTCGTCCAGCCCTTGGCGCGAGTCGCCGGATTCTACATTGCCGCTGAGATCAAATGCCGACGACGATAACCCGGCCTCGATGTCATCGCGGAACGAGGTTGGCAGGCGCGAATAAATGGGCTCAGGGATGGGTAGGAGGTGGATCCAACGGTGTCGAGTGAAGTATGCGACTGTGGCGCGTTAGTAGTAAGCAGGGCATAGGGATGTAAGAAAAGTACCTGTCGCAAGGGCAAGGAGGAAGAAGCAGACGGAGTAGAACAGGTACAGATATTCCATAGTGGTGATGGTGCTTCGGGCTTGTTGATGGGGGGGCTATAGCGTATGCGACAGAGTAGACGCCTACGAGCGTGCTCTATCCACCTGCGAGGGATGCGACGTGAGTTTGACGATGGAGAACAAAGGAAACGTGTGTGTGATGGACTACGATGGTGATGTGTAGACGCGGGGGTCTTCACGCCCAAGGCATAGACATAGGTGCGGGTAGGCCGGACGATGTTGATGCGTCGCGGACTAGATGTCTCGGCTGTCACGGCCTGCGCCTCATGCTCATGCGTCGTCACTTCCGCTCCGCTCCTTGGCGTCAGGGTCGACGTCGGCGCCTTCGTTGATCCATCCCCGAAACACGCACTAAGCGCATGCGGTAATGCAGACGAGGGCTTGCCTTTCAATATTGGCGAACTTTCAACGATCTCGTCCGTATCCACATTCCATACAGACACAATGGCCACCACTATCTCGCACGACCTTGCCTGGGAGATTACCAGTGAGTGAACGATTCCGGCCACGAATGACGGAGGGATTGGCGTTGACAAGTGGCAGAGGGACGCAGCTCCACGCTCGTCAAGAGGGCAAATGGCGTCCAGTTCTCGCGCGACCCTCTTAACCTGAGGAACATCTACAGCCGCAAGGTATGCATGTAATTTTGAGTTTTGGAGGGCATCCGCTGACGCTGCGCAGAACGAGGGCTCGATCGCCAACAAGGTACGGCTACCACGATCTTCGGTTGCGCCAAGCGCGAACACGGGATGAAATAGAAGACGGTGTTGATAATGTGAACCAGGCCATCGGTGTCATTCCCGGCAAGGAGGGTGGTGTCACTCTTCTCATCAAGAAGGCCGACAAGCACCACCAGCCCGCGTCCGCCATCCAGACCACCACCTTCGGCTCCAGCAAGTCCACCCGCAAGTACGTCTCTCCGACCCACTGCCCTGGTAGCCCAGGACTTGTGTTGCCTTGAAGCACTGGAGAACTTCCGCTGATAGTCGTAGGACCTACTCCGCCATTGTCAACTCCACCACCAAGCGCAACTACCGCCCCGACCTCCGCAAGGACGCCGTCGCCAGGGCCTCCGCTATCCGCAAGAGCCAGAAGCCCGTCAAGGCTGACAAGCCATCAAAGCCCAGGGGTGTCAAGGCCAAGGCCGCTGCTGAGAAGGCATAGATTATGAGTGGCTGAAAAATGTGCTGCATGCGAATTGGTTCGGAGTTTACCTTCATTCGGTTCATCATCTTGTGTGGGATTCGGAGCTCATGATATGAAATGAACATGGGCTGCATGAACGAATAGAGCTAGGGTCTTCATAGCGAATTGACTCGGCGAGAAATGAATATGCTTCGAAAACCAAGATTGGACGTTGCGCAGTGGATTTGTATATGGTGCAGGCGTGTGGGTCGAGTTACCACGCAGATTTCATCCTGGATAAGTGAGGTTTTCCTTCCCTTTGGCACGGAATGTCTTTTGGTGATGGTTATCGCGTCTTACGCATTCCTTTGCGTACCGTAGGGACCCTGGTATCGACTAGTTTTGCCTCTATTGGTATGCCCGCTGCTTCCGCACCATGATTATCATCAACACAAATTCCATATGACTATACCACTGACAATAGCATGACGGATTTCTCACTTGCATGGCGTGCTTATACTTGGGTAAGCGGTTCCAAGAAGCGCAAAGTGAGGCTTGTCTTTTGTATTGGGACTTGGGACTTTATGCAACAGGATATACACCTCAATATGCGTGGTGTCTTCTGATGTTGGACTTGAGTAGTGGAAAGGCAATTTAAAGCAGTTAATGTTGGTAGGTGTACTTCAAGTGCAAACAAAACTACCTGGTTGAGTAAAAGGTGCGTAGTCAGTTGACTACAACACCTTTAACGCCATTATTGGTGTTTGAGAATATTGTGGAGAGAGGAAGCGAGTCGCAAGATGACCTGTAGAAGAGAGGTTTCACTTCTTCTGGGCTTCGGTGTTCTGTATCCTGACATGATAGGGTGTCGAGCAATAGGGCGTGCAAAGTGTTGACCTACGATCAGATAGGTGGACTATAAAAGAGGCTCGTCGGGAGTAATCGCTGAAGTAGAAATATGAAAAGAAGGTGTTTCTACCCCTGAAACGCCATGGGTTTGAATTTTCCCTGTGTGATTATGTGACGTCTTAACTGTACTAACTGTTCCATTAGCGGTAATCGGCCTGCTTTCCTCTTTCCTTCTTCTCTGTGCTTGAGCTGGGGCCTGGATGGCCTGATGCTCTACCAATGTGATTCGACAGAAATATCAAGGACCACTTTTCTCCACAGATGATTGCTGAATCAGCGTAAGTTCCGGCGCTGTGCGTGTAAAACGACTAGGCCTGAGATGCTGAGTCGCTTGCATCCAGGCGTTGAGCTTTGTTTATGCCGTCATTGTCGGCAATCCTTCCTTCAGTTCGTGTCTCTTCCTGGAAATAGGTCTCTTTTCCAGGTTATAACAAAAGAATTACCCGGTTTTCTGTAGACTATTCGTCAACCTGATGCAGTAGCATGTCCGCGATGGGAAACGCTCATCGCTCCCTGACTCTCGCTGCTCTTAGTGGGAGTGGGACAGCCCATATAGAGTGTAGTGTCGTACTGCTTTCTCATGAAATGGCGGACATGACTCTAGGGGGAACTCCTTGTTATCAAAGTGGTCAAGTAACGCGATTGGCTCTGCTGCATCGGTGCACGATTGCGGTCAACGGGCGCCAAGAATCCTACTGCCTCGTCACGGGGATTCTTTGTGGTAGAGTAGCCACAAACAGACAAGCCATCTTTGCTGTGGTTCGAGAACAGGGCCAAAGGACATGTTAGCTACGCAAAAAAGCATCAACTGGGTAAATGGAGTGTCAGCTGCAGAGCTGGACCGGGGTTTTACGTGTCCACACCAAGGTGGATGGCCGTTGCCACGTCATTGACAGTAGGCATTAGAAGGGATCTGAACGAAGCCTGATATGAAGCCTGCTGTACTTGCAACGTGCTTGATCGAGACAAGGAGAAAAGAAGAATGGAGCGAAAAATGGACAGCACAACGGTCATGAGGGGGCTAACCGCACCACCGGAACGGCTACGGGCCGCGGGGGCGTGGCCCCTTGTCAACGCCGCCCACCCACTAGGCCATCAGCTATCGTCCGTCTCATGTCACCAAAACATCGGGTATATCGTCGGCAACGCCATCGCCCGTGTCCTCCGTCTTGCTCCGCCTCCACCTCGTACCGCAGCTTCAGCTCTGCTTCTCGGCAATGGTCCGGCAAGGGTGCGGGCGGGAGTAAGCTAGGCACAATAAAAGCCCCAGCCTCACCATGTCATTACATATTAACCACGCCATTTGCCGAGTGGCATCGCCCAACGTCTCTGGTCGGTCAAACGCGGCGGCACTGTGGCAGATACGCTACCCATGGCATCACAGTTAGACGAGTTGGCGCTGCACATACCTTGTCCGCGGGCTGCATGACGCACTGCCATTGGCCATTCACGCGCCATCCAGAGGCTTGACTTTTGTTGATTAACGGTCTGGCACTCACCGGCAGCTAGTGTCTTACTGCATGTCTCTTGGGCATGCTGTTCGGCCCACCGCTATTCTTACTTGCGATCAGAGGAGGGCTGTTTGCTACTCTAAATCTGACATTGCTGCTACTGAGCTCAACCATCACACACACTAACAAGAGCAGCGGCATGACGTGGACTCTGGTCGACTTCAGCTGTGTCCGATACTCGCCAGTAGAGGGCACGCATTACTTTCACGACCCCGCATACCCGTCCTCGATACAATTCCTCCTGTCTGGCCGCTGGGAGCCCTGGGACGTTAGCTACGTCAAGTAGTACGTCGTGCCTCGCAACCATTGCCCTCGTGTGCCCCTGCTAACGTGGCCTAGCAAGGCTCAGGATCCAGACATTCGACGCGTTGCCGAAGAAGCTGAGACGCGACTCATCCGGGATCCCTACTCAAAATACTATCCGTGGCCGTCTCCACCGCCTTCGACAGGTCCGCCTCCACTAGCTCCGGTCTATACTCATCACCATCAACCTCAACCTCAACCAGCAGTAACACAGCAACCCGTGGCCGATTTCGTGACGCCCTCGCCATCGACTGCGGTTGAGCACACCGTTTCGGCGTCACCGCGCGATCTCAGCACGCCTTCATCGGCTACCACTGCCACTAATTATGCATCTCCCTATTCACATCTGCCTGTAGGACCCAATGCTATCACCCAGGCGCCCGCTGCATCTGCGAAATTCGCCCAGATCCCCCCAATAACCAATGCCCATGCAAACCACATCAATGGCCACCCATCATCTCCACAGCATACTGACGTTCCATGCGACCCCGCGCTTCAAGATCCGCCATCAAACCCAGTAGCGCCAGCTCAACCAATTCTTTCGCGCACTAGGGAAACCAAGATTCTGCTCTCAATCGATGGTGACGGTATCAGAGGACTGTCTGCCCTGCTTCTTGTCGAATCGCTCGTCAATGCAATCTGTGTTAAGGTCGGACAACGCTTAGACAGCCACCAGATCTTTGACTTGACTGGGGGATGCTCTCTAGGAGGCGTTATAGCCATCATGCTGTGTCGGCTTCGGATGCAAGCCCATCGAGCTAGAGAAGCCTACAAGCAGATTGCGAAGCAGGTGTTTGCAAACAAAAGAGACTATTTCAGGTATTTGGACCCTCATGCGCAAGTGCGAAGCGTCGATGATGGCGCGCTGGAAAATGCGACCAAGAGCGTCGTACAACAGGAGCTGGGTAACCCAGATGAAGTGCTGCTTGATGGACGACCAGACTCAGGTGATGTGTAAGTTACGACCCTGTCTGCTCATAGTAACATCTAACACTGTATGCAGTTTTGTTATCACAACACAAATGGATATTGGTACGTACTTTATCCTCACGCTTGCCTCTATGTGGCGGCCTTTCTAACAAAAAAAAAACAGGTACCAATAGAGCAGCACTAATACGGTCTTACCAAACACGGCGCATCACAGGCCCAGACTTGGAGCCGGATATGCCCATATGGCAAACGATGAAAGCGACTTCGGCAGCTCCGAGGTACGTACATTCGGAGAAAGCCGTTCCACAACGCTTTGTAATCGAAAAGGGCCTTGTGGACCACGGTACCACGAAAAACAACCCTGTGCGCGATATCCTGTATGAATGCCGAAAGCTGTTTCGGTATGCTAATGACATGATGATCATCGTGTCCGTCGGCACAGGTGCTGGGCTTGATCGAAGCCGCGAAATTCCCGAAATGGCAAACAGCGTTGAAGAACGCAAGGCCGAGGCAAGAGGGTGGGGAGAGAAATTTGAGGCTGACCATGCTGCGCTTATGGAGCGGAATTGGATGAAGTATTTCAGGTTCGACGTGACGGGCTTGGAGGATGTGCCTCTTGAAGAGTGGAGTCACGAGGAGCTAATCAAGGAGAAGACGTCAGCCTATCTGGCACAACCAGAGGTGGGCCAAAGATTCTATGCATGTGTAGACGCAATCGCAGCGTTGCTCCTAGGCTCACAGGGTCGATAGCACGATGCGGCGATGGCCACACGGGCAGACAAGGCGATCGTCGCGTCAGATCAGAGTTTATGTTCGGACTCGTAATGGTAGCCAAAAGCTCGAGTCAAGTCATGTAATCATCTTATCAAACTTGAATGTTAATGCTTATACATGGTAACACTGGTTCAATCGCCGGGCGTTGCTAAATCCTGCGCGGTTAGCCCAGGCGTCTGCGAACAAGCGCCAGTGAGCCGCGAGCCGCGAGCCGTTTTGCGGGGCCCCAGACACTGAACGGCGCACCAACTTTCTCCCCGCACTATGCTCACTCACGAGCCTCTCTATCGGATGACCTCACAGCACCTGGCATCCAGTGCTACGCAAGGCAAAATACGATGCTGAGTCCCACAGGAGAGATCCTATCCGTAGGTCGCTTACCGTGTTTCGTGTCTTGCAACAACACGAAGACAAAAACGCCAATGACGCCATGCTTCATCCTTCGTCTTGGCCCAACATGCGGATGCACCACACAAAAGAAGCACATTGTATGTCTCGTGCCTTGCCATCGGCCGATGGGCGCCTGCTTGTTTATGATCGTCCATGATAGTCTTGGCTGTGTATAGACACAAGCCCTTGGCTGAGGAGAACAAGCATCAGATTGGCGGGCGAAGCTTACCCCAGAGAAAGCCAGCCGCCTCTTGACATCAGAGGCAGAGCATCACAGGTAGCCTGGCATGTGTATAGAAGGGGGCACGAAGATGCGATAAGTGCGTTTGACTTGTAAGTCAAGTGAGTGGGATAAGTATATCCCCCATTTTGACCTTAACATTTTGCCTTGTCCTTTTTTTTCCCTACTTTGACTTAACCTTTTGTCTCTGTACACATTTGTTAAGCTACTTTTGTCCTCTCTCTCTACATGCGTACTTGAGCATGGCAACTGTAGAAACCGGAAAACCTACAGCTGTGCCCGACACAGCACGCGACCCAAACTATGGCCAGGGCGCAGAGCTGGACCAAGAGAAGACTGACCGAATCATCAAGGAAAACAAGATTGAGCTTCAAGATAGCGATGCCTGGGATAAGCTTGGGTATTCTTTCCCGACCTGGCGCAAATGGTGAGTCGAGCCTGTCATGCTTGTCTGATTAAATTATTGTTTTCTGTCGTGTCGTTCGAACGTTATGGTGTAGCACTTGAACGCCGTCCAACACGCACAATCCTAACAAACCAAAATGCAAATCCAGCCTTAAAGCAATTAATTTGTTGTAACTAACAGTAGGGATATGGCAGGCAAATCCTCATAGTAGTATTCTTCATCCAGATAACAATCAACACCAACGCATCCATGTACTCGCACGCCGTCAAAGCCGTAGCAAAGCAGCACAATGTCAGCGAGCAAGCCGCCCGCGTGCCACAAGCCTTATTTCTGATCGCTTATGGATTCGGCTGCGAGCTCTGGGCCCCGTGGTCTGAAGAGTATGGACGCTGGCCTATTCAGCAGCTGAGTTTGTTCCTCGTCAACCTCTGGCAGATCCCGTGCGCCCTGTCGAAGAACTACGCTACATATGTTGTGTTTCGCACGCTCGGGGGCCTGTCGACAGCCGGGGGATCGGTCACGCTGGGTGTGTTGGCTGATATGTGGGAGCCAGACGAGCAAGAGTTTGCCGTTGCGTTTTTGGTCCTGTCGTCAGTCGGAGGCTCCGTGGTGGGCGCCATCATCGGCGCATTCGTCGAGCGCTACAAGACGGTCGAGTGGATTTTCTGGGTGCAGCTGATTATCGGTGGGTTCGTGCAGTTAGTCCATCTCGTTTGTAACCCGGAGACCCGAGCGACTATACTGCTCGACCGCGAGGCGAAGAGGCGGCGTAAGTCAGGCGAGGACCCGAATGTTTATGGCCCGAATGAGATTCGTGGAGGTCATAGAGTTTCGCTCAAGGAAGTCGGTACCATCTTCTGGAGGTATGTTGTGACATGGAAGACGTAGTATCTTAACACTGACACTACCACCACCACCATAGACCCTTTTACATGTTCTTCACCGAGCCAATCGTCCTCTGGCTATCTCTCCTGAGCGGCTTCAGCGACGCCTTGATATTCACCTTTCTCGAATCTTTCGGGCCCGTATACAAACAATGGGGCTTCGGCACCATTGGAGCGGGCCTCGCTTTCATACCCATCCTGCTAAGCTACTTCCTCGCCTACGCCTCGTACATACCCTCGATCCTCAAATTCCGCAAGCAAAGACGCCAAAACCCCGGTTCCGTCTCCCCCGAAGCCCGGCTCTGGTGGCTGCTCTTCCTCGCGCCCCTCGAAACAATCGGACTATTCGGCTTCGCGTGGACGTCTCTCGGACCAGACTACGGCATTCCCTGGATCGCACCCATGATCTTTTCAGCACTCGTGGGAATCGCAAATGTACGTAATATGCATGCGATGCCCCCCCTCCCGCATTCCTTTTTCTTTTTCATCTTTGTCTGTCACACTGCTAACAAAACCGCCCCCGTTTTTTCGCTCCTCACAGTACGCAATCTACCAATCCTCAATCGACTACCAAACCGCCGCCTACGGGCCCTACGCCTCGTCGGCCACGGGCGGCAACGACCTCGCTCGTGACGTGCTCGCGGGAGTCGCCTCGCTGTACTCGACGCCGCTGTACAAGAACATTCCCGGAAGACCGCTGCAGTACGCGTCGACGATACTCGCGTGCTTGGCCTTTGTCGTCACCATCCCCATATACATTGTGTACTGGAAGGGGCCGCAGATCAGGGCTAAGTCTCGCTTCGCGCAGAGCTTGCATCAGAGTCGGTGGCAGAGAGAGGAGAAGAGGCGGAAGAGCAGTCTTGTGGTTGCTACGGGAGATGGGGGAGACAAGGACATGGATGAGTGTGTGCATAGGGAGAATGTGTAGGGCTGGCATGGAGGGATGTGGTGATGCATGGGGCTCGGTGTGTATAGTGTGATATTTAATGAATCATCTTTTCTGCTAGCAAGAGACTATCGACACTGCGATTTTTGTTTCTCTAGAAGACCAGTGTGCATTAATGTAGGCGGCACACGAAGGGTCAGATGGGGATACATGCCGGTAGTTCTGCATGTATACGTTGTAGTTCAGGGACCCTGTATGCACCAATAACTGTATTAATAAGACCACCGTATTTCCATGACTAGCTATTTCCATCACCATCTGACATGTCTGCGTAGTTCTGCTAAACATAACCCAGCTTCATATCCGAGTAATAAATAGGAAGGGTATCTATGACTACTAAACAACAACAACGAAAGAAACTCCAAACCAATAGTCTTTCCAATCAAGGCAGACACGTATTTCTTATTCGTTCAGGCACGTTCAAAATCCCCACTACTTCTCATTCTAAACCCAGTGCTAATACGCTCAATGGGGGTCTGTCTCTCCGCCCTATCCACGCTCAACCTATTATCTATGCCAGTCGTCCCGTTCAAGCCAGTCGTGACATTGAGACCGCCTTTTTCCCTGCTCCTTGCCGCAGTGCTGCGACTAGCGACAGGAAGCAATGAGCCACCGTCATTCCATCTGTTTGCACGAGCACTGCTAAGATAGCTTTCTATGCTGCGCCTTCCGTCTGGGTGGTAGACCACACTACGCCCGCGGCTGAGGGCTTCTTCAATGGTGCGGGTATCGATTGCGTCTCCGTAGTCGAGCCTCTCTACGCCGGTGTAAGGGTCGGTGAGATTGTCGTTGTGATCCATGCGGGCTTTCTGAGAGCGAGTCTTGCGGTCGTGGATTCTGCGCTTGACTTCACGGAAGAAATCGCCAATGGCGTCAAATGAGAGGGCGATGGCGATGAAGGGTATGGAGATAGCGAAGCCGATTCCAAACATGTATTTGCCTACAAATGACAGTGGAAGCGAAGGTTCGCCGCCACCAGGTTGATGTGGGAATTCTTGAATGTTGATGGTGAACATGGCTGCGATGAAGGAGAGAGGAAGAAAGATGATCGTAACAATGGTGAACACCATAATCGTCTGGCTTTGGCGCGCAGTGCCTGCAGCTTGATCGCGAGCGAAACGAGCTTCAAAAGCGTTGGCATGCTTCTGTTTAAGATCGAGCAGGTCGGTAATAGAATCGTAGATACGCTTGGCTTGCTTGTCCATACGCTCGAGATCCTTGATGTGGGTGTCAATTGTTTTGAGCATATCTCTAAACCGCCGTTTGAGATCCTGCTGATTCCTGTGCTCCTCCCGATATATGTCTGTGATACTGGCTTCCATGTCTGGAAGTACGCTGCGCTGATCCTCGAGTACTTTAGCAATCATATTCAATTCATCGCGAATATCCTTGATCTCGGCCAAAAGGTCTGTTTCGGCGCCAATGTCTAGCAGCTTGTCGACAAACAGGGGAGCGTGAGCAGCTGTTCGGTCACTATTGTCATAGTCAAACTCTTCCTCGCGGATCGGCGGGTTGGCCAAAGCGTGTGCATGTGAATGATGTGGCGTATGTCGTCGATGGAGGTGCTCTCTTTGCCTTCCCTCCGCCTCAAGATGACGTGAGAAGCGGTTGGGCCGACGATGATGTTGCAGCCATGCTGATGCTTGCGCAGAAGCTGTATTGAATTCCTTGAACAATATCGTCTCCATCTCCGTAGCATCGCCTATGCTTGACTCGAACATATCAAGGAACTGGTAGTCTTCGTCGCCAGTACGGTGACGGTCGAAAACGCCACTGCACCTTCCAGCGATGATCATGGCCACGTCGTACACGTTGCGTACTGGATCTCTGGCCTTGCTGTTAATCTCTTCGATGATACCATCGAGAACGTTGAGCGGGTCGTTTCGAGGCTGCTGCCATCGCTGAGGAAAAGCTGTAACGATCAAGTCCTTGCCCAACGTCCACATCCACAACTGGTCAACCATGAAGATCTTCGGATCCATGTAAGGATCACTTGACTTGCACTGATACCTGTAAACGACTTGGTCACGATCGCGAGATTGCGTGTCGATATTGTGGTAGAAGAACTGATCCAGTGTACGTCGTATGTGCAATGAAATTTGCGACGAGGTCAAATGAGCACGTAGCAGCATCTCATCATACGTTTTTGCACGTGGAGGGGCTGGCCTATCGGCGCGTGTGTCGTTCTTTTCGTAGCCTTTTATCAACTGTGTTTTTTTGATCGCAGCTTGCATCTCCTGTCGCCGACGGTCAGATTCAAAGTGAAGATAGGGCATAAAGGCAAATATGTTGCCTTTGGCGACGGCCGCCGAATCTTTCTTTCCTGGGCTACCAGGCGACTTCAGGTGGCCACTGAGGGTGAGAGAAGAGCTTGTGTGTGTTCGTTTCGCGTGGTGCTCTGGCCCTCTGGTAGGTGTTTCGGTGCCGCCAGGTCGCTTGCCTGCGGGCTTTGAACCACCCCATTTAGGCGTCTTCTTAGTTTTCTCCTTCGTTTTGGGTTTTCCTTCTTTGCCGGTCGCATGGACTGATCCTGTTCCGCCGGTCCAGTCAGTCTGTTCTGTGCTGGCTGTACCTGTACGCGCGGGTGTTCTAGGAAAGTGCGACGATGCCGAATCTTGTGTGCCGATTACGGGGTCGATGCCTAGGCCGAGAGCGTTATTCACAGTGATCTGTGGAAGTCCTTGGTCACCACCGTCGGAAAGATCTGAATCATCGTGATGCTTCGGCGCACGTGGTGTGCTCTGACACAATGGTCGCATGAAATGTGAGTGTATTTGCTGTCCACGGTGCTGGTGGTTAAAAGACCGTTCCAACGCCTTGAACTCCTCTACGTCAGTAGCTCCCTCCTCGATGAATGCTTTTGTCAGTAGTGCCTCCACCCAAGCCATGTTGTTTGCAGGAAGATGTATCCATCTGAAACTGGTCGCCTTGGATTCTTTGGGTAGAATATTGACTGCTGGCTTTCTTGGGTTGATTGGATCACGACTGTACAACAGCTCAAAGACGGTCCTTCGTGTTACCTTGTTCTCGTTATGAAAATTGCCAAAATCCACAATGGTGGCGTGGAAGCCATTTGTGGCACCCAGTGCATCTTCGCTGAGTGCCTCGATCTGATTGTGCGGTGCCAGCCTGTTGATAATGTCTTTGCGTGCAGACTTCTTGCTCTGTGCGGCCCGCAAGAAGGGCGTGATACCGAATGCATCCTTGGCAGCTCTTTTTATATCGTTTCGCTCCAAAAGACAGTTGACTACGTCCAGGTGTCCAGCTTGGGCTGCTACGTGTAAGGGCGTCATACCATTATTTAAGAGTTTTGCATTGATTTCCGCTCCAGCAGCCAACAGTAATCTCACCACCTTAACGCTTCCTTGCTCACAAGCGTTGTGCAGGGGAGTCCAAGACCCGTCACTTTTCGCCATGATGTCCGCGCCATATTTGATCAATAGTTCGATGATGTCGTCTCTCCCATGTGTGACTGCAAGATGAAGTGCGGTCTTCTGTCTGACCTCTACTGCGTTCACATTGGCTCTAGGAAGCCGCGGTCTCCTGAGCAGCATTTCACACAGCTCTTTTTTGCCGGTACTCGCAGCCCAATGCAGCGGAGTGCGCTTCTGATCATCCTGGCCGTCTGGCCCATCAATAGCGATGTTTTGTTTGAGAAGCTCAGCTATGACATCGCGGCCCCAATTGCAATGCTTATCCGCTGCCAAATTGTGCAAGACATTGCGCCCAGTGTTGTCCTTCTTGTTAACATCTGCGCCGCACCTTAACAGTTCGTGCATAATGTGAAAGCGATTCTTCCAAGCCGCCGTCATGAGCACCGTTCGCCCTTGCTTGTCTTGTGCGTCGACATTTCCCCCGAACTTCAGCAGCAGTTGCATTATTCCAACATGGTTCTTCTCAATTGCCTTGAACAAGGGCGACACTCTGCCTCCCGGCGCCCCATCGGGTTTTGCGCCACTTTTCAGCAGATACTCGGTAATGTATATGTTTCCACGCTCTGCTGCGCGCATCAAGGCTATGCGCAAGAGGTGATCGACGGGTTGTGCGTTCGCTTTCGCATGCTCGATGATGGCGATGGCATCGTCGTGCTTTTGGTCCTCGACTGCTTTGAGAAGACGTGGTTCAACGCGGGCGTGCTGTGCAGCGTCGCCGCCGTCGCTGGATCGGGATGGTGAGCGCCCCATACTGGCTACATGCTCTTTGCTTTTGCCTGCGCTGCTTCGTTTAGGCGGTGAAGACGTCGTGGTATGCTGAAGGAAGAGGTTTGCGAGGGTCGAGTTGGGACGAAAGGCGCGTCAAGGCCGATAAACAAGATGGCATAAGTCGTCAAAGGCCATTCTCAGTTCAAAGGCTTTTTCCCTGTTCGTGTTGTATCTTGGTTGCGTTTATGAACGTGAGTGGCTGTCTTCAGCGGTAGGCCTTAACGGCCAGGCCAAGGAGACACCCCGGCTGTGTCGTGCAGCCGCACACGTGATGATCAGCGGCTGACCCATTGTAGTGAGTATCCATCGGGAATCCTGATCATTGGGCGAGGTGCGGCTGGCTTAAGAGATAGGGAACTGCTGTGCCTGGCTAGGTAGGATCGAGTTTCGGGTGTTGCGGGGAAAGTCCGCCGTCACGATGGGGCACTACCGCGGTGCTTACTTGTTTACGTGATTTGCATCCAAGTCGCATTATCAATACCTCGGGAACGACTCAGGCGCGAGGCTTACCCTATTCGTTTGGCGTCTGCCAGCAGATGATGCAGCTCCTCTGCGTGCCTAGAAACAGCCATGAAGACCGCGGACTATATAACACGGCCGGCACCGGCACTGCCGTCGACACCCACGCCTTCAACACATACACCTAGGAGACTAAAGAGTTCAACACTCTTTTGGCGCGTCGCTTTCCTCGCTGCCAGTCTTGTTCTCTTTGCTATGTACAATAACGACAGCATAATGCACCTTGCGGATATCCATTTATCATCTGATTACCGTTCGATTTTCATTCCCTTTATCAACGAGTTCAACTCCAAACATGTTCCACAGGTCCTGTGTACCGTGGAGGGTGTTGATATCCACATGCCGGTGGATACTGGCTCCACTGGGACCTTGATAGGAGCTCCAATACTACCGAATATACCACCCACGGCGGGCACGCCGGCACACCACTTCTTCACAAGTAGCAAGATCCTCTATGTAGGTCGACTTGTGGAGCTTGCAATGAACTTTACTGGTCAAGGCGGCTCATACGCCACTGTCACGGTCCCAGTGCTCATTGTTGACAAGAGTTGGAGATGCCCTTGGTATGATCCTCTCGTAGACCGGTTCGAGTGTCCAACAGGTCCGCATGGTGAGCAGGCCGTAGAACGAGACACGTCGCAAATAACCTACATGGGCATTGGTTTCGGGAGAAACGCCCTAAAGGACGGCATGCCCTTTGCAACACCAAGCGCCAATCCGCTGTTGAACGTCCACGCTATCGACGGAGAGCCTCTTTCACGCGGATCGATGCACGCAGGATACATTGTATCGCGCGAAGGTGTTCAAGTAGGGCTGACGTCAACAAGCACTCGAGGGTTTGCCTTCACCCGCTTGGAACCTGGTTTGACCTATGCGGAGGATAGAAGGGACTGGAAGATGGCAAAGATGTGCTTCAGCATCAATGGCGAGGGAAGAAATTGTGGGCATGTGCTTGTCGACACTGGCATAACGCAGATGTACATCAGGACGGAGAAAGGCGTTTCGATGCCAACCGTCGTCATTCCCAACCCCAATCCAAATGGCCATGCAAAAATGGTGAAGCGTGTGAAGCCAGGCACCGAGATCACTATCGGTTTTCCATCCCTTGACCGACCAGCCATGTCTTACTCATTCGCTGTTGGCGAAAGATCGGCTGTGGAGCCTAGCCATGTTATCCCTCAGATACCCAAGTATTTGCCATATGTCAACACCGGGAGGAACTTGCTATACCGTTACTCGATAGCTTTCGATGCGGAGCAAGGGCGGTTCGGGTTTCGGTCGGTCGGCGGCTCTGCCACGGCTTCTGTATTATAGCCTGCGAATGCGGATCAAGTAACAAGACAAGCCTAAGCCTGTATGTTTACCCTTTCCTCCCTCTGCTCTCTCTGAGCCTTTTGTCGGATCCAAAGTGAATACCCAGACCTTCACCCTTGCCCAAGTCATCTAGTCATTTGGCTGTCGTGGTCCGCATGGGACTTCGAAAGCCATCCCTTAGTTCCTTGTACTCTTCTACTGCCTTGACAACAATGCTATGCGCATATACGCTATCGATGTCTGCGCCTGCAACCGCAATAGCGCCCACAACGCCCTCGACTCCCTTGACAAAGACAGGATAGCCGCCCCCTTCAATGGTGTATTTGGACCACTCTTCGCCGCTCATAGCATGATGCTCAGCAAACTTTTTGTAGTCGCCTTCGAACTGGCAGCTCATGTACCATGTCGAGTGGCCCCACCGTAGCACTGTGTTGCGTTTTTTCTCCACCCATTTTTCGTGGTCGGGCATTACGCCCGGCAGGCTCGGTGAGTGGAAAAGAGTTTGGGTCGGGAGGGCGATGTGTATGAGGGCAGGGCATTCGGCGGTCCGAAGAGCGTTGCGGAGAATATTTCCAATGACCCAGGCATGTTCACACGTGAAGTGGTTGAAGGTGAAGCCCTTTTCTTCTTTTGCAAGCTCACTAAGGTCGCGGGTGGGCATGGGCAGTGCGCTGAGCATCTTGGCCGATGATTGGACGGATAGCTGGGAAGGGACGGATGTTTTGCAGGAGGGCTATAGGTAGGGAATGTCGACATATGATTGAAATGACTAGAATTTGCAGATTATGTACAAATCGAGACAAAGATATAGGGGACGGAGCGTGAAACATACGAGTCAAGCAGGCAACGGGCAGTTGGGCGTATAAAGTAAGTTCGCCGGCGGTCGGGTCGTGCCGTTATTTCAGCCCCAAGCCCCACCCCGACACGCGCCTGGCGTGAGAAACGCTGGTCGGCTTATCTGCCACCGATCTTTATTCGCATTCTGATATCTTACACTGGGGTGGTACAGTGTGTAGTCGCAATCCGCTCACGGTATGTCCGTCGCGAAAGGTCTACAGTTTTGTTTTTTCTTTGACGGACTTCTAACTAGCAGCCATGAAGCAACGAGGCTGTATATTCATCAGATTGAACATTGATTCGCTTCCAACTATCTGTGGACGCCTGTTAGTTATACACTGCCGAAGTCGCCTATGGGCATGCTAGATGATTTGCAGGGAGTCTCATTGTCTTTCAGTAGATGCAAGTGTTTGTTGCAACCGGGGTGTCTGGTGTGACCTCTAACGCACAAAGAGGCAAAGGCAGACGCTAAGCTATGTGACGCCAAGACGTTAATGACCTAGTCGGCAGGAGGTGTGAACAGGCGCGTTAGTTAAGGTTGGGGTGACCGAGATCTGAAGCCAGGTCATGCAGGGCCAGAGGCGAGACATAACTACAGTATGTACCATGCCAAAGAGTTCTCATATCATCTGGGACAACTAGTGGTACGATGTATCGTAAGGACAGTACTGCTAACACAGGCGGCTTAGCGTGAAGTTTCCGGCACTCTGCATAGCCAACCACGGCACGACACATAACGAAAGGGGCTTTTTTCCTTCTTTCTAACTCGTATTTCTCAGATACTCTGGCCGCGCTAGCTGGACAGAAGATGAGATGGTGCCTGGTGCCTGTAGCGTGCTGGGTGAAGTACCGAATGACGTTGACATCCTGGACAGATGGACGGATAAGGGCGAATCTAGCATGGCGGAACCCCGCTACCAAGAACAGAAACGGCAGTATGCACGATGACGTGCGGCCGAATCGGCGATCACTTCCAATCCACCACTCGATCCATGTCGTGCCAGCGTCGGTAGCGCGTGGAAAAGATGGAACAGGGCGAGCGATCTGCTGGCCTAGACCGCGCAGACTCTTGCAACGCAGGCGCCCTGTTGCTCGGCACTCACTTCCGCGACTCAACTTGCCATTGTATCTTGCTCGTCGTTTTGCCAGACATGCGTTCGTGGAGTCGTGTTGGTTGCATCGCCCTGATATGACGTCACGCGCAGCTTCCCTTTCTGAAGACCCTTCTCTGCACCAGTCCCCTCCGCCCCAGCACATACCGAGCGCATCGCCCGTGGAGGCGCCATGGAGAACCTTGACAAGCTATCTGCGACTGGGCTGCCCATCTTTGACCTGAACGAGGAGAACCTGTCCCGCAAAGACTGGTGAGGCCCCATCTGCTCCTCCACTGCGCGCCATGGCTAACACCCACCAGGTCTGTCTCTTCAATAGGTCCGCGCGAGTCGTGGCCAGCTTCACTCAAATGTCTTGTAAACACCTGCGTGCTGCCCATGCCCCATTGTTCGGCTATTTTTTGGGGCAAGGACCTGACAGTCATACACAACCTTGCTTGGGAGACGGCGCGGGGCGGTCTCGACGGCCAGGCGACCAATGCGCACCAAAGCTATAAACATGAGGCGCTGGCAACGCTGAAAACGGTACTTAGAGGGCGAACGGTCAAGGTGGGTAAGCATCGCACCACATCCATGCTACCGTCACTCTCACACTGACACTTACCCCTCCTCCAGCGGCCAGATATTTTCTGGGGTCCGTGGCCAAAGATTCGGACCAGCAACTCGTGCTTAGCACCTTACTTGACGAGAATGGCACTCGCCAAGGCGTCTTAGCCCAACTACTCGAGAACCAAAGGACCGGCCGTTACATGCCCATCGAAGGCTTGGATGAGCTCGCGCGGCACAATCCGGCGCACAAGGTGAAAGACAAAGAGAGCCAACAAAAGGGCAAGCACTCGAGTAGCAAGCAAGCCGATTCAGCGCAGACGAACATGTTTCACCGATTTGCAGAACTGCTGCCAAATGGCCTGGCCATCTTGGATAAGGATGCTGAAGCCATATTCGTTAATGACGGCTTCTTCAGACTAACCACAAACAAAGGAAGTAACGAGTTCCGCTCTTGGCCAGATAGTATACATCCAGACGATTATGAGGACGTCATGACCGCCTATCGCAATGCATTTGAAGAACGGACAGAGCTGCAGATAGAGTTTAGGTGCGACGTGGCCGAGCCCGCCGAAATGGAGGGCGAGCAATGGAGATTGTTCCTGCTAAAGCCCTTGAGCGAAGATACCGATGCCGGTTACATCAGCGCTGTCATTGACATCACCGATATCAAGCAGGCACAGCTGACCCAAGAGAGAGCCGCCAACGAGGCAAAGGAGCGCAAGGAACAACAAGAAAGGTTTATAGACATGGTTTCGCACGAGATACGTAATCCACTCTCGGCCGTTCTCCACCTAGCCGAAGAGGTCAAGGAGATTACCAAAGAAATTGGCGCTGGCCGTGATGACATCCACGGCCAAGTAGACGATATCCTAGATGCTGCCGACACTATCCTTCTTTGCGTCTCGCACCAGAATACCTTGGTAGACGACATCCTATCATTCTCCAAGCTAGACTCTATGATGCTATCTTTGGTTCCTCGCGGTGAGTTCCTAACAGAGTCATCTTGTGTCATTCGCTGAACCATTCAAGAAACAAGACCAAAATGGGAATTCTCTCAAGCGCTTCGAGTCTTCCACTCGGAGTTTAAAGCCAAGAATATCGATTTCCATTACGCTATGGATGTTTCGTATGAGGACCAGCAAGTAGACACTGTTGTTGCTGACCTCAACCGCATGAAGCAGGGTACAGCACCTTTCATAAGACTGAGACTCGCGCTAACACGCCCTAGTCCTGGTCAATCTGATAACCAATGCCATCAAGTTCACCTCGAGGAAAAAGGGCAAAAGGAACATAACCGTGTCTGTAGGCGCATCAGTAGAGCGACCCACGTCATATCCTCCTAACGTCGTTTACTTCAGCGAGCAAAAGGAATCATTCCATCTCGATTCGACTATGACATCTGAATGGGGCCCTGGTGACTCCATGTACTTGATGGTTGCCGTCAAAGATACTGGCATCGGCATTAGCAAAGAAGGCCAAGCCAAGTTGTTTGAGCGCTTCAGGTATAAGTCTTTCCTTTCGGTCGCACTACGTATCGCTGGACTAACCATCCATCAGGCAAGCAACACCTAAAACGCAAGAAAACTACGGAGGCTCAGGTCTAGGCTTGTTCATATCACGCAAGTGTAGGTGGACCACCTTGCACGTTCATCTATGCACATACTAATGACTGTCAGTATGTACTCTACATGGCGGTGATATAGGCGTAAGCTCAAAAGAAGGCGAAGGATCAACATTTGGATTCTTTTTCAAAGTGCGTCGTGCAATCGGAGGAAGCGATCAGGGGCGACCGTCTATCCAATCTCGAAGCAATTCGGAGAGGTCGGATTCTGGGTCAAAGCCGTTACGCCCCAGCTATAGTCGAAGTAATTCTAATCTCCAGAGCATCAAGGAGCAGACAAATCAGCGTCCAGAGGCGAAGACATTAACTAGCCATTCCGGAGTGGACACAGAGGACGTGGAACCCTCGCTCAAGGACCCACCTGTAGAAGAGCGATCAGAAGCACATCCACAATCGAGCGCGGATCGACGTTACGAGGAGACTGCAGAAGCTGTCAAGGAGATTCCTACACAAAAACCGCATATGGAGAGAAAATTGCCGGACCTCCGCAGGGGAGAGACATCAAGACAAGAAGAGGGCGCACGAGAGATATCACGGTCACAAAGCGATCCACGTACTGAGGAGAACCATACGCTTCTCCTTGTCGAGGACAATCTGATCAACCAGAAAGTTCTTCGTCGCCAACTCCAGTCCCGTGGTTTCCAAGTCTTCACAGCAAATAACGGACAAGAAGCTATTGATGCCGTTGCCGAGCGCGGTCAACAGGCAAATAACGGTCCGGATGATCGGAACTACTTCGACGTCATTCTCATGGATCAAGAGATGCCAATAAAAGATGGTAACGCTGCGACTCAGGAGATTAGGCAGTTACAAGAGGAAGGCAAGGCTGGATACAGTCATATTCTAGGTGTTTCGGCCAACGTGAGAGAGGCACAGACGAAGAGTATGCGTGACGCTGGCATGGATGATGTCATTTCTAAGCCTTTCAAAGTCGAAGATTTGGTACGCAAGGTGCGATCTCTTATACTGGATGGCGGGGGTAGTAAAAAGCATGACAACAGACCAAATGGCGAGTCAAATACGCAAAAGGAAAGTAACGACAAGAAAGAGGAGGAGGTGAAAGATCTTCTTAGCCCTCATGATGCAGAGAGACGGGATCGCAATTCAGATGCTGAGTGTGAGCGTGACAATACGAGTCGTGGAGGTTCAAGGACGCGATCGCGAGCCGAAATCAAGAAGAAGGGACAATTAGAAGATCGAGATCCTTGAGCACTACAAATTCTACGACTAAAGCGACATCTACTGTTTTCAGTCTATGTGATTGTTGTCGTTGCACTTGACAAAGTCCTTGCCTTTATGGCTACATCCCGTGGTGTTCCGGGCGGGCGATACATTGACGAGAAGATTGTACGAAGATGTGGCCTTGTGAAATCAAAACTGAGCATTGCGTATCATATGTAGCATGCTAGTATGGAGTTTCGGACACTCATCTACATCCAGTGTAAACCTACCCAGCGACGTGTTGAGATAAGTAGCCTATTCAAAGCATGCAGATCATGTCCCACTTCACCCCCACCTTCCCCCCAAGTCAACATCGTCAGGGCAGCATCACCATGTATCGCACGCCTTTAGACATGTGCAACAGCGACAACGATCCTACCTGCATTCTGATCAACCTTTAGACAGTCTGAACGGATCTCTCTCCATCACCATGACGAAAGAATTCGAAGGCAAAATTGTCCTCATTACAGGAGCTGGTAGCGGCATTGGGTACGCTTCTCTCCCTGCTTCTAGCCCTCCCACATCCACTTCGATAAGAGCTTCATGCTAAAAACACACCAGTCGCGCAACGGCTTTGAGATTATCCTCCCTCGGCGCCTCAGTCTCCCTTTGCGACATCCACCAATCGAACCTTGAAGCCGTCGCTTCAGAGAGCAGCACACCGTGCTACATACAGAGAGTCGATGTCGGTAAGAAAGAGGAAGTGGAAAGCTTTGTAAACAACACAGTCAAGCAGCTAGGCGGTCTGAACTACGTATTCAACTGCGCAGGCGTAAATCCAACAAGCATGAAACTAGAAGACACGAGTGAAGAATACTGGGATAAGTTGGTCAACACCAATCTCAAGGGTGTCTTTCTCGTCACACAAGCATGTCTACCTCACCTTCAGCGCGGTTCTGCAATCGTCAACGTCTCCAGTATTAGCGGAATCCGCGGCTCAGCTCTGCAGTCTGTGTACTGCACTACCAAGTTTGGCCTCATCGGCATGTCCAAGTCACATGCGCTTGAGTTTGGACCTAGAGGCATCAGGGTCAATTGCGTGGCGCCGGGATACATTGATACGCCCTCGAATGCAGGCATTGTCAAGGGTGGCGAGGCAGTGGAGAGAATGCGAAATGGCAATGCTTTGGAGAGGTTAGGAACGCCGGAGGAGGTGGCGGATGTCGTGGCGTTTTTGTTTGGAGATGGAGCGCGATACGTGAATGGGGCTGTGGTGGAGATTGATGGAGCGGTGAGGATGAGTACTACTATTAGTAGATGAGCATGGCGGTAACAGAGAGTTGGGGTGAGTAATTGTTAGAGAAAGATGCAATAACAAACCCCCAGTAAGAACTGGTACTTTCGGGACAAGGTTGATGCTCATGATTGTCCAATGGGAAAGCGGGACGGTGAAGCTGCGTTATCACGTGCGCGTCGATCGGCGTACTAGCGCCTCATCCCATCGAAAGTTCCGTCACGACATCGTTCTACTCGCGACAACTTCAATATTGCCACAACTATGACAGAAACACAACCCGCACAAGCGTCGCTCGCGACTGACACCTCTCACGAGCCTGCCTCGTCGACCGAACTCGTCCCCACCACCGAGCAAACCATCATCACAACAAATGCAGAGGGCAAGAAAGTTAAGAAGATCATCCGGCGCAAACGGCGACCCGCACGCCCTCAGGTCGACCCAGCGACTATAAAGCCCCAGGAAACTCCGCAAACTGGCACGATTTACAACGTCTGGTACAACAAATGGTCGGGCGGTGACCGCGAAGACAAATACCTCTCGAAAACCGCGGCGCAAGGCCGCTGCAATGTGGCCAGAGACAGCGGATACACAAAAGCCGACAAGACGCCCGGCGCGTACTTTTGTCTCTTCTTCGCGCGCGGCATCTGCCCGAAAGGCGTAGACTGCGAATACCTGCACCGCCTGCCTACCGTGACGGACATTTTCCCCAGTAATGTCGACTGTTTCGGGCGCGACAAACACGCCGATTACCGCGATGACATGGGCGGTGTAGGAACCTTTCAGCGCCAAAATCGCACCTTGTACATTGGTCGCATCCACCCGACTGACGACATCGAAGAAGTCGTCGCACGGCACATGCAGGAATGGGGCGAGATTGAGCGAACGCGCGTCTTGACTGCGCGTGGTGTAGCATTCGTCACGTATACGAATGAAGCAAACAGCCAGTTTGCAAAGGAAGCCATGGCCCACCAGTCGTTTGATCACAACGAGATTCTCAACGTGCGCTGGGCAACTGTCGACCCGAATCCGCAGGCAGCCAAGCGCGAAGCCAAGCGCATCGAGGAGCAGGCCGCAGAGGCAATCAGGAAAGCGTTGCCAGCTGCATACATTGCGGAACTCGAAGGCCGAGACCCCGAGAGCAAAAAGAGGCGCAAGGTGGAGGGTAGTTTTGGACTGCAGGGCTACGAGGCCCCAGACGACGTGTGGTATGCAAAGGAAAAAGGCGAATGGGAAGCTGCCAAACAGCTCGAAGCGGGGGGCATGGGAGACAGAATGATGATTGAGGGCAGCGAGAGCGCAGGCCAAGACCAAGACGCCACTCCACAAGACCAGCAGCAGCAGCAGCAGCAGCAGAACAGCGGCATCCTATCCGGAAGTACGCTAGCCGCCCTAAAAGGATTCAAGGCCGCGCCGTCTAACAAGAGACCTGCGCCTGCTGCGGGTCCCCTGGTGGACTATGGAAGTGACAGTGATTAAAGCCCTTCTTCCTCCTCTTCCTCCTCTTCCCCCTCCACCCCCTCCACCCCGATTTATAGGTTGAATTATGATAGCGGCCAGGCTGGCGGTGAAAAAGATGATAAAAGCTGTAGTATACATATAGCTCTTGTAAGCATTAGTTCGGCGTTGACCAACGGTTTGAATTTGATACCCTTCTTTTTTTTTCCTCGGAAATATACCGTCTTGTAACATCTTTTCATGTCTGGTCTGGGTTTTTGCATGTGGGCATGGTAGTTGATCATGATGAATGAAGACGAAGACAGTAACGTAGGGAATGAAGAGAAAAGATGAGGGAGAGAAAAGAAAAGGATGGAATTAACTCTAATCAAGCCTACCCGTCCGTCAAACAGCAAGAAGAAGACTACTTCTCCGTTCCATTTAGGAGAACCTTCAAAACGGCGCAACCCCTTCTCGCTCACAACCCTGCAAAAAGCGTACCCAATCCGTTACCAGTCTTCTTCCCGCCCAAATACTCGCCTTAGGACCTTCCTCCTCCGCTTTTTTCTGCTGTCTATCCTTACCGCTTTTCCCACTTGCACTCTTGTCGTTCTGCCCATCAAGACCGTAGTCACGCCCACCTTGCTTTTTCGTCTCCTTCCGCGTTGCGCTTTGCTCTTCATCCTGCTCCTCGATGCGCTCAAGACTGACGTCTTCGACGTCTTTGAATAAGCGCTTTGCAGCCGCTGCTTCCCCCATGTCTGCGCCACCGCATCCAAAGCCGCAGTTGCGGCGGCCGCATGGGCGCCAGAAGCGGTACTCGGCGACTTGGAGTTCGGAGAGGGGGCATACACTAAGAAGCCCAGAGTCGACGCTGCGGTTTGAAGTGTATAACAGCATGGTGCCTGAGGGGTCAAGGGGCGATGCGGTTTCGAATTCTACGCCGTTGGCAATGGGAATTGAGGTGGACAGAGCTGGGTGTGTGTGAGTGGCTGGGGGTGATCGAGTGTGTGCAAGGGGCGATGCTGGGTACGCGTTCAGGTTACGAGCGCTGGGATGGAATTGAAGTCTCGGTTCTGAGTGCATTGTGGAAATGGATGACTGTAGCTCTTGAGGACCCCGATTGCTCGTCATCTCCTTCAACATTGCTGTGCGGGGAGAAACACAGTGTGATGGGCTGGCTGGAGGAGTTATAACGCCCATAATGCTCCTGGATGGTGCAGATGGATTGCAAGCTTCGTTACACAGCTGTCCGGTGAGCATGTCATCAATGGAACCGATCGGGGACGCATATTGTCCATAGCCGTAATATTCACAGCGCCGGGAAGGACCACACGTTTCCGATCCATTAATACTCGTGTGACTAGTGGAATAAATTGCAGGGCTCAAGGTATAGGGCGTTCCAGCCATACCATAGTCGTCAGAGTTAGGAGAGGGAAATAGCTCTCGTGCACTCGGAGTAGGAGACAAGGGTGTAGGAAAGCCAGGGTATTTCCTGCCAACTTCTGTCAAGAGCGAAAGGTGCGGTTTCATGGCCTTTGGCTGGGGTAGACACGTACTCACAGGTCCCATGTTGAAGATTTTAGCACTTCCGTTAGATTGCGACGGGCCATCAAAGCTGTTCGTAGCACGGTCGAGTGCGCCTACCCATGGTGCAATGCCGGCATGCTTGATGGCCAACATGTGGTTGAAGGAGCTATTGGTCAAGGAGATGGTTGGGCTTGTTGAACTGCTGCCATTGTTGGAATCAACAGAGGTTCCTTGGCTCGTGATACGTCGCAGAGCTTGAGCAGTGAGAGTATTCATCGGGTCTGCTCGGGCGAAGCGAGCATCGTCACAGGACCAGAATCCGCCGTACTGTTGCCACGGGAAGGTCGGTAGGAAATAATCTTCAGGGTAGACATCATACCCAAGACTTCGAGCACGGAAAAAGACGAACACGAAGCGACAGTCAGGGAATTGGCGAAGAACCTACAAAGTGCATATTTAGTGAGAATCATTCGAAGCGAGGAATCGAAAGCGGATTGGGAGTGCGGTTGTATAGCATTGATCAACATGGGCTAAATTGGCGGGAGATGTGGGGTGTCTATCTATATGGCCCAAAAAGGCTGGGATGGAAGTTCATACATCCCAAGCAGGGAACAAGGGTGGTGTGGCTGTGAGCCTGCGACCGGTCAATATGTAACTGGGTGTTGAAGATCAAAAGACTCACATGAGGATTTCAAAATCGTCATACTTCTCCAGTTTCTGAATGCCGCGTCGGTATTCGTGGAGAACTTCCGGCCGAGGAGTTTTGATGTTTTTGCGCCCAAGCAACTTATGCATAGGAGGACGGGTATGGTACGTGGGATCGAAGACAATCAAGTTGCAAGTGCCATCGTAGTGACGCTCAAATCCAACAATGGTGAGGGAGTGACCCGGCTGTTGGAGGTAGATGGGTGGTAGTAGAGTCTTGCATACGGTGGAGCCATCGTCAACGGCTGCTCGAGCAAAGTATCGCTCTATTGCAGGAAGGAGCACTTTGTAAGCCAAAATCCCACGGTCCTTGTCGGTTCCAAATACTTCTACAGCGCAATTGACCTCCGCGTTGAGGAAAAAGGCTTGCGCCTGGAGCGAGTCAGCACCGTTCTCAATCCAACGGGAAGTGCATACCTCTGGAGTGCCAATGTATTTTCTCGTATTGCGAATACCACCAGTCTGACAACGAGCGACCTCATTGATTCCGTTGTCCCAAGCTTCCTCTATGAGGTCCTGTATCTTCAAAATGGTTGGCAGTCGACCAGGAAATTCTTCGTAACCCTGTGCTTTTGCCCCCTGAATGTATGAGAGAAGCATGTGGATGTTACGATAACCGCAGAAACTACCTTCACCAGGTGTTTTGCCAACGTGAATTGTGGACGGGTGGCAGTAATATGCTTGCTTGACCGTGCGATCGAGGGCGGACAGCTGGGCAAGAATCGGTATGATGCCTGGCGTCTCATTCTGCACCTGCTCGTACTTGATGAGGCGACCGTCTCTTCCGATGCGGTTGACGGTAGTGATTTTGGGACCAGCGCTAAGCTGTTTGTACAGCCATTTTGGCATGCGCTTCTCGAAGGCATACTCCCCAAGCTCTTTCTCCTAATCACGTTAGCCAGTGTGTGTGACTCCGAAGAACAACGTACTTACACCAAGGCGAGCGCTCTTAAGTGGCGGTTTGGCACTCTTACCAGACTTGGAGAAGGGATTGAAACTCATGATACTTCTACTAATGGTACTTTCTTCGCTGTCGTTTGTATTTCGTCTGTGTCGGCGGCCATGTTTCCTTGATTTACGACTGTGACTTTCGGCCTCGCTCAAGACAGCGAGCGCGTCTGCTCTTGCATTGTGTTCGACAGACGTGCTCCTAGCACAGCGCCTATGTGAACGATGGGTAGAAGATGAGTTGTGCATAGCAGCGGATGAACTTTGAGAATGATACTTTCTGGTACGCTCGTCGAATGATAAAGTCTCTGCGCGATGATAGTCGATATGATCGTCATAGCCAGAAGAAGAAACAAGCTCGCCACAGTCAGAGTTGGGACACTTGACAGTTCCTTCTTCTTCATCAGAGTCGTCAGAATCGTAATCATCATCGGAAGAAGGGGTGTCCTCCTCGTCGCTGCGTGTCGGGGCAGGTCTGTATGGTAATGAAGGTGGTAGCGGCTCTGGATCGTCTTTGATAATGAAAGGGGAATCCGTGGTATGCACTTGCTCAAAGTGTAGTTGGAGGAAGTAGCTGTCTTTTGCAGGGATGGTAAAATCGCATAGAGGGCACTCGAGGCGCTTCATGTTGCTTGTCGCATCCACGCATGTGGTATCCGGCTTATAATGTATTTCAGCAAAGGCAAATTGAACCTAAGATTGTTTAATGAGTGAGACGCGCTGATGGGCCGGCCTTAGCGGTCACGACAACAGTCACCTCGTGCGTGTCCGGATGACACTGCTGTGTCGCGATTGCTGCGTGCTTATAGGGCTTAGCATGACAAACGCATTTTGTATGCAGATGGGAAGACTAGAGTGGTGGCCCGGCAAGGATCGCGCATATTGAAAAGAAGTCCAAGCAAGAAAGACGTTGTTTTGGAAGAGATGCTGTGGTCGGTTGCAAGAATACGGTGAAGGCACGAACGAGGTCCGTCGTTGCCAGGACAGCCAATCAGCCAGGCGCGCCAAGACCCGTGACCATAGGAAATGGAATACAGTATACACACGGAAGAAGAAGGGCGGATGCAAGTGTTTCTATGGTAGTTTCCTAGGACATTTTATGTGAGGGGTGTACGCCGTGTTCGCAATCTGAGGTGTTGGCGGAGTGCTTCAGCAAGAGACCCGAATTCACGGCTGCGGTGACACGGCGATGCTGTTTCGGCCGCACGAGGCCTCAGGGCAGTGGTGTATTTGATGGCCGGATATGAGTGAGATGTGATGTCGAAAACGAAGGCGTATCATTGTTTAGAGGTTTAGTTACTACGTATGTATGTAGAGGAAAACCCCATGGCCTGCGTACGTCATTGGCCTGCCAAGAGCAACCCATGCACTTCCAAAATCCGATGAGGCACTGTCGTACAAGTTTCTCTCCCATGCTGCGCCACACGCATTGTACACGACGAACCGGCTGGGCCTTGTCGCATCGCATACAATGGCGAGGCACGCCACTGCGAAGGTATGCTTCGACACCAGACTCCGACGATCCGCCATGGTTCCAGCAGCTGCGCGTCGAGATGCTGCAGCGGGGCGTGTCTCATCTGCCTGAGCACTTAACCATCCCGCACGAATACAAGCTCTCGCAGACGCTGACGGGATTCTTGCCTCGGGAGTGTTGTCATCCTCCAGGCCGGAGAAACCCCATAGTTCCTTTTGGCCATCATCTGATATGGTTTAATCCATCGCTACCTACCCGCGACCTACTTCCTGATGGAACAGATGCATCCCAGTCTCCGGGCGGCCCTTGGGTCCGGCGCATGTGGGCAGGAGGCTCGGTCCAAGTAAAGCCTGGTGATTACTTTGACAAGTATCGGGGCTTCGCCGTAGACACGCCCATGGCTGGTGCAGAGCACATCAAGCATGTCCAACTGCGCGGACAGGGCGATGCTGCCAAGATCTTCGTCACCATTGAACGCCGCTTTGCAAGGGTCGATACCCTACAGGAAAACTACAGAGCCCTCCATGGCTCCTTGGGCAGAGCTAGTGGCCTGCGGAGAATCCAAGCCCACTTCGAGGACCAACTACGTAGTGACGACGCCTGGGGCAATGCCATCCTTAAAGAGGAGCGCAACTTGGTCTTCTTCAAGGAACGAAGCCCGGCAGAGCTGGACGCTATCAAAGCGGGCCAGACGGCTTCTGTCAGGTATTTAGATCGTGCGTGCTTTGATCTACTGTCCGAGCTACCTGCTAATTACCTGTAGCTCCTGGTAATCCCCTCTTCTCGCATACCCTTACTCCCAACCGTGCACTACTATTCCGCTTCTCTGCTCTTACTTTTAACGCCCATCTCATCCACCTCGATCTCGACTACGCCCGTAATATTGAAGGCCATCGTAATCTCCTGGTCCATGGGCCACTCTCCCTTACGCTCATGCTACAAGTCATGAACAATCACTTGGATACACATACCAAGGGAGAACAGGTCCTGGAATCAATCGAGTATCGCAATCTCGCGCCATTGTACTGCGATGAAGAACTGCGCATCTGCGGCATGGAAAAGAAGACATTGGAAAACGGAAGTATATATGATGTATGGATCGAGGGTCCGACAGGTGGCGTTGCTGTAAAAGGCACTGTCTATACCACGACGCGGAAATTGGCACCTCCCCCCACCTCTACAAATGCATCGGCTGGAACCCCAGAATCGAGACAAGTGGGCAAACAATATCGTAAACGCACGGGTGATACGCGAGCGAAACCATCTAGCAAAGACAACGAAAACCCGCCTGCTTTACGGAAGCATAATTCGACTTCCAAAAGAATTAAGCCAACCCAAAGGCAGAACGCAACTGATCCAGCGACGACCACAGTCCACAGTGCAACATCGGTATCTGATCCTTCAGCTCAGTCCGAAGGTGAGAGATCAACGAGACCTTTCTTCAGTGAAACAACTTCTCAGTCATCTTCTAGAGAAGCAATTGCAACTTTGATACGCGCACCTGGCCGAGAATATCGCCGCAATAGGCCCACTCGCCTCAGAAGCTACCGATTTATCGATCCTCCCATCCAAGTTGCACCACCCATTCGTGCCATCCAACCTTTCATACCGACAAAGCCAGCCTTGTCACCCCGAACCAAACAGCTGTTGCGCCGCCTCTTACGCAAGACCTCGCCCACTGTCCCTGCAAAGCCTCTGGCGCTTGCTCGCAAATATGCTGCATCGCCATATATTCCTGACCCAGCACGGACAGCCTTGAGACATAGCCGATTCTTGAGAGAAGGTGTAAGGAGGATTGAGAAACCGAGCATCAGGTATGGCGGTGAGAACCTGACTCGTTGGCGTGTAAGACGAAGGATGGAGTATTACTCCCAAGGTTAACTCTACTTGCCTTAGTTGTTTGTATTCGTGTAACTGTAACGCTATCTTAATATGTAAATTACCCCAATATCAGACACTATATGACTGAAAGAGCAACCAAATAGCGTAAAGAACAGACGAAGGAGCGCAATTGGATATTTGTGATGCGTATCAAGAGAGATGATTGCATGAGCCACGCAGCTCAGGAATACTAGACGGATGACGGACCTAGTAATCCTTCATAACAACTTGCAAGACAAACGACTCTGGCACAAAACTGGATAGCTATCAAGCAGCATGTACAAATTCCACCGAGCGGACACGATTGTATTTCTCTTCCTTGTCTGAACAACCCTTTGTTTCGTCCTGTTATTCATACATGTAAAACGATCTTCGCTACATCCCCTCCCCCTGGCTCACCCGCGAGAAAGAAAAGAAATTAGTTTAAAACAATCAGGTGGGGTATCGGGAAAAAAACGTGACAAGTACTAAGTAACGCCACTGATCTAGTCTTGGTACAAAGTACGCATTCGTTGAGATGTGTGCGATTGGAATTAAATACATCTAGAGTGGATAAAAAGAAGTTAGGGGGGAGCGAAGAAAGCACAAACGCCGGTCCCATGGAGGGGTATCATGCTCTGAACGCGAACAGACGCAAGTGAAAAAAAAAAGAAACAAAAGAAACAAAAATTCTATAAAGAGGTCTATTGTAGGAAGCTTCTTTTCTCTCCCTGGGGTATCGTAATTGGGATGAAAAAAAAGGGTGAGGGGGGGTGTCGCTACGCTGTACGTGCATGGGAACCGCGCGTGCTGGAATGAAGTGAGAAAATCAGGCAAAAACAAAAACTATGGAAAAAAGGATGATAGAGACATGCCTTTGGAATGGCGTTTCGACGTCTCAGGAGGTACAGAGTCTCGTTTCCTGGGCGCGGACATGGGCGACTGACCCGAGAGCTGTGATGGGGTGCGATGAAGCGGCCAAGGCGAGGAAGGGGATAAAAATCTGGTATCTTTGCCTCCGTCGTCACGGATTTCTTCGCCCCGGTTGAACCTGTTGAACTTTTCCACTAGCTTCGCGTAGTCATATGGAATCGGATATTCGTCGTCGTCTTTTTCGTCGTGCGAACTTTCTATGCTTCCCTTGAAGATTTTGTCGACGGGTGCGCGCCAGGAACAGTGGTCGATGATGTCTCTGAGATTGTGCATTGAGCAGAGTTTGTCGTCAAGCCACTGTAGTCGTTTCTCGTCCGTCTCATCGTCGCCAAAGCGGATGAACTGGATGCTGAAATGGCGCTTGCCGGTGCCCCTATGGTCCTGTTTGGCGAATTTAAGGATGCCTTGGTGAAGAGCTGTAGGGCCGTCGATGACTTCCTGAAGAGCTTTTGGCTCCTCCTCGATCCACTTCCCATCAGTGAAGACGTACAGCGTTGTGGCTGGTCTGTTCTTGCGTTCCCATTCTTTGTACACTTTTTGGAAGATTAGGACCATATTTGTCACGTTGTCTTTCTGCCTGCACTCAGGCCAAGCCGCTCTCAGCCCTTTCTTTAATTTTTCCCGCCCAAAATCCCCTACAATGTCGTTCATGTTATGAGTGTTCCCGTCTACGGTGAATAGCACGTCGATGCCGCTTTTGTCGATACCTGCGGCATTCATTGCAAGGGTTTCGACGACAAAGGTCAAGATTGACCAGTGCCTGAACATCGTCCAGCCGTTATCAATGATGAAGACCTGTTGCTGATTAGCCGCTATGACTGGGAAGATTTCAAGTGTCCTTACCAATTCACGACAGTCGTTGGTCATATCCCTCAGGCTAGGATCCTTTTTCCTATTCTCCTGGCCTGTTATTCTGCTTGTGAGTTTTGCAACTCTTTTCGGCTTTTCTTTATCAAGTTTCGCTCTCCTTTCACAGATGCTGTATGGCAACTCTAACACAGACAGCGGAAGTTCTTGTGCGATGTGTGCTAATCCGTGGGGCGTAGCTGGGCCCTGACCCTCAACGGCTTGTCTCCGTGGAGGATGGATGCTCGAGTGGCGCGCTTTTATATCAACGTTTTGAATAAAAGAGTCGACAGGTTCTAATTTATGTCTTGGATCAGGAGTTGAAGCGGTGTCAAGGTGAAGCGCCATAGAACTAGCTGGGTTGTACACTTGTTTGTCATCACAAACAGAATCTTCGGAGGTCGGACTTGCCATTCTTGGAGTGCTGCTCTGCGCGTCACCATTTTTTCCGGCTTTTTGTTCCAGAGATGATTGCTCTAAACGCATGTTGTAACAATGATCTCTGGTTTTGGGTGTGTAAGAAGATAAAGAAACATGCTGGGTCACAATATGCGGCAACGAGGATGTAGCCGAAGCCATTCCCTGAGAAGAGGCTGAAAACCCCTTGGACGCCGCTCCAGGTGTCATTTCCATCGTATGGCCTGGCCTCCAGAAGTCTAGATTTTTGTATGGACTAGATGGTGTTATACGATCTTGTTGGTTGTCATGTTGAAGCATACTATGAAGTTGATGTGGTGTCGATGTTGCCGGAGTAGCGGTATGACTGCCGACTTCATTGTTTGCTGCATCGCCTTGTACGTCGTACTGTTGTTGGCCAGTTCTTTGAACCTGAAAGTTCGTGGGCTTCGGTTGGGGACTAGGAATCTGGAGCTCTTGCAGGTCGGAGCTGTCTATAGGACTCTGGGTGACGCCGACATCATAAATGCCATACGTAGGATTTTCACTGTCAGAAAGACCAAAGCTGCTCTCTCCCAGTTCTTGTCTCAAAATCTCTTTGCGATACGGTGTTTGACCTAAGGGTTTGTTCTTGATCATGTCATCCTTCTGCAACTGCATTGATGCCCACTGCCGAGGGTTGATATGACTGGCACCAGCTGACGATATGGGTTGCTGTAGAAGTGCCGGGTTCATCTTCGTTTCTGAGACCCTCTGGATTCGGGCTCTTTCTTCTATCTTGGAAAGTGCCTTAAGAACCACCGGATCGGTCTGCTTTGAGTGCTTTGCGAGGTTTGAAATTCCAAACTCTGCCCGTTTGTGTAGTTCCTGTAACTTTGCACAGAGCTCCTCTGAGTCAGGCCTCTCCGATGGCTCTGCTACAAGTAAATCCAGCTCTATCAGGTCCAACACCAGGTCGGTTGTGGTATCCGAACGTCGCAGGTGTCTCCGAAGGTAGGTGTGCCATTTCCTTATTTCCGAAAGAGCATTTACACCGTCGTGAAATCGATCATATGTTATTCCATTCTGGCAATTTGAAGGAGCAAGCTGTCGGAGCTGCTCATATTGGCGGATTCCTTGGAATCCTAAGACTATCCAGGTGGCGGCTACTGATAGCACACAGCCGAAAGACCAGATATCGATTGATTGTGTGACCCCTGACAAGGTCCCGTCTGCACTCTTCATGCGAAATACTTCGGGCGCGCCTAGCAGTTCTTAGCAAATTCCCCTGAGAGTCGTCCGTTTCGTCGACTCACCATACGTATCAGTGAACCCCCTAATCAATTCTGTCGGAACTGAGCGATTGTGCCCTTCAATGACTGGGGCGAAACTCGAGAAACCAAAGTCTGATAACTTCAATTTTCGGCGTATGCTGAGGATATTATCAGGTTTGATATCTGCATGCCAGCTTATTTATTTTAGTTGTGATGCTGAAAGACGTTGTTGGACGTACATACCCATGGAATCTTCGGGGCTCACTCTTACCGCCTCGTGGGACTTCGAGATGATGTATGTGTCGAATCGCCTTGGCAATCTCGAAAAGTGAGTTCCATGTTTGGAGGATTTCTTGAGCTAGTACCGGAGGAACGTTGGTTTCATCTGCCCAAGACTGGTACAGATCATTATCCCCATACTCTAGCAGTATATTATAAGTCTTTCCCATGTGCTTCCCCTCGCCATATTCATGAGTATAGGAGCCTAGGTGTTGCAATATAGGTACGTCTCTGTTCGAGTTGAGACCTGTGAAAGCCTGCTTCTCCAGATCGAAAACGTTCTTTTTGTCCCCAGAATAAGATTTGAGAATCATTTGATAGCACTTTTGTCTGGTCAGTGAGTGAAACCTTAGTCATATGCATCGGACTTACGTCGCCATAATCTTTGTCGCAGTAAAGCGAGTCTTCTAAAGCACATGCGAGCGCAGGGTCTGAGATGAGGTCCTTCTCCACAGCAACCCAATATATAGAGGCAGTACCTCCCTTATCCGGGAGCTTGATTTTCGAACAAAATGGTGGTATGACCTTTGTTTCATATCCGTTGAAGCTCATACCTAAGGTCAACTGCAGTGGGCAGTATGCCCACTTGTCCCTGTGGAAATCAGCGACTATAGCGTCCACATCCTCCGGTTTCAGTTTCTCGAGTAAGGTATCACGAAGAAGTTTGTCGCTTCCACTGCGCACAAGATGCTTGTCGTTCATATCGGCGTTGGAAAACAGATCGATGAGATGATCACGGTTTTGCTGGAGAAGCAGGCTGAGGACGCGACGGCAGCACTGTTCGCCAGTAAAAATGTCTTGATAAGTAGGCGGAAACGTTCGATGAGATGGTGAGGACATCTCATCTATGAATCGATGTCCTTTGGTCTCGTCAGGGCTCTCCGAGAGTTGTTCGTCCCACCATTTTTCGAGCGCTTGTACGTCGACAATTTTGCGCTGGCAGCTGCACCGGTCTGGGGGTTCGCATTCGTTCTGGCACGCGACTGGACGGGTCCATTTTGAATGTAAGAGTGCCCTGAATTCATCTTCGATACGTGGACGCTGGCTTATCTCTTGAGGTTGAGACTGCATTCTGACGTGGTTCCAACCAACGATCAGGCTGGCGATGGCGTCATGAAATAGCGAGCGAGAGTGAAAGTTGAACCGGCGCTCGATGTGCCAAACTTGAGCATAGACTTAATGCAACACAGGCAAAGTATTTGGGTTAGTTGTGCAAAGGATGCGCGTGGCGATAAGCCGATGGGTGGTGATGGGATGGAAAGTTGCAGGAAGCGGTTGTAAATCCTCGGTGTTGCAGGCGGAACGGGTGGTTATCAGAGCCATGTCAATTAAAGCGTGCAGGTAGAAATGGGCCCACGTTGGATGTTGCACCAATAGATTCCTGGAGGACCTTTGTGGCTGCATCAGGCTGACAACGTTAGCAAGGCAACAAGGCTGAGCGTTCGCTCCGCCGCCCCTTTTTTTTTGACAAAGTCTATGTTCGAAAGAGACTAAAGAGAAACAAAACGAGAAGAGCAAAGTTGAGTTTACGAGTCAAGTTGCGATGGACAAGTGTCGCATCGTCTTGGGAGCGGATGGTATAAGCTATTGATCTTCTAGATTGATCCGGCCAGGCTGAGTCGGTGAACACTTCTTCGCCAAGCGCCACTGACCCCGCTCAGTAACTCAAAGTGTGGCTTCTCCCTCCAGTCGCGCCAGCCTTGGGTTCTAACTTGGAGGCTGCGCCGGATCTCAGGTGCCTTTTAGTGGCAGTATACGCCTTCTGGTCGTATCGTTCTACATAAGTTCGACAAAAGGAAGGCGGGGGCAAGGCTTCATAACGAGATCCGAACGGAATATCTCGATCAAGAGAACTGATGACTAGTCTCTGTATCAGCATGTTCTTAATGCGTGTTCCTCATTGATTGGCAAAACGGCGCGATCACTACGGAGCCAGTGTACACCCCGAGCCAACTCCCTAGTCCAATGTATCAAGCGTGTGATAGCATTTTTTCGAGTCCTCGTAGCAGAGTGACCCCGGACTGTCTCTGATGCAAGGGAGACAGTCGTGGATGACGCTAGTCCGGGTACGATGCGCTTCAGCCTCTCGGATAATGTGAATCGTCCAATGGTGGTATTGCAGAAACGGTACGTTGACCAAGCTCCAAATAGAGTTAGGATAGTCAGGGGTATGGTAACTTGAAGCCAGCGCTTCAAAGCAAGGCTAGAAAAGGAGGCGTTTTCGTATCCGGTAGCAGTTTGGTCTTGGACTTGATATTTGACAACATCTGTGCTGAAGAACGTCTACGGAGAGTCAGAACGAAGGACATCTGAAAAGTTATTTTGAACCTACTGATACGAACGTTGCAGGTAAGTAGAGCAGCGTGACGATGGTAATGATACGCATGACGATAGCCTCTCTCTCAAGATTCTTATTGAGCTGTTCAGTTCGCTCTGAGGCCTGACTGTGTAGATGCTGTAGTACCAGCTCCTTTCTGTCACTTATAATCTTCGCCAGAAGTTTTGCTCGGGTTATCTGCATGTCGAAATCACCCATGATCTCATCCAGCTGCGAAAAGAAAACGTGCAGATGATCCTCGCATGCTGTTCTCAACGTATTGGGAAAATCGTCCCGAGAGACCAGATTTTTATAGAAGCTGTGCAGAGCCCTCACAATTTTAGCATTAGATTCCAGAACCATGACTGCCGCATTGGTTTCATCTTGCCAATGTTGTAAATCCTGGATATCCCAGGGCTCGTAAGTTTTGTGAGCATATCCCTCACCACGGAGACCGTTGACAGCCATTCCACTCTACAAGTTTCGACGTCAGCTTGTTCATTCATATAGGTAGGAATACTTACTTCTTGATCAATTATCCGCTCAAGCCACACTATATACCACCTCCAATCTTCAGTTGACCAGTGACAGTAAAGCAAATGTGTCACAAGTGTTGACCGGAAGCATGCTATCGAGTCATTGTAGATCCTATCCTCCTGTCCGCCAGTTGGGCCAGTCAGTTCTGCAAAACGCTCTAAAATGTCTGTCCCTCCTTTGGTAACGATCCAGAGAGTAGTTCCGTATTCAACGTCAAATTGGTGATAGATTGCGGCATCTCGAATCGACCATTGATCTAGCTTGATGTTCTCATGACTCTGTTTCTTGAACTGTACGCCCTTCAGGTTGTAGCAGAGTTGGAAGAGTTTACCGCTCCGACCCAACTCAGGCGCTGCATGTCCATCTGTTGGGTTTCCGAGGCGTATCTGCTCTCGGAAACCACTAAAACGAGGATCCCTGGCATCAGTCTGTCCACCGAAGACAAGCATGAAGTCCAAGTATACGGGCATGACTTGGTGGTAAGACAGAATTTGACAGAGACTTTCACGCGTTGTTTTCAGTTGGTCGCGCGAGTTTTGCCCATACAGATATCTGTGCCATTAGCCTGGGAGTTGGCAGAAGCTGAAACTCGACCTACATGAACCGGCATTTTGGATCCCTTTTCCGCGCCATAAGCTGTTGCTGCGCGTTGGGATTGCTCCGGTTTTGTACAGTCGTAACACCAAGCCATTCTGTAAGTTTCGCCGGAGTGTGTATATTTCTTTTGTCTCGCACTGGAGTCGTTAGTATTTCTCGAAGCAGTTTGTAAAGCAGGTTACTTACCTTTTCCATCACTGGTGCCGAGGTCAATCATGGGAATTTCGAAGTATCTTTCAACATTGTCCTTTTCAGGAGCAAGACAAAGATCAGATTCGGCGTCGTCGAGGCGTTTCTTGTAAGATATGAGTCTTGACTTGTATGTTGCAATTCCACTACGGATGAGGTTTTCTGGGTATTTGGCGCTGTCAAGGTAAGACTTCTCCAGTTCAACTGGTAATGTGTACATTATTCCCCTGTACGATACTAGAACAACGATAATAGTAAACGATAGATATCAATAGAAAGAGATGAAAGAAGGGCATTATGTTTGTATATAATTGATGCACATTGAAAGTCGCGAGGCAGATTCGCTGCGCCTTGCGATGCGGGAGCCTCGCCCCCACCAGTGGCGGCTCCATTGATGGCGCGAAAAGCTTCTGTACCAACACAGGGTGTAAGGAACAACATCACATGTGTACTATCTACTGGAAACCCTGCGCTAGCTTTGCAAATAATTTTACGAGGATGAAGCTGGCTCTGGCCCTGGTGAAACAGAGGGCATCCTTATTCGTTTAGGCGCGTCTCTTCGGTTCCTCAGCTCTCGCCGGTCACCCTGAAACGTAATTAGCCACGCGCTCGCGATCGAGCACCAGACTTACCTCTGTCAGCCTTTCTGGCACTTCGAACAGCCAGTTGCCGTTGAACTGGTCAGGTTATCAGTCAACTGTCGCACATACTACGGGCATGACATACTATCTTTGGTTTAAAATCCCAATTTGGCCATTTACTTTTCAGGTATTCTTCAATTTTATCCCATGAAAAATCATCGTATGCTGTATACGTATCCTGGACTCGGCCGCTTACTCTCGCAGATGGAAGAGTAGGCCTGCGTTGAGCTTGCCTCACACGCTCCAACTCTGGGTCAGCTTTGTGGTAAGGCGGCGGCATCTGGGCGTAATTTCTTGTTTGCTGGCTGATTGTGGCACAGATTTAGGCAAAGTAATCAGCAGTACTAGTGATACATCTCGTGCCGTGAGTCCAAGCAGTAGGCTGACGCTGATGGCTGTATATCTTCGGTGGTTCCTCTGCGGTGCTAGCAGTAGAAGGCTGAGTATCAAGCTATATGTCCCTGTCTGTGAGCGGCCTCAGCCTTGTGACTCATTTCGGAAGCATCTGATAGCGCACATAACTGTTCTGTGGAGGACACTAAAGGCCTTTTTCATGCATGACCCATCATCACATGTGCGAGCGGTAAATTGCGCGAGCGTCCATGATGGCATTGATTTATGCAGATCCGCGAGGCTGTCCTCAGCTGGAACGCCGTGGCTGAGTATTCTAGTTGCCTTTTTTGCCTACTCCAAATGGTGTAGGGCGTAGCCTAACCATTGGTCAATATGCTACACATGATGAAGCTGCATGGGGGTCTCGAACATTCATAAGTCATTTGTTATTCTGCAACATATGTTGTAGTCTGCAGAGTATATGTGCACGAGAAAGAAATGCATATTCAGCATAGTGATGCTATTGTGTGATGTCCCAGAGTCGAAAAACATTCGGAAAACGAAGTACAAGGTGCTCTATGAAGAAAGCAGCTTACTCGGCAGGGCTAGTTTTCTTGCATCAGCATGCCGCACGACATTCAGGCGGGCTCGTTTGAAGAACGTGGTTGGGAAAACTGTGTTGCGCCTGAGACTGACCAGTAGCAATAACTCGGCTTTGATAGGACTTGCGATGATGGACCTACCTCCGTACAAGCCTCCGTGCCAATATCTGTGCAAATTCTCAGAACTTTCATCTCAGCTCAGGTTGCGCCAGTAAATGCAGAAGAACCCTGTATAGGTAGAGGAGGAAATATTGACCACAAGAAAAAACGAATGTCCTTTTAGTGCCATACGCTCACCATCGCCACAAGTTTCATTATCCAAGCTCTTACGTCTTTTCGCGGGGCAGCATAGGATGTTTCTATACAATTGTTAAATCTTGGAAAAGGAAACTCCGCAGTTGCGTTGAGCCGGAGGGGCCAGATGAAAAGCGAAGCTACCGCGGTGTTTGTATACAATGGAATTGCTTTGCGAATCTTGAAGTAGGAGAAGAGCGGAAAAGAAGTAGAAATCACGAAATGGAAGACGGCTGGATGTAAGATTCCAACAGCACAGGTAGCCACCGTAAATGCTCATAATACGAAGATGCTAAAGGAGCTGAGGGCGAGGCCAAAGGGAACGATCCGGCAGCTTGAAGAAGAGCACGTGTATGTTTGGAGATGCATCAAAGTCGTATAGAAGGTTCATGGGAGAGTCAGTCTAGATTTCGACAGGCAAGAATTTTTCTTCTATGTTCGGTGTCTGCTTGAAGACGATCAAGAGCGATTGTGCTGTTGGTAAGCCAGAAGTTGGATGCAGCGAGTTAGCGACTTCGCGTTTTCGTGCTTCGAGATGATGCCATTCACAACAACGCCTTCAAAGGTCGAGGAGTATGAAGCAAAGATTGGCATTCCTTTGATTGCAAGTTTGAGATATTATTATAAAAAGCACCGACAACAAATGATCGTGAAGCAGTAGACGGAGTCGTGCGGCTAAAGCCGAGGCTAGTGGTGATGTGGTCCGAGCGCCGACTTCTCGATGATTCCTTGGAATTTTCTACACATATGGCAGCGTCTATTTCTTCTCCACAATCTTCCCATACATCCAATCCCTCTTCCCGGTTACCTTGCATTGAGCTGGAGTCTAGGAGCATTGTTTGAGCTTCAATACCGCCACCTACATATCTCAATTCCGTCACAATGCAAAGAGCCTTCGCTTCGCGGGCGCGGACTTCGGCCCTAAACTCGAGCTCTAAGCTTCGCTCCACCAGCTTGAGCGTCCAGCAACAGAGGTTTGCGCACAAGGTAGGTCATTGATCGATTTATTTGCAAAGTCAGGAGCAGAAACTGATTCTCCTACAGGAGCTCAAGTTTGGCGTCGAGGCACGAGCAGGATTGCTCAAGGGTGTCGACACACTTGCAAAGGCTGTATCAACAACACTCGGTCCCAAGGGTCGCAATGTATTGATCGAATCAAGCTACGGCTCCCCCAAGATCACCAAAGGTATGTACAGATGGGGTAGTTGTTTCCGTAATTTCCGCTGACAGAGCTCCAGATGGTGTAACGGTCGCAAAGGCCATTTCTCTCCAAGACAAGTTCGAGAACCTTGGCGCCCGTTTGCTTCAGGACGTCGCTAGCAAGACCAACGAGGCTGCCGGTGACGGTACCACCACCGCCACTGTCCTCGCCCGTGCCATCTTTTCCGAGACTGTTAAGAACGTTGCCGCCGGATGCAACCCAATGGATCTGAGGCGGGGAACCCAGGCCGCCGTTGAGGCCGTTGTTGAGTACCTGAAGGCAAACAAGCGGGACATTACCACAAGCGAGGAGATTGCGCAGGTTGCCACTATCTCCGCCAACGGCGACACACACATTGGCAAGCTTCTGTCCAACGCTATGGAGAAGGTCGGAAAGGAGGGAGTCATCACTGTGAAAGAGGGCAAGACTACTGAAGATGAGCTGGAGGTCACTGAGGGTATGAAGTTCGACCGTGGTTACATCTCCCCATACTTCATCACCGACACCAAGACTGCCAAGGTCGAGTTCGAGAAGCCTCTCATCCTCCTCTCTGAGAAGAAGATTTCCGCTGTCCAGGACATCGTCCCCGCACTTGAGGCATCCCAGCAGCTCCGCCGTCCTCTCGTCATCATTGCCGAAGACATTGACGGTGAGGCACTTGCTGTATGCATTCTCAATAAGCTCCGTGGCCAGCTTCAGGTTGCGGCCGTCAAGGCTCCTGGTTTCGGTGATAACAGGAAGTCCATCCTTGGCGATCTCGCCGTCTTGACCAACGGTACTGTCTTCAGCGACGATCTTGACATCAAGCTCGAGAAGGCTACCCCAGATATGCTCGGTTCTACCGGATCCATCACCATCACCAAGGAGGACACTGTCATCCTGAACGGCGAGGGTAGCAAGGACCAGGTCTCACAGCGCTGCGAGCAGATCCGTGGCGTCATCAACGACCCCACCACGTCCGAATATGAGAAGGAGAAGCTGCAGGAGCGCCTTGCCAAGCTCTCTGGTGGTGTTGCCGTTATCAAGGTCGGTGGCTCCTCCGAGGTTGAGGTTGGCGAGAAGAAGGACCGCATCGTTGACGCTCTCAACGCCACCCGTGCCGCCGTTGAGGAGGGCATCCTGCCCGGTGGTGGTACTGGTCTCCTCAAGGCTTCCGCTAATGCTCTCGGCTCGGTAAAGGCCCACAACTTCGACCAGCAACTTGGTATTAGCATTGTCAAGAACGCTATCACGCACCCCGCCCGCAAGATTGTTGAGAACGCTGGTGCTGAGGGCTCTGTCATTGTCGGCAAGCTGATCGACGAGCACAAGAACGACTTCAACAAGGGCTTCAACAGCGCCAAGGGTGAATACGTCGACATGATCGCTGCCGGTATCCTCGACCCCTTCAAGGTTGTCCGTACCGCCCTTGTTGATGCCAGCGGCGTTGCCTCGCTCCTCGGAACCACCGAGGTCGCAATTGTCGAGGCACCCGAGGACAAGGCCGGTCCTCCAGGTGGTATGCCTGGCGGCATGGGAGGCATGGGAGGCATGGGCGGAATGGGCTTCTAAGCATATGAAGCCTGACCGTCTGTTTTCTTCTTTTTATACCCCCATTTCGTTATAATGACTTTAGTCTTACGTCTTTCCCGGTGATGGCTTATGTACACGATATTGAGTTGGTCTCCGCTCCTCACTCACGGTTTTTCAAAAGCACTGCATGTTGATTATTTGGTGGTTTATTGTACAATATTGTGTAACTAGAAGATGTCCTGGGAAGGGCGACATGTAAAAAGCGACGAAGGAAATGCGAACCAGTTCAAACACTTGTACATATACATACATGCATACATATGATGATGTGCAAAGGCTTGCGCATGTGGAGCTGTGCACATTGGGCAGCAGATGAGTGGCCGGGGTTTGGGCCGATGTTTGGTTGCTGTGGCGGCACGGCGCAGGCAAATAAACCGGTCGAGAGTCGAGGATGACCCCACTAGGTACGTCGCTTGAAAATAACCCCACTACTTCCCTCAGCCTCAGCAACACCGCTCCTCCACCTCCGCTCTCCCTCCCGCAAACACTCCAACTATCCACGACGATCAGTTTTCTCCATTGACGTAAGCTGCGCCCATTTGCCGCCAACAGCCAGGCAGCTATTCTCCGCCGCCTCTTTGTGCTACGGCAATTGCTTACCATGACGACGATTGCTGACAGGCAACAGTACTGATAAAGCTACCTGGTGCTTCGAACGCCCCCCCCTTTCGCACCTTAATACTACAATCACAACATCATGGTAAGTCTTGTACACACCGTCTAGGCATGACTTGCGCTGACAAGATCTGCAGGCTCAATCCGGGTACGTATTGCAAAGGCACATAACAAAACATCAACTGCAGTCGCCGCCCGAGGCTCACACGCGCCATCACCCCACCATATCCATCCTTCGAATACCCCAGCGCGGCCTTCAAACAATCTTCTCTCTTTGTACTGATGCCATCACAGTGTCTCCGTCTCCCCCGAGTGCATCAGCGCTTTCAACGAGCTCAAGCTCGGCAAGGACATCAAGTGGATCATCTACAAGATCAGCGACGACTGGAAGGAGATTGTCGTCGAGGAGACTTCCAAGGAAGCAAACTTTGACGTCTTCCGCGAGAAGCTTCTCAACGCCAAGAGCAAGGACCGCAAGGGTAAGGAGGGCATTGGCGGTCGCTACGCCGTCTACGATATCGAGTACGAGCTCGACAGCGGCGAGGGATCAAGGAGCAAGATCACCTTTATCAGCTGGACGCCCGATGATGCGCCACAATACGTACGTGACAATCTGCACTGCGCCCCAACATAACGACCCGGCCTGGACTAACGCTGCATAGCCCCGCATGATGTACTCGTCCTCCAAGGAAGCCATCAAGCGCGCCCTCAACGGACTGGCTGCCGACATTCAAGCCAACGACGCTGACGACCTCGAGTTTGACAACATCAAGACCCGTGTTTCCAAGGGCCGCTAAGTGCCTCTTCCCTCGCCCGATGCGTTTGAATTGCGCAACTCGACATGAAGTATGCCTTGAGTTGGGAGTGGCACGAAGATATAAACCCGAGCGATTAATTTGGTAGCGTGTCCTGTCATAGCGACTTCTCAGCAACGGAATGAAAACGATTGAACAGACGATTTGCGGCCCGCAGCTTTACGGGATTTTCCTTTGCATTGTCAGGCCTGGTATGCTTTTGATAGGCTGGAAACTAGTCATGTCGCCTTTGACGGACATGCCTTTGGTATCTCTATTTGACTGACGTGATGTGATGCCTTGGTCATCTGATGCAATTCTTACACAGTGCATCTGAAGCAGCTGTACAGAAATGGCATCTACTTGTTTTGCTCCCAAGCGGTCTTGAATACGCCTACCAATCTCTCACCCTCCTGTGCATCCTTTGTCCGCTGCAATATGAAGGTCTTCAGATCGCCCCAGAACTCTTCGGTAGCAATAATATCCTTCCCACTCATAGCTCCTGCGCCGACAGTACCGGATGCGGTACCGGCAGATGTCTCTCCCGCGCTGGCCAGGCCCTTTTCGCTCTCTGTTGGCGGCGCAACAGCAGGCGGACTTGCCACAGGCGTGTTTCCCGCTGCGGGACTACTTGTAGCTGCGGCAGCACCGCCCATTACCATGACGCCAAACTCAACTTCCGCGCCAGCATCAGTGCCTATTACTTCCAACAGAGTCTTTGAATCTGTCACAGGCTTTTTCTTGTACAGAATCTTGATCTTGGCTGCTGATAATGAGGCCTGCGTCGCATATTGTTGCTTCAGATCGTAGATGGAAGTTTTGGAGGGATCGATAGCGGAGAGGGGAATTGTAGGTGTCGAAGGCTTCATCGGCTTGAGAGTTACCGTGATGGCCGTGGTAGATGGTGTTGATGCATCGGTGCTCTCAGTCGGTTTGGGGTTGGGGCGTTGCGGATGAGGTGGGTGTGGGAGGCGAGGCAGTGTGTACTATGAGGATACATTTTTAGTAAACAGACCTGCACATTGGAGATGAAAGAACTCACGGCACCCTGCGCAGGATACTGTCGCGCGTCTGCAATGTGATCTGAGGATAGCTTTACTGGGCGCGCGTCGAGGGCGCTGAGGAATGACTTGCAGAATGCGAGTTCTGACATGGTGGGCTGCAATGGAAAAATCGTTTTCGTTGACTGCGCGGTACTGTTCACTGCTACAGAGGAAGCGTCTATACTGCAAGTAGATAGCGAGATGCTCGTTAACGTCGTGTGTATAGTAGATAGCTCCGGTGCAATGACGCTGTTGGAGAGATGCGGGACAGTGGGCTGGAACCAGGGCAAAGCGCGCTAACCTGAAGGAGGTCCGCTAGCGTGGAAAAAGTTCCCAAAATCTAGCAGCGAAAGTCTCCAGTTCGCGCAGTCGTCGGGTCGGCCAATCTCCAACACCACCACACTTTTATCCACCCAAGAATTTTCAAAAGTCATCGGTCGCCATGGGTCAAGGTCGCCGTATGAAGAAGCAGGGTATCCCTGAGCCCCTGGATGAATCCCTAGTGACGAGGAAGCGAAAAGATGCGCCTGCTGCCGCAGAACCGGAACGCAAGAAGAGGAGTAGGACAGCTGCGAGAGAAGCAAGGGAGGCGAGAGAGGCCAAGGCGAAAGCTGTTCCCAAGACTAGGGTCGCGGGAAAACCTGTGAAGACGGCCGCTGCTATTGTCAATGGAGCAAAGGCCAAAGGAAAGGCTGCAAAGGCTGCTCCTCCTCCACCATCCGACGACGAGGATGACTTTTCCGAAGACGACTCTGATATCATGGACGATTCCGATATCAACGTCACCGGACTCGATGCGCTCGGCAGCGCGTCTGAAGGCGAAGAGTCAATTGACGAAGACGAATTCGACTCGGACGTTGTAGACTCAGATACCGATATCAGGAAAGGCGCTGCGATGTGGTCAGAGGACGAAGATGACGAGGATGCTGAAGAGAAGCTCACAGCTGCCAACATTGCTGGACTATCTAGGAAGTTGGACGAGCAGAAAGCGATTGAAGAGGCAGAGGCGCAAGCTGAATTGGAAGAAAATATGCAGACCAACATCGTTGGCGAGAGGCCAAAGATTCTGGAGGATGAGGAAGATGACGAGGGAAGGCCGGTTACGAACCTCGTCAACCAAGACATTCAATTGCTGAGGACAAGGCTGACCGATACTATTCGTGTTTTGGACGATTTCAAGAACCTGGCTGAGGAGGGCCGAAGCAGAGCAGAGTACAGGGCCTCACTTCTGAAGGATATCTGTGCTTACTATGGTACGTCAAAACATAAGAGAGCTACCAGCGTGTGCGTAGATTCAAGTTAACTCGATACAGGTTACTCTGAGTTCCTGGCGGACAAGCTACTGAGCCTCTTCCCGCCTCGCGAAGCTCAAGCTTTCTTCGAGGCCAACGAGACCCCACGACCCGTAGTCATCCGCACCAACACACTCCGCACACACCGACGAGAGCTTGCACAGTCACTGATCAACCGCGGTGTTCAGCTTGAGCCAGTGGGCAAGTGGTCAAAGGTCGGACTTCAAATCTTCGACGCACAAGTGCCGTTGGGTGCTACTCCTGAGTATCTTGCTGGACACTACATCCTGCAGGCTGCTTCTTCGTTCCTGCCCGTTATGGCTCTTGCGCCACAAGAGAACGAGAGAGTGTTAGATGTGAGTAGTATTGGGTTTCCTACTTGAGGTAGCTTGACACTAATGAAATATAAAAACAGATGGCTGCTGCTCCTGGTGGCAAAACAACACATTTGGCAGCCCTGATGAAGAACACAGGATGCATATTCGCCAACGATGCCAACAAAGACCGTGCCAAGGGTCTGATAGGAAACATCCACCGTCTGGGTGCGAGAAACGTTATCGTGTCTCACTACTCGGCCTTGGAGTTTCCTAGGGTCATGAGTGGCTTTGACCGCGTGCTCCTCGACGCTCCGTGCTCTGGTACTGGTGTCATCGCCAAGGATGCCAGTGTCAAGACCAACAAAACCGAGGCCGATTTCATGAAGCTTCCTCATCTACAGAAGCAATTGCTGCTGTCGGCAATCGACTCTGTCAACCATCACTCCAAGACGGGTGGTTACATTGTTTACAGTACCTGTTCCGTTACAGTGGAGGAGAACGAGCAGGTTGTACAGTATGCGCTCAACAAGCGACCAAATGTCAAGCTTGTCGAGACTGGTCTCACGTTTGGTAAAGAGGGGTTCACAAGGATTGGAGGCAAGACCTTCCATCCGTCTATGAAGGTAAGATAGCGTTGCGTCCAGTGTAGCTTGTGAAGGAACCATACTAATATGTCGATAGATGACTAGGAGATACTACCCTCACACTTACAACGTCGACGGTTTCTTTGTCGCCAAGTTCAAGAAGGTTGGCCCCACACCACCCAACGCCGTCGGAGCCAACGAGTCTTCCAAGGCCAATGGTGCAGGTACCTCGGACACGACGGCTGAGTTCGAAATCGTTGACCGCACTCCTATCGGCGCCGATAGTGACCAGGAGTCAGACTTTGGTGGATTCGATGAAGACGAGGATCAAAAGTACATTCAGAAGGCCCAGGCCAAGTCGATGCGCAGGAAGGGCAAGGATCCGAGGGCCATTGTGCCAAAGGGTGAGAAGGGCGCGAAGGGTACAGAGGACACACCTAAAGTGAAGAACGGTCATGTTAGTGCGAAGGAGCAAGCGGGCCGCAAGGAGAAAAAGGGCGGTGGTGTCGAAGTGGCGACCGAAGTGGCGACCAAGGCGACATCCAACGGTACTCATGCGAAAGAGACCAAGGTAGAGTCGAAGAAGGGGCGAAGAAAGAGCGGAGAGAAAAAGGGAAAGGCATAGCGTAATCTTCTTTTCATGGCAAACGGGGGCTGAACAAGCAGAGACGTATAGATTTCTGATCAGATACCAATGCACATGCAAAAAGACGTTGACTGTGAGTCGGTCTTGGCGCCTTTGTACACTACTTGGTAGCTTTCCTTAGCCCGCTGTCATAACTCGCTACCATTAAAGCCGGAAGACGGGAGCTCGGTAGCCTCTTACTAGCTCACAGTTATTACTGTGCCGCGTACTGTTATTCTCAGTGCGGAGCCCACGATGCCGGCGCCATCAGGTTGGCGCAGTCTGACTTGGGCATCAAATGCCCCGGACGAATGTCTGACTCCGCAACCCCGGAGCCGCCTCCACTTTCCCTGACTTCTACAACTACCCATACCAACCTGTACTCTCTGCGGTCCGACATCCCGACCAATCTTTGTGTCAGCCATCACCATCTCCCAGTACTGAGCTGCTTGTCGCGAATGCTGCAATTATAAGACAAACCGCGCTGTCAGCATGTGCTGCAAGTAACCATCTCTGGTCCCACCCACCCAAGTCAGCAACGCCGAGCCTCAGCATGTGGAGGCTCCGAAGGCCAAACTCGGAAGTGTACCAAGTCTTGGACGTCACGAGAGCTTTTTCCACTGCCGCCGTCACCATACTTGACTCGATATGAAAACGGAGGCTAGACGCGGCCTCTGCGCCTGCTATGATCACCAAGAAGAGCGCGATCGCAGAGTGCAGTATGGACATACATAATATAGCCAAAAGCGCCGACGATGGCCTGCGCAATTTTACAGTACCGAGAATTGTTCCGACAGGGTGCCGCTCCAATTGCTGTGCAGTTCCTGTTCCTACGGCGCGGCGTGCAGAATCACAGTCGGCCCGCGTTTTGCTTCACAACGTGCCCCCAACCGCTCAACCAGGGTGTTGCAAAGATTTTTCGTCTCGGCAAGAAAACCATTTCCATGTTTTGCTCCAAGTCCGTACATACACCTGGCTCATCCCTGTCACGATGTTTCCACAGTTGTACCCACCGATGCTGTGAATGGCAAGCTCGCCATGCTTCAAGTCGTATCCGTCGAGCTTCGCTTGGCTCGCCTACCCTAAGTAATCTGTCATATTCCTTCTTCTCTAGACGTCCCCCCAATAGCCCGGTCAGTACATGATTGGCCGTTGGCTGGTATGCCTGCGCCGAGACAGGCATCGGTGCATTTACAGCCGCCGACGTAGGTGGCGGGAACGGAGACAACCACACAAATCCGGGGTAGCAAGCCAAGATTGCGCTGTATGGTTGTTGCTCCATGTGGGGAAGGTTAGTGCAAGTACGTATGCCAACCCCGTCGACAACGACCAGGGCTGGGCATGGGTAATGGGGACACGAGTCTGGTGAGATTGTGCTGTGTTCAACAAGGGTGGCCGCTGCCCCCCCAGGTTAAGTGGAGAGATGCTTTGGACTCGTCTCTCCACATAAAAGCGTCCAACGCGCGCGTTCTCGCATCTGCTCACCCTGCAGTCCCGAGGGCTTGCTACCTTTACTTTTCGCCCATCTACGTACCTTGAGTCAAGCCTCGACACCATGGGTTTTATGCTCAGGCCCCCGCCAGACACTGCTGGCAAGGCATGGTACTTTTCACTCAGCCCTTTGTTCACAAACACAGCTAACCAGTCCAAAGGCCAGCCATTCTCATCGGTCTTTTTGTTGCCTTTGGTGGTGTACTCTACGGGTGAGCTTATGCAAACTTGCTGTCATGACCCATGGACTCTATCTAATCGCCTCAGATATGATACTGGTACAATTTCCGGCATTATTGCCATGAACTACTGGAAGAAGGAGTTCTCCACAGAGCCAGACATGAGCATCACAGCCGCTCAGGACTCCCTGATTGTCTCCATCCTCTCGGCTGGTACCTTCTTCGGCGCTCTGACTGCTGCACCATTTGGTGACCTACTTGGAAGGCGTTGGGGTTTGATCGCCTCCGCCGGTGTTGTCTTCAATCTGGGTGTTATTCTGCAGACTGCTTCAACGGCACAGCCCCTTTTCATTGCCGGTCGTTTTTTTGCTGGATACGGCGTTGGTCTCGTTTCGGCTTTGAGTAAGTCGTCTTTCCCTGTGCAAGTTTCCGGTTCACAGCTAACATCTCTGCAGTTCCCATGTACCAGAGTGAAACCGCACCAAAATGGATTCGTGGAACCATTGTTGGAGCATACCAGTTGGCCATTACCATTGGTCTGCTGCTGGCGGCTATTGTAAACAATTCTACCAAAGACCGCAATGATTCCGGATCGTACCGCATTCCGATTGCTGTGCAGTTCGCTTGGTCGCTCATCTTGGTTGTTGGGTATGCATTTTCCCCCGGTATAACAATTCATGGCAACTAACATTGATTGTCAGACTTCTATTCCTACCAGAGACCCCCAGATACCTCATCAAGATGGACAAATACGACCAGGCCGCAAAGAGCCTTGGTAAACTTCGCCGTCTTCCTACCGATCACCCCGCTGTCGTCGAAGAGCTTAGCGAAGTACAAGCTAATCATCTTTACGAGATGTCATTGGGCAAGTCAACATACACGGAATGTTTCAAGGGTACACTGGGAAAGCGACTTCTGACGGGATGTTTGTTGCAAGCGCTGCAGCAGTTGACGGGTGTCAACTTCATCTTCTGTAAGGGTCTCATGATACGGAACAACGGACGTTGGCTAATATGCTGTAGATTACGGAACTCAGTACTTCCAGAGAGCTGGTTTCGATGACCCTTTCATTATTCAGGTCATCACCAACTGCGTCAACGTCGCCTCGACATTCCGTAAGTGCTTTTCGACGACTCTCACACCTGCAATATACTGAACTTTCATTCAGCTGGACTTTGGATGGTTGAACGCCTTGGTCGCCGCAATCTCCTCTTGTTGGGAGGTGTTGGTATGTGCGTATGTCAGTACATTGTCGCCATCACAGGAACGGTAGCTGGAACTGTCGATTTGCCAGCGCAACGCGCTGCGATTGCCTTTGTGTGCATCTACATTTTCTTCTTTGCCAGCTCTTGGGGACCAGTCGCGTGGGTCGTGACGGGTGAGCTGTTCCCGCTCAAGGCACGTGCTAAGTGTCTCTCCATGACAACGGCAAGCAACTGGTACGGCATCTCCACTGACTAGCAGATCATCCAGCTAACGTGTATTTCTCTAGGCTGCTGAACTGGGCTATTGCTTACTCAACACCATACATGGTCGACCCCGACCATGCAAACTTGGGATCCAAGGTTTTCTTCATCTGGGGAAGCTTCTGCTTTGTCTGCATCGCTTTTGTGTAAGTGAACATTGCCCATAACTTGCTTTTTCTAGGTCACACATCTCCAAATACAATTTGCTAACATGTGCACTCATACAGCTGGTTCATGATCTACGAAACCAAGGGTCTCACTCTCGAGCAAGTCGACGAACTCTACGGCATCGTCGGTAAGGCGTGGAAGTCGAAGGAGTTCCGCCCCGCCGTATCGTACGCTGATATGGATCCTACTGCTGCCCGTAACGTTAGCCTGAGCGAGGTCGCGGCCAACCAGGAGAGGAAGCGCAGTGTGCAGCATGAAGAGGCAGCTCCTGTTGCTGAGACCCAGACAGCTAAGTATTAAGAGCTTTCTTGGGCCTGGATAGTGAGAGAAATCGCCACAGTAAAATGGAATTCAAGTGAGAATGAGTTTGTCGTAGAGGAGTAATGTAATCAAGCACTACAGTCAATACCTAGGGATTGTATCAAGCATAAGACTTCGTATCAAACCAGCCAAGAAGACGTGACTTGACGACTATGCACAAAGCCCCTCCGGTTTCGAACATCCAGTTATAATCATCATGGTGTATACCCCCCTCTACCCCACTTTTCCTCTTCCGTCTCTCTCCCGTTCTTTATGCCTTGCCCATTAGCCTTCCCTCCCCCCCCACCACCGTCCTGCCTCTTCCTGTTCTCCTTCTTATCATTATCATTATTCCTCTCTTTCCTCCGCAACTCATCCAACGCCCGAACAATCTTGTACCCGGTCCCCGGCTCATCCGCCTTGTTAGTCGCACCCGTGTAATCCTTCACACGCAATCTCTCTTGCCCCGTCACATGCGCTCTTTTCCCTGCGCTTCCTAGCACACGCGATGTTGCTGCGACGAACGGGTTCCGGAAGCTTTTGCGGCGCTGTTCGTGTTGGGATAGTGAGGGGTGGGTGTGGTGCGGCGGCAGCTTGGGGACTGCTGCTTCGGGGTTGGTGCTTTTATTGTGCTCTTTTGGGCTGGGGACTGGTGGGTTTGGTGTTGGGTGAGGATGGGGAGGGGGAGGATGTACCATTCTAGCTCTTCGCCCGTGTCTGTCGCAGCTGGTGCAGTTTAGTTTTGAGTTCGAGTGCATTTCGCTTCTTTTTTTCTTAGTGATCTCCTTATTCTTTACTGTTTCTTTTTCTTTCCAAGAAGATGGCGCGAGGACGTGGGCATACGGACGTGGTGTAGATAGGTATGGTGGGGATATGCTAAGGTGCAATCGAGTACAGTACGACAAAAATCAATTGAATAAATGGACACATGAAGGATAGGATTGAAATATGTGTTTTGGTGACATGCGAGATTTGTGAATGAATGAACAAGGGAATGTCGCCTTTGAGCGTATACAGACGGGTAAGAGATATCATGGCGGCATAAGGTATGCTTTACTATCGGGCCTGGGTTCTTGAGGAGCCTGTGATTTTGGCAAGATGGAGTATGGATTAGTTTGCATATTCATCTATATTAAGTCAGCGTCAGAATATGCTTTTGCGTGCTTGGTTGTTTACCTGATTAGAAAATATGAACACGTCTTTCTCCCCTCGAACGCGGTCATCACATAAGAAATTATATGGGTCAAACGTAAAGACATATAACTTAGTGTTGTCATACTTATAGAATGCAGTTGCGTTTCCCACAATGACCTATTCACAATCTACCAATGTAAAAGCTGTGACATTCTTCGAGACTTCAACAGAATGGTAGGGACGACATGGTTACAATCACTCAACTAAACCAAACTATTGTTACATGTTCATTACTTCCTCGGTATGGCAGCAGAATCTCATCAATTCTCAACATATGCAAGATGTAATCACTTCTCGTTTAAACCAGAAAAAGGCCGCACAACCACTTGGGAAACACCAAAGTCACGAGGCAATATCCTTATATTGTTGTTGCCAGAGCAAAAAAAAATAAATGTTCACGATATCTAAATGATGAAATTGCTTTGTAGTATATGTGCTAGCTAGCTTTTATGCATGAGGGTTGCATCTCCTTATCATCTCAAGAAGATGTTACCCAAGTGCTTACTGAGGCAGACAAGAGTCTGTCGAGCCTGATTGCTTTTGAATCGTGAGGAAAAAAGAGAACATTTCTCTTGTTATCCTGCAACGTATGCGGGACTTTCCAAGTCAAACAAAGTCAATGAAGTGGGTGAAGTATATGATGTAAAGACTGTCAAATTGTAAAGATTGTGAAATGTACTACTGAATATGATTAGTTGGGATACTGAGTGGCAGCTTGTTGCAGGTCTTACATGCACGGAATCGTCATTCTCCTCTGATGATATGAGCCAAGAGCTAAGAAGCTCAATTGAAGAACTGAGGGTTGTATGGCTGTACCTCAGGAGACTCGATCTTGAAGACACCTTGTAGTGGTACCTGATTGCTTTCGCCAGCAGTATAAGCCTCATAGTCTGTGAGTTCAGGGAACCCTACGAAGTTCAGCTGATGAGGGGTAACCGGAGTGTGCTCTTGACTGTAAGCTGCATTCAGTTCATGCTGGGCGTTATAGGTGAAAACAGCCTGATTCTGCATATCGGTGAAATGTCCACGACCAAAGGGGTTGTTCTCTGGAGTAACGATGCCCTCGAATGAGCGCAGCTCTTCTGCCGTACCCATGATGTAGTTGTCCTCGTCGAGCAAGACATCATCTACGATGGAGTGGTTGCGGTTGTAGAGCTTGCGCTGCTCTGTCAAGTCCAGAGGCTGCTCAAACGCCTTCTGGAATGATCCTGTATCGAAGCCATAGCCCAATCGTGCGTGCTGTTCCACACCATAGATCCCCTGAACTTGGCTTCCACGGTTGCCGTAAACCTCAGCCTGTACGTTACCCATATCGTTTGCGTAATTCATCCTCTGCTCCACGGGCTTGACAGTCCACTTCGGAGGCTGTTGCATGGCCTGCAGATGGTCTTGACGAGGGGGTTGGTGGCTCGGGATGCACCAGGCTCCAGTAGATATGCCCGAGGGCAGCTTGTTGACCAGCAGTTTAGTAGTCTCAGGTTGCATGCTGTCAATGCCGCGACGCCCAATTTTAAACTTAACGATGAGGGAGCCTTTGCCTTTCTGCAAGGTGCGCTTCCGAGTCGGAGTCTTAGTCGGCGTTTGAATCTGCGCACTCTTCATATTAGCGATGGGCGAAGAAGATCTTCTGCTCCTGTTCTTGCGCGTCCAGGCCATCTTCAACAATGGAATTTGATAGCCTTCGGCAATCTGCTTGCAGCGCAACTTCAAGATAGCCTGCTGAAGTGCGCTGGCCGTGCAATTCTCTCCGACAAGTTGGGCAGCTTGACTGAATGGAATTTGAACGCCATTCTCGCCGCATGCCCATATGATGCCGAGGACAACATTTCTCCAATCGTTGTCGCTCCACTTGAGGAGCTTCGGACGAGGCTGGCGAGATTTGCGGGGTGCACCATCCTTGTTGATCTTCAGTGTCTTGGACAGATGGCGATCCTCGCAAGCACTCTCATCATAATCGCTGTCGTACGGAGGGGTATAACTCACTTGGGAGGTGCCATCATCGATCCTGGAATGACCCTCATCATATTGCTCCTGATCCTGGCTACCACTAGGGTCGACAATGAAGTGTTCAGGCTCAAACGGCTGACTACCGAAGCCCTGTTGAACTTGTGGCGCAGGCTCATAGCCATGGAAGTACCCAACGTCAGCGCCTTGGAAATCGTTGTAGTGGCTCGTAGTCGGCGTCAACATCCCCGAAGAACGGCGTGGGGAATCGTATGTCTCGTCGGAATCGAACAAAGTGACCATGTTCAACTGGTTGTTGTGATAGGGAGCCATGACGCTCAATGCGTTTCGGGGCCAAAGGTGTGACTAAAGGAAAACCAGTAAGCATAGGTAACGATTTGCTTTTGGGTAAACAACGTACCCAACGCGCGGTGACCGACTAACTAAAAAAGTGGTGAATGAGCCAGAAGGCACAAGAGAAGAAAGCGGACGTCTGTTTCGCCGTTAGCAAAATCCATGGCTGAAGTTCATTTCAGTGGATGGAGCGAGGACGTTGTAAGCAGGTATCAAGTACCGAAACAAGAGATCAACAATGCAGCCCAAAAAGAGACTTGTATATGCCACTCTTGCGTTGCAATGGCTCAACACCAGATGCAACAAGGGGTCAAAAATCGAGAGAAGCAAGGGGGAAGCTATGACGGAACTTACCCTATTGGAGAGCGGGTTGTAGCGTTTGCAAGCTCTGGAGCAGGCAAATTACGTAGGCAGGGAGCTCGCCAAGAAACGGATGTGCTTGGGAAGCACCTGATGGAGGCTGCAGCAGTACAGCCTCGTTTGCTGATAACAGCAATATTGGGCAGCAGGAGGTACAGAAGACGCCGGAGGAACGGTCGCGCCTGATACCTTCCGTCGCAGTCTTTATACCTTTCCTGTGAATTGTTGTCTTGAATCTGCAAGACGGTTGCGGGTACGGCGAATGGCGGTAGATAGTTGGGATAGACAATCAAAATGCGTGATAGGACGCGGCACCTGTGTAGAAGTGGGTCAACCAACGTCAAGGTTGACGATTGCTGTCGTCGCCAATGCGCTACTTGGTCTACAGTCTCGCCGATTGATTACCTGACAATTTGTGGTCTCGAGGAGTAGGTATCGGAAAGTCTTCGATCATACGCGCAAGCTTTCGATGAACCGTCTAGGGTACTGAATCTCCAATTTGCAAATATGAGCGCGTTTGCAGATTGCAAAGGAAGTGGAAAAGCAGTCACACAGTTGATTTGTTGACTAGTAGAGGAAAGAATGTTTAAGTGAGAGAAGGGCTTGATCCTGGGATCGTAGGAACCAGTATGGGGAGGCAAGGCTATGATTTAGCCTAGCTAGTTTTTATATCCACAAATCTCCGTCACGCTTGGATTAAGCGGTGTCAACGCGGAGCCTAGAGGCTTAGTTGAAAGCTTAATGACGTAAACAGCTACGCCTGTACAGATAGCCAGCGCCACTAAACTTTCTGTGACAGAGACTTGGGAGAGGCGGAGCAAGGCGGCGGAAGCAGAGGCGAGGCAAGCAGAAGCGGTGAAGGCCGATACCAGCAGGACCATGCTGATGCGCTCTGTACTTATACCAGTGCTTCTCGAAGCAACGGTGGCTAGTAAACAGTCGTAGAGATTGTTGTTTATCTCTCGTTCGTATGCAGCAGACATTGATCATATTGTAGATGTAGGAACGTTCTGTGAAAGTCTTCGATGCTGGTAACCCAGCGGTGTAGCAAAGAAAAGAATTTTGTCTAGGTCTATCCTGACACTTTCCATACACTGCATGTGGGTCAGTACCTTCATAGTCAGACGGCCTTAGGTGTCGGACTGGAACTTGATTGATTGTGCTAAAGCGGAATGGAGAACGGGATGAGAGAAGAAAGACATCCAAGGAAGAGAGCAGAGGTAGGAAAAGTAGAGATGAGATTGAAGACAAGAAAAAAGCGTAAACAGCATAGAAAATTACTTACCGAAATGAGTGATCCAACACAACACAGTAGAGCCTCATGTTGCTTTTAACAGGCTGGTTATCTTCGTCTCCTGTCTTGTAATTGGCTGGGTGATTAGATATAGCACCGATGAATCGAGATAGGCGTGGGGAGTTTGTGAACTCAAATCTTCTAGTCAGACGTGTTGATGATATGCAAACACCCTTGGGCTAAGACGCCTGAGCAAACGATATGCCCACGAGTACCAAGATATGATCCGGCTTGCGAACTGCATAACAATCGATCGACGCAAGAATAAGAGCTGCGAGAAACAAACTCTCAGTTTCGCTAGAGATATTTGAGAAGCAAGATGCCATCGACAAGTCGTATAACAGCGCAGCACCGATACACGTATCCTCGATAATGGATCAACGTGGTCGCATCGATATGTGTTGCGACCTCTGTTGCGATCTCAGAGCCATCCAAAATCAAGTGTATGAACCAATGTTTATCCAGCGCTCTTGATTATAAACCTGTCGTGATGTTGTCAATACGCAAATGTCCTGACAAGAAATCGTTTTCGAAACCGTGACGTGGTCCACTTTCAGATTCAGTCCAGGTGTGTTGTAAAGTCCGATCCGAGTCACTGGTATAGGGTCGATGGAATCTCTGAAGGTTCTGAATGTTCACGATGAACTGTTATCGTAGGCGCAAGTACACATTGTGGCCACTGTGACTGGAACAATAGTTATAGCGAACCCTGTATATTCATGTCACAAAAGAAGGATTTTCTCTTTTTTTTCCAGGATTATGTCTCCTTGCATTGTTTTTTTATTGGTTGCAACACTCAGCCTGCAATATTTGTTTTCGAGTCTAGAGTCGCACAGTGCTGAGGCTTCGCTGGCCATCGAGTCGATGCGAGCCATAATAAAGAACATTGTGCACAAGTCGGAAACGTACAACTCCAGAACGGCTCCTGGACTCGGTATTTCCGTGAGGGGTTGGTATTGCTAGCGATGGGCGGGTGACTATCGAGGATGTCCTAGAGCGCTGGGGGGCTCAGCTATCTTGCCGTTTGCAGACAAAAGAGGAAGTCCAGTGATCACAGAGTAAAGCAGACTTTGCATCAAGTACTGTGGTATTAGCTATGGTCATACGCAATAACTCACGCAGAGGGTAGATCTTTGGAGGAGCCTGAAGCAGCAAAGGTCAACGAGTTGGTAGGGAGAGAGTAGAAGTGCAAATAAGGTTTCTGACGCTAAAAGTGCGGTGGGCAGCAGCGTTGCCCCATTAGTTCACGGCCTTGGCATAGTCTAGTCCCACAAAGCAAATGATTAAATAAGATTGCGTAGTGAAGCAGACCATGCATTCGTCTCTCAGCGTATACTATTGTGACTAGAGAACTATCTGTAGGATCATTAGTAGTTGTTGAGGTTCAAGAGTACCATGTAAATAGTAAACCTACCGGAACATGAACGACGTAAGATGCCTTTTAATCCAAGCAACTTCTGAGAGATCCAGCGAATATGCAAAATAAAGTCTTTAGAGACTGCAGCCGCTGAGCTCTTGGAATACACAACTGCGGCGCGTGCTCTTAATGACCTTTCTTGTGGCCCGAGGCAGAGCTTGGCAACGGTGTCCTCGCTTGAGCGTGCGCGAAGAATTCGGCCCGATTCAAGTGACGTCGGCCCTTGAAGCCATGAGGCAGGCTCTCTTCGTTGTCGTGCTGCCTTTGTAAATATCGATGACAGGCCTCCTTCGCGTCCTGTATCTGTTACACACTCGATGGGTGGTTCTTCCCTTTGAAGTCCGCATTGACCTTCCTCACCCATATGGTTTCCCTCTCCTGATTTTCCATCCTCTCCTTACCCACCCCATACCCACCCCACCGCGACAAGCCATCAAGCTCGACAAAGACAGCCACACGCTGTTGCACTTCCTCTCTAGTATGAGTCTGAGATGAAGACTCGAAGCGGCAAGATGCATACGGCTTTCGAGGCGCTTCTGCATCTTGCCGTAACACCAGCCCCCGCGCTACGAAGCCCCCGCTTACCCATCCAACGCCGACGACGATGCCCTACCGACGCTTCGCAACTCATATACAACGACCATACAAAGCAGCTTCTCCAAGTACTTGACTCGGTTTGATGACCAGGTCTTACCGGAGCTGGTGTGCTTCATTTCATCCTCCCAGCGCGTTCGGTGGTCCGCATCGCTAATTCTCGCTACCAACGTCGCTCAAGAGCAACACATCGACGAAGCTTAGTGAAGATAACCAGAAACATGCAGGCCTTCGTGTCGTACTCTCGTGTCCTCGCCCGAACATCGATGTTCCACGAGTCTTGCGCGACATCATGACGCTCGAAGAAGCTATCAAGACCCCAGGCCAAGCGGCGACGGCGAGACTGTTTTCTCCACGCGCAATCATTCGTCGGCTGCATGATGTCCCCCGTTGGAGATCTACTACAACACAGATCCGGACGAAGAATACACTTGTGGGATCAGAGATAATGGCTTCCTACCCCACCATTCAGCAAGTGAGAACTGCGTCAGCGACGGATAGCAGGTCGCTAGCCAACGACTGTCGCTTCTCTCATGATTGGACCATGGGGGTTTGCGATTTTTACATCATGTGGCGTCTTCTTGGTCTTGGGTAGCTTTCGCGAGCATTCCACAGCCGTCGGTGGTAACCCGAGACAGCCAAACTATGTCCACGAATGGAACCCGGCCTCGGACCGCCACCATCAACTCCATCATAACTCTTGCCAGACACTGTATGACTACTCGGGTCATATGTCTGCGTAGGTTCCCCGTCTAAAAAGTCTTAACGCCGTCAGGCTTTTCGCTCTAAGCGTCAGCCATCTCGGTATCCTTTGTGTTCTCGGCAGATGTCACTTCAGTCTGCCTCTTGGACTTGGCTTCCCACTTTGCGCGCTATGATACGCCATTACGAACACTTTGGCAATCCTAGTGTTATCTGCACACCGCGAGCAGATCGTCATCGATGCCTACGTCGATAGTACCACAACATACAATCTGCTCGCTGGAGTCGACCTACAGAAGCTCGCCAGCTCGCCAAGCCCTCGATATGGGTATCAATACTGCCTATGGTCATCTGCAGACTAATAAAATTACGATTGTGGCCTCTTGGGTTAAAAAGAGTAGGCATGGAGGGACACAACCAGTTTCGGATTATGCTGTGTATCGCTTGTCTACCATCGGAAAGTTGACATCATACTGCAGTCGTGACTCCTTGCATACCAGATAAACCAAGGTTTTGTCGCCCTCAGATGAATCTCATGTCCTTGAGGTTCATTGGTGTAGTATCATATCGAATTACTGCTCCCGAGCTAATGCTGTTAAGAAGCCCACAACTTGAGAGGACATCGGATACGAACCACAGAGATCTTGCTCCAGAGCTTGTTGACAGATGAGACGTATCGCAACCTTGGTGCGGCGACAACTGGCCGTTATGGTTATTTCGAGGGCGGAAGCTACATTACTCTTATGCCTGGCCGGACTCCAGGTTGTTAGCCCGACTTGTACCCCAAGCTGGTGTACTATTCAGGTCGCTGCCGGTCCAAATACGATGTCTTCCGATATGGGAGGCTTATGTGGAAACCAATGCCTTTTCTGAGCATTGCCTACTGTTCTGAACTGGCATTGAACATCCGAGGTGCAGAAATATTCGGCAACTTCCCAGGAAAACTCTTGATTACTCGTCAACATTCAGGCCTTTTGCATACCCATTTTGAATTCTGAAAGGCGCAAAGATACCAAGGGATCAAGATACTGACAGTCACTCAATCTTGATGCCAAGCCAATGAATAAGAGCTGCTTCAAGACGCTTTCGAGTTTTCCGTCGCTTCGCTGACGTGGCGTCTAACTGGTGTTGGCTGGTATTTTCCATGACAATGATTGGAATGCACATCTTGACTAATCCAACACTATGCGCCTCTCAACATTGGCATCACTGGTTGGAAAACAACACGGTACCATACAGCATCAGCACTGCAACCATCAACTGACTCCGGTGATTCGGGATTGGAACCAAACATCGGTACTCGACTCATATATTTTGGATGGCCAGCAAAATGTGTTTGACGCTTCTGCACTTGCCTGCAATATGCGTACAGGCGTCAATTGTTCGAGTGCGTTGTCGCATCTCTTTTCGGTCACCCAAGGAGTCTTCGCTCTTCATTATCGGAAACTGCTACTCAACAATAGTGGTTGTCGATGTTGTGAAAGACAGCGGAGGTTAGACACGGAATGTGAGGCCGTATGTCGATTGTCTGGACAGACCAGCATGCCCTTTGATTGACAGCATCCCGAACCATCTTTCTGTTCCGAAGATGTCATATTTAGGCGCAGTCCTAAGGCCAAACATCAACGGAGAAGCTCCGATATGCCAAATTTTGTCCTATGGGTGTTGTTCAGCAACTGCGCATTGTGAATCGGCCGACGACCAGTTCCTGCCAACGAGTGTGTGATTGCGAGAGATGCTCAACACGAGCGACTCAACGCACGCGCTTGTCTGATGCTCCTGAGCATTCCAGGAATGCCACTAGCGGTGGTATATGCGTGGTAGTTCGACGTTCGTACGTTCTGCTTCCGTATAGCTCATCGATTCTCTAGTCTGGCGTGTCTTAGCCGGTAAGACATGCGCTCGAGCGATATGTGGATTGCTGTCTGTTCTCAATGTCAGTCAGTACGAGAAGAGCTACTGAAATGAGGATCCGCCGGCGCATCGAAGCATCAGCAGCTGCCAGCAGTTCGATACAAATCCTGCCTCTTATTGTTGGGTCTCTCAGGAAGAATATTGTCTCTAAAGAGCACACCTGTCTCTCCATATAGAGAGAGTTCTGAGTCAACAGCTGTGTTCATTGCAAACTCGCGACCTTTGCCTCAGAGCCACCGTGCATTTCGCAGCCGTGATGCGCGATAACCATACAAGGCCGACCTCCTAGGGCCTTCTCCTACCTTCGATATTCCAGACATTCCTCTGCTGTTAGATGTGCGCCCATGGACATCTCGAAACAGAGTCGCAGTCCTGAAGATCGCAGTGCAATCTGGAGTTGCTTTGCCAGCTGTCCAACGACTGACTACACCTGAACGTTTCTCTGCTGTACTAACCCATCGATACCGGTATCTTCGTGTGCCGGAGCAAATGCAGTTGTTTGGCAACGCTGCTTGTCGGCCATCCGATCCCTGTCCGAGTCGACGCTTCGATAGACTTGTCTCGACCGTATGAGTCGCGGCGTGGCTCTTTCGTTCGCCGGCATGTATTTGTACGGCTGGAGGAGTCTGTGAATGCTGTTAAGGGGAGAGAGAGGAGCCGACAAGGATGGGGTATCGTCAAAGGGATTACGCGGAGCTGAGTCGGCGACGCCGAAAGGTCCTGAAGCATCGTCAGCTTTCAACATCGGGTATGCGAATGGGAACCCTGCCATACAGCCACTATCTTCCATCTGCCTTCGTATAGCATTGCTGGCGCGATGTTGTAGTAGCTGACGCTGAAGATGGTGGGGCGTTGGAGTGTGGGTACCGCGGAGGTTAACGAGACTCACGATGTGTAAACACCAAGATCAGAATGTGTCAGCTCTAATCAGGTCAGCTATATGCGACTAGGGTGTGCATGCCAACTTTCTCTCGACAACGAGTTGCATAGTCAGGCTGTCTTAATCACAGTCACGAAGGGGGGTTTGGAAAGCGTTGTCGTTTTCCTCGCGTGTGTGCTTGCTACACGCGCGGGGGCGAAAAGTTTCCAATGCACTTGTCTGAATCAGAGCTCGGGCATGAAAACCACAATCAGGTTCTTGTTTCTTCAGGCAAACACAAGATGTCCTCTATTTGGAACGCCAGAGACAAAGCGTACAGTGGTTGAATGTCTATGCAACTGCAATCCAGAGGCATAGTATACGGCAAATCAGACTACACACCATGGATGCCGATGCTCATCAAGTTGCCGCTGATCACATGGGGGTCCCGACCTTGTCGTCACTTCGTTTGCCCCTCGCATCAAAGGAACTCTCTCAGGTTCACCAGACATTATCAACTCCAGTTTCAAGGGCTATATATACTGTAGCATTTCGAATTCCACCACCGGTAATGGCTCCAAGTGGTGGCTTGGGGTCATTACCGGGTTACGAACAGTGCTAACACTTGGTTTCTTCTAGGAGAGGTTGGCCTCTACGAGGGTACGGGCCCAGGTTCGAGTCTCTGTCAAACTAACTTAACAATAGGGTATCAAAAATGGCAGCCCTTGTCAGAAGCCAGTCTCCCAAGCTTAGCTTGGATGGGCCTTTTTTTGCTGAATTTTCAGGATCTAATCACTTCAATACATGCGTGAAGTGGACGTGGTAACAGCCTTTTTTTTTCACCCAAGAGCGGTCCCTCGCACCAAATCCTCACCTTTGATGCTGCTCTTGCCTTTCCGCAATGCTGGCGTAGCTGCATGCTCTGAGACTAAGGCAGAGATGGAAGACATCGTTTAGCGTTCCTTCCTGACAAGTCGACCATGTGCTAAGTCAGCACGCCGCAAGCTGAGCTCTTAACAGCAGGCATGCAGTCCTGCGCACAACTAGTAGGATCACGCAGTTCAAATGCGATCAGCGCTACTACAACACCCAAAAATGAATACTTAACACATATTAACAGTGCGAGCTCCAGATATTTATAGTTATTTCCACTTGTCGACAATGCAGGCTCTGAACCGCACCTGAAGATTTTCGGGTGCTTGACTAATCCCCAACCTGATTACACTCGCATCCCCCAAGGTGGCGGTTCGTGTGCGAACAGCGACGACCCCACCATATGCCTATCTACTTGATGGTCGACACTAGTAGTTGAGTATACCTCGTAGCTGAGTAGCCTAAAGCGCACGCGGAGGCTCGCATTCTCGCCGACGTTGAGGTATCTATCCGCTGTAGGAGCCAGACCCTGCAGGACTCAAAACACCTCACGAACGGCCGTGATGTGTTTGGGTTCCTATGTGTCGGCATCGAGATCGGATTGGAGCTCTCGAGCTGGGGCGAAGCAGAAACCCTGGATTCTCATTGTCAGCATGTGCGTGGATATTCCTAGCAGAATGTTGGATTGTCTCTGGTGTGCACGTACTGGAAGAGCTGGCCATGGCCCATACGTTATCGGTCTTCCCTGCTCTCCACTCCCTCATGCAGCTGAACCGGTCAGTGTGAGTGGCATAGGCTACGGAAAACCTTGACTGCCACGGCTTGCTGTTATGACGTCTTGTCTGATCCTGCCCCAAGACGCCAGTCTGCTCAAGATGTCCCTTCATTCTGGATCTCTTAGCCCTACAGGTCTTGTAGGTGGTCGTACGAGTTCTGGTGGATGCAGTCCGGAAACTGATTTCGTGCGCGAGGTGTGGGAAATGGCGGGATCGATGTCTCGTGACGCTGCATAGGAAGTCAGCCGCTGCATTCCTGCACACATGTGCGCAAACCAACGTTGCATCTAGATATGCTGCTACGGTTCGGGCTAAGCCAATCCTAGGTCAAATCCGTGGCTAGAATTGCTGTTCTGCAGCAAAGCTTGCTGGTGAACACGTAAGTCTGAGGAGACTGTTAGTTCACTTGTGGCGGTAGGTTTGTGTTGCACACTCTCACACCAGCCAGCGACTGGACCGCAATGGAGTATCGATGTCTTCGACCACGACAATAAGGGAGTTAAGTTCAAGTAAAACAGCTGGAAATCCTCAGGGCAGTTCGGCAGCGGGAACCTACCATGCTCTTGTTGTAACGGAAGGAGAGACAAATCGTACATGGAAACGGATACGGGATCAACAGATCTTCCACAGTTACTGGACCCCACACATAATATCAGACGCAGCTTTTCCTTTCAACTTCTCTCTAGATTTCATGTCGGCTTCTCGTCAACATGCTGCCTGGCAGGCGCTTTGCATAGCTTTCGCATCGACGTCTGCTGCCATACAAGTCTTTCTACTGCAAGCTTCTCAGTTATATTAGCTGGTAACAAACATAAAATTTGGACAGCAAACGTGCACCTTCACATCAATACCACGTCCATTCTGCAAACTGCTTGCTGAGACTACCAAGGACAATATCCACTCACAACCACTTTTTCCATACTCCTCGTGTCTCCATCGCATCCTACTACAACGCTGTGTCCTACTGTTCAATGCCTAGCAAGAGCCCAGACTACGAGGCAGAGTATGAGGCACTCAAGGCGCGACTCTTTCCCTTCTCTGCATACATTCTCGCTCGGCTGGAGGAAGCGCGCGAACGAGCAAACCGTCCGCGAACAAACCATGGAGTTACCGAAAGTTTGAGCAATCTTGATATGCGTCAAGCAATCGCTGAACAACTTCCATCACTCGTAGCTTGAACCTTGCTGCCGTATATTGGTGGTGCTTGCTGACTGGTGTTGCAGTGGATCGACCGTCTGACTGCGCCCGTCGAGCAGCGCCGTCTCCTCCGCCCATGGCTTGCTCTTGCGCTCTTTGGCGCCCTCATGTTCACGCTAGGCTTCGCTGCTCGCTGCTTCCTTTAGACCACGGCTAGCTCTATACGAAGACCTTGCCTATCGGAATTTGGAAAAGAAATAGTTGGAAGAGGGTATGAGATAAGTGGGCGAGGAGAAGACAATCATGGAACGAATAGATCTAACCGATGAAAGAAAAGATGTCTATGCTTTTAGTGGCAGGAGAGATTAGAGATACCTTGCTTTTACGAAAAACGCTTGACAGAGATATGTGCAGATCAGAAGACGGAATGTTGAAATCAAACCGTGGTACATTGATGGCCTACAAAAATCCGCACCTTGAATTGGTGATGTTTTGACAAGACGAACGACTATCACTTTTATTGTCAACGAAGGTCGTCCGAATGCTGAATGCGTCTTATATTCAAAGACTTCTAGATTTAGACACAACTGCAGCTGGAACATGGTTAAAGGGCCGATTGACAGTTGGCATGCGTATTCGGCTTGTCGGGAAAAAGCTGCGGGCGATGCTAAACTACTTTCGGCTCTAGCATACTTCCTATTGGGCGCCTTTGCACACATGCAACTTTTGACCCTCTTTAACCTCTCAAGCTTGTACCAACTGCACTGCGACCAACCGAAAGTTCTTATAAATGTCCCGCGATGGCGTCATTTGATCCTCGTCTACATAGTGCTCTCTGCACCCGAGCTTTTCCTCATTACCGCCATGGTTTGCAAGTCGAACTGGTTTTCGATATCTTGAACAGAGGTCATTACTGAGTCGATCCTGTTTATGAACACACCCGCCATGAACCATCTCTTGGCATCAAACACTTTATCGAACTTTCTACTTTGCTCCACAATGCTGGGTATATGTTTCGGGCGGCGCCTAAGACCGTTGCGCAGTCTGGTTAGAGCATGAGGAATCAAGTTTCTGATTGTGAGTCACGACTAGGGCTGTACCACAGATCGTTGCGCAGAGGATACGTTGGACTCCTCCAGCATCTATTCTTGGTACGAAAACTCTACCCTTTCTAGGAAACGAGAATTGGAGCCAAGAGAAGGAAATCATCTTGAAGACGAGATCTTCAATGCGATGCATGAGAGCGCTTTCCTTGGACACAGCAGTATTTACGAGGTCATGTAGCACTTGACGTGTATGATTTGAGCTTGCGCCGCACGTTTTATCGGAAATGGAGCCATAGAGAGTTCGCCCCAAAGAGACGCAATCAAGGTTGTTCGCGATCGACAGAACACCATTGGGCGTCGAAGGTGAGCGCGCTTGCAAGCGGTCAAAGGAGTTTCAGTGTTCGAATGTGGTATCGCATCTCGACATCATTTTGCGTCGCGTTGCAAAATAATCAGGCGTTGGAAGACAACGAAGGGGCTGGTCGTGGCGAGGCGTTCATTGACTCTTTCAAATGCGACGACTAGATGGCTTCCTGGGCAAGGATGAAGGTATGCCGACTTGTTGTGAGAGCCGTTTACATTGACTGATTGGGATACAGAGATGACTACGGGAAGACCATGTTCATCGCGTTCGCAGGCGATGCATATTGCGCAAGATTGACAGGTACACGCATGGACCTCGAGATCTTCTCCAACCATTTTCGACTCCGTTATTCGTATACTCTGATCTTTTCTGCATATCCTTGAGGAAGTATCACACAGTGAGCCCCAAAGTTCACTCTATTGTGTTTTGCTCCGCCAAATTGCACCAGATGTATGAAAACATTCTTAGCGCAGCGAGACACAGATATCCCTCATCTTCATACCGCTTTGTCCATTGGTATCACATATGTTCGAGCAATAGGTGCGCCCTTCCGAGCAACGCTTCCTCAGTTCCCAGTGTCGTAAGCTCTACATTATAGGTGCGGGTAAGACATCGAGGAGCGTGTTCACTGCAGGTTCAAAGGACGCGTATTATGTTCAGGTTAGCATCTTGAGGCCAGCTTTGCTGCAGTATCGTCTTAGAACATCGGCTTACTGCAGTCCAGACACAACTAGAATACCGACACATACTGGAAGTTGCGAAACTAAGATAGAGATCTCACAACGAGTCTCTCCTGGTCTAGCCTTGTCTGCGTTAGAGACAACTATCAAGATACGCTTCACACATCCCGGAAAGGAACGTTAATAATCCAGCGAACAATGCGCTTGCCCGCATTGCCATTGCGCGAAAACAGGATGGACAGAGATGGAATTGATTGTAGAGGAGTCTAGGCCCAGTCTGCGCAGACAACTGTGGAATGCATGGTCGCAAGCGTACGACAGCAGCGCAATGCGCAATATGTGATCCTACCCCCACGAGCCCCAGCTGTGGCGACCCCGTACATCCAAGGAGAGAACAAAGATAACGCAAAAACGCATCTGGACTCAGCTGCGTGGTGTACCATGTCAGAAGGTGGGGGCCCACGGACGTTGTGTTGGAGAAATGGCGCAATTCAACACAATCCTGAATTTCCATCACCCGCCGAAGGGAGTTCTGGCAGTGGGGGCGGACAGCCCACCTAGGCGCATAACTGGTGGGCATTTGTGTCGTTCTAATAGGGCAGCGCAGCAATGCCCATGCAAGGCCGAACGTCAGTCTCTGAACCCCTCCCCTAAGGCCTCGAGCGCGAAGCTCAACCACAAACACTTAACAAGAACCCTCGGGACTGCCAACGATCTCAGAGAAAAGGACGCGACTGTGCGGAAGTTCATGTGGCCCATGGAGAGTAATGTCCGATCTCTACAGTCAGCAAGCTTTTGGGCAGCCGACCTTCACCGACGCGCATGCGAATGGGAGTTCCTCTGGACGTGACACGTTCGATGTCATCGACGCATCCAATCTCTACTACGAACACGACCACACCTATCATACTGGTAGTCAACCTCTGCAGCAAATGCGGATACCAACTCACAACGAGTATACACAAAGCCAGCATCTTGCGTACGCCTTGCAAGACAGCAGTGTGTCAATTCCAGGTAAGATTGCCCCTCCATCTTTCTTCTTCCATCATTTTCTCATCCACCCTCGTTTTCTACACAATTTTTGCAGTCCAAGTCTTGTCCGTCTTATGGTTTGGGAATCAAGTCCGACTCTGCTGGGTTGTCGGCTTTCGATGACGTTTGGCCGGGAGCGGATGGCGTGCTCTCACTAGCTGCACGTGATCGAGCGATGCAACAAGACATGCGACAACGACCTACCTGCTTTGGGAGGTGTTTATGCAAGTTGAGTAAAGATGCGTTTTGTTGGATTGATTGGCTTGTCGATCAAATACGCAACGGTCACCGCACTTTTGGAGTGACTGTTTTTCCACAGTATCCCGCTCACTAATGTCTTCAAAAGGCCTCCAATACACCTCGCCAACGGTACCGAATATGAACGGCCACCTCTCGCATCATTACGAGCCTGATAACGCAATACATCTTGGATTGGATGATCTTCAAAGGTTATCTGCAGCCACGCACGATTACAACATCAACACCTATCGCACGCCATACCCTGACAGCAATGCAACATCCACCTCATCAGCCCCATCGCCTGATCCCGCAAATGCCACTCTGCTCACCGATCCGGTGGTCGTAGAAGCAGAAGAAGACAAAAGAAAACGTAATCAGGCTGCTTCTGCGCGCTTCCGCCAGAAGAAGAAGCAGCGTGAGCAACAGCTCATGGAGAAGACCCATGAGATGCAGGAGCGGACGAAGCAGTTGGAGACTGAGAATGACGGGTTAAAGAAGGAGAATTTGTTTCTGAAGAAGCTGTTGGTAGAGAAGGTGGATCACATGAGTGATGAGGATCGTGAGATGCTCAGGAAAGTTGCTGAAGGAGTGCTAGATAGGGCGGTCAGGAAGAGTGTTTGAGCAATCGGTTTTCTTATGTTACCACCCAGATTTGGACTCCCAATTCTTAGCTGAGCGGCAGTACTGATGGCCGTATTGAAGAAGAACGGCAAGGCTGATGTTCCACAGGGGAGGGTGCACTGGAGTTCACAAGTTCTGGCGTCTCACGTTTTCCTTTCTCTACTTTCAGGGTAATGGCCGTACACATCCACATAACAAGGATGGTTTGAGACGTGAGTACATCCCAAGAGTTATGTAGACGGTTTTTGATCGTGCTGGCGCGATTGGACTCATGGGTGACTCCAGAGAGTTTGATATATGCCATTTGCGACAAATGCAACCCTAAGAAGGATGCGACGTGAAGTGGTTTGGCGCATACACCCTAGCGACACTCTTCATGACGCCCAGAAACGCTTCATGCTATCGATCTGTGGGCGCTGTAGTGTCTGCACAGTCACACTATCAAGATGGCAGCACCCAATCCACGTCAAGCGTACACCTACAAGGCACGCCACATGTGATCACATTGCATTTACGTACAATTGTCTGGGCGCCCCGCAGCCAACGAGGCATCTAGAACTTCCCCAGATTCAAGGTAGCGGAAAGGCACCTCTGTGGCACGATCGGATACGAAGGTCAAAGTGCTGTGGCGTTTTTTTCTGTTAATCCATGCTAACATGTCGAGCTGCATTATAGTCTTGCGATATCCTCATTGCCCTCAACATATGTGGGTAGTGCTTCAAGGACATTGCCTATTGACTCGCTACGTGTTTACCGCCGCGAGAGCCGAGGTAATGCGGTACTGAGGTATACCGGTCTTAGCGGAGTGTTTCATCTGTGAAATGCACACAAGAGTAGTTGAAGTGAATAGAGGTTTTGTATCGTACTGAACTGAACACAAGAAGCTAATGATCCAGTATGCATCCACTATGCAGTCTCCATAACAAGTAGACAGAGAAGAAGAATCTGCTCGCTGGAATTGACGTTGCGAAATGACTGTCACATCTTCTGTCAGGGGTTTGTGCGCGTATTCTATGACGTTTAGAATTCGCAGATAGACCGAAGAGCGAGCGAACAGAGACGTCAACTGGCATGTAGTTGCTTCACATCTGGACAGTTAAAAAGATTCCTTCAGGAAGAAAATGTTTCGAGTAAAGCCCCCGAGAAGAGTGGTTTTATCAAAACTATTAGTGAGTCTACCGAGAAGACACGGTCGAATAGTGTTCGGATGCCAGGCCAGTGCTTCGGCAGTTAGAGCCCGCAATCATGTTGCATCTGTTATCATGAGGGAGCATGTTAGATGGTGTCGTCTATATTCGCTATCTGAGGAGTCAAGGGAAAGATCCCGGGGTTCAACAAGCGCGACAAAGTCGATCTAGATCGCAGTGAACAGGTCTTCACTGCCCCTGCTAGTCCTCCAACAGCAGAATATCGACAGTTTGCGTTGTTGCGATCACAACAACACCTTTTCGGCATTCTCAAAGTGTCAGACTGAAGGATGTCTTAAGTATTGCCTGCTCATATTATCAGGCATATGAGCGGTACTGCGCTCTGCATCCACTAAACACCAGATTATCTTTTGCCAAGAGCACGATGAGGTACCTGATTGGTAGCCGCGTGGGATCTGTCTGGTAGCGGACCTGAGTATCAAATCATGCATGAAGAAGATAGTATTACCCAGAACATGTGTTCGGGCCAAGACTCCCACTGTGTGTTAACTCCGTGTCCCGTTTACGCTAGGTACTACCTGGTTTATGCTTGTTTTGGTTTAGCGCTTCGCTGCACCAATATTCGTCATCCTCAACTTCCCGCTCGTGTCATTTGTAAGCCTTGGCCTCGCTCCTTCGAACACGCGAACCATGACATAACACGTCTTTGTAGAAGCGACTGTATGACAGTCATGGCTACTCGGTGTCAGCATACGATTCCAACGTCGTCTTGCAGAGCTGACCAAGCTCGCCCGGTTCGCTCTTGGCTACCGCCGCGATGCAGCGACACTGTAGGCAGTAAGGCTTATCGGTTTTAATATATATGGCCAGCACTGGCCGGTGAAATGGGTATCATACAACTTGTTCGCAATAATCATCACAGTATACCATACAAACTCACATACTAACACACGTTCAAACCTTGTTGAGTTGACGCAGCCTTCTCCATCAGAACACCAAGTCTACAGCTTCCTTTGCTTAACACCCGACTACATCACACTATCTTCTGTCTTCCAGATGGCGAATACAATGCGCGCATGGCAATTCCAAGTGTCCTCTGGACCTATGGAGAAGAACCTTCACATCCCGCCATCGGGTCTTCCCATACCGCCTATCAAAGATGACGAGGTGCTTGTCGAAAACTACGCAACAGGCCTCAACGCAATTGACTACAAGATTCTCGAGCTTGGCCTTATCACCCGTCTGGTTTTTCCTTCAATAACTCCCGGTCTTGAAATATACGGTCGAGTTACTAAAACCGGCAGCAAAGTAACTAATTTTCAAGAAGGCGACATTGTGTTTGGCTCTATCGGTCCAGGAGCCAAACATGGAGCTCTCGCAGAATATCTACCAGTCTCACATAACCTGCTCGCAAAAGTGCCCAAAGAATTGAAGAAAGACGACATGGTTTCCATCGCTCTTGTAGGCATGTCAGTCTATGCTGGCTTAGCTCCTTACGCCAAACCTGGCAATAAAGTCTTCATCAATGGTGGCTCTGGAGGAGCTGGTGTAGCTGCAATTCAGATTGCAAAGATTCTCGGATACGAAGTTACCGCTTCTTGCTCAACAGCGAACATTGAGCTAGTCAAGAACTTGGGCGCAGACACGGTGCTGGACTACACTTCTGCTCCGATTGTCGACCAATTGAAAGATAGGGGCGTAATGTTCGATCTCGTACTCGATAACGTCGGTACTCCAGCCAATCTCTACCGAGTGTCGAATGCCTTTTTACGGCCTGAAGGAAAATTCATCCAAGTCGGTCTAGGCATAAACTTAAGCGGCATCTTCCAGCTTTTCAGCAACAATGTCACAAGCCTACTTAACTTTGGAAAAAGACAATACATCTTCGTTGATCCAAAACCAAATAATGCGGTTTACGAGCAACTTGCAGCGTGGATGGTTGAAGGAAAGCTGCGTGCAGTCATCGACTCGACGTGGGAGTTCGGCGATGTACCAAAGGCATATGAGAGGTTGAAGACTGGAAGGGCAAAGGGAAAGGTTGTTGTGCACATTAAACAAGACTGAGATTGTCAGTTGAAAAACGACTTTGACTTTTTTAAGCGGGAAAATGTTCGGAATACTTTGGTCGGTATAGTTGCTGGCATGGATAATACTTTTGGTAAACGTAATTGAAACCCTTTAATTCTTATTTGGGATCTAACCCTAGACTATGAGATGCTAGTGATGAGTTCCTCAAAGGCCGTATTGGCCGATGCGATGCTAGAACGCGAGGAGCACTATGTGCGGCTTGGCAGCTGAACTGCTGCGAGATCTATGTCGCACACACCTTCCTGGTGTAGTCCGTAATGCGATCAAACCGACAGAATCGATTTTCAGAATTATCCATAGTATGTGTTCAAATTGCGGCAAGGAATATTGGGCAAAAATGCCTAGAAGCAATACCAAACTTGCGAGCCTAGAACAGACTGCGGAATTTCACTTGCTAGGCCATGTGGTTATATAACTTCACAAGCCTCACACATCTAGAAGGGCACCCTTCACAACCCAAACGGCATTCTCACGCATCCTCTTCTCAGTAACGACTATCAATACTCAAGATGAAGTCCAGTTCCACCGTCCTTTTTCTTCTTCCCCTCGTTACAACTGCATCACCCCTTATCAGCCGAAACCCTACCGCTGAGGCAGTCTCGGACCTTCTCCCTAGAGCCGATAAATGGTGCTGGCTCAACTCTGACGCCCTGGTAAACGATCCTCAGGGCTGTGACACCACACCCTTCAGTGGCTCTCGAAAGAGAGGCGTCACAGGCGGCGACCGCTTTGGAGTACGCTGCACAGCTCGTGGCAAGCCATGGGGATCCAATAGCTATACGAAGTGGGATTACGTTGGGCTTGGCGTTACAAAAAGTTCGGAAGCTTTCCGAAATTCAACAAATGTCAAACTTTCAACATGCGCTCAATAACGAAAAGCACACACACTTTTCTCGCGGCACTTACCCCTCTGAAGCACACAAATCGCGTACGTGTATTCAATGCGACACCTTTGCCATCATGGACGCGCTCATTCCATGCTTCTGCGAACCTGAGGATCGTTGACCTTGCATATCGGCTTCACGATGACTCGGGCAAAGCCAAAGGAGATCCAATTGTCATGATACACGGCTTGTTTGGAAGCAAGAGGAACAACCAAAGCGTTGGAAAGTATGCGCAAGCCATGCGACACTTTTGTTTGCATATCGCCTAACATGCTTCGTTCAGTGCATTCGCGCGCATCCTCAAACGACCCGTATACGCCATCGACACCAGAAACCATGGTGATTCACCCCACGATAACGTACACAACTACTCTGCGCTTGCCGAAGATGTGGAAACCTTTCTCAAAAAGCACAATTTGAAAAACTCGACGCTCATAGGGCACTCCATGGGCGCAAAGGTTATCATGACCATGGCTCTCAGGAATCCCGATTGCTGTGCAAACATAATACCGGTCGATAACGCACCTGTGGATGCAGCGCTATCGAGCGACTTTCCCAAATACGCAGAAGGCATGCAGCATGTTGAGAAGTCGCAGCCCAAAAGCCAGAAGGAAGCGGATAAGTTGATGGAGCCGTATGCAAAGGACCTGCCAGTTCGCCAATTCCTTCTTTCGAACCTCGTACGAGGTGCGCCTGGGGAACCCCTCAAGTTCCGTATTCCAGTAAAGATCCTCACGAAGGCGTTGGATAACATGGCCGACTTCCCGTTTACCAACCCGGACGAGGTCTCGTTCAACAAGCGTGCTTTGTTTATCAGAGGAACAAAAAGCCATTACGTGAGCGACGAGACACTTCCAATCATTGGCCGCTTCTTCCCTAGGTTCGAGTTGGTGGATATCGACGCCGGTCACTGGGTTATCAGCGAGAAGCCGGAAGAGTTCATCAATGGTACGTAAGCCTACTTTGCTTGATGTAGTAACATACTAACATGGCATAGCGGTTGTGGAGTTTCTGGAAGAGAAACAGTAGATACCCATACTAGAGTAATCTCCAAGAGAGTTTTTTTCGGCTTAAATAAATAGATGGATCATTCAATTATTTGCATCGTTGCTAACATGTTCTACACCTTTTCTGATATCTTTTACTCGGGCTTTTGTAGTGATTGTTGGAACATCTGTTGCTTTTCACCAAGTATGGATAGGTGAACATGCGGATTTTCTTCCAATGAATCACAGTATACTACCCAAGAAACTGATTTTACATCACCTGACTGTTCTTCAAAGGCGCAAAAGCAACAGTAATATCGGAAAATATACAAAACCAAGTATGGCTTGAGTACTACAGTATTGCGTATTGTTCATTTTCATCTCAGTCAACAAGCTCCATACTGTTCATCATGATTTGAAATATAAAACCCGGGTATCATTCTTATGCCAATTGGAGAAAAAAAACCTACAGCCACGTTTTCTTATCTCCTCGACGTGCCTCCAAAGCCTGTGCTCTCATGTCTGGTGCTGGAGAAACTATCTCCTGAAGAACTCCTTGAACTACCCTCACCACCATTGTTCCAACGGCTCCCACTTCCGCTTCCACTGCCAGCGCCCCATCCACCATTTTGGTTGCTCCTGTTGCCGCGGTTGGCGAATTGCCCAGCGGCCCAGCCCGCGGCGGCACCACCAGCGGCACCAGACCAAAATCCCGGTCTCCAACCTTGAGTAGTGCCGTATCCAGACTTTGAATTCCTGGGGTCATTTGGGTAGTATGGCGGTGGCGGGTCGTTGTTGTCGTCATTAGGGCCCCCTCCCCATCCACCTCCGCCCCCGCCTCCACCCCAGCCAGGTCGGTTTCCCCCTGCAAACCCGCCGTTCTGAGCTTCGGCGCGATTTCTCAAGGCTGAATAGATCATCCACAGTACCACACCACCGAACAGCATCCAGAACAGACCTCCGGCAATCTTCTCACCCATAGACCTAGGACCATCAGGTCGGTCTTCATCATCGCCCTGCCATCCTCCTCTTCCCTTGCCATATTTTTCCCGCCCCTTGTCTGTCAAAATGAGTCGGTATTCGACTCCACAGCTGCCTTTCAGAATATACGGGTCCTCGGGGTAGTCGTAGCCCTCGCAAATGACGTCTGTAGAGCCAAGCTTAAATTCCTCTGGAAGCGACGCCGTACATGTCCATTGAATGGAGTTTTCGTCGTAGTCGGAGCCACTGTTCTTGCAGCGCATTACTTCAGGCTCATACAGGCCGCGGGCTGAGCCACCGATGCATTTTAGCTATGAGAATATGTTAGTATTTTGAATGGCGGGGTAAACTGGGGTGCTGTGTACCTGGGGAATGGGATCGACGCGTCGTGCGGAAGTTTGCTGGCCTTTGCGCAAGGTGAGGCTTTGTATGTTCGAGAGCTTTACTTTGTCGGAGCGAAGGGCTTCTGCGCCACTGGCGGCCAGCAGCGCCGGATACAAGTAGTGGGAGACGTGCATGTCGTTCACGGCAAGCCTAGGTGATGAGTGACAAGACTCAGCATCAACAGGCGGATAAGAATATGAACACTCCGCGGGTGGCGACAACACGTAAAGAGGACACGGTAGGAAGATACCTTGCGCCTCGGGGGCTGTTGATTCTAGAAACCTGGAGTGGCGGCGCCAACGAATGACGATGACGCAACGTGAGGCGCGCACCCAGGGTCCATCTTGCGCTACGGACGGATACGGACTAGCTTTGCTCCGCTCACATGGCATCGCGAGCACCACGCGTACAAGGGGACACCTGGGCAATCAGCATTCCACTCAACCACCATGAAACAACGAATCACATACATTGTGCAGAACCCAGATGAATTCTCGCCCGAGCAACTTGAAGTCGGGAGAGATGCACGAGGTCCATTGTTTGCCTTGAAAGGTGTCGAGGCTGCGAAGGAACACCGCATGACACTTGGATTAGATGAGCTGCCTGAAGAAGTACGTTGCCAACCGCTCTATCAACAACGTATGCAAGAAAAAGAGAAGAGAAAGCTCGTCGTTGCTGATACCAAGACAACCTAGCTCAGCAAGTTCTTCTCACAATGGCACGAAATGCATCTGCGTTGGCAGTCGCCAAAATCCTACACTGCAACACCGCCTTTCACGTCACGTGTCTCACCTGGTCTGCACGCTTTTTTCACCCCGTTGGAAAGCACTCCTGAGAACTTGTTCTGCTCGGCGCTTCACGAGATGGTTTCTCCAGATCTGAAATGTTCCACTGCTGCTGAAAGTGCTACTAAGCCGTCTGTTCTCTCTGAGCGCTTCGCCATGTCTGCTTCCTCGCAGTTTTACGCTTACCTTGGAGAGATCGAGTCTCGGAGGGGGCTCTTCCAGCGTCTGTTCTGTGGGGAAAAGGGAAATGCTTACTGCGTGGACATGCTTGCTGAGATGGTCAAGTCGAGATATGTTGATGTGGACTACGACGCCATCTCGCGCGCTGTGGTTGTAACTGCGGGCTGGCCGTATGCACCTGACAATGAAAAGAGTTGGAATGAAGAAATTAGGTTGCCAGGTCAAGACGCCACAGTTGAGATAGGAGTGCTGAGTCTAGAGGGAAACACGGATCCTGAAGACATTCAATTCGGTGGTTTCCTGACCGTCCTGGGGCAAGATGAGCGGCCGAGTACGTCTTCTTCCTTTGAACTATACCAACACTCGTTTCCTGCTAGACCATACTATCTTACAAAGAAAGAGGCTAATTTAAATGGACAGAACCCACGCGTTTCCAAACCCCAACACGTCACTATCCCCTCGTTGAACCCTCGTCGAACCCCAACTTAAGACCAAACCCCCACCCCTTAACCTATACCACCAGCTTCAATCAACCTACAGGCCTCCACCCGACTCTAACACTCACATTCCCTGCCCAAAACCTCACTCCACCTGCGACTAGCTGTAAACTGCACGCGTACCTCACACTCCCCTCGTACCTCTTCATCGACCAGTACCAATTCACCGACACGCTCTTCCTTAAGTCCAAAAACCTAAAGCGTCTGCGCGCTCTCTCCGGGGCCACGGACCTCGAAGCGCCAGACTGGGCTGTCCCACAGTGGGGCTCGGCCGCGCTCTTCGAACTCGACGTGCCCAAGCCCGAGAAGATCGAGCACCCGGTGGTAGACGCGGGCGACTGGAACGTTAGTATTCCGCTGCACTTGCGGTACCTGGCGGCTGCGCCGCGCACGCACACGAGCTTGCCGGTGCCGTGGCCCGTAGCGTTTTGGGCGTGCAGAGCAGAGTCTGGGGCGCAGCATCCGTCGAATCCGTTTGACCGGTTGCACTTGGGGTATGAGGGCTTGTTTGGGCCCAAGACGCGATTTATGACGGTGCAGCCTGGAGGGAAGGGCGAGCAGGAGCTGGTGGAATGGATTAAAGTGCCTGTGCTGGATACGAGACAAGCGGGGTGGGTTGGGCCGGGGACGATGGGAGTGGTGCTTGTAGCATTTTTGGGACTGTGCTGGGTGCTGTTTGGGGGTAGCACGAAGAAAGCAGGCGAGCGGACGAAGGAAGGCCAAGGGAAGAAGACGCAGTAGTAACGAGGGATAGGTGGAAGTCACGTTCAAGAGGCTTGATGAGGTCCGGACGGTGTTGGAGCTTAGTTTGCTCTCTCGCTGTCACGCAGCGCTAATCGTGTGGGTATCTTTCCGCTACTCATGCATGATTCCTCCAATATCTAAACTTCATGCGCATGTGGCCCTGTTGGCACTGATGTTACATCTTATGAATTCTCGAGTCACTTTTGTCTCCAATCCACCAGGTCTAAACGACCGTCACCGGTGCGTCGACAGGGATGCTTGGAATAATCGGTACCGGGTTGCCTGGGAAGATGGGGTGAAGGGCGTACACCGGACCCGCGCTGTCCTCGCCATCAAACAGCATCAAGTTCTGGATAGGCTGTTCGCGCTGACCCAGCACGTTGATGACGTCCTGGGCTAGCTGGCCACCCAAGAACGCCGTAACGGGAGCTAGCTCGCTGCCCAAATTTTGTAGGAAGCTCCTCAGAATATCTGCCCGGAGGGATTCGATAGGGAGGAGAAGCTCCTTGTGCTTGACGTTGGCAATAGTAGTGAAGAGCTGGAGATCCTGGGGCGTATGGGATGGATAGATGCCATGGCCGTTACGCTGGTACTCCCATAGCGCACGTACACAGGTGAGCAGAGGGTGAACCTTCTTCAGTCTCCTTGGGTTGTTTGCGATGTCGCTGGGCAGCGGTGAGTCTTTGGCCAGCATGAGCGGGCTGTAAAGCTCCTGCTTTGTGACCAGCTCGACAACCTTTCCATTCTCCCGCTTGACCTGCACGTCTTTGACGCGCCTGGTTGTAGTCTCCAGCCCGAGCTGCGTGTCGCGGTTGCTCTTCTCGCGCTCAATGACGAAATTGTGCTCGACGAGGTCAGCGAAGATGTAGCCGTACATGCCGTGCGAGGCGCCTGCGTAGAAGGGCTTTTTTGCTATGCGTGCGCCTGCGTTGACGGTGGAGGTGGAGAGGAAGTCCATGTCGGTGGATATGATGACGTCGTAGGCGGCATAGAAGCCGGGGTCTTGCTCCAAGCGGATATCGGTGGTGATTGTTTTGACGGCGACGCGCGGGTTGAGCTTCTCGACCTGGGGCTTTGCTGCTTCGGCGCGGTTCTTGCCTACGTCGGCGTCGCTGATGAAGAAGGACGCGCCCAGGTCGTCTTCTGTGACATTTTCGTGGTCGGCGAGGGTGATGGAGCCTATGCCGGCGAGGACGAGGTTCTTTGCGATTTCGTTGGCAAGGGCCTTGATAGAGACGAGCAGGATGTTGGCGGTGCGGATCTTCTGCTGGGCCTGGACGCCCCAGAGGCGGATCTGGCGGTCGTAGAGGGCGATTTCGTCGGCGGAGATGTTGTTGGCTTCGGCAATGGCAGCTACCGTCGCTCCAGCCGCGTCCTCTGCAGTGAGGGCGCCATTGGTTGCGGGCGGCGGTATCGCGGTGGGCTCGGTGATGTCAGTCATGGTATGTCTGTAGTGTAGGAGTAAATGTAGTGGAGAGGCAGACAGCCGGGCCGCGGATGAGTAAAGGTGAGGGAAACGGCGGAGGAAACCCAGTGAGCGACCAAGCGAGCGACCAAGAGAGCTGGCGGTGTCCGAGTGGTGATGATGGCATTCACTTGACTCGTTTGGTACCTTGGCTAATTAGTTAAGTCAGTAATTAACTATTACCGGGGACTGGCATGCGGCTCTGCAGGGCAGCCATCCTTGCGCCGCCCCCCACCCCGCGACCGACGACGGGCTGCCAGCTTGCACGGGACAAGGCGCCTGCTCGTTGGCCTCAGCCACAGCCTCGACACACCACAGAGCCCCATCCTTCACCCTCTCGCCCTCGCCCTCGCTTTCTCTCCCTCGCCCACACATCCAATATAGCACAATCTGCTCCTCTGCACTCTGCCCATTTATTTCCTGACCATCTCCCGCACGCTTGACTTCCCCCCCTTATGGGACACAGCACCGACGTCACCAATGCCTAGACCGCCCTCGTCCCCATCGCCTCCCCCCGCAGCTTTCCCCTTCACCACTGGCAGCTTTGACTTTCCCCATGCCTCGACCTCGCCGCCAAATGCTGCCCGCGCAGCCAACACGGCGGCTTCAAGAAACGTGCTGCGCCCCATAGCCGACCAGCAGCCGGCCGCCACGCACGATGCGGCGCCATCGGCATCGCGAGAACCAGCCAGGCGCGCGCGCGCTCGTACCTCGACCAGACGAGGCCCACTGCACCGCATTTTTGGGCCTCCACGTGACAGCACCATCGCTCCCGATCATCTCTCGCGGCGGCCTCCCACGGCGAATCCCAGCCGTCCCCGTGCAACCCCAAGCGAACGCTACCTCCGCCGTTCACAGGCCCGCATACGAGAACAACGCTCGGCGGCCATGGACTTGTCGCATGACATGCTAGGCTCTTTGAGTGATGTGCCCATCAACAACCCCTTCGCCGCCAACGCAGGCACAAGTGCCCACGCCCGTCCCCGGAGCCCCATCGTCCAGGTCAACACGGAGCGCACCCACAAGCGCAGGAAGCTCCAGCACGACACGGGCGGCGCCACCGAGTACATGTGCTTCAAGTACGGCCACAAGGGCCAGGTGGTGCCGGGGCGACTGCGCATGGAGATTATGAGCTGCGACGGCGGCGAGCACCGCAGAGACAACCCTCCCGGCCTGTACAGGGTCCAGAATGTGTTGAGGAACGACAAGAGCGTGTACTGCAGCGAGAGCTCGCAGTGCAACCTCCTGCTCAAGCATATTGGCGAGGCCCCCTTTGCCCTGGAGAAGGTCGTCATCCGAGCACCGGACCGTGGATTTACGGCTCCGTACGTGTCTCCTGAAGGTCGTCTGATCCTACCGCTAACCTCGTACCAGTGTTCAAGAAGGTCTTGTTTTCGTGTCCATGTCTGCCGATGAACTCTTGTCCAGAACTTCTGCCTATAATCTACACTATGATGCTCGCTCTCCGCCCATGTCCCCCACACCTAGCCTGCCCAACGAGGACAATGAGCAGATATCTCTGAGGGAAGCTCTCGAAGACCCATCTGTGTGGCAGTACTCTCGCCACGGCACCCAAGAAGAGATGGAAGAACGCATAGAGAACCTCCGTCTTCGCGGTGAAAGGCTACATGCCGAATCCGCAAACTTGATATCCTCGTTGCGCTCCGACTCCGATCGTCGACGGGTACTGCGTCAGATGGTGGAGCATGAAGACGAGGCCGAAGGCGATAATTGTGATCATGTAGCAGAAGATGCTCACAGCGGTGCTGCTGGCGTTTCTGCACCTACCCCACCCCCCTTCACCGTCACGACGGCTGCTAGTGAAGATGACGAGTCAGACTCCAATGAAGAAATACCTAGCGCTGCCATCATGGCAGATCGTCTGCGAAGGGAGAGCCGCTGGCATCCAGACAGCGACGACGATGACGATGACGACGACGATGACGAGACGGTACCGCGCTTGGCTTCTCTTCAACAGGCACCAGCGCTAGAATACAGTCCGTATGGTGATTGGCGAGAGCGCAGAGAACGATACCTAGAGCCCATTCGTGCATCGCGCATCACTACGCCCAGCCGTATTGAGCCATGCGAACGCACGCCGGATACCGAACCACTGATTGCTCCCCATGCACGCTTCTTCATTGCCAAGAACAAGAACAAGATTACCATCAAGTTTCACCCAGCAATGTAAGTTCATAGTAGACGTATACAAACGACCCCTGTGCTGATGTTGGTTGTACAGTTCGGGAAGACATGTCCTGCTCAAGTTCTGGAGTCCAAAACGCGACGGCAACATTGACATTGAAAGTGTTCAATTCTACGGTTACTCGGGGCCTCGATATTTCCCTGCCGTTCAACCACGGTAGACGACAGGAGTCTCGTCATTTGTGACGCGGCTCTCCATGTCGTGTTGAGATTGATGTTTGCACCAAGGATTAGATGATCATGTTGATCAAGATGGGGATGAGGTGTATGCGGTTTTTTGAGGAGTTGCACATGATACATGTACGGTCTGGCTTGTGCCTGCAGCCACGTACGAAATGATACCCAGATACAGTGGACGACTGTATGATGCATGAGAAGGAACAACGACCTCGTAAAATGGTTGTGATGGTAGGATGGGGTGGTTGTCACGATGATTGTCAACTTGCAGATGTAGACAGTCTCAAAACTAGCGTCTGACCCGAAGTTTAGACCGTTTTTGTATGATGACGAGGGGTATGGACTACGTTGCCAGGAAAGTGACCGAAGCACGTGATTCGTGTGAGGGCATGTGACAGTCCGACGTCTGCTCCAGCCGCATACTCACACTCATCATTGAATTGACACAGGGACGACTCAGAACACATAAACGCAGCGTCGAAGGGTAGCGGTGACGAGGAAGAAAAAACGCTTGTATCGGCCAGTGCACTTGTACATACGGCCCGGACTGGCGCACGTCTAGCTAATATACACGACTCCAGCGGCATATTTGATTTGGCGCTAAGTACGCTGCTAGCCTAGCCGCAGCCACGCAACTGCTGCGCCACTTATATCGCTCACTTTGCTAGTAACGCCGGAGGTTTTGTTTACCTCCCCCTCCCCTTGGTGTGTGTGTGTGCACATGTGTAGCCAACTAAGCTGCACACTACAATCGCTCAGGCTGCCAAGGTGCTGTTGCATTGCTGCTTGAAACAAGCGCTCCGCCTATATGAAGCAACAGTGAGTGGTGACAGCCAGCAGCATTGGGTTCTGCCCAAGTTGTGACCCGGCCAAACTTTCTTTTTTGGATATGTACGTACAAGCTTACCATCATAGCGACGCGCGGCAAGCACCTTTTTAGTGAAATTCCAATACGAGCCTCTGCAAGCAGCCTGCAGCCAACGACTTCGACCAATCCTAGACGGACGTGCCTCAACAGCCACGCAAGCCAGTCCATGCTCTCCCATGCACACTCGCCACAAGCGCCCTAACCAAGTCTTTGCTGACACCCAATCCACTTCACCATGTTTGATTTCCCTCGACTCGCCTAAGCGGATATTAGACAACATCAGACTCTGTAGCCAGCCGGTTGCGGTTGACAGCCAACTCGTTCAGGCTTGGTTCCAGTAGTGGCGCCGCTAAACAACCCACCTGTAAACGTCACAAAGCTACAACGTGCATTCTATGAATGTCATCACAGACCTCGCCCAGGCTTCTCTCCGCAATATCGGCTAGCAGATTGCAAAGTACATACAACAGACAAGCTTTGTGGGGCCATCTCCATCACTTGGCTGAGCGGCTCCAAGGTACGCCAGAGCCAATTACGACACGTCGGTCGCTCTCCGTATCTACCACATGGTCGAAACAAGCCTTGACCATAGCTTACCGTGCTTGGCTTTAGCTAGGTGCGTCTTTTACCGTGCACAATGCGGGAATACACGTGAAGCGTATGGTGCCACACTTCACTGTGATCCTTGCCAGTTTAGGCTCAGCCACCCCTCTGGTCGAATAAGCAGCTGTAGCTAGGCTCGGCGGTGCATACCCCTTGAGACAAGTGCAGGGACGCGTCCGGAGAAGGCGGCTTCGTCTTTTGGTAATACTGCAGTAGACATGGCCAGAGCGAGATCGTGACGCTGAAGGGGTAAACATGGTATAAAGCTTGCAATGCTCGCCTCAAAAAAAATCCACAACGCCAAATCCACACACACACTCTCTCTCTCTTTCTCACTCAATCACTATCATTCACTCTTCAAAAAGCCAAAGTTCAAAGACTCCAAAATGCTCTTCACCAAAGTCGCTCTTCTCTCTGCCCTTTTGGCCATCGCCGGTGCCGAATCCACCACCACCAACTCCGGCAAGCCTACCGCTACCGAAACCAAGTCGGCCGCCAGCACCCACCACAGCAACCCTGCTCCCATGAAGACTGCCGATGCCGTCATCGGCCTTGGTGCCATTGGCATCGCCGCCTTGGGACTGTTGTAAAGTCATGATACGGAAAAGATATCCTCAAAGTATAGAAGAGCGCCTCTACATCCGTGGACACGGTGTGTCCAGATGTATGATGCAATATGCCAAGGGAACTAGGCGTCGTGGGGGAATGTGTGTGATAGGATATACAGGGGCTTAATAAATCAATACACTTTGTCTTCAACCATTGGACCTACGTATACCCTGGAGTGGTGTTTTTTTGGTCGTACAAGCGGGCTTTACTTGCCGTGACAATGGTGTCTTTTTTTTCTCCTCCCTTTTTCTCCTGACTCTTCAGTTTAAAACTCGGTGGATCCTGAGGGAGGAGGGAACAAAAGGTACATGTATGTTGTATCATCCGCACACTGTCCAATTACATTGCATCAACACACCAGTTGCTTCTGGACTTTTCTTCCAACCCATATTCGGGGTACTTGAAGCCCTACATCTACATTTCTGTGCCTTTTACAACCCTCATAATATCTCTGTTCAAGCCATTATAGCCATCACCACGGGTATACCCGAACCAACAAAACTCACCCCATAACCTCGTGGCGCTACAACACGCCGATTCTTCACACCAAGTCAATGAGGGAGCCACAAAGTATTAACGCTCTCTCGACACCAAGCGCACGTCGATCGTCACATATCCAGCACTCTTCCAGCATACAAGCCTCTACAAACTAGTATATGCTTATCCAACCAACCAACCAACCAACCAACAAAAAAATAAAAAGACACCCACTAAACCTACCCAGAAAAAAACAAAAGAACCCTCCACGCCTAGATGTATTTCAGAAACGCGCTCACAAGCCCCGCAACAAATCTCTCGCTCCCCCCACTTTCTCCTTCCAAGGATACGCCTGCTTCCCCAACAGTGCAGAAACCCTCCATCCTACACGACTGCGCCATAGGGGGGAAATATGGTGGGTGGGGTGGGGGAACATGTCTGACGTGTTTCGCTTTCGCCTCGTCCGCTGCCCCACGAACGAGTGTGGATATAGGTTGCCTTTTGTTTAGTGTACTGAACTTGTGGAGAGGGGAGGAGGGGGGGAACTAGTGGCTTAGGTTGATATGTGGGTAATGGCGGTAGCGCAGGGATGGGTGGCGTGAGAGTGCTTATTGATCATGCTTGTCTACGGGAGAGGAGGAGGAGTGGGAGGGTTAGATAGATGATTCGCGGGGCCGTGTGATACGATATCCGTACCTTGTTGCGATACGAGGTGTTTGGTGGGGAAGTGACGGGAGAACGTTGAGATATTTAATGGGTAAAAACCTTTTTTCTGATTGCTATCAAGATTGCTCTTTTTTAGACATTGATGTTGCCTTATGCGCTTAGTGTAAAGATGGCAAAAGACGGGAGAGAGAGAGAGAGAGAGAGAGAAAGGAGAGAGAGAAAAGAAAATAAGTATAAAATATAATGTAGTAAAAAACTTCCATTTTGTGAAGTCGTCACCCGGCAGCGCGTTTTACGGCAAAGACCGAGTCTATAGAATAGATATAAGCTGTAAGATGCAAAGCGTTTAAAAAAATACAATCGCCCATCAAGGCTAAGTCCTAAGAAGAGTTGCTGAATATACAGAAAAAGAATATATGGATAAGACATCATTCCGTCCAGATAGATCGTCAAGAGAAGAAAAGCTGCCGCACTACTGGGTCCAGCTCTGATCTACACTGCAGCACCACTCCGCTTAAGCAAAGTTGCTAGAAGCAGTCTTGGTGGTGCCAGAAGCAATGCTAACACCCTTGACAATGATCGGGCTGCCGCTGGTGCCGGTGACCTTGATGTCGACAGTGTCGGCACCGAAACCAGCAGGGTTCTCGAAGAAGTTGTACGCCTTCCTCTGGGTGCCCTTCCAGGTTTTGCCACCGTCAGTCGAGACCTCGAGAGACGTGACCTTGACGTTGGAGTTCATGACCTGCATAGAGAACCAGGACTTGCTGGTGCCGGACTTGTTCTTGAGCACAATAGGAGAAGTGATGCCGCAAGGAACAACTTCCCAGGAGACGGGAATAACGCCCTTGGAGGGATCAGCGAGCTTCTTGAAAGCGTCGGGGAACAGGTCGAGGTGGTGGGGACCGCAGCCAGGGCATTGATCAACCACCATGGCGGTGATCTTGTCACCTGAAGGACCCGTTACGCTGACACAAGTACCGCAAGCGTTAGCGCTATCCCAGTCGGAATCGGTGAGCGCGGTGCCGAAGAGGCCGCTGGGGATGGTGTAACCAGTGAAGGAGCACATGCCACCAGCGACGTTGCCGCCATAGAAGGTAGCTTCGCCGCTGTTTCGAGCAGACTTGGGAGAAGACGCAGCCATAGCAACAGGAGAAGCGACGTCCACGGCTTGGGCCTTGCTCTCAGTGGGCTTGGCGGCTGGGCTGGAGCTCATTGAAGGGGTTGAGGCTGGAGCCATGGAAGGGTAGGGTGATGCCGCGCTGGACTTGAAGGGAGCCGGGGATGGGGAGTTTTCGCAGACCGAAGCTGTTGGGCGGACAGTCACAGTAGTGGTGATATCGACGGTGCTGGTTGACTTTGGCTTTGAAGGCATGGAGCCATAGCCGGCGGCAGTGACGGTGACGTAGACCTTCTCATAGCTAGTGGCGGTGACGGTAGGTCTTGAGCAGCTGCTGGGCTTGCCGCTCGTGACATCTGCAACCTTTGCAGCTGTAGCAGTCTCATACACTGTCTCATACTCAGTCTTAGTGACGGTCTGAGCCGGGCAGGAAGATCCGGCAGCGGCAGCGAGGCCAGCAATGGGCAGGATGGAGAAGATGGAGGACTTCATGATGTCTGACTTCTAGTCGACAGTTTGGTTTTGGTAAGGAATGTGAGGAATCTTATCAACGATTCAGGTAACGAATGACAGCAGCACAGCGGCTTTGAAAACGAGTGACTGGACGAAGCAGAAAGAATGGCTAGAGTCTGACTTTTGCCACGAGGCAGACAAGATAAATGAATACTCCACCAACGGAAAGCGCCCCCGCCCAGGTAGATAAACCCCAGGCCTGGCCGACACCTCATTTCACGAGAGCAGGGCAGCGGCAACGAGCCCGGACAAACTCCCGCGTGGAGATTTGGCCTCGGAAGCTACTGGAAATAAGCTCATCTCCTGTTTGATGCTCCCTTGCTCAACCTGCCAAAGACGGGCAAACGGCCCACACACGAGCTGCGCATTGTACCTCTTGCAGGCTGTTCCTGCGACGAAAATACGCTCTAACAAGCCGGTGTCTGGGATCTGGAAAGAGCTAAAGTTGTTTCAGAAAAAGGCTTGTGTGATGCTTGGCGTGATGGAAACGGAGCCGTGAGCGAAGACGCTGGGATGAAGGATGCGCTAGTGGAACATCAAACGGTAGCGAGATGGCAAGGCGGCAATACAATGAGATGAGCAGGATGTAACGTTCCTTTTGCTGGCAGTCAACCTTTCGGCGTCCACCTCTTCGGCGTCCAAAAAAGCAAGCAAGTTTCTGCAGCTTTCTACGACTGCTCGTTGCAAGGACAAATGGTCGCGTTACACGCGCGCAAAATGCTAGTAGCATACAGGTGGACCACGCGCACCGGAGCAAGGCGTTCCAGCGAACACTAAGCATGTCACACTGTTCGGGACTTTGTCGGTGCAACAACGAGATCGCGTAGTTACTGCCGAGCGGTCTAGAGCCTGTACACTCCGGCAATACCGCACATTACCGGTGGATATTGTAGTGTATGTATATAGTATCGCTGGCCTCGGCGAAATTTCTGCTCCGCTGTTGTGCTATGGCCCTGCACTAAATACCAAGACAACGTCTCAACCGCTGAAAACGTGCCAGTATGATGCCTGGTAGAGGTCGGATGTATCCTTCTTCTCCGCAGAAACACTGGGACAACGCGGGAATTTCGGATGTCGCCATCGGCAATAGTATAGAATTGAGCCCATACAAGACGCCACCAACGTCTGATGGATACTGCGATCGAGCATTCCCCCCTATTAAACAACAACGGTCCTCGCTGTAGTGCCCAATGTAGTTGCCGCATGTTTATGATGTATCTGGCATGGCGCCAAGGCGGAAAGAGCGTCCCTAGTTGCAAGTACTCTATGCAGAATCATAGGTATTGTCACCTGTTGCCCTCGACAATCCTATTCGACCGTGGCCTGCATGGTGGATTGTGGTCTCTACTCCTGAGGGGTTGATAGATTGTGTCCCTTGACCCCTGAGAATCACGTGTTCATTCCACAACGATGCAGAAATTATTCATGCCTGGGCCATCTCGGATCTTCCTCTTTTCAGTAGTCGCTTTGGTAGGCTCTGTTGTTAAGACAAACATGTAGTAACACAGTTTCGGTGTCTTCTTACTGCATGTCATGTTGAAGCCAAGGCGACCCATGATTTGCAGGAGTAGTGCCTCGTCCAGATAGCGGGAATTGTCGACACATGGACGTGGCAGGACGAAGAACAGTGCTGGCAGTGTAGGTTGGAGGCTGTTAGCTTTCGTTGTGCTTGTTCGCAGAAACTTGGTGATACGCTTCAGCATCTCGCCTCGACCGACGGCGTCTGGCACATAGTTGAGTACTAGCGACAATGAGATGATATCGAAGCGTTCGCTATCAGTCGTTGCGAGCGGCCGTTGCATGAAATCTTGCTTCTCAATACCCGGACCCTGGCTGTTGAGATCGATCCTTGTCATGTTGACAGCGCCGGAGTATTTGGAGATCTCGTTCTTCGTTGACAGAGCGCCAATTTCCAGACATCGGAGTTCAGGAATGCTGTGGCCTCGCTCTTTTGCAGCTAGCACGTGCGACTTTTGTAACCATTCGACTAGAACCTTGCTCGAATCGCCGCCTCGATCTTTTGCCTGCCCCTGCTTGCTTGCTGCTTGATATGTCTTGATGCCTCCATTCGTTTCGATAGCGCGAGCAATCTCTTCTGCGGACGACAAATCGCCCTTCTTTAGGGCTGCTGCGTGCTCCTTTTGTAAGCGGTGATGGGTGCGAATGATGGTCCTTGACCGTTCAGAGGTCATCCGCTCCTTCGGTTTGCTGATGGGTGGTCGGCCATGCGACAGCGTTTTCTGGCGCTTCTTCACAGTCATCCTACAGTTCGCGTCGTAAGTCACATGGTTCAGGCAACGGCAAGCTCAGAGTTCGCGGTGCAGGATCTGGCGCTAGCGCTAGCGCGAGTTAGCCGAGCCATCGCACCTGCTCTTCCCTCCGCCGCAAAAATGAATTGCGATTCTCGACACTAACCACCAGGACCACCAACACCGCCAAAATGGGACCCAAGGCAGTATCCAAGAGTATGTCTACGCCTACACCGCAGCCACGAGATCGAAAAAAAGGAGCAAAAGATACTGCGAAGCAATGCCTGTATCCCAGCGGCATGACCTTAGCAAAGGGACTTCGCAAATGCGCCTCGATCAGCTCCCCTCAGTTTGCGCTCAAGGCTAACAATATTCGCAGCCCCTACCAAGACCGGCAAGCAGGCCCACGCCGCTGCCAAAGCGGCCCTTCGCGGCGTAAGCCTCCCCTGAACCTCTTGAGTCGTGTCAGAAACATATCTCTGACGGGCTGTACTTCTCGTGTGACGGGCACAATTAACGAGATGACAGTCGTATGCGAACAAGAAGCGCGCCATCAGGAAGAGCACTAGCTTCCACCGGTATGTTCTGAAGCAGTTTGCCAGAGTGTCGCCTGCTAACATTTTTGCAGCCCCAAGACCCTCGAGCTGTCCCGCGCTGGCAAGTACCCTCGCAAGTCGGTCCCCCATGCGCCTCGCATGGACGCTGAGAAGGTCCTCATCCACCCTCTCAACACCGAGTCCGCCATGAAGAAGATTGAGGAGAACAACACCCTTGTCTTCATCTGCAACGTCAAGGCCAACAAGCGCCAAATCGCCGCCGCCCTCAAGAAGCAGTACGACGTCAGCTGCGTCAAGATCAACACCCTGATCCGCCCCGACGGCTCCAAGAAGGCTTTCTGCCGTCTCACCGCCGACGTCGACGCTCTCGACATTGCAGCTACCAAGCTCGCCATTGTTTAAAGCGGTGGTGTTTGTATGAGAAAAGGGCATGGTCATGATAGGGTCCTGGTTATACCCGGCAAAGGAAAAGCGATGTGATATGCATGGCGGGCGTTCATGGGATAAACGTAGTCAAGGTGACTCGAATGAATCAGATTTCCGCATGGCGCCAATATTCAACTTGGTCCTGAAACATAAGAATCTTCAATTGTTGCAATGGCATGTGATGCTTGATTATTTGCTGTTATGTTTGCAAGTATTAATGCCTTTTCTATCCTTATGAGCATAGCCGTGTTCATTCAATGTATTCATACATGCATACCCTACATAGCCAGCTGTAATATGCCATTCCAGCACAACCCCAACCTGCACGCAATATTGTACAGATGATTGATGCAACAGACACATCTTGCCATATCATATCGTGTCGTATATCGTACATTGCTCCTCAACGCATTCTCTTCTCTTGCCGCTGTATCCCATATCAATCTCTTATCCGACCCAAATAGAACACCCCAATTTCAACCCCTCAACCTCTCCAGCTCCCTCAAGACGACCATATTCGCGTCCAAAAAGCGGTCCACACACTGCCGCATACACGGCTCCTCGTACTTGTCTAGCTTTCCCGTCTTGACGTTGCCGGCGGGGATGCACTTGCGGAAGCAGGTATCGGTCAAGGAGTGTATGGCTAAGTTTTGGTTAGTATTTCTCAAGTCCGCCTTTCAATAGTAAAAAAAAAGTGTAAATGCGGGTGTCGTTAGAGAAGAAGAGACCCACATGATTGTATTCTCGCCTTTTGGCCCTCGTTCATGGCGAATTGCTGCAGTTCTTGCTTGTCGCGGTCCGACAGCTTGGTCAGATCGAGGTTGCCGAGGCCGCCGCCCAGAGAGTCCATCTTTATTTTAGAGAAAAAGTGATTTGTATAGTTGGTCGCACGACAGGAGCTTTTCCGTATAGGAGGATTTGGTTTCGAAGCGAGGGGTATGCGGGTGCGCGGGCGGTACCAGTGGTAGGTATGCTTGACAGAATTTCTTGACGTACTGGATGGGGGAGGTCGGAGGTTTCTACTGGGTTTGGTGCCGATGGGTGGGCGGACAGGGGGTTAGTCAGCTGGGTGGTTCAAGATCTTGACTTTTGTGCGCAACATACAGTCCTACAGGGGCAGGTAACGCTAGAGCAGTTTTTTTGAGAGTGTCTACCAGATCTGCACTCTCAAAAAAACTGCTCTAGCGTTACCTGCCCCTGTAGGACTGTATGTTGCGCCAAGTACCATACACGTGACTTGAGCAAAAAACCAGACTCCCAAAAACAGACGACAGCGGGGATTCCCTGGGGGTCATCCACCTAACTACAAGTCCGCGGGTAAACTGCTTAATTACGCAAGATTGATGGGGTTCCCAGCTGTTGCATGGCCTATTACCATAAAGCCGTTAAATTCTCCGTTTACGGTAACCTGCCGACGGAGTCAGATCTCCCGCGCTGTGCCCTCGTGACCGTGCCAGCGCCACAAAACACAGCCACTTATGCAGGCTCAAGGAGACAAGGCGTTGATTCTGCAGGAAGGTGGTGCCTGCGTCATTAGATGTAGTGTCTATCTCCTGGGCCAGGAGCGGGTATCATGCTTTATCAAGCACTAGCCACAATTTCAGACAAAGTGTAATAGAGATTTAAATACGAAAGGGCACGATATGAAGATCCTCTCAAGATCAGCATGTGAGTCCAGCTTGCGAGGGGATGCACCAGATGTGAGGAATCGTCCACAAGAATGTATATAACTTTGATGAGACTGGATTTGTGGTTAGAATTGCTGCCAGGTCAAATGTTATCATCAATGCTGATAGAATTGGTCGTAGGGTCAGGACAGACGCCTAGACGTTATCCGATCTTTTTCAGTAGTCCGTCAGGGCTCTATGTAGCTATCCACCACCCATAATGTACTTACTCAAGTTGTTGTTTAGTCGCTTAAATCACTTTGTCAACGAAACCCACCTCTTACTTTACAATCCTCGGTAACACCTTGAGTCCTAGAAAGCGATCTCTGAATCCTATTATAGCTTCAGTTACACATACGTCTACGTAAGTCTCATTTACAGTCGGCACTTGCGTCTCTCATACCTCCCAATATTTCTACTGCTGTTGATAGCAGCGCTCATGTCTGCGCGTTTTGTAATTTACCTGAGGGCGATGCTTCAGCCCCAGCGTACTCGCACCCAGCTAGCCCATACGGAAACACAACCGGAAGTGATTCCAGAGGTTGCACCACTACCTAGCTCTATCACAGCTGCTGTTAGTAAACTACAGGTCCGATTCTGGAAGTCATGCACTAGTGTAAGATCACAGATATACTGACCGATTCTGAAGCTCCAACTACCCCGCTGAGATGTACAAATGAAGGCATGACGCAAGCCACTGATGCCGTCGTCGACCTTCTTCTTCCGAACCAAGCTCAAAGTCTGAGCGCTAAAACTCACACGTTGATTGGATCTGAGGTGTGGCTGTACATGCACTCCTACGGCACGGTTCACAAGACCCAGCTTGCTGCAGCCTAGAGTGCTTCTGGGGTCATCCTATACAAATAACAGTGGCTTGGTCTGGCGGTGCACTCTACTTTCGTCTCTCATTTCACTTTCAGTTCAAGATGACTGGCAAGAAATATCGCAATCTCAAAGCCGAAACCAAACGGCAGCGTATCTTCTTCAACAGCCAAAAGTTTAGTTCTCGGTTTCCGAATCGGGTGCCAGAACTTCATCGAGAGAAGTTTCGCACTATCCAGGAATTGGGTCGCACGTTATATGAAACGTACGCATTCGTGCCTGGGTGTGACTCTCTGGAGCGACCTTGGCAATACGAAAACAAGCGAAAAGCGTCTAGGTTGGTTCGGGACGCAATAAGATGTCGAGAAGCGAATAAGAATGAGGGTGGATGGCGGTATGAGCTCGAGCCCAGGGTTTTCGAGAGGTTTGAGGTCGAGGTGACGTGGTTAGTATCTGACGAATTGGATGCTGGTCTGCTGGTTTTGTTACTGATGCCTTATAGTAAGACCTGCCGTAAAAGGCTATGGAGATCCGAGATCGAGGTCAACCAACATTCTACGAATGATAGAGCCCCGTCCCTAAGGGAGCGGCAAGCTCGGCGAAACCCTTGCACATGCAACCCAATAACTCGCTTGAATGACTTGTACGTGTCGAGGTCCGACCCTGTTCCCCTTCCTTTTCCAGTGCTGACGGGTCACAAGTCTAGATCCAGGAACTAGCGAGATATTTTCTAACAGAATCGAAGAATTTGCCGTCGAAGATGACTTAAGAATTTTCGATAAGAAGCCAGATCGCATGTACGGTCTACAGGAAACCAAGAACTTGAGAACACGCCTTCGTAAAGAATATGCTCATTCACCGCCACGTCCAAATGGACAGCAATTGGTCTCAGATGTTCTTCGAACGAGCGCGAATCCCGATAACGGTGGTATGCCCTTGCATTTTCCGTTTCTCATCCACGAGGCGAAGAGCGAAAAAAGTGCGAACAACTTTGAGGAGATAGAGATACAGACGGCACTGCCGATAAAGCGGGCGCTACAAATTCAACAGACACTAAAAGAAACCCCTGGCAATACGGTGGATGTCCCAGGTGGACCCTTGGTATGGTTCACGGCCAATCGGGGAGAAACGTGGCGCATCTACGCAGGGACAGTCTATGAGGACGATGGCCGCACAAATTACGTGAGTCAAACCTGCAATCGAAGGATGATATATTCGATGCTAATGTGTCTATAGCTTGTTTCTCATCTTTGGGAAGGAAGTATAAACAACCATGACCAGGCTCTTCAGCTTATCCTGATCATTGATTTTTTGGTTGATTGGGCTCGAGATGTCTATCGACCAAGTATTCTCATGCAGCTGAAAGCATTAGGTACTACCGGCGCGATCCGGACGACGTCCTTCTCACTCGACACTGATATATATTCACTTCGCTGCAACGTCAATCCTTGGATCGAGGGCCAAGATTCTGCACTTGCCCCGATGGAAGAGCCCGAAATAATTGAGATCTCCCGACATAATTTCGGCGAGTCTTTCGATAACCACTGGAAGCAAACCCAGATGCCTTTGGGAATCGTACATAGTGCTAGGAACATCGAGTCTCGTTTCAGAGCACTTTACATATCGCGCGACAATCTTGGAACACTCTTACAAAGCTTCAACGAACCAGCCGACGAGATTGAGTTCATCCGGAGCCTTTTGGCCATTGCACCTGTCTGTCTTGAGGCCGAAGATGTTGTGAGTTCTATTGAGGATGTTTGGACGGGGAACCTGAGGACAACCCCTCCACGACCTGCCGAAAGCGAAAAGAACAAAGTTTACGCCCAGCTTCGATTTTCCTACTTCGTCGATTCCTCGTGGGGATTAGTCAGAGAGCTGACGTTGCTCGCAATACAGGAGGACGTAGTCGACAACCTTCGCAAGATATCAAACTGCATTGAACAATACCCATCACACCATCCTACCTGTCACTGGCCCAAGAACCAGCTTCTCGCAGCATTACAGACTGTGCTGCGCTCGGATTTTCAAGATGACTTCAAAGATTGCCTACAACGACGGACTTTTTCTTTAACCAATTGGAATGAGCCACCGGGGTTTGGCCCACATCATCCCAAGAACCATTCAGTTTTAAGTCCAGATTGGGCAAAAAACGGTCCATCATCTAGAGCTTACTGTATCGTTCATGCAGTCTATGGAATGCACTGCGTAGGTCGTCGCACGCCGTCTGAGCCCTTTTTGCGAAATTCTTCTCGCAGACACTTCCATTCTCGCACCCGCGTTCGCGATTCCAGCGAAGATTTTTTGATCACAAAATCGGGATGGGAGATGAGTCTGCTCTATTCTCCCGTCCCTGATAGCATTAATCTTGGCGAGGGGAACAAACAGACGCTCTGCCTTTACGTCCTTCCTAGGAGCAACAGGACCAGTCAAGAGCAAGGGCCGACAGTCCAAGATATCGCCAGCGCATTGATCCAATTTCTTTTCCATCGTCGCGTCGTCAGATCCTACCGGGGAGGCAGATCCCCGCCGACAGATTCTCCTTGGCAAGACAACGACCTGGAATACTCGTTCTGGCTGGACACGGGCACTCCCAGGCTAGGCATCAAGCACGAGGAGTTGATTATCTCTATCATCAATTGGATCCGCGACTTACGGCCAAAAACCGATCTTCTGCCGACTTCCCACGCTTACATGGCAGGATGCGAATTCGTGCCAGGAGCCAGAACTTCGATTGAAGTGTGGATGGCCTCTCTTGAAGCCGAGATCAGCCTGAAAACCTCCACAGCTGACGAGATAATGCGAGACGTAGTGCTCACGGGCATAGCAAAGCAACCTATGACAGCTTGGAAACGCCCGAATCTGTCCACGGACCAACAATTGAGCAGACCCCTGGATCATTCAGATGCACAAACTATTAATCCAGACGTAGCTACACCCGCTTCTGCCGCTCCGTTGCGTTTGAAGAGCGGAATGGAGGACTGAGTTCGCAAAGATATTTCGTACTGATTGGCGCATTTCAGGAGCTCCTCGAACTATTCGGTACTTACAGCAACAACCCAATTCCAGGATATCTGACCTTATCATCCCGAAGGGCCCATCTTTGTGACATGCAAAGCGAGTTCCCATGTTATATACACGATAGGCAAACAGATGAGTCCCGTACTCATGGTGAAGTGATGATGGGCTCTCTATGTCTAGCGGCCTGTCCCATCAGAAAATACATGTCAACCACACACACACAAGGAGAATGTGCGCAAGTGTTGAGTTCGAGGAGGGAGAGTGTAAGACTGTGGTTCTGTCTTGTGCAACATCGTATACAGGATCAGCTGACCTGGAGGCAAACGATAGCCTTTACCAAGCCATTCATGTCAAGCAGGACACTTGTCTACGCCATGCGACGTCATCACGTAGCTCGCCCGCCTATACTCTAAGTAAGAAGTCGGGCGATTCATACGAGCTACCTAAGCTATTCACACGCAAGGAAAAAGACGTGAGGAAATATCAGCAGTGTCAACATGTAAGCTCATGCAGAATAACAGGATGCGCAGTTTCATGTTGTATACGAGTACTAGAAGAGATGGATCGTGGATTACACATGCGCCCAGACAATATGCTCTCTAATCACATGTCGTCCATCCTCGCTCCGCATAACAACCTTAGATTCCTTATCTCCATGTCGCTCTGGTGCATGTTTGCCGTCATTGCGCTTCCAAACACGAGCCATGCCAGGGCCTTCAACGTAGAATAGAAAGTATGGCCAGCTCCCCTCCTTTCCACTTCTGAACACTCTCACATTGGAAATGTACTTGCTCCCGCCCAGCTGGCGCTTGTGCTGCATCAAGAAATATCCTGCCCACCGCCCAACCGGGGATCCAAGCAGCGCCTTGCCAGACTCCGTGTCCATGTTGAAGTCATGGCCTGGCCAGCTGTCTGGTTTGTCCTTGGGGGGCGATAGCGTACCTAGAGCGCGCTTGACATGTTGGTTTGTCTCTTTGTTGATGATCATTGTGACGAAGAGATAGTTGATATTCTGCAGGCTTTGCCCTGCATGCGCCCGGTTCCAAGCCGCCCATGCAATGTCAGAGACGCTGCGTATAGCCGGAAGTTCTTCTGTGAGTGGTGCTCTTTTCCATAGCCTGCGAGCTGCTTTGGCTGCTGAGGATATTTGTACGGCATATACGGCACCGGCTTCTGCATTGACACCGACTGTATGCTCGGCGCCTGTGATGCGGTATTCTTTCCCGCAAACCTCGTACCGCTGGTCGACTTTTGCGGGCATCTTCCCATCGTCTCCCAACTTGACAGCCGGGCCGTTGAAGTGCTCGATTGAGAAGCATTGGTTCGGTCCACCTTGATTCTTGCTCTTTGTCCTAATCCTCAAATCTGAAAAGGCTTTCTTAAGCATGTGGCCGTCGCGATTGTCGAAGTCGCACTCGGGGTCTGCTTGCTTGGCTAGAGCATCGGTATTGTCGTTGTAGCCCCATTCGCGCAACTTGTCGATGAGATCACCGTCAAAAGGCGATTCGACCGTTTTGTCCAAGCCGTAGAGACTTGCTGCTTCAGCGTCGCTGCCTTTCATACCTTTCAACAACTTTGTACCCCGGGCGACAGAAAGTGTCCATAGGTCGTCGCCAGCCGCCTTTGTTGGCCCGGACCATCCTTTAAACGGGTCTTCGCTTGGAAAGGTTCTGTCGGTGGCGCTGGAGACGAGTTCAGAAGAGATACTAGGGACAAGCGCGAATACGGAAGTGGCACATATAGCGAATGCAGTCGGCAGGGGCGACTTCATGGAGGGCGAGGTGCGACAGAGTCCAGGGTAGAGAGTGAACAATTGAAGGAGAGTTGCTCCTCCTTTATCTTATAATGTTCTAAACAGGAATAGTGGGTGTAAAGCGCTTCAGCAACAAGTGAGTGTAGCCTGGAGCGCTAGGGCTCCCAAATGAAATGAATGGAAAGGTACAAAATCAGGTGACGGTTGTACAAAGGCAGTGAAACCTAACGTCTCGTGCAGTAGATTGTTAACTACATAGCTCATGATGAAAAGATAGCGGAACAAATGCTTGCAAAACGCCAAATTCGATCCAGGATATCACACTTTGTACAGACTTAAAAAAACTGTCGCGTATACACTTTTCGCCTCTTTATCCACATGCATCGTCTACACCTAAGACTCAAGCAGCTCTTTGGGTATACAAGCAAACACGGTACTGACAACAGCCATTACAGCGCTGACAATGATCAGTACCCAGTTCAGCGTCTTCTCCGCACTGGATATATCTTTTCCAAAAAGCTTCAGATGGAACATTAACGGTAGGATGATGCAAATGCTAAAGCAAGCGACACTTCCGAGCAGTGTCATGATGCGATCGAACGAGGGAAAAACAATAGCGATGACGACAAAAATGACAATGGTCATTATGCGCAGGAATATCTTGAAGGCGCCCCGGGTAAGGCCATCCATGCCGTCGATTGAAGAGGACATGGACAGAGAGCGCGCGTCGAGTCCAAAGAGAAGCTCAAGTGTGCTAACAATAGGTCTGGCGTTTAGCGGGATCTTGGTTAACGGGATGATAGCAATGCAGATTGCAATGAATACGGAAATTCCTTTTGGAAAACCCTCGGTCAGGAAGATGTTACTCGTTATTTCTTCCAGGACACCGTCGCCAAACATCAGGATGCCCGCGCATGCCATTCCGACGTCGATGAAGTAAGTAAAGATGTAGGTTATGTTGACAGCCTTCCGGTACTTGTACGGGTGTCGCATGTCGCGGTAAATGTTTGGAAAAACGGAGTGACCACCCCAGGGAGACATGAGGAGTCCGAAAGAGAGCGGAACGGTAAGCCAGTTATCGGGGAACAGGTACTGAGTCATTGGCTGGCGTATGGAACCCGGGGCGTCGGGTTTCACAAGACCGTCGATCCAGATGGCAACGGTAACTAGTATAGGTTTAGTAGTTGAACTTTACGCATGCATGGTTGTCAACTCACTTCCAAAGCAAGACATGACACCCAAGACGGATGTAAATGACAAAAAGCGGAGGGGCAAGAAGCTCAGTGGAATTAGTATCACACCACACAAGAGCTTCCATTGCAAAAGATCCCAACCAGGAATCAGCGCATCCATACTGTCAGCGAACAGTACCACAAGCGCAACACAGGCGGCTAGCAACTCAAGGGAGAACAACATGCTGACAGCTACCCGGGCTTTTGAGCCATAAGAAACATATGCCAAATCGGCAAATGTGATCAAGGAGCCATCAACATCTAGACACTTGGCAAGCAGTTTCGCAGTGTAAGCGGTGACAACGGCTGACCATGCCAGGAAAATCATTCCAATCAGCCAGCCAGAGTACTTCAAGGCCAGAGGAAGGGTGAGCAGGCCTACGCCAACTAGCACATTGACCGAATTGAATATGGTCTGTGGCATGGTGGATTGTCCCACAACGACATTGATGATATGGCCATCTTCTTGGACTTGCTTGACCAGAAGCGGCTCTCGCTCTTGTTCGGGTTCTGTAGCACCCTTGAGTTGTTGCTCGGCGAACAACCGCCCGGCGTGGCGCATCGAGGACTCGTTGACGCGGGAGCTCAGACTGCCGTATGCGGTGCCGTAGCTTGATCCAAAGGGCGACATCAGCGACGGTTCGATTTGGAATATGCTCGATCCTCTTCCCCTCAGGCGCTGCTCGACTCTTTGGGGTAGCAGCTGAGTCTGCTCATTGGCGCCTTGCTCTTCATCCGTGACGGCATTATCGGATGCGCGCCTTCCCTGGGTCTGCAAGGCATGGCGCAGGGCGGATCGTTGGTCTGGCACGGGAGTTGGCAGGTCGCTGCGGGTGAAATCAGAACCGTCGGTGTCGCCATCTTGGTCGTCGTCGTCTTCGCCATGCTCGACGCGAAACGAGGGCCGCACGGGTGTGATTTCGAAGAAGCCTGCGGCACGCTGCCATGATCGCGCAAAGTTGTTGATGCTGTTGACGCCGCCAGCGTCACCCAGGGCGCCAAACTGCTGGCCGATGGACGATCTGAGGGGTTTTTGTTAGCTTCACGGCACGCGACACGGACAGTCGAGGGGGCCATGCTCACCGCCGTCGCCGCAGTTCAGTGGCTGCTTCTGACCATCTTCCTCCGTTGGTCGCGTTGCTCCCTCCGCTTGGGCGTCTCTCGAGCTGGTCCCATTGCACATGGCTGCCGGCGTCCGAGTCGACTGAGGCCCTGGCGGAGCCGTCGTAGGCGTCCCAGGTGGAGGGCTGCTCGCCTCTAATGTCCATGGTGAGTACCGGCTATCAGGCGAAAAATCAAGGACGCGATCTAGGGAGGTGGGTGGAGCAAGAGGTTTGATATAAGAAAACTGGTTTGATTCAAACCCTGCAGGGAGGCGGGAGCTACCTGAATCAATGTGTGGCTATCGGCGGGTTGAGATTGCACCCTGTAGATGCAGAAGATAGCGACGACGGAACCATGACGGATAGCATTATATAAAGAAGCGCCGACCAAGACCTTGCGCGCGCAGCATCGAAAGACGCAGAAGACCAGGAGCCATGGATCGTTATCACGAGGGTACCCAGGGCGCCCCCGCACCGTAGCCGTCATACGTAGGATGCGCGGATGGGGCAAGCTGTGGCTGATAACGCAGATGCGGGTGGTCTCGCGTCTGCTGCTCGCTGATAGGCCGGGCAAGCGAGCCAATGGCACAGCGATCCAGCAACCCAGCCTGCGAGGCAACAGGCAGCCATTGCTATGGGCTGGGTGGTGTGTGTGCCTGATGCCACATCTAACGCCTACAGTGCGTGCAGATAGAACAAATCTCTTCACCCACACCCGCCGGCTGCAACCCTCGTCCTACTGCCCGTCTGCACACTGCGAACGCGTGCTCGCAGTAGTCGTGCGTGACACTACGTCGTCGCTTGCTGGCCCTGCCCCTCCGCCGGTCAAGAAAATCTCTCGACCCCACCGAACCTGCCCACCTCACCCTCTCTAGCACACCAACAAAGACACCGCGACCATGTCCGGGAAGAACGAGCAGCCCAACGAGGCTGAGAAGAACATTGAGATCTGGAAGGTCAAGAAGCTCATTAAGCGTCTTGAGGCAGCCCGCGGAAATGGCACATCCATGATTTCGCTCATCATCCGTATGTCACCGCCGCGCAGCGAGCCACCGAGCAACTGAGCCATCGACTGACCGTCCAAAGCCCCCAAGGATCAGATTTCGCGCGCCGCCAAGATGTTGGCTGAAGAGTTTGTACGTATGCCCAACCGGGCACTATCCTGCCTGTGCCATGCTCAACCATTAACGTGTGCGCGCCTAGGGTACTGCTTCCAACATCAAGTCCCGTGTCAACCGTCTCTCCGTCCTTTCCGCCATCACCTCCACCCAGCAGCGTCTCAAGCTGTACTCCAAGGTCCCGCCTAATGGCCTCGTTGTCTACTGCGGTGAAATCATCACCGCCGAAGGCAAGGAGCGCAAGATCAACATTGACTTTGAGCCCTTCAAGCCCATCAATACTTCGCTATACCTGTGTGACAACAAGTTCCATACAGAGGCCCTGAGTGAACTGCTCGAGTCGGACCAGAAGTTTGGTTTCATCATCATGGACGGAAACGGTGCCCTCTTCGGTACCCTGTCGGGAAATACGCGTGAAATCGTCCACAAGTGAGTCAACGGCACATTCCCTCAGCTCGTTGTGACACTAACAACGCCAGGTTCTCGGTCGATCTTCCCAAGAAGCACGGCCGTGGTGGTCAGTCCGCTCTGCGTTTCGCCCGTCTGCGTGAAGAAAAGCGCCACAACTACGTCCGCAAAGTCGCCGAATTGGCTGTCCAGAACTTCATCACCGCCGACAAGGTCAACGTGGCCGGAATCATTCTCGCTGGTTCGGCCGACTTCAAGAACGACCTTAACCAGTCCGACCTGTTCGACAACCGCCTGCAGTCCAAGGTCATCAAGGTTGTTGACGTGTCCTACGGAGGCGAAAACGGTTTCAACCAGGCTATCGAACTTGCGGGCGAGACCCTCAGCAACGTCAAGTTCATCCAGGAGAAGAAGCTCATCAACGAGTACTTTGACCACATCTCCAAGGACTCTGGCAAGGTCTGCTACGGTATCGACGATACCTTGAAGGCTTTGGAAGCTGGTGCGGCCGAGACGCTCATTGTTTTTGAGAACTTGGAAATCACTCGATGGGTCCTCAAGAGCTCTTCTGGTTCCGAGATCATCCTCCACACTACCAAGATTCAAGAAGAAGACAGAAGCCTCTTCATGGATAAGGAAACCGGACAGGAGATGGAAGTCATTGATCAAGGCTCCATGCTTGAATGGCTTGCCGAAAAGTACCGCGACTTTGGTGCCAACCTTGAGTTTGTCTCAGACCGTTCTTCCGAGGGTAACCAGTTCGTCAAAGGCTTTGGTGGTATCGGCGCCATCCTCCGTTACGCTCTCAACTTTGAGCAACTTGCCGAGGTCGACGACGATGAAGATGAATTCTACGATGATTGACGGTTGTGCGCCCTCGCTGACTGCGAGGTAGCGTCTCCACTCGTGTCGAGTGAAGGAACGTCCGCTACCCGCGCGAAAAGTCAAAATGACGTGTCCAGAGTCAAGACCGGAGTAGTCGAAGCAACGACGCTTCGCCTCTCCAGATTGTAAGATGGGAGTGCCTACGGAGGGTTTGCAATGTATGTCCAAGAGGTGCTTGTCAACAAAACCCCCCGCTAATAGCATCCAGGTCGACCAACACCCATTCTTACCACGACCCGCTCTCGCTTGCACGGAGAGGCAGCAGTCTCGCCCATGGCTCAGCCTCTTCAAAATCCGGTCCAAGAAGCTCTATCTTAGCTGTAGTCAGGACTAAAGATGAGTGGCATTCTGAAGGATGGTTATTGTCTTTGATCGGCTGCGACTCTCTCCAGAAGTGATCCCAAGGGGAAGGAAGGGAGAAAACGCAGATTGTTCACTTATATATGCATCAGCTCGTCGCTCGCTCAAATTTAGCTGAATTAAAAAATTGGCTTTGCAAGATGATCCTTTGCTTGACATTGAGCCGTGACCGTGCGCTTAGAAGCCAAGGCTGCACCTGTCTGCATTCGAGCTGATGCCCGGTGTGACGTAGTCTTACGCCCTGTGTGTACTTTGTTTTTTGCTTAACGCGCCCTACATGTTCTTTTCTGAATTTCTGAAAACAATGGTTTGGGCGATCTTCCTCTAGTTAGCGCCGATACCGGGTTCCGACGTCGTTCCGAAGTCCATATAGTCAACCCTCGTACTTTAGAGTTGAATTGTATCTGATCTTTACTCGCAACAGCAAATATGACAGACAAGGAGAGGAAACCAGTCGTCGCCTATCTAGGGCCAGAGGGCAGCTACACGCATCAGGTGAGTCACATATTTCCAGACACCCTTGCGTCGACAGCATCTTTTTCGCTTCTCCTTTGACTGACATAGCTTGGTCTTTGTTTTCTGTATTCCTCTGCGTTTGGCATTGTTGGTGTTTTCATCATTTTTTCCTTGGGAGAATCATATAAAAGAGGATCGATACGGCTGGCTATAGATCATCTCTCCCGATACTTGTACCAGCACTTTTTCCAATTCTCGCCTTGCTTGATCAAGCCTCTATCTTCTCCATTGTTGTTCCATGTCTCTCCTGTTGTTTGTCACACTTTGCTCACGCTCTCCTTTTCCAAAATAATCACACATCTCACACCACCCCGACTACCAGGCTGCCCTCTCCGCCTTTCCCCAACAAGATACTCCAGCTGCCACGCTCACACCCCTCGTCACAATCGAAGACGTTTTTTCCGCCGTACAATCCGGCACTGCACATAGAGGCGTCGTCCCCTTTGAAAACAGCTCCAATGGCAGCGTAGTCTTTACACTCGACCTCTTCGCCGACACACAGTCCAAACACCCGGACATCCTCGTGTGCGGAGAGGCGTACGTAGCCGTTCGGCACTGTCTACTAGGCTACGACACTGACGCGAAGGACAAAACGCCTGCAACACCAGGCTCCATCCCAGCTCAAGCAGAGAAAGAAAAACTAGGAAGAGAACAACAAACAACGCCCGACCTATCCCACATCAAACACCTCTACTCGCACCCGCAAGCCTGGGGCCAATGCAAAACCTTCCTGCACACGCACCTCAAGACAGCCGAGCGACATGACGTCAGCTCCACGTCCAAAGCCGCCGAAATCGCTGCTGCCGACAAGTCTGGCGCCTCGGCAGCGCTATCCAGCATCGTCGCCGCACAGCTCTTTGGCCTCGACGTCCTGGCCGAAGGCATAAACGATAAACTGGGCAATACGACCCGGTTTCTGGTGATACGGCGGCAGCAGCAAAGCGAACAAGATCAGCGACAACAACAACAACAACGATGCCAAGTTAGTAGCAGCAGTGGTGGTGGAGATGGAGATGGAGATGGAAACGACACTACAGCATCCCCCGCCAAAACAACAATGAGAGATACACCTCAGAACTCCAGCAATAGCAAAGATCACAACGACGAAGCCGAGGATGACGACAGCATGTCCTGGAAATCCCTCGTCACCTTCACAGTCGAGCATTCGAATCCCGAGGCGCTCGCAAACTGCCTCGCGGCATTCGCCAAGCAGGGGATTAATCTGACGTCGATTAATACCCGGCCGAGCGGGGTGCGGAATTGGGACTACATCTTCTTTGTTGAGTTGAAGGGGAGGAGGAGCATGGCGGGAGACGAAGAAGGACATGATGATAGCGTTGATGATGATGGAGAAGTAGAAGCAGAAGCAGGAAAGGGCGCGGTGAACAGGGCATTGAAAGAGTTGGCAAAGGTGTCGAGTGGTTATCGGTGGTTGGGAAGCTGGGAGAATAGACTTCCTTGATGGAATGAGGTTTGGTCTTCACCGTTGGCGTAGATATTGGAAAATGTTTGGTAAAGAGAATACACGGACGAAAAAAGGTATGAGAGAGCTGTTGGAATCTCGCATGTGTGTTGTGCATAAAACATAAAAAACATGCTACAATTTCAGACTGCATTCATGCAAGAAACTTCATCAGCATTCTCTAATCACAAATGCTACGGCAAGGCATAATTTTCCAGCCCTTCTAGCGCCATATGCTTTCATCAATCCATCTCTTTGGTCCCTTCACTCATAATTCTTTCTTCAGACATCTTCCGCTTGACACAGCCACCCGTATCTATTTGGTTCGGTCTGGGAGGGCCTTGTCGTCCTTGGGCGCCTTCCACTCTTTCACAAACGGCAGGAACTCAGGTTGACCTGGAATGTATTTCCGCAGGACCTCAGGAACGACGAAACCTTCAGGCGTTTGGTAGTTCTCTAGGATACAGCAGAGTGTTCGCTCAGTGGCACAGACTGACATCTCTTGTTAGTATACAGCCTTCCATGATCAAAGCGGAAAACTTACGAGTGCCGTTGAGTGCGTGAACGTACTCCTTGCGAGTTGCGTTCAGCTTCTTAATACCATGTCTAATCTCCAGTTCGCGTGTCTGGTAATCAGTGCAGTTGGAGAGAGAGACAAGCTCCTTGTACTCTCCGCCACCAGTCACAGGAAACCAGGCCTCGAGATCGCGCTTCATCGAGGCTGCGTTGTTCAGCGCTCCGGAAACAATAGCAACTACCTGGTAGGGCAGGCCAAGGCTCTGATAGAACTCCTCCGAGTTGGCAAGCATCTCATCGAATGCTTCCCATGACTTCTCGGGGTGGGTAAGGAGGAACTGCTCCACCTTCTCGAACTGGTGTATCCGGAAGATACCCCATGCGTCCTTGCCGTGCGATCCAGCTTCTTTCCTGAAGTTTGTTGAGTATCCAGCGTACTTGATTGGCAGTTGATCACTGTGCAGCCACTCCTCTGAGTGAAGGGCTGAGATGGGCTGCTCTGAAGTGGCAATGAGGTATTTGTCGGTCTCTGGTTTGTCCTTGCCCTCAGTAACCTTGTATAGTTCTTCATCAAAGTCTGATAGTTGTGCTGTCTTGGCCATCTGGTCACGGAGCATGAAGAAGGGCGGCTGGTTGGGGGTGAAGCCTTTGCTGAACTAAAGGACAGAAACTATCAGTGTTGATCATCGATAAATGCCATACCTGCACACCTACCAGAAACTCCAGACCATAGTTGATCAGTGCTTGGTTGAGGAAGACACCGTATCCAGTCAGACACTAGATGCGTGAACAAGTCAGTAGATGCTCAATATTATTCCAACGGAGGCGAAGTCGGCCTAGTGGAGAAGGTAGTTGCAGACGTGGAATTAACGTACTACACACAAGTTAGCATAAAATTCCATGTAGCAATAAGGACTCTTCGCTCAACATGCGTGGTGCGCAGCTGGCGAAACACAATGACAAGGAGATGTCTGTTCTGGGTATTCGTACCGTATCCTCTGTGACCGACAATCTTGGTGCCTCGCTCTGGATCGTAACTATATTACAGATTCAGCATCTGCCTCGCAGCCATTGGGTGTAAAAGATCCACGCACCCGTTCAGTCTAGCCAATACACCGTGGTGTGGTATGCCGTCTTTCTTGAACTCTGCTTTCCGTGTCTCGGGGGCCCATGTCTTCAGGATGGCGTTGTTGTCTTCGTTGTCGCTGACCGGAACGTCCTTGTACACGTAGTTTCCTACTGACTTGGCCTTTGCATGCAGCTTGAGGAGCTTTGCATGGGCCTCTGCTTCTTGCTTCTTCTTGGACTCCTCCAGCTGCTTCTTCTCCTCGAGCAAGTCGTCGGCATTCTCCTTGGCCTTCTTCTTGGCTCCAATCTGCTTTTGTACGGCATTGATCTTGGATCCCATCTGGGTCGCATCGTATTGCGTGCGGCGGTGGTCTGTGGCGGATCCAAGTCAGAATTGGCCTTGCACGCAAGTCTGCAGTTTATGTTCTTGCCTTCGAAATCGGCAATGATCTCATCCACAATTTCCACCGGTGCGCTTCGTTTTCTCTGAGACTCGCGGATTTTCTACACATGGAATTAGCCGCCCGAACAAGTCGCGCGAGCATATTCGAGAAATACGCACTTCCGGGTCGCCGCCGCGCTCCTTGATGAAATCGTTTCTGTAGCAGAGAATCGTATCAGCCAGTGTCCATGGTAAGCCTTCAACCCCGTGGCATTGTCTGCTTTGCGTTGTCCATGCTCCTCCCACTTTCAATGTGCAAGCCCCTCCAAACCCAACTCGTCGGGCGCATGCCCCTCCCTATACACACATCTGGCGCACTCTTCTCAGAACAAAAATGAAAAATGAAAAATGAAACATTCAACGTACATATCAAGCATCTTGTCTCACTGTCACAGTGTATGGTGTGGAGGAAGCAATGGCGCGTTGTCGTGCAGTTTGTGTCAAAAGCTGTCCAGAGGGGACTCATCAGAGTGTGTGTCCCGCACAGGACCAGGTTGCAGGGATCAGAGCCAGAGGCCCGCACTAGACCCCAATTCGCACAAGCGCCAAAGATACATGGGACTAACCGCAAATGCACCGGGGAATCCTTTGAAACGAGATGTCAGCAATCAATGCCTTTCAAAGAAACTACCGCATACGGAAAGTGTCTTTGATCTGGGAGCCAATCGGTGCGGCCCGTCCGAGGAGGCGACATGGTGGGCGGTGACGGGTTCGAGGAGACAGAGGGCTGCTGGGTGCCGCTGGGCACCTGAGGCCGCACAGAGCTCTAGGTCCCAAACTACCAAATCGAGTAGGCGCTCTACAAAAGACCGTCGAAAACAGTAGCTTTTCTGTCAAAGCTTCAGAGCTGCCTAAACGAGTTTTGTGGGTTGGCTTGGGGGGTGGTCGGTGCATGAGCAAAGGCAAGCCAGGCATGTGCGCACGGTGGAGCTATGGTCAGGAAAGCAGGGTGGAGGAGGGGTGGCTGGCGGTTATGCCAACCTAAGAACGACGGCCTTGTACGCGTGCCAGATGTCAGTTCAAACCGTACACACCGTTTATTGTTGGAAAATAATGTTGAGCATTAGCAGCCGTAACAGCCGTGAGACGTAGTGACTGAGCAACACTAGTAGTCCAGGTTCCAGATACAACAACGCCTGTTCCACCCACCCTACCTACACCATTACGCCGTTACGCACCTTGGCTCCCGTGAAGAATACGAAAGCCATGTCCGCATAAGAAAAATATCATGAATGCCCAATCAGCCAGCCGTCTATAACCGTCTAGAGACCAAGGAAAATGGCACAACCCCGCCCTAATCTTTCTTCAACAACACTTTCTTCAAGTGGTCCACCGGATGCTTGACCATGTCCTTTCTTTTCTGTCGTTTCTCCTCCTTTTCCTCGCGCTCTTCCTCGAGCTCTTTGTACTTGTCTACCCCGATGCCTTGAGTGGTGTGCTCATGTCAGTCAAGAATATCAATTACATGACTGTACACTTGCTGCCACCCGCGGGCTCACCAGGGTTCTGAGATCTCTCCACCTCAGCAACCATGAGCTCAAAGGCCTTTTGGACGTTTTCGTTGTAGCGTGCGCTGGCCTCGGTCCAGGCGCATTTGAACTCGGCGGCCAGAGCGCGGCCGTCTTCGGGGGTGACTTGGCGTTGTTCGGGACGAAGGTCCGACTTGTTGCCTACAATAACGAGGGGAACCCATTCGACAGCCTGGTGTGGATCGCCGTTAGTTTGGTCATTGTAGCGTCATTGGTAGCGCTTACCAGGTGGTTCAGAATCTTATCCCGGATGATGCGTGCCATTTCAAAGCTCTGCTTGCTAGCGACCGAGTAGACAATCATGTATCCGTGGATGCCGATAAAATGCTTCGAGTTAAGAATGCTGTATTCATCCTGGACAGTAGTACCCGAGTCAGCGGATTCGTCTTCTTCACAGTCGGGTCCGAGTGCGCGTCAAGGCGTGTTCCAGTCGTGGCGCGCACGAAGCACCGCGAGAGTGGGGTGTGGAGCGCGACGCGGGGGGAAAAGAAAACCTCAAGTACCTGTCCAGCCGTGTCGATAATCTCTGTAGCATAGTCTTGGTTCTTATACTTGATCATCTTGCTAAAGGTATTCTCAATGGTTGGGTAGTAGCTGTCGACAAAGTGGCCGTCGACGAATTGCACCGTCATACTCGACTTGCCTATGCAGAGGGGGGCGTCAGTATGCTGCTTGCTAGGCCTGGCATGTGAAGGCTGCGCAAGCCACGCGCCACGACGTACCGACTGCCCTGCTGCCGACGATGGCGATCTTTCTCTGCTTGGGCGGTGCCATGGTGTTGCGGGGGTTCCAACGAGGGGTGTGAGGATGCCGAAAGAGTCGCCGGAATGTGAAGTATAGTCGTCTCAGTCAGTCCAGTGACGGAAGGTAGCTGCCTAAGTTGCGTTTTGGTGGTTCGGGCCTGCCAATTGCCTGGAAGAGCTAGCGCCGGGATGACGCCGTCGAGCTGCAGGCGATGTGTGGTGTGAGAAAGGGAGAGGTAGAGAGAGCAAAACTGACAAGACAGAAAGAAAGAGAGAGAGGGAGAGAGAGACTCAAGCAGTGTCACGGGTTCCGCGTCTTCACCAGGTGGAGTCCGTTCCGAGAAAAAATATCCAGGCAGAAAAAGACAGCCGCGTAGGGATGCTGCAGTGTTGCGTCGGCTCACGTCGTGCATATACTGTACGTTACAGCGTACATGCGACGAGAGTTGGGCAACCATGGTAAATTGCTTTGGGTTTGGCACCGGGCAGCTGGCATTGCGCCTCGCAATCCCCAACGAATCCCGGCCTTCTCGAAGCATTCATTTACGTATTGTCAATCCTGTCCAGTCTAGCGTCAGGCTTTGCTGCACACCACTCAACCTCAAACCACCTCCGCCATCAGCCATTCACAGCAGCACGCCTTCACATCTACACGACGACTTATCGACCATCGCGAACCTCCCGCAGCCCCGGATCGCCGTCTACTCACTATTCACTAGCCGCAACCATCAGGCTCGAGTCACGGCTAGACAATCACATGCAAGCATCCGTGCATATGGTGGCCTTTTTTTATTGTCACGTCCCATACCCGCTGCAGCCAAATCTCCTACAAGCCGTCTTGTAATTTTGCTCCGACGGCAAACCTCTCCACATGCCGGCTGTTGCGTCACTTCAACCGCTGTCTTGGGACTCGCGCAGCCTTACGCCTGTGTGCGAGCCTGCAGGGTATCCCCCCTCCCATTTAGCCTGGACTGCATACCCGAACCAAACAGGAACACACAGCAGCCGTGTGTAGACGGTACATTACTCGATTAATGAGACATTGTAGATGCCCATGTCTGCAACTGCATAGCCGGTCTCTATCTATTGTTCCGCCTAGAGGTACCAAGTTCGTGAATTTCGGGTATCATTGCCATCAATATCAACGCCTTGTCTCAATGCAAAACCTGTTTGCTGCACAAGGCAAGAGAAACAAATCACTGGTCATCAACGCCAACCTTTCGTCATGCCAACATCATCTCATCAACTCGCCTTCTGCAGCCTCTCTACCACAAGCATGAGGCGCGCAGTGTAGGTTTGCAAAGCCTCTTGCCCTTCTGCTCCCTCAAAATCTTCCTTCCTCTTATCAACGTGCTCATGCACCCGGACAAACTCTTTGATGCTGTCGATGAGCGTCGTCAATCGCTGATCCGGTAGCAGCGCGCCAATCTTGGATCGAATCAAGTCGTTGAGACATAAATTGCCAAGGAGCACAGCAAGATATCCAACCGCTACACCCGAGTGAGATTCTTCTACCGATTGGGCCTGAAACAGTCAATCTCGATGATGCAAGTGTCGTACACCGTCTACGTACCTGTGAAGCGCGCTCCGAGCCATCCAAAAATAACTTGACCAACGTGTCGATAGTCTCTTTCTTGTCATCCGTGTTGAGCCTCACCTGATCGCTAAACTCAGCAAGATTGATAGTGGCACCCAGACTCAGAATCAGACTCTCCAAAGTCTCTGTTCGTTTCTCACCTGCACATCCCTCGTTGAGACATCGGAACCGCTCAATTATCGAGAGTACGAGCGGCTGCACAAACGTCTTTGCTGAGAATGATTGACAAGCCTTTGGCTTGTTGTTGGTAAGATTCATGCAAAGCTTAACAGCCAACATGGTCGAAGCTGCAGCGTCAGCCCGAAAGAATCTGGGCATGAAGTCGGCGATACGCTGGAGGACAGTCGTGGACCACGTAGCTTGCTTCTGCCTCGTGGCCGAAACTGACTCTAGCGTCGAGAGTACCATCAGTAGGATTGCGTCATCTTCCGGACCTCCTTCGTTGGTCTCGAGGCGTTGGTTCGATGCTGTAGCAATCTCGACCAGTTGTGACACTGTTTGTTGGTCGAGCAGAGTATCAGCGTTGCCAGACTTGCGTAGCCCTGTCACCAACAGTTCGACTGCCTTTATAGATATTAGCTGCGGGGTCACCTTGTTCATCGATGCCGGCGACCAGATGGAAGATTGCTGAACTAGTTTGCGGAGATTCATTACCGCATCTTTGGCTATTCTTGACAGGTTTGTTTTGCGATCCTTTGCAATCTTCTGTATGTCCGAGTCGTTGCCAAGGAGTTTGCATAGGTTGACAAGGATGCCAGCTTCGTGGAGCTGGTCCAGAACAGTGTAGGTAGGGTTGGTACGCAGAATGAAGACGATGACGACAGCGGTAGCAAACTCAAAGACGACCTCACCACCAACTGAAATGTTACGAAAGAACTGCTGAGCCAACGGCGAGTCAAGAAGTTGACTGCAGAATGCCTCGTCGGCCATCTTGGTACATAACTCCATCATGGCGCTCCGCCGTATGCTGGTTGTGGTCGTGCTGGAAATATCATCGATCATCGACTGTGCCTCCTGCTGGAAGACATAATTGCGCCCTCGGCTCTTCAGCTCATGGTGAGCTTGTGCTTGGCTCGTCGGATCAGGGTCGTCCTCGGACACAGACACAGTATCTCGAGATTGAGAATGAGCGCCAAAGTCGTCGTCCAGATCCATGTTGATCATCAGATCATCCTCTGGATTGGCTTCTCGTAGATATGATCGTGACATAGCGTATGTGAGTTTTGGACGTATGCCAAACCCAGACGTGCCCTGTGATGTTTGCGAATCAGCATTCGCTTGCACATCAACGTCCATGCCTTCAGAGGCAGAATTGACTGCTGGGCGTGCATCCACGGGCGCCTGAGCAGGCCGCTGTATAGATCGAGCGTTGCCATGGCGTACTTCCAACTCTCCTATATCGTCACTACTGCTCTCTTCTTCGTCATCCGAGCTGCTCTCAGCCGGCTTGAGTGTGTCAATGAGCCTAGTCTTGCGGGCTTGAGCACTATGTGTAATATCAGATCTCGATCTTGACAGGCTGCCGATCAGAGATTTTGGTTTTTTGTCTGTCAATTGCAGATTGGAAATGCTAGGCATTGGTGTGCTCAATGATGAATCATCCCCCAACAAGCCGCCAAACAGGCTTCTTTGTCGTGGAGTCGTCGAGCCAGGTACAGCAGCCTTTGGTGCACGAACAGGAGTAGTCATCGGGTCCGGAATATCATACATGGTCTGGTCATCAAATTCAGAGATTTGGGGGTCTTCGGTTATAGGAGAGGGCTTGACTGGTTGACGATTGGAAAGCATACCGCTCAGCATAGCTGGCGAAGATTGGCCTTTGACGGCTTTCGGTGGTCCCAGCACTGGTACAGTACGCTGGTTTGTTCTTCTCGGCTTGTTGATCGTTGGCGCAGTGGCTTGTGCTGATGCAGATGAAGCTTTACGGGTCATGCTTGCATTTGTCTGGGTCTGTGACGCGTAGCCCGGCGAGTCGTCGTCTTCTTTCTTCTGGGACTTGCGATTTCGCTGAGGTACTGAGCTTCCGGGTTTGTGTCGCAGAGCTGGCTTAGCCACAGTGGCGGTAGAGGAGACAGACCCTCTGCGCTTTCGCTTCTTCGATGCGCTCGAATCGTCCGACTCTGGAGGTTGTTTATGGCTGACCTCGGGTGCCGGCTCTTTCCTTCTGGCTGCTTGAGTCTGACGTGATGCTTTCTTGACTGTCAATGGTGTTTCCTCCTCTGAAGAAGGCATGTCAAATACACTAAGGTCCTGTGTTGGTCTACTTGTAGCTTTCGCCGACAGCTTCTTTTGGGGGAGCGCCGAACTTGTTTTGCGATCATTTTGAGCCTTCGTCACGTCTGACGGAACAAGGGCAGTTGTTTGCTGGGCCGCTTTTGCCTTGCCTGCTGTCGGTTTCGATGGTTCGGAGAGCTGAGGCGTCTTTGCACGCAGTGTTCGGGGTGCGATCGAGTTGGAGGAGGAGGGTAATGGCGCGTGTGAAGGCTTGGGCAACTGAGCAGGCTTCTGCGTTTTCTTGGGTGCTGCACTTGGCTTCGCGGCTGCAGGCTTGCGCAATGGCTGTGTCGGTTTGGCCAGCTTCTTCGATTCTCGGGGAACCTCTTCTTGGCCGACTGGGGTACCAAGGCCTTCCTCAGGTGTCCGGGGCTTCGCTGCTAATTTCTTGGTAGGCTTTGGGCGCGCCACGAATTCGTCCTCGGAGGGTATGTCGAAGATGTCGACATGATCTGTTTTTGCGCGCGTGTTTTCGAGAGTGTTCCCGATCTTTGTTATTCCCCCAGCTTCCTTCAATGCTCCACGAGAGACAGCGGGTTGTTTTCGCGGTCGGTCTGGAGATGGAGGCGCATCGTCGCTGGCATCGGAGGCAGGTGGCGGAACTGTAGACAGGCGTGATGATTTGCCGTAGACGACCTTCTTGCGGCGATCGGATGAGGTGAAGCCGGAAAACATGGTCGTCGCCATGGTCGCGGCCGTGTTGTGGTGACGCTCTGCAAAGGTGCTTCAGACGCGCATCTTGTTCGCTGATGGTCACCGTGAATGTCTGTGCAGGTGTCCGAGTTTACATTTGGACAAAGGACGCGTACATTGACCACCAGGGCTATTTGCAAGACCAAACAATGTCGCTGACACGAGGCGATGCGGACGTTTGCATGAGGTTTGCAGACAATGACGAAGCCGGCGGTCGGAGTGGCTGCGCGGCTGCAAGCAGGGACCCGCTATCAGATCTCGCCAACAGCGGGGCAAGGGTCGCTCCTTCCCAACCCAGTGAAGGAGTTCGCCGACGGTCACGAGCCTAGACTATTACTCCACCTGCGCCTCAGCTCCTCTTCTCCTCTTCTTATCTTTGCCCTGTCTATCAATTCGAGTCTGCTGTATCCTTTGGTTCGTCTTTTGGGAGTGCTTCAGTCCATATTCAGCCTCACCAATTCCATATTGCATTTTGACGGTGCAAGCTCTAGTCCAAGGACGCATTCCACGGTAGGTTTTAGGCGTCAGCACATCATTCTTTTATATCTCCATCTTCAAGAGTTTGCTGCGGTTGTGCAGACGTACATGGTCTCGTCAGTCAGTTCAGAATCTCAACTTACTTTTTCGTAGCCTGATTCACCTCAGCTCACCTGGCACTCATCAATTCAGCCTACAACATGTCTTCCGAGTCGCATTCCGCAGCTCCCTCGAAATGCCTGGGCCCTGACTACCGTCCGTCTGCTCTGAGGCCAACCGCAACCGTCTCGACCCCTGTCAAGCAGTCCAATGTCCATATTCTGCCTCAAACCCCTCAGCTGATAGCATTGCTCACGTAAGGCCCCAGGAGATTGTGACCAATGTGTACTCTTCTTGTGCTAAGACGTAGAAAGCATGATACGTGACCGCAACACGGGCCGCGCAGACTTCATCTTCTACAGCAACCGAATCATTCGTCTCCTTGTCGAAGAGGGTCTCAACCACCTTCCCGTAGAATCGCAAGAGATCACCACGCCTGTAGGCCGCACCTATTCTGGCGTCAAGTTCCAGGGCAAAATCTGTGGTGTCTCCATCATGCGTGCGGGGGAGTCTATGGAGCAAGGTCTACGCGATTGCTGTAGGAGTGTACGCATTGGTAAGATCTTAATCCAAAGGGATGAAGAGACCAGTAAGCCAAAGCTATACTACGACAAACTGCCCGAAGACATCAGTGACCGATGGGTGTTGTTGCTGGATCCCATGCTTGCTACAGGTAAGTTTAAAAAAGACGGGTGCAGTCTGAGAGTGGATGGGATGCTAATCGATGGCAGGTGGCTCGGCACTCATGGCAATTGATGTGCTCAAGTCCAGAGGTGTGCCAGAGGACCACATCCTCTTCCTCAACCTTATTGCTAGCCCGGAAGGTGCGCAAAGTCTAGCCGACAAGTTCCCCAAGGTTCGCGTGGTTACTGCTTTTGTTGATGAGGGTCTGGATGAAAAGAAGTATGTCTCTCTCTCTCTCTCTCTCTCTCTCTCTTCCTGCGCCTCGTGCCACAAAGCATGCTAACTCTGGCTCTAGTTACATTATCCCTGGTTTGGGTGACTTTGGCGACCGTTTCTACACCATGTAAAGAGACATAGTCTGTATTCCTTGTGTAATGAGCATTTGACGGGCGCAAGCTGGCTCTGGATCGCTTTGGCATTTGTTAGCATGACTGTTTGGATTACAAAAAGAAGACCCAATCAAAGTGACAGGAAGTGTTATGTGCGTCAAAGTTGCATGTTAAGTGCACTAGCCGTGCCTAACCATCCATTACTTAGTGGGGGTAGCACATCAGCCTCGTGTTTGAAGATAGAAACGCCGCCGCAAATCTGCGGGCCCTTTTGATCACCCAAAACGCCTTGCAAAGCCGTAAGAATAGCCCATCGTGTCTGTTCTGCCCATGTGTTATACAAGGTCCTAAGCCCTCTTGCGATGCCACTTCCAAGTGGTCCTCAGCCTCGCAACGCCTGTCCATCAAGGGTAGCGGCATGGTATTCTAATCCGCATACTCGCCCTCTGCATCTGCATCGTCTTGCTCAATAAAGCCTCCATCTCCATCGTCGTCTTCCTGATTGTGCGCTGTAGGCATCCTTCCCATGCGATGGGTACTCCGCGACAGTTCGGCGTTGCCCTTTGCTGCCTGCTTGGCTACGGCGTCACAGGCATCGATCCAGTCAGCATAGACATCGACAGGTGCGCTAAGGTAGTTGATGTTGGTTTGGAAGGTCTGGCCGCAGACTTTGCACTGAAGGTTGCCGACGCCGGACTTCTTCTCGATGGAGACGCTGACGGAGTTCTCGTGGTTGCAGAAGAGGCACTGGAAGGTTGTAGGGAGCTTCTCCTTCTGTTAAGGGCGTCAGTCAGCATTCGCAGTAAGTAGGGGAGACGCCGAGTACGACGCACCTTCTTGGGACCCTGGGGCTTGCTGGAGGATTTGCGCTTGCCCTGTCCTTGGGGTTAGTATGCGCAACACGATTGAGTGCAGCTGGGGGAAAAAACAAACCATTATGTCGCGGTAGATGGGTTTGCGGGGTTTCCTTGCGAGGTTTTTTTGGATTGACAAAGGCGTGCGGCGGGGAAGGGCGGTGGGTGCGGCGTCGAGTACGAGGCGCGATGTCGTCAAGTGTTGCGCTCTTGTCGCAATGCAGTGAGACGCGATCGCGAAAGTGAATGTTTCGCGTGGCCCCGTCCGCCAAGATCCCTGCATGGAGCTGCCCCATGCGTCCATGGTCGATAAGCGGCCCCGCTCCTATCAGCATACACCGAAGCCGCAGGCACGTGAGTAGTCAGCTGTTCCATGCTGCTGGCATCGTCGGCGAGCTCCAGGCCTGCTCATATTCGACCACGTTGCTCGCCTCTTTTCCTTCTTTCTTTCTACTCTCTGGATTCTCTTGATTCCCCCCTTGGTCCCTGGCACCAAGTTGTACTCGTGTCCCTCTTCCCTGCCTACCACAAGATCATTCCATCTGGTTATCCCACCTTCGGAGCTCACCGATCTTTGTTCTACCGCTCACTTCCAACGCAAGGAATCAATTTGTTTCTTTGCATTTGAGAAATTATCAGACTCTGTACTGCAATTGCTTGACGTCTGGTACCATCCATCATGTCTAACCAGAGCACTACCAGCGATGCCGTCCTCAAAGAGATCCTCGAAGGGCTCAAGGCTCTCCGAACGGAGAACTCTGTACTTGCAGCTTCCGTCGATAAGATCAATGGACGCGTGAACATGCTGGCAGGCATCAAGCAAATCAAGGATGAAGCCGCAAGTGAAGCTGCCAGTGGTACATTGACCAGCGACAAGGCCAATGAAGCCGAGTCTGGCAAAGCCGTAGAAGCTGTCAGCGAACAGTATGAGCAACCGCCTTCAAGTGCCGAGGCTCAGCCACGTCGTGCCAGTGTCTCCAAGTTCTCAAAGATCATCTTAACCTCGTATCCTGGCCAGGCCGGTGTTGATCCGCTGCCTATGGAATGGGGTGCCAAAGACCCTGCCGTTCGTGGCCCTGTTGTTGTGTCCAGACATCCAAACACCATTCGAAAGCGTAATGGTATGTATTGGATACTCTTACTTCAATTCAACACTTGCTAAACCGTCACAGCCATTGGCGCCCATGGAGGCTCGTACTCCATCTACAATGCTCTTGCCGTAGCAAGCAAGAACCTCGACATTACCCACAAGCCAGACTTCACCAACACTGAGCCTGCCGCCAAGATTGGCCCGTTTCCGCAATGGAGTGATAAGAAGAAAATCGTCGCTATGGATCCGTATGGCCATCTCGCCCCATGGCTGTACAAAGATATCATGGACAAGGATGATGTGGAGATCAGACCCACCATCGCCATCACGAGAGCACACATGAAGGTGCCGGAGCTCGAGGATAGCGTAAGGAAAGGTCGGCTCGTACCCGACGGCAAAATCTGCGTCAACGAGACGGGCGAGATCGCCGTCACCAAGGTCGCTGTGGAACCAGTATGGTACCTCCCTGGAGTCGCCGAGCGTTTCAACATTGGTAGGTTCCGACCCGGCAACGATGAAGATGTACTAGCTAAGCCCAACCTACAGACGAGGGAACTCTCCGCCGGACACTGTTCGAGGAGACTGGTGGATCGTATCCTGAGCTCATCACTCGCCATGACATTAAGCTTTTCCTGCCCCCCATCGGTGGCCTGACCGTCTACATCTTCGGCGACCCGGCAAAGATGTCGGATCCAAACTCCAAGCTCGCTCTTCGCATCCACGACGAGTGTAATGGAAGTGACGTGTTCGGCTCTGATATCTGCACATGTCGCCCCTACCTCACATTTGGTATTGAGGAAGCAGTCAAAGAAGCCCAGCAAGGCGGTAGTGGTGTTGTCATTTACTTCCGCAAGGAAGGTCGTGCCCTCGGTGAAGTAACCAAGTATCTTGTCTACAATGCCAGGAAGCGAGGCGAGGACCGGGCGAGCGAGTACTTCAAGCGTACCGAGAACATTGCGGGTGTCAAAGACATGCGTTTCCAGGCTCTTATGCCAGACATTCTACACTGGCTTGGTATCACCAAGATTGACAGGATGCTCAGCATGTCCAACATGAAGCACGATGCTATTGTTGAACAGGGCATTCCCATTCACGAGCGGATACCGATTCCCGACGACATGATTCCAGCTGACAGCCGCGTGGAGATTGACGCTAAGATCCAAGCCGGATACTGTAAGTTGCTCTTTGTTGTTGTTGTTGTTGTTGTTGTTGTTGTTGTTGTTGGCTGTCATGTGAGAGTATTTGCTGACGTGGATTGCACAGTCACAACTGGTCATGTTATGTCGATGGATGAGCTGGCAAACGTAAAGGGTCGTGGATGGGAAGATATCGACGTGAGTACCACTGCATATTTTCTTTATCTGTCCAACTCAACGTACACTAACTCTATCTGTACAGCACTGAGCAGCAAGTGTCATGGGCGCAAGTTGCGGTATTATATCATCAACGCAGGTCATCTGAGTACCCGCGTTGCACGCTATTCAGTGGCGGCATGAGAGTGATCAGTGACTTTGGCGTGGAAATAAGAAGAAAGGAAATAAACAATCAAAACACAAAGGTCGGATTAGATGTTTAGTCTATGCGCGCTTGCCTGTGTATGTGATGATGGGATTCTCAACCTCCCCCAATTTGGTAATTCGTGTTGCCCTTCCTGGCCCCCCACCGTTCTTTTTCATGAGCCACGACAGACACTATACGTGATGAACAGCAGCTTGCTCCTCACAAAACCCTCCTCCCTGAATTCGTCCTCTCACGTCTCAAACGGGGAAGCAAGAGGAAAGAGGGAAGAGCGGGGTGTAAAGCAAAGAACCAAGAATAGCAAGTGAGCCAGTCCACCCTCTCTCCCTCATTTGGCCCTTTTTTCCCCTCCATCACCTCCACTACTACACTAGTTTACTAGTCCAACCCACCCACCCACACCCCCCATTTCCGAGTCCCAGTCACACAGCAACACATAGTACACATGTGTACATGTGTACATAGATTCGAAACGCACTATGGAAAGAGAGGGAGAGACGGAACCAATGACCCAATTATGAGCGGGAAAAGCCAGCAGCGCTAGATAGGCGCCAGGCCCCTAAACCCCCCACTACCACGACCAACACGATCAAGACGCGCGCTATCAGGACATGATAGCCTGGTCCCCTTTTTTTCCACTTCGCGCGCCCTACCCGCACCTGGCGCACGTGCAAGAGGTGCCTTTTTTGGGGGAGGATGGAGGGGAGGGGGTGGAGGGGCGCATGATGCCGTTTGCACGGCAGCCAGTGTAGGCGAGCTCTTGGGGTCAGATGCACGAGAGTGGATGTGGACGCGCGCATGTGTGAGTGTGTGTAGAGATGGCCATGTGTGTTTAGTGTTTGGTGTTTGGTGTGGGTGTGTGTATGCGCTGTAATGTGTTTCAAGGGTGGGGTAAGAAAAAAAGGTCTGCTGCTGGGTTGCTGTCAAAAACGGAAGAATCGATACCGATAAGCACCGGGAGCGGCCCGCAGTTGGGCTCTCTCTCTCTCGTCACCGCTATGTACGATCGTGTGTGTGTGTGTGTGTGTGTGTGTGTGTGTGTGTGTGTGTGTGTGTGTGTGTGGTATATGTGTGCGTGTATAAGTGGTCTTACCTATTTACCGCTCTTTCCCCCAATGTCTGACTTCCCCCCGTCCCTTGGTCGGTTTTTTTTCTTTCGACTTTGGCAATAAAAGAAAAGAATTGGCACCCACTTAGTCGCTTTGTTTGTATGGACTCTTGGAATTGAAACAATAGAACCGTTAGACTGCTGGCTGTTGCCTTTTCTCGTATTCACTTGGTAAGCATGGGGGGGCCCCGATTGGGTGTGGGTTTTGCACTCTAGGTAATCGAGGATGTAGACAGGTAAATGAACGTGCCGCGTTGCCCACTCTCCGTCAGACGGAGTGTGGCGGCTATCTTGATAGGCTTTTCGGCTTGCCTTGTCAAAGGTTGCTGCAGTGATAGGCGCTTGTGTTCGGTTGCTCCGACAAACATTACCTAAGGCATGATTGCGACCGGTGTATGCCAGCATTCGGATAGGATCGGCAGCGAGATCTGCCGTCGAAGCGTGTCTGGATTTGCGGAGAATTAACTCTGGAGGCGTTGCAAGCTGAGGGTGTGGTGGTGAAAGGTTGGTTTGGTGCGGGGCAGTCAACGCCAACCTGCTCAACAAACACAGACACACACACACGCACACACATACACGACGACAACCTTCCTTTTTCATGGTCAAGGCAGGAAAATCTGGGGAGCAAGCATTTTTGTTGGCGCAGGGCTGATGATTCCGGGCCGAGATAGGTTGATGGGATTTTGCATTGTTTACGACGGTGCGAGAACGGATAAGTTTGAGGAAAAACGGCCGCGGGAATGACGGCGTGGATGCGTACCCGCTTCTCGGGACAATGATGCACGTCGTCGGTGTGACTAACCTGGTGCAGATTGAGCGGACTGGGCAGCACGACATGATGCTAAAAGCACTGGTGAGTTCGCATGTAAGCGGACCAGTGCTTTGGTGTGTAAAAACCATCTTGACGAAGTGGGCTTTTTTCCCAAACTTTGTGTGGACGTGTGTGCATCCGAAGTGTTGCTTGATGGCTTCTCTTGTCGTGTTTTTGTTGAATCGTATCTGTTAGGCGCTTGGCTGGGAAATGCACCCCATTAGGATGGCTGACGGGCAAATCAGGGCATTGCCCGCTCCAAAATCAACATGGCAACATGTGAAAGCAGCTGACGTGGAGGTGGAGACGGATTGCGGAGCAAAAAGGTTCGAGAACTTGAGGCACAGTCGAGCAACAGAAAAGTGTCGTAGTATTCGCCCGGTTAAAGACATGACAGAGGCAACACGATTGGGGGAGGTGGTAGGCGGCAGGGAAAGACGGCACGTGGCTTGGACTGTATTGGCATGCCGCAGCAGATGAGGATAGATGACAGAAGTGGAACCAGGGGTATGTCATTGTCTATGCGTATCAGAACATGGCCAGGGTTGTGGCGACCGGTGTACAGGCAAGTAGATGATGGTGTTTCTGCGCGTCTTTATGCCAGAGGGGCAGCGGCAGCGTGGGCTTGGCAAAGTCGATGTTCTCGACTCCTGCACTGCATGACACGGCAGGAAATGGAAGCCCTCAGCTGAGGCCATGTCGTCACCAGGCAAAGAGGCCGCGGCGAGCTGGGCGAGGCTGATGCAATGACGGTACGGTACCTGTGTCAATGTCGCACATACCATGTGGAGGTCTGGCGGCGGAGATGAGATGAGATGGCGTACATAGGTATGTATGTGCGTGTATGTACATGTGGCCTTCTTGTGCAACAGTGTTTAGGCCACGGCATGGATAGAGAGCGGCGTTCCTGATGGCCGGCAAGGAATGCTCGCCCAGCAGCGTGCCCATGGGCGGAGAGAAGCGGACAAGACTGGTTTTGTCATGACTGCGCAGCTGGACGGATGTACCGCCGGTGGCAGCGCACCCGCTCTTCCGACACAGACTTTGACTAGGGCTGCCAGCAGAAGGGGTGGGTGGCAGAGGTTGGCAGAGGTTGGCAGAGGTTGGCAGTCAGTGGCAGTCAGTGGCAGTCAGTGGCAGTCATCCGCCCCGTGTGTGCGCCGTGGCCAACTCACACTTGCAGCCACGCAAATGGAGGTGAGACGGTCTGGTGCGCGTTCGGCGGCGAGTCAGGGCGTGCCAGAAGCCGACAAGACACCACGTCCCCTGGCCGGCAGACTAATTCTGACCGTCCACGTTTTCTGGCGGTGCCCACTTTGTTAGACATGCACGCCCTAGCTCCAAACCCGCCAGCGACGTCGAGTGGGGAGCGCCGGGCTGCTGATGCTGCTGGCCTCGACTAGGGTGCCTGGGCCGACCAGAGCCAGAGGCGTCACTATACATACTTACTCAGATGCGGTAGCATGGGGGTGAATCGCGTCTAGCCATTGCCGACTCCATTCTTATACATACTACCCGACTGCTCGCACGCTTTCGCTTGTTCTCCAGTCTACCTCTGTCAATTCTCCGAAGCCAACTACACTCAATCATCATCAACAACAACTACAACAACAACATGTCTGCTCATCCACGATACTACTACTCCCTGCCCACCGAGGCTCCTCAGCGCTCTCGATCAGGTAGCCGACGACCCCCTCTGACTCCATCAACCGTCTCCTCGCCTTGTCTCACTACTCTTGTGCCCACCACCTCTCGTCGCGACTCGGCCACCTCGGGGAGCCCCATCAAGGCCTCCATCCTCCTCGCAAAGGTCGCCTCTTCCCCCACCACTCCAAGAGGCGAGACACCGCCAGGAAGTCCAATGCTCTCGCCAAGGTCCAGGCTCAACTCGGAACCATCCTACTCTTCCGACAGGCCTGCCATGTCAAGGACCGAGAGCGACCGTTACATCCGCCAGTACAGGCAGCAGGGTAAGCATACTTGACTGAGCTCAATTTCATCCCAACATCAAACTGACGTTCCTCTAGATGGCTACATCAGCTTCCCTGACTTTGAGAAGTTCTGCCAAACCGAAAGTCCATATGCTCAGCAAGACCAGCAGTCAGACGTCAAGGCTTGAACGAAACGTCCCGACAAGGTCGAGAATGCCATGTAGCGAAGCCAATCTTCGACATGCATTCTCGACCTACCAAACCCTATCACCATCCCATCTACTAGGCCATTTTTCGTCACTCTTCTTCTCAGGAGCAGCGCACCTTGTCTGCATCCAAACGTCACAGAGTGTCAGCAATGTACAGCCTACCTGGCAATCGGACCCAGCCCAATACTAGGCCGCGCCTAAGCCACTGCGCCACCTCGACCATGTTCTGAGGCTCAGGCGTGCGAAACTAGGCAGTCCTTTTTGTGCCACGTGGAGACGCGTAGCGGAAAGTTACGTCGGGGGAATGAAGCGGCCTGATGACTACAGGCGCAGCTGCTCAGCCGTCGCCATGGTCACATCACCACAGTGCACGTGTTTGAGTCGGCGCGATGCCAGCGAGGCTCACGGAGGAAGAGGAGGAGGGGCGCAGAGAAGCGATGCGCTCCAGGTTGAGGGGCCAGGCACGTGAGGCATCTTTTAGCCCGTACCAAGGCTACTCCCATATTAGGATTGTAGTATATCTAACAACATCACAATATCAATACCTTTTCACATGTCAAACGTGTATTCCGTGGTATTCGATGCTTGCAATCATGCTCGTGAGTCTGCCTCTGACTGCACAGGGCCGAGGCCCGCAGTCGCCACACTGCACACCACCATCACAACGGCTCGTCGGAAAGCAGTGAATTGTATGCCCCAGACCATTGTAATTGCATTACCAGTCGCCTTTAGCGACAAAACGAAGCCTTGTACGTCACGCTTGTAGACTGCGGGGCGTCTCGCAGCAGCCAAACGCCAGAAGCAAATCGCATATGGCAAGATCTCAGCCTCTTGCACACAGTAAAAGCCCCTCCATCTGTGACTGAATCAATCCGCCCAGTTTACTGTCCCATGGGATACTTTGCAGCGCGGCGACAGTGGTGCAACTGGCCATCGCCCCGGCCGTGTGTGGTCTTGGCGCACGTGATGCGCTACTGGACTCGCTTAGATTTTCGAACACCACATTGGCGTTGGATTCTCGCTCCCGACATCGACGACGACAACCCACCACACCTCGACGCCCGACAACAAGACTCGCAATCATGGCTGTCGGCAAGAACAAGCGTCTTTCAAAGGGCAAGAAGGGTCTCAAGAAGAAGACCGACACCTTCGCTAAGAAGGACTGGTACAACATCAAGGCCCCAGGAACTTTCGCGGTCCGAGAGTAAGACTTCCCGTTGCCATACACACGGGGATTCAATGCTTACTCTACGTTCTTCGCAGTGTTGGAAAGACCCTCGTCAACCGCACCACCGGTCTCAAGAACGCAAACGACGCTCTCAAGGGCCGGATATTCGAGGTCTCGCTCGCCGATCTCCAGAAGGACGAGGACCACGCCTTCCGCAAGGTCAAGCTCCGCGTCGACGAGGTCCAGGGCAAGAACTGCCTGACCAACTTCCACGGCCTCGACTTCACCTCCGACAAGCTCCGCTCCCTCGTCCGCAAGTGGCAATCCCTCATCGAGGCCAACGTCGTCGTCAAGACCACCGATGACTACCTCATCCGCCTCTTCTGCATTGCCTTCACCAAGCGACGACCGAACCAGGTCAAGAAGACCACATACGCTCAATCGTCGCAGATCAGGGCTATCCGCAAGAAGATGATCGAGATCATGACCCGCGACGCCAGCGCATGCACCCTCGCTCAGCTCACCCAGAAGCTCATCCCCGAGGTCATTGGCCGTGAGATCGAGAAGGCCACCCAGGGCATCTACCCTCTCCAAAACGTATGTTGCTTGCACGGACAAGATGGCGTGGCAACAAGGCTAACCCAACCCACAGGTCCACGTCCGAAAGGTCAAGCTCCTCAAGGCACCCAAGTTCGACCTTGGTGCCCTCCTTGGTCTCCACGGCGAGTCGAGCCAGGACGACTCTGGCCAGAAGGTTGAGCGTGAGTTCAAGGAGACTGTCCTTGAGCAGGTATAAGGGTATCATTGGATAGCCAAGGGGTTCTGGGTCTTTTCAACTTTCTGCGGCATGATATCGGCATTCCAAAGGTGTTTGTGTTTACAAATAAAAGATAAACATGACCCTTCATGCGATTCCGCGGCAGTGATGGATGGCGTGCATGGGGTACAATCCGCATCTGGTGTTATCAGGTCGTGCGGGAAAAGTATCATGGAAATGACATTGACGAGTTCCAATTTCACGCACCTTTTTGCTGTGCAGTACCTACCTCGTCGCGGTCGCGGCATTGTGCTGTGAATTTGTGATTTTGTTGACTTTTGAACATTGCGTTGACCATTGCTGTCATCACAGACCAATGGGGTCCTGCTTGCGAACAGTCGCACAATCAATAAAACTCGGTACAAGAGCACTTGCGCGCTCCCCAACCAAGGCTGTGGCAATTGCACGTGCTTTGCAATCAACGTGTACGTGTTTTCAAGTGACCAAAATCAAAAAAAAAAAAAACGAAAGATAATTTACGTTCTCTCCATGCCAACATCAGATGACGATCGCCACAGACACCCGTAGTCGTTGGAACAATTACCGCCCTTCTTGACACCGTGCCCTCAGCAAAAAAGATGCCTTCCGCCAGAATTGAACTGACGACCTCGTCATTACTAGTGACGCGCTCTACCACTGAGCTAGGAAGGCTGTGATGCAGAAGCTGTAGTGCTTCTTGATGAATGACTGATTGAAAATAACGTTTATCAACCAAGATTGAATGTTGCTTGCGGACAGCTCGCTCGTCTGCACCGAGACGTACGAGTTCGCGTAGCAGCCATCATCTCAGGGGGAAACAACATGTCAAGGCGTTGATCTACCGCCTTAACCTTGGCACGTGACTTCCAGCCCCTCTCCACGCCTTGAATCAGTTCCAGCTTTTCCACCGATCAGTCTCACTCATATCTGCATTTGTGTATGTGTGTTTTTTTATATCTGTATAGCAACCAACAGTCGCTGACAAACTCGCCATGCACAAGCAGTCCACATACCCATCCATTAGTGCTGCAACCTCCGTGACGTCTTCTCTCTATGTCTCTCTCTGTCTCACCGTCCAGCTGACACCATTCCGTCGCTAACCCGGTTTCCCCCCTTCTAAAACCAAAACGACCCTTCTAGACTTTTTCGTGGAATCGCCCGCCCGCGCTTCTCCGACGATCGATATTTCCCTCTCTCTAACTCACACAGAGAGTGTGTGTATGTGTGTCTCACCGGCAGGTCCAAGCGTCGAAATTTCCCTTGTTCCTTCTTTCCGCGCCTTATTCCCTGTCTGTCTGTGTATTTCGCGGGGAAACGGGAAACGGGGGTCAGAACGTCGAAGGGGGAAAGGAAAGAGAGGGAAAGACAGAGGGGTTTGGGTGGGATTATTCCCTGAGTCAAGCAAGGGGGGTGGTGAGGCATGGTTATGCTTGTTCAGCACAAAAAAAACATATCATCCGGTAACTTACCATGTATGTGTGGAGTTTTTGTCCCTTTTTGTCGGATCGTTTTTCTTCGGGTGCTGCTGGGTTCGATCGGCAAATGCGTTTAGTAGCGTTCGAACACACGCGCGCGCCGTTTTCACCGCTACTTTGTCGATTCGGTCATGGTGCATGGGTGACGACGTCAGCCCGGGCCCTTGGATAATGCAACATGTACATATGTATGTACGTTTGATGGATCAACCCCCTTCCCCACATTTATTTATTTTCCTTGGGTTCCTTTTCCCAATCATCGTGATATCGTGATATAGAAAATGGTTGTTGGTACATGGGAGAATTGGGTTGGGGATCGAGATTAGGTTTGGCAATCGTGAATTCCTATTGCATGGTCAGACTTCGGGGACATGGGGAAACGGGTACGAGTTCCCTGGTTACGAGGGACTTTTGTGATTTGGCAGGTAGGCAATAGCACCATGGCTGACTTGGCGCCAGGATTCGATAGCAAGATACTTTATTGAACCTTATTCGATTCGTGTCATGTACATTTGCGGTACGATTTTCGAGGATTGGCATCGTCGATGATCAAGGAACTAGGGATAGTTCAATGCATGCGTCTATGGGCACTCTGGTTGTTGAACGGTCCGAAGGTAAGCCTTTGCTGTCAACATGTCACCGAGATGCATGCGCATTCCGAAACAATATGACAGCTGTAACATTTGACACTATTACTATTCGCGTGGCTCTATACAAGGCCTCTCCTAGTTGGAGGACGGACGACTGTCCGCTTCGCTCCGGATGGTTCGCTAGCCAATGCGCCCAATAGTCTTACTGATTGGTAAACCTTCCCTTCTACGGATCCTTACCCTGACATCGCTCCTTGGAACCTTGATGCTCGCTCCATCAATGGCTTTCGGAAACACCCATTTTGCGTCCTTTCGCTTTGCATCCTCTCTTTCTCTGCTCGCTTCATCTCGGGCGGTCTTTCCCTCTCCGGCAAGCGCAGCTGCGCCCATAGATGCTTCATTCCCTGCTTCCTGCATCCGATCGAAGAAGCTCTTCTTTGGCGCTGGTCCAATCTCCCACAGCTGCATGATGCCTGCAATCAATGGGATGAGGAGCGCAGTCTTGTACGATTCTGCCGAGTCGTTCGGGGCGATGATAGAGGATGGGACCGGAGCATTGAGGAAGCGGTCAGGCTTGTAGGTTTGTGGATCGGGGTGTGATGCGGGAGATGAATTGATCATGGATTGAGATAGGCCAATATCGATGTATGATTGTGCTTCTAGCTCCCAATGCTCCTCCTCGCCTGTGCGTGTGACATCTTCTTCCTTTAATGTCAATGGTTGTTTAATCTTGTACGCACTGACAGAGCAGCTATACAGACGTCGAGCTTCATTGATGCATGAGCGTAGATAAGGTGAAAACGTCGGAGTGAGAGCCTCAGTTGCTGAACCAAAGCGTATTGATGGTGGTGCCGGGAATGACGGATGTATTGATGGTGGTTGAAAAGCCCAAGCCCAGGTTTTGGTTTCTTTCTTGATCTCGTCAAGTGGCAGATTTCCTGAGGCTTGTGACTCTTGCACTTTCGACAATGAGTGGATGTGCAGCAGCGTCCAAAACACTAGCGGTACAACTTCTGAGACTAGATCATGCACAAGATGGAGAGCAATTGAGGCCCTCAGTTCCATTGGTAGCTCATGCCTGGAAAATACTTGATTGAGTTTCATCAGAGGCGTTACTGTATCAGCATCCGTATCTTCCTCGCCGCTCACGCTTTCGTCATCAGTTGGTACCCTCTTTACTGGTGGGTTCGTCAAGTCCCCAAAGTGATTTGCAAGATTTCGTATCAACCTCTTCTGGGCCAGAGCTGACGCCGGTAAGCCTTGAATAGGTGACAACCTCGGTAACCCAAGAGCGAGTGCCCAAAAGCGTTCATTCAAAGAAGCCAAGTCGGTAGGGAGCAGTTGGTAGGATTCGGTAAACTGGGTGCCAACGATCGGCGGAAGGATGGCGTTGCAACAAAACTCGTTGATAAGCGTGAACAGATCGCACTCGACCTCTGATGTGCCATCGGTAAGTTCCATGTTTGAGACGCGCTCCCATTGCATCTGGTCGACAATCGACGAATTGAAAGTAACGAGGTCCGGAAGGGATTCGGATAAGTGGCTGAGTGATGTTCTGATAAGATCCTCTTTGCTAGGTCCTCCATACAGTTCTGTTTCAACAACTCGGCTGATTTCCGGTATGAGCTCGAGATAATGGCTTTGCATTACTGACGGTAGCTTGAATGCATTTCGAAGAATGGCGGGTAGATTGTTGTCTGGCATCTCCAGGCTTTGCCAGTTTTTGTACATCTGGCTGAGCAGAGTGTCTGATAGCAGGACGTTGTGTTTGGTTCCTGCTGCCTTGTATGCGATCACATTTGCTGTGGAAGACTCGCTGGAAACCCGTCAACTTGATATTCTCCGATAAAATTCCCAAACGTACCTGACGCCCTTTAACCACTCCTCACCACTAAACGCGATACTCCCAAAGTTTCTGAACCCCGGGATCCAGTAGGGCAGCGATTGTACCCGTCTCTTCCCATCTTTACTCTTAGTTACTTTGCTCGAGGCTGAAAAGTATCTTGTAGGCAATAGGATGACAATTGCTGAGAGCGCGAATTGAGGTAAGAGATCGAACCACGAAAAGTCTTCCGGTATGAAATTCTCGGCTGTGTGTAGCAAACCAAAATACCAGACGAGGACAAGTGCGAAGGGAGTGAAGAGCGTGAGATAGCATGCTGGCAGAAACAGTGCCCTTATTATGCTGCTAGAGGCATGCACCGCCAGAAACAACATCCGGAGAGAACCCATTTTGGCGGTGACGAAGCGTCAGTGTCGTGCGTGTGCTTCGGCGATGATTACAAGAAAATGGCAAATGCCCAGCTCCGTTGCGCGCGGTCTTGGGTATCAGCTGCAGAGTGTCCGTCGGTGTTGTGAGTGTTCCTGGATAGTCGAAGAGCGGTAACGGCTCAGCCTCAAGCCATGAGGCTCTTTGCTTCGGCGATTATACAGTTGTCTAAGCTGCAGACAGGTAGTTCAAACGGTGAGAATAGTACATGCAGGTACATAGCAGGGTGTGATTGATGCGGCTGAGAGCAACGGTTTTGTCGGCCACGGTTACATTCAACGCATCCCAGTAGTGGGACCCCTGCTCAGCTCGCTTACCAGTGAGAAGCTAATCATAGAACCCCTCGGCCCTATCACCGTGTTTGCAGGATTGACTCTGCAACCTGAACATCGTGTGAGGAACGCATTTCTAAAATTGTAGGTACCCCCATTACGCCAAGAAAACGTGGCAGTACCCTTGGACTGCGCCCTTTGTTGGGACCAGACTCATGTTGGCGCTTTCTGCCCTTGAGATCAACTGCGCCCTTTGCATCTGTAATTCTGCTAATTCCGCTGTTACAGTCATCTCGCACTTGTCAAGACGTTGATTGAAAATTAGCGGAATATAGCTTTTGGAGGAGGTATATCAATACTTATCAATGCGACTTGAATGCTTGATTGCTAAGATCAAACACAGCACAAAGTGTACACCAAATTCACCAGTATACAGGAAGGACATTGTTTACAAGAGTATCAAAAAACTTTCAAAATGGCATCTCCATCTGTACCAAAGCACCTGAATTTCATAACCGGCAACAAGAACAAGCTCGCCGAAGTCCAAGCCATTCTGTCCGGCGTCATCGAGCTACGAAGCCAGAACGTCGATCTAGTCGAGATCCAAGGCACAGTGGAAGAGGTCACCAAAGACAAGGCGCGAAGAGCCGCCGAAGCTGTAAGTTTTCACGCTACTGCATCGGGTTTTGGATTCAAGATGAAAGGCAATATGGCCAGGGTGAAGGGGGGTACAGCAAGAGAAGGGCAGAGAGGATACGCATTGACTCCAACATACCTGAACATCTTTCTTTCGAATACTAATTTCAACAAAGGTAAAAGGCCCAGTGTTAGTCGAAGACACATGTCTCTGCTTCAAAGCCATGAACGACCTCCCAGGACCATACATGTATGTTCGCTTTCTGCCCCCCCCTCTATCCTAATATGCATCTCTCTCCATTCAATCTCCCAAGTCAATCTCCTAACATGCTCTTCTCTCTCTCTCCTACAGTAAATGGTTCATGCTCTCCCTCGGCCCCCTCAACATGCACAAGATGCTAGCCGGCTTCGAGGACAAATCCGCCCAGGCAGTCTGCACCTTTGGCTACTGCGAGGGGCCCGGCCACGAGGCCATCCTATTCCAAGGCCGCACCGACGGAAAGCTAGTCGAGAGCCGAGGATCTACTGTGTTTGGTAAGTCGTTCCAGCCACTTTCCGTGTGTAGAGAAATTCTTCTTCTTCTTCCAAAAACAAAACATTCTTTGTTACTTTACTTATTTTTTTGAAACCCAAAAACAGGCTGGGATTCGTGCTTCGAATACGAAGGCCAGACGTATGCGGAGATGGAAAAGAGCGAGAAGAACAAGATTAGCCATCGGGCAAAGGCGCTGGAGAAGCTGAAGGAGTGGCTGGCAAGCAAGGTGGAGGGATCTTGAAGGAAGAAAAAAAAAGGAGGGAAGGAAAGAACGGAAAAAGAAGAAGAGATGTAAGAAAGAAAAAAAAAGAGACTCATGAATCTCATAACTTCATTACTTTGGTATCATATGCATCTTCACTCTTACTCTTACTCTTACTCTTGCTCTTCACCTCTCACCCCAACCCATCCATCCACCCACCCAAGCTCACTCGTCACCCTCGCCTTCACCCTCGCCCTCAGCCTTCCTATCCCTAACCCACTGCTCGACCCACCTCTCGCACCTCTCCAGATTCGCCTCAACATCCGCCGCCGTCTCGCTGCGCAGCTCAATCACAATCTCCTCCTTGTACGCGTCGCGCGCCTCGTCGAGCAGCACCTGCATAATCTCGCTGTCCATGTTCTCCTCGAGCTTCTTGCCCGTGTAGCCGCGCGCCGTCAGCCGGTCGTACAGCACCGCCGACTCGCACCGCAGCACGATGACCAGGTCGATCCAGCGCTCCGGGAAGAGGTCGCATGCGTGCCAGTCGAGGATGTAGCCGCCGGTGCTGTGCAGGGGGAGCGCTTCGAGGTAGTCTAGTAACTGAAGGAGAGTCGGGTTAGTTACATGTACGTGTGTGTGTGTGTGAATGCGCATGTGTAACGTTTTTACACAAAAAAACAGGAAGATACGAGAATAAAACCTCACTCACTTTATCCTCGTCTACAATCCAACTTCCCGTCTCCTCGTCCTTGCCTTCGTGGAACCCCTCGTCTTTCACAATCGCATTCACCGAAATGTGCTTCAGCCCTGTCGCTTGCGCCAATTGCTCGGCATGCGTCGTCTTGCCTACACCCGGTGTACCCGTAATCACAATGTTCGGGCTCTGGCGTGCCATTGTTTTTTCTGTTCCTTTTTCTTCCTTTTTTCTTCTATCGTTTCGTGGAACGTATCGCGCCGTCGTGGAAGGTGTTCAAGTCGCAGAATCTGGTGTAACGAATGTTTTTTTTTGTATGGCGTAGGAAGTATTCGTAGAGTAGATTTCTTTTTTCTCTCTCTCTCTTTCGTGTTTTTCGCCAATCTCTTCTGGAGTTATGCGATAAGAGGCGAAAAAAATTCAAGTATAACAAGGTGTCAATACGTGTGGTCGCGTGCGAGTATTGTATGTGTATCTCTTTGTACTAAGCATCCAGAATTATTTTTCCAAATCCATGCCGAACTTCACCCGGTTGCTGAGCGCCCCGCCACTACCCCGCGCTACCTACTCATCCGGACACAGTCCCAAAGATGAGCAAACGTAGGCAACCTCAATCAACGCTACAGCTACTCCGATAACCCATCCCCCCAAAGAGACGGCGCTCACATCGACCGGACTCTGGTTCTATTTACTCTGCATCACAAAACCCGCAGTCACAACACAGCAGCACACGATCCAATAATGGGCCTTCAAACTGTTCTTTTTATTTACCCATGACACACGCTCGAGCCTAATTACGCCATTCTACTGCCACTGTGGAACATCAAACCCCTTACAACCCCAAGAAAAAATACATGCAGCAAAACCCCACCTTGACAACGCCGTTTATGCTAAGCGATCGTTGATTGTGGGCCGTGAACCTGTTAAAAGGGGATGCGTAAAAGGTTGGGACGTCTAGAATACTTGGTGACACGGCTAGTTTGTGACATGCCCAATCAACCATTGCCCCTGCGCTCTCTTGATGCAAGTATTACGCCAGGTAAGAAGTCATGGAAAGAGGTGTCGGATATAGAGATTCGTGGAAAGGTCGTGGCAAGCTGAGATGGGCATGGACCCATGCTGTAGCAGCCCAAGATGAGCATTTCCCCCCAGAATGACTTGAGGGACTATGATCTTGGTGATGAGAAATGTGATGCAGATTGAAACGCATTTAACTCTGCTTGCACTCAGCAGCCTCCTGCTTGGGTTTTGTGCCATCGTTCTACAACCATGTTAGCAGTCTGCAGTGGATTCAATGTCCGTGGATGATGCCTACCTCGTCGTCCGACTCCTCTTCCTCCTCACGGTCATCGCTGAGCTCGTCCTCATCCTCGTCATCCTCGTCCTCGAACTCGCCCTCGTCAAAGTCCTCGAGGTTCTCGTACTGAAGGGCCTCGCCGGTGAACCAGTCAATGGCGCGGGGAATGAGCTTCTCCTTGATGTCCTCACCGAGCTGGTAGTCGAGCTCGAGACGCTCCTCAATGTCAGAGGTGGCGTCGTCGTCGTCCTGCGGGGGCTTGGGAGGGTCGAAGAAGTTGAAGAATGACTCTGTAGGCACGGTCTTCTTAACGACGCGCGTCTGCTTGGTGTCTGTGGCGAATCATATTAGTGTCTTGTCGTGGAACAACAGCAAATATTGGTACAAGAAACAGGGGAGAAACTCACTCTTGTTCCTCTGCTTCTTGCTCTCGATACGGACAGTCAGGTCCTTGCCAGCCTTCCATTCAATCTTGTCACCCTCGGCGTGGTCGTAGATGAAGTCGCCACCGTAGCCGTTCTCTTCTTGGTAGTAGTACGTCTTGGTAATGGTCTTGTTAGTGAAGAACTCGTTGTCCTCAAACTCAAAGATAAGGCGGAAACCAGGGCGGTCGAGGTACTCCATGCGAATGTCGGTCAGGTGCTTGAGGGCAGCCTCGTCGCGGTCTGTGATCATCTCGGCAAGCGAGATCTGGTTCTTCATGGCGCTCAGCCAGAACTCGGGAATACCCTTGACGTCCTTGCCCTCGTCCTTGTTGAGCTCAGCCTCGGGCTGGTCCTCGTCCTCGTCGTCCTCTTGCTGCTGCTCGCCAATCTTGACCTGCTCCTCGGAAGGCTCCTCGGCGCCGTTGACAATCTTCTGGCGGGTCTCGTACAGCGGTGTGAACTTGGCAAAGTACTTCTTCTCGAGCTGCAGAACCTCTTCCTGGAACTCGGCCTCGAGCTTCGAGTGCTCCTTCTGGACGCCCTTGAGGCCAGCAACTCGGCGGCGGACCGAGGCCGGCAGCGACTCAATGTAGCCGCTCGAGCGGCCGACGAGCGAGCCCAGCTTGTTCTGCATCATGGCGACGAGAGCGGGGTTGGCAGCAAAGAGTCCAGCGGCGGTGCGCTCCATGTCCTCTGCAAACAAAAAAAGTCAGATGGGCGGTCAAGGCGTGCGACAGGGCGGGGTTGGAGGGGTAGCAGCAACAACAACAGGGATTTTTGCTCTCGCGACGTACCTTCTTTGATGGTGCCAACACCGGGCTGCTGAGCGCGCGACGATATCGGGGCGGCATTTGCAGGCGTGTTCTGGGGGGTGCTGGTAATGTTGGCGTTAGACTTGGGGACGTCCATGTTGGAAGTATGGTGGGGAGGGAGGGAGGGAGGGAGGGGGCGCTGTTGGAGTTTGGCGGCGGTGATAGTGGGAGGAGGAGGAGAGGATTGTTGTGGATAAGGGAGAAAAAAAAAGACGAGTCAAAAGCTACTTACGGAGCGGATATGGAATCCATTTTCTTATTGGGGATCGGCTCAGACATCTTGGCGAATGAGTGGTGTGGATGCAAGAGTGGCGAAGCGAAGTGGTTGGGGGAGGAGGTGAAATGTTCGGCGGTTGAGTCGAGGCAAGGTTGTTTTCTAGTGACGGGCCTAGTTCGTGCCTAGTGTGCAAAAGACACACTGAGAGACGAGGAGCCGGGGGTGGGCAACGAGGGGCGCTTGCGACTTGTGTACGTAGCAACAATCCAAGTGGCCTCGTCTCTTTTCTGACTGTTTTTTTTTCTTCGCTCGCCTGGGGAGTTGGAAAGAGAGGAAAGCTCGTGGCGCGCGAGGTAGCTGGGGCCCGCCATGGTTTTGTAGGTTGGACGTACACTGACCGTCTTTTCACAGACCCGGCGTGGCGTGGCACGCATGACGGGCGATTCAAGGCCCTCTTCTCTCTCTTTGCAGCTGCGGCAATGGACTCAGTCTGCTTGTGCGCAGTAGCCTCTACCGCCATCCATTGCATTGCACTGTATTGTACCGCACCGCTGCATCCATGTATGTATGGCCGACCTTGGCCGCCTACTGGGACCAGCTCCCCAGCCTGGACATGGCAGGCGAAAACCCGCTCCCCATCTCGACGCCCACGCCCTCAACCACACACCTCCCCAGCCGCCGGACGTGATTCATCCACGTTGCAGTGCTCGTCATCGCCATCGTGACCATGCCACCATCGTCGATACCGTCGATACATACAGCACATAGACCCCCGATGCCCGGAAGCGTACTACCGGGTGCCACACCTGCCTTCTAGAACAAAGCGGGCCACTAGAAAATCTTAGAGTAAAATCTCTCTTTAGCCCCAGTGTCCACTAGGACCGTAGCACACGGCTGCCTTCACGGAATACTCGTGGGACCGACCAATGGTGACTATGCTAGTCTCTTCACACACACAGACACACAACATGCATTCTAGGAGTACCGCTCTGGCCTCAAACGGACTTACGGACTTAGTTCGGGTATGACGACATCAATGCTTGCATGGACGAGGCAAAGTAAAAAAAAACTTGTCGTCTTGTCTGAATAGCTATCCATCTCCCTTAGCCACAAACACCCTTACATTTTCCCCTGGATCCTGCCCAACCTCATGGTAGCCACCACTGCAAGACACGCCGAGCACGCCCCGATGAACAGACACACAGCAATGGCATTCGGCCCGTCCGTGCTGTGATGCTCCTCCGGCGGCGCCTCGCTCAACTCCGGACTCTTGCCTGGCTCCAGGATGGAGAAGACGACCCAGGAAATGGCTGTGCCCATGAACTGCGGAAGCGTCGTGTACAGGTTCATGATGCCTAGGTACTGCCCAGAGCTTGCGCCTCTGCTAGATGCCCCACCCCCGGCGTTTGCTTTTTCGAGGTTGTCCTGAGCCTCGGAGAAGTCAATCGAGGCGCGCTTTGGGTGTGTCGAGTGCGAGGTGGCCATGTTCAAGCGATTGATTTCTACGCCGATCAACGCCCATGGAGCCCACGAAGCAACGGCCCATGACCTTTTGTTTTCATCGTGTCAGCTCATCATTTTATCACAGAAAGCTCAGGAGAGAGAGAAAGAGGAGTGGTTTGCTTACACGCCACAGAAAGCAATGATGATAGTCGCGTGTCTCATAGAAGTCACAAAAGGCGCCATGCTCATGCTGCAAGCAAAGATGCAATGTGCGGTCATCCATGCGGTTAGCAGACTCGGTTTGTATTTTTCCCATGCACTCGCACCAAACTTGGGCTTGGGTGAGTGCGAGAAGCTGGGGCCCTTTGCGCCCTCTTCTGGACTCTCGACGAAGAAGGGCAGCAGGACAGACATGACGAATGTCACAATGGAGAAGGAAACAAGCGCCGTTGAGCCCATTCTTCCCACTTTGCCCGTCAGGTCGCCGGCCGCTCGCACTTCTGCTGGCGCATCGTACCGTAGGTAGACTTCGCCGACCCACGTAGTGCTATAGAAAAGAAAAGGAAACCAGCCTGACAGATTTTTCTTTGGTTAGCTTTGCGAAAGATAATTAGACCAGAAAAAAACACCAACAACGTACCGATCCATGCCCAAAACTGTACTGTGCAGATGGCTTGTATACTCCTTGGTAGATGGAGTGCAGTATGCGTAATAGTTCCCACCACCTGCTTGATATCCAATCCCTTTGCCGTGCCATCGCTTATCAACACTCTCTCGGTAACCGCCCAGCTAGTCGTGGCAATGGCAAGACACAGCGTCAAGGCCGCCACAGCCGTCAGCTGCTTGAACTGCGTATCACCCAGCATCGGACCAAACATGGCCCTGAGATCCACTGCGCCCGCCGCATATCCTATCAGGCTGCCTACTGCCACCATCCTGCTCGCCCAGCTACTTCCCATCTGCTGCTTTTCCATGGGCAGCGTATCCACAATCAGCCCTCTGCAACTGCCCTGCACCGCATTGATGGCAAAGTCGATGCCGTAGATGCTAAAAACTGCCACGTACACGTTTGCGCTCTTGGCTGCCGCCTCGTCGGCCACAAAGTATCGCACCACCTCCTTTGTCCAGCCCAGCAGCAGCAAAAAGAGCGCCACCAATATCGTCCCGAAAAACATAAACGGCCGCCGCCGGCCCCAGCGCGACGTGCAGCGGTCCGCGACAACGCCCACAATCGGCTGCATGATGAGGCCTGACAAGGGCCCGGCGACCCATACGAGGGAGATTTTGGACTTTGTGAGGCCCAGCTCGAGGAGGTACGGCGTGCAGTAGGTCATTTCGACGTTCCAGGTAAACCTTGAAGTTGGGCATTAGTTTTGTTCTGATCCGAAAAAATAATGTACCCTGGAGATTTATCCTCTTTTTCTTCTTTCTCTTTTCCGCTGCTGGGTACGAAAGAGAGTGAGAAACGTACTGAAGTCCAATGAGCGACGCAGTAAGCAGCGCCATGCGTATGCTCTCAGTCGGGCCCTTGACTGAGGGAGTACCCTGCCATTGCGCAACAGATGGCATCTTGCCTTTTTTTTTGTTTTCTTTTCAATATCCTATTCTCTTCGCCCGTCTACGACTCCTTCCTTCCCGTTTCGATGCCCTTTCCACGGGCGGAAAGGAGGAGAGGGAAATAAAAGAGGGAGTGTGTGAGAGTGGGACTCTGTCGCATGCAACGTTACGTGCAGTCCCAAGTTTCTCTCCTTCTGTCCTTATAGAAATGTACAGAGGCGCATTGGTCGGTTCCGCACGTGTCCGTGTATATGTATCCTGTTACTTGTTTGGCTTGGTTTTATGCAGGGAGGAGAGAACGTGGGTTCGCAACTAAAAGAAAGTAGTGAAAGAAAATGAGAGAGAGAGAGGGAGAGAGGGAGAGAGGAGAAAAGTAACAAAGCACACCAAGAGAGTGAACGCAAGTTGGTATATTCGTATCTGCTTCCTTTTGCTCTCTTCTTCTTATCTCCCACTTCTTATCTTCTAGCAGGTCATCGGGGTTTGCGGAAAGAAGAAAAGAGCGAAAAGAAAAAGGCAGCATGCAAAAGGGGGGGAGGCGAAGAAAGAAAGGGTCAATGTCAGCAACTATCTTGGGTTTGGCCATGTGTTCGCTTGTTGAGATGAGGCGGGGACCGTTGGAAGGCCCCCGAACGGGGAAGGGATACCTAGCGCCCTTTGGACTCGACCCGGGCCGAGCGGGCTCTTGGCGCCTTCTTTGTGCACACATGTCATTCACACATGTCACCCGCCGCCTTCTCCCCCCGGATAGGTGTACAATTATGACTATTGATGTGTCTCCCCAACCTGCGGCTACATTCTGACAAACACACAAGTCACATCTTCCCACATCATCACGCATAGACCGAGATCATGGGTAAAACCGCAACATGGCTTCCATCTCCACATGGCGCACCGCCAGTGTCGCATATCCATCTTGCCAAAAGCTGCCCTATGCATATAATAGATAATTCTGCCCAACTGACAGATAACCCTCCAACAGTCGGTTCAAATGTACAAGACAATAAATACTAGAGAAGAAGAAGAAGAAGAAGAAGAAGAAGAAGAAGAAGAAGAAGAAGAAGAAGAAGAAGAAGAAGAAGAAGAAGAAGAAGAAGAAGAAGAAGAAGAAGAAGAAGAAGAAGAAGAAGAAGAAGAAGAAGAAGAAGAAGAAGAAGAAGAAGAAGAAGAAGAAGAAGAAGAAGAAGAAGAAGAAGAAGAAGAAGAAGAAGAAGAAGAAGAAGAAGAAGAAGAAGAAGAAGAAGAAGAAGAAGAAGAAGAAGAAGAAGAAGAAGAAGAAGAAGAAGAAGAAGAAGAAGAAGAAGAAGAAGAAGAAGAAGAAGAAGAAGAAGAAGAAGAAGAAGAAGAAGAAGAAGAAGAAGAAGAAGAAGAAGAAGAAGAAGAAGAAGAAGAAGAAGAAGAAGAAGAAGAAGAAGAAGAAGAAGAAGAAGAAGAAGAAGAAGAAGAAGAAGAAGAAGAAGAAGAAGAAGAAGAAGAAGAAGAAGAAGAAGAAGAAGAAGAAGAAGAAGAAGAAGAAGAAGAAGAAGAAGAAGAAGAAGAAGAAGAAGAAGAAGAAGAAGAAGAAGAAGAAGAAGAAGAAGAAGAAGAAGAAGAAGAAGAAGAAGAAGAAGAAGAAGAAGAAGAAGAAGAAGAAGAAGAAGAAGAAGAAGAAGAAGAAGAAGAAGAAGAAGAAGAAGAAGAAGAAGAAGAAGAAGAAGAAGAAGAAGAAGAAGAAGAAGAAGAAGAAGAAGAAGAAGAAGAAGAAGAAGAAGAAGAAGAAGAAGAAGAAGAAGAAGAAGAAGAAGAAGAAGAAGAAGAAAAACATATATATTCCCCAAGCATTAAATAACCCAAACCAAAATAAATAGATAATAACGTTAAAGGGAAAAGGCCAAGCTCCATCATCGTCATCATCATCATCCATGCCAATCCCCCGCAATTGTACCGCCTACTTTTTTGCCTTTCCTTCCATACAGGACCCAGCCTAGACAGACAGATAGACAGACAGCTACAACTACAAACATTTGGGGGAAAACGATAAGGCTCTCTTTAACGCTTCGTCTCGGTCATGTCTAAATGCCAAATCTTCGCTTACAAAATATGCTTCAAGTTCATGCCTCAATACCTTCTTCAATCGTTGCGTGTCCGTTCATTCCGCCGTTCATGCCCAAGCCGCCAGTCAGAGCATGCATGGCCTCATCGTTAGATTGGCCTGCTGGCATGTCATCGTCAAACTCGAGCTTCTCTTGCTGCGCAATCGCTTGTTGCGAGACAATCTCAGCGAGGCGCTTAAGACGCGGTGTTTGCAGCCCTGTGAATGTGTTAGACATGGCTGGGCAACGAGGATTTCACACAAAAGTAACTCACATGATGGCGTGTATGTTTCCAAGGCCGTAATGACTCTGGGCTCCGCAATCTCATACGGGCCACTGTCCTCCATGTCGACTGCTGTGAGCAGCAGAACATCGCTCTTCTCCGTCACTCGGGATGCGACAGCCTTCATGATTTCGCCGTTGATGGGCTGTTCGTAGTCGGCGACAAGGTACTGGTTCAGCAGCTTCTGGATCTGGTTGGGACTCAACATCCAGCAAATGTCCTGGATAATCTCAATGTCGTTCAAAGTAGCTTTCTTCAGCTGGAGCAGCTTGGTAGCTTGCATGAGATGCTCAAGCTGCAGGGTACCCTCGGGCATCTCATGAGACTTGCACCACTCTTCAATGCGCGTAATGTTGTAGTTGATCTGAAGACCTCGCTTCCAGGAAAGGAAGTTGCGGCGCATGAGCAGATCGTTGAAGGCAGTGACGCCAACCAACTTCAGCAGCTCGGTGATGCACTGCGTGATGATGGAGTCCTCGAGGTAGTATGACTTCATAGCCTTATAGACGCTGTTGAGCAGGGTAAGGAGGTTGTCCATGCTGTAGGCAGGGGTGTTGCTGCCCTGGAGCAGCTTGCCGAGGAAGCGGTTGCTCTCGTTGGTAACGAAGCCAGGCAGTGATTGCGATTCGATGATGGCGGGAATGATCATCTTGTGCAGCTTCTTCTTAAGCACCTTCATCCAAGTGTGGTAAATGTTGAACTCAAGACTCTCCAGGTCGTGCTTGACAATCTCCAGCAATCGGTCGTACTCGTAGTTCTCCGTCTTTTGTTGCTCATACCAGTCCTCGGCAAGGAAGACGAACGACAACATCTCGTGGACGTTGGAGAGCCAGAAGGCACCTGGGTTGATGGCATCCTCAGCATCGTGTTGCATGACCTCTTGTTGGATCGACTGCATGACGTTGGCAAGGAAGCGCTCAGACTCCTTGACGAAGCCATTGTTCCACATCTCCGAAGTGACGAGGTTGATGAGATAAGCAGGGAAAAGGACTTCCTTGTCGGTAGGGGGAGGTGTGGTGGTAGGCGAGGGAATCTTCAAGTTCTTGATGAGACCCAGGGTGACCTCGTCATTGAGCATGTCCTCCTCTGCAAGGATGTTCTCGAGCTCCATCTCGACATTGTCAAGTTGAGCAAAGGTTGAGCCGGAGAGGTTCTGCCTGTGGATGGTAGAACCAGGGGCCATTGAGACGGGGCGAGGGTTGTACTGCTCGCTGAAGCGGTTGATGTCGCGAGTGTCGGGTCCTGCGCTGCGCCTCTTGGGCTTCTTCGACGAGACGAGCTTGATCAAGCTGCTGGGCGCTGTGCTAGTAGCGTGGCCATTGAGTTCGCCGTTGATTGGGCCAGAGCGCTTCATCAACTCGACCTGCTCCTGGAGTTCGGCAAGTTGCTGGCGGAGCGACATCTTTTCGGTCTCGGTGACATTGCTCCTCCTCTTTGACTGCTCAAGGTCCTCGGTAGTCCTCTTAAGCGAAGCACGGAGTTCCTTCTCCTCTTCTTGCAAGTGTCGCATCTTGGCAGTGCTCTCCTCGTAACTGACCTGCAGCTTCTTGTACTCGTCCTCCATCTGGCTCAGCTTAGCGGCAGTGATACCAGCCTGGTTGGCTTCGGCTTGAAGTTCCTTTTGGCGGTTTTCGAGCGTTCGGCTGCGCTCCTTGTACGACTTGATCTGACTCTCGTAGTTCTCCACTTGTGACTTGAGCGACTTGTTCTGTTCCCTCATCGTACCCAAGTTCTGGGTAAGCTCGACGACCTTGTTTTCCAGCTTGTAAGAAATGTTCTTGAGATCGCGAGATTCGGCGCGCAGAACCTTGTATTCCCTGCGGGCTTTGCGTCCTCGGAACAGTTTCTGGACAATGATGATTTGCTTGATCTTCTTCTTGTAGGCGCGGATGTAGCGCTGCTTGCGCCAGTTTCGCTGAATCATACGAGCAGCGTCTCCAAGCCTCTTGTCCAAGATGTTCTTACGGAGAAGGTATCCCTTGGCGGCAGCTTCGAACTTGATGACCGAGTTCCTGACAATGAGGAAGCGCTTGCGGTCCTTGCTACCCCTCCAAACTCTTTGGATGGTCGTCGCAGCCTTGACCTGGCGTGCCTCTTCAGCTCGTTCCCTGGTCATGTAGCCCCTAGCCAACGACTGTACCGAAATGACAGCCTCGCGCATTTCGAGATAGATGCGGCGGTAGTACTTGGCACGGAGGTTCTTTTGAATCATAATGGCCGCGTCGTTGAGCCTGGCAGTACGCAGGTTCTCAAGGAAGGCAAGCATACCAGCGCGGAAGAAGATCTTGGTGAGACCCATCTGGTATTTGTCGGTACCGTCGTTCTTGCCAGTGCCCAGAGCCTTCTTCAAAATAGCCGTGGCCATGTCGCGGATCTCAGGTGTCCATTCAGCTGATCTGACCAACATGTAGTAACGTAGAGCAAACTCTTCGTACGTCCATCGCGTGGGGTAACCGGCACAACTGATTCTGACCGTTTCGAGGACACCGCAAGCGCGCAACTGACTGAGGACCATAGGTCCGTCAAACTGCCAAGCGGCCTTGGCCTCGTTAGGCTTGATACAACGGATGTAGTGAACGTCGGTCGAATTGATGGTTTGCATGAGCTCAATGAGCGAGGACTTGAAAATGCCACCAAGCGTTGGTTTGCGGTTGGTAGCCACCCTCCGTCCGGCCGAGACTGCAGCGCCTGGTTTGGCAGCGGCGGTGCTGGCTGTCTCTTTTTCTCGGATCGAAGCCGCAGTATCCAAGACTTCAGTCAAGAACTTGTTGCTTGAGGCCTTGAGCACTTCCATGTGCTCGTCGGGCACGGTATCTCTGTTCTTCTCGATGAAGCCATCGGACTCGTAGGTAACGTCGACGGCGTAGTGGCAGACGGTAAAGGCCGACTTTCCGAACCGAGGCTTCTTGTAGAACTTGTGCTTGTCTCCCGAATAGTTGTGGTGGAGCTTGGTGACGAACTGCTCATCGGAACCCATGGGCAACCTAGACTCTTCATCTAGGAGGGACAGAATACCGAGCTTGCCTTCGATCAGATCGATACACGGCTGGTTGTCAGCGAAGTCGATAAAAGTCCAGTCGATTTTTTCGCGCATGTACTCCTCCTGCTCTAGCTTGAAGACGTGTGCGTTGAACTCTTGTTGCAATTTCTCATTGGCATAGTTGATACAGAACTGCTCAAAGGAGTTCTTTGCAAAGTGCTCGAAACCATAGATATCCAAAACACCAATAAAGGAGTGGGCCGAAGAGATGACCTCTTCCGTGGCGAGACTCTTGTTGGTTCGCTCAACCAGCCAGTCGAACAAACTCGAGTAGATGAACTTGGCCACCGAGTCTCGCACCACGATGGCTTGCTGCTGTGTCAGGTTGGAGACAATCTTCTCTCCTCTGGTGATGAGCTGCTTCTTTACGATCCACTTGGCAAAGGTGTTTGCGTCGATCCCCAGCAGCTGGCAAGCCTTGACGAGGGAAGGCTCCTCGGGCGAAAGATTCGAGTCGGTCCGTGTCGCTGTGATCTTGACGTCTCCCATGTGCAAAAGGGCAGCACACAGGCGCCAGATGCCGGCCTGGGTTTCTGCCGGAACGCCAATCTTTGTCAGAGAGTCCTTGGTCGCCTTGAACTCAGCCACGTCGTCCATGCCCTCAATGACGGGAGCGCTACCCTGGTTGAGGTAATTGAAATCCTCAACCGCCTTCAACGAAAGTTCCTCGCGCTCCTCGTCAGTCGCACCAGCTACCAGCTGGTAGAAGACGTGGTAGTTGCGCTCCTTGAGCGGCTGGAACACCAATCTTGACCGCTCGAGCAGATATGTCCTAATCTTGGCACCAATAATGTCCGTCTGCTTGTTGAACATGATTTCAATGTATTTACCGAAACGCGACGAGTTGTCGTTTCGGGTTGTTTTTGCGTTACCAAAGGCTTCCATGATGGGATTGGTAGCGAGAATCTGCTCTTCCGTCTCGCTCATCGAGTCGGACTTGCCTCTCCGCTTGCCCGGGTTGTCTGGAGACTCTCGTGTGGCGAAGTATCGCATGATGTATTTGGCGCTGACTGTCTTTCCGGCTCCAGACTCTCCAGACACGACAATGGTCTGGTTCTTCTGGTCTCGCAACATGTCGCTGTGGCATGTTAGTCAACTGCTGATAGGGTTCCTTGCGAGGCAGCGGGACGCGGAAGGGGGGATTTCTTACGCAAAGGCCTCTTCAGCAATGGCGAACAGATGCGGGGCGCCATAGGATCTCTGCTTGCCGGCATAGACCTGCACCATACCAGGAACATATAGAGAGTCGACGCGGGCGAAGGGATTTGTTGCAATGAGGACAATACCGGAATATGTGTAAATCTCCTTTTGCATGTAGCGGAGCTTGATGGCCTGGAGGACTGCATGTTGGTCAGTATGGGGTACGGATTGGGCGGTATGGGTGCAGGGGAGGCGGTACCAGCAGGCTCGTTGAGATGGGACAGGTTGGTCAGGTCGTCGCTAGCCTCGAGCATGGCGGGGTTCATCAGGGGCGGGAGATTGGGGTCTTTGCCCGTCTGGATGGCATCCAGCGTCGTCTCGACCGACTTGGTCTGCACAGGACATGGTCAGCATCCTCTTTTTTTTCTCTTCTTCTCTTACGTGGGCATGGTAGGGCGGGCAGGCAGCCGGTAGAGAGTGTATAGGTGTGTATATGTATATGGATGTGTGTGTGGGCGTACCTCGCCATTTTCCAGCGTAAAGACCAGCGTCACCTTGTCCCCCGCAATCTGCTTGTCAGTCACCTCGGAGGCGACCCAGCCCTCGGTGGTGTCGGGCTGCCACGCGCGGGTGCCGATGTCGTAGATGTGAGCCATGGTGGGCGGTCGCGGGCGTGTGTTGCGTGGTGCTGTGTCCCCTCCAAATGGCGGTGCGGAATCTCAGGGTCCAGAAGCGGTTCCCTGGAAGGAGGGGGGAGGTGGATTGCTCAACGCTCAGCTCGCTATGTTGGTGCGGCCGCTGGCTTGGGCGTCTCTCTGCTGGTGCGGGAACTCGTGGTCGTGGGCGTGGTCAGCGGTGGATGGCGCTGCAAGTCACAGGATTCGCGGCATCCCCAGGAGAAGAGGAGAAGGACAATGGGTGCGGTCGGAAACATGCGAACACCTGCCAGCACTTGATTCGACTTTGTCTTGGTTGCGCTAAACGGGCCTCTCACCGCCAACACGCCGCTTAGGGGCACGGGCCATGCCCAGGGGCCCAAGCCAACCACCGCCGGGCAGACAGTGCAGCCAGTGCAGCCAGTGCAGACAGTGCAGACAGGCGTCTCACAATATGCACCTCCTCGACGCTGCATGCGAATAAGCCTCATTGCCCATGGACGTGGGCGTGGGCGTGGGTGGGTGGACGGCATTCCGAGTCTCCGTCCTCGCTGTGCAGCAGACCTGTTCTCGCCGCCTGCTCATCCTGAAGCTGCTCTCCACATCCTCAAACACAGGCCTCGTACTCCTAGTCCACCCCACTCATCTAACCTGCCACTCTTCCCCTCCCCACAGTCGTGCATGCCGGCATCGCGGGCCTGTCCCAGCCCGTCTGCCTCCTGAAACGCCCTTTTTGCCTCGTTTTCTTCTTCAGCTATATACGTGCGTATGTAAATTGGACATACAGTAGGTAATACAGTAGGTAACACAGTATCGTACCTTTCGAGTCTTGTCAGGCGCTTGCGTCATCTGACGTCTAGATACCATATCTAGATAGCCTGCCATGCATAGGCTCGGCTATCACGTGCCCTTATCCATCTTTTGTTCCCGTCACCTGTCACAACCACCCTTGTGCCATCACAAACACAGACACGACATGCTTTTGCACAAAGACGCCTCATTCTCATGCATGCTGCCCAGGTGCTTGTAGTTTCATAAATCATACATTTCATTTTTATATGCTTATAATAATCACAACGGCACCAAAACCCCCAGCATACGTTTACATCAATGCCATGACTGTAGTGGACAAGGAAAATGAATAAAGGAGATACATGGCCTTGTATTTTACCCACCTAACGTTGAAGTTTTATAGAGCACTCCACTCCAGTGCCTTTTTTTTTCTCTCTTCAGGAAAAAAAAGAGAATGAATGAGTTGAAAAATAGGATGAAACCAAGAGACAGACTGCAAGGAGGGAAACCCAACCCCCCAACCACTGTTTCTTGCTTTCCCCACAATGCTAGACCCGGGTTGATTTCCGTCGTAGTGTCGGTCCCCTAGTACAAGACCCTCGTACGAATACACGCTGTAACAAAACCAGTTAGCCATAATTTCACACAAACGTACACCAAGATTAGACTTAAGAAACAAAAACTTACACGACAACTCTTCCAAGCTCGTGAAGATGTCCTTGATCTCCGTCTCCTTGACCTCACTGATGTCCGCCATGAGATAGGCAACGTCGCCTCGTGAATCCGACATTTGCTTCTCAATGTTGTGGTGGAGCAGGATGCCGTTGACCTGCCTCAGCACACCAGGCACGTTCTTGTGGATGTAAATGACACGCATGCAATCCGGCTGGTCGAGCGTCAGGCTTCGGAGATTGACTTCGGGCATGTTGACGGCGCCAAGCGTCGTGCCTTCGTTCACGTAGCGCACCAATGCTGTGCTAACCTCGACTCCGATTGCGCACTGAGCTTCCTCTGTACTACCGCCAATGTGCGGTGTGAGAATCACGTTCTTGAGACCCACCAGATCCTTTGTCCACGTATTCAGCTCGTTGCTAAAGTAGTCGCCATTACCAGCCGGCTCGTTGGGGAACACGTCAATGGCTGCACCCGCTAGCTTACCCGAACGGCTGGCTTCAATCAGAGCCGGTATGTCGACGACGGTGCCGCGGGCGTTGTTGATGAGGTAGCTGCCGTCCTTCATCTTTGCAAATTGCTCCTTGCCAATCAGGTTCTTCGTCTCCGACGTCGCGGGCACATGCAGAGAGACAAAGTCGGCCTGTGCCAGAAGGTCGTCTAGAGACGGTACTTGTCGCGCCGTTCCCAGTCCCATGGTGGTCAGGACATCGTAGTAAATGACATCCATGCCCATGGACTCGGCCAGCACACTCAGCTGCGAACCAATGTGTCCATATCCGACAATGCCCAATGTCTTGCCGCGAATCTCCCAGCATCCCTTGCTGACCTTGTTCCAAGTACCGTTGTGGAGTTCCATGGAGCGGTCGGCCAGCTGACGGGCGAGCGCAATGATTTCTGAGATGACGAGTTCGGCCACGGAGCGCGAGTTGCTAAAAGGCGAGTTGAAGACGGCGATACCCTGGCTGGCAGCAGTCTGGAGGTCAACCTGGTTGGTTCCAATGCAGAAGCAGCCGATGACAATGAGGTTCTTCGCTTCCTCCAGCACCTTCTTGGTGAGCTTCGTCTTGGACCGGATGCCAATCACATGTACGTCGCGAATCTTCTCAATCAACTGGTCTTCTCCCAAACTGGCCTTGATGGCCTCAACCTGGTAGCCCTGGCCCCTCAGGATATCAACACCAGCCTCGTTGACATTTTCCAGCAGCAGGACCTTGATGTCCTTGGTATCAAACGGTTTCAGCTGTTTCGCCAGCTGCTGTGCATGTGAGCTACCAGGTTGGTTGGGGCCGCGGCCATCTCTAGAGCTGACAGACGGCGGCTGCCTGAATGTCGAGGGCGGGCTGTGGAAGGAGAGGTTTGGACTAGTGCTAAGGTTGAGGCTGTTGGACACGCTGCGTGCGAGCGTATTGACGCTGCCGGCGATATCCTGGGCGGGAGTCATGGTGGGTGCGCGCGCGCGGAGGTGATTGCGGAGGTTGCTCGGAGGAGAGGCGGGGGGATGCTACAACTGAAATAGGTCGTACAATCCGGAGTCTCAAAACTCTAAGATATAAATACCGGGAGGGCCCCTACCCTTGGAAAGTTATCTGAAATTGTTGAGGAACAAGGAGTCACGGCGTAATCGCAAAAACGAGATTCCAAGTGGGAGCAAGTGTCAATGGAAGAGAGGTAGTGTCGGCGACTGTAAGTAACAACAAATGCAGGAGACCCTTTCCACTCTTTAGCAGTACCCGCTGGGATAAAACGATTTCAGCCTGGCATGACACCTATACTTTGACTCAGTCGGCGTCTGACGCGACGCTTCTCAAAAATTTCTCAATTCGCCGATGATGCCATCCCGCTCTAGCCTGTACCCCACTACCAGTCACTGCTGCGTCCTCCGCTTTCGGAAGCCTAGATCCCACCTGTAGACCCAGTAACAGGGGGCCCGCCACAAACCATCACTCGTCACGTAGGCATTAATCAAGCACAAAGTTTTTCGACATGGAGACGTCGTCAAATTCATTATTTATTCGCCTATTTGCATATCTGCATAGGAAGACTGCCAAGGCCGATCAAGACGTCGAAAAACGCAGTATTCGATCCCATCTTGAGACATGGTCAACAATAGGCTTCTACAGCTTCTGCTCGTTCATTGGCCACTGGTATCCTGTCATTGCATTAGTGACTTGATTGTAGTGCACTACAGAAGCAACATCTTACCTGCTGCGTCGCTGAACTTGTATCCGTACGAAGAAGTGAAGTCGTCCAATACTGCAGGACCACGAGATCCTGGGACATGGTTAGCAGTTTGTTCATCTCGTGTAAATCTGCATCACATACCGTATGGGTACTCCATGGGGATGATCTCCTTGTTGTCATCGAGGTAGTGCAGCAGAGGGGTAAAGATCCTCCAGCTAGCGTCGAGTTCATCGTCACGGACAAAGTTGGAGTGGTCGCCCTTGAGCGCGTCGAGAATGAGCGATTCGTATGCCTCTGGGATCTTCAGGTCGGAGAACCGCCGCCTGTAGGTGAGGTCAAGCTCCGTGACAACCGTCTGCATGCTGAGGCCGGGCAGCTTCGAGTTCATCTTGATGTAGACACTCTCGTTGGGCTGCACTCGGATGACAAGCTCGTTGCGTGGAATGTCCTTGAAAATGCCCGAAGTGACATCCTTGAACTGGATGCGGACCTCGGTCTTTTGCTCGTTCAGGGCCTTTCCGGCCTTGAGGATGAAAGGCACACCGTCCCACCTCTCGTTCTTAATGTAAGCGACCATGGAGGCAAAGGTAGGGCATCGCGAGTCCTTGGGCACTGTGTCGTCCTCCTTGTAGCCCGGCTTTGTTCCATCCAGCGACTTTCCGTATTGTCCGATGATGACGTTCTTGGGCTCGATTGAAGGCATGCCGCGGAGGACACGCACCTTCTCATCACGGATGTCTTCGGCGGAGAAGGAGATTGGTCGCTCCATAGCAAGGAGAGTCAATACTTGCAGCAAATCTGCAGTTGTCAGCCACTTTTTCTTTGCTGAGCTCATGTTTCGTCACTCACGGTTCTGCATGACATCACGGATAATGCCGAACTCGTCAAAGTAACCTCCTCTTCCTTCGGTTCCAAAAGGCTCCTTGAAGGTGATCTATAGTCGTCAGCATCTTCATCTGCAGGCGAACTTAGCGCGCCGTACCTGAACGTTGTCGATGTGGTTCCTGTTCCAGGTCGCGCCAAAGAACTCATTACCAAATCGGAGAATGAGGATGTTCTTGACCATCTCCTTACCCAGGTAGTGGTCAATTCGGTAGAGCTCGTCTTCAGACCAGTCTGGAGCCAGCGCCTTTTGCAGCTCTCGTGAACTTGGGAGATCCTTGCCAAAGGGCTTCTCGACCTGTGCAATTGCAGTTAGCGGTATGAGATTAGGTTGGTGCGTGCATGCAGCTTACAATGACCCGAGCAATGCCGCTCTTGGGGTAGCAGTTGCGCTTCAAGTGCTGGGAAACTGTGATGAAGACACTGGGAGGGAGAGCCATGTAGAAGACTCTGTTGGTCTCCTTGCGGCCCTTCTCGATATCCTGCATGTGCTTCTCGAGCTGGATGAACGAGTCGTCCTGGTCGTATTGGCCCGAGACATAGGTGCAGAAGTTGCAGAACTCGTCCAGCTGCTTCTCCAGGTCCTTTGTGGGGGTCTTGATGTATGACTTGACGCGCTTGAGGTACTCCTCGCGGTCCATCTTGGTGCGCGCATATCCGACGATGCTGATGTTCTTGGGGAGGAAGTTGTTTCGGTGCTGCATCGATTGTTAACGAGAGCGGAATCGAAGTTTGGTCGTGTCACCTACAAGGCCGAAGAGAGCTGGGAACTGCGGTAACGTTAGTCTGACGTCTCTTGCCATCCAGTGTAAGCGGATACGTACGGTCTTCTTCTTGGCTAGATCACCGGAGGCGCCAAGAACAACAATGATGGTGTTGTCCTTGAGTTCCATGTTTCTATGGGAGCGCGTGAGTTAGCGGGGATGTTCAGGATGCGTTGGCCATGCTCATGGGATACGCGCATCGAGCGGCCCCTCCGCTGCGTTCCACGACGTTGTTTCACAAACAAAAACAACTGCCGGAGCGATTGGCGCGAGGCTGAAGGGGAGCTCTCTCTGGACTACGGGCCATGAACCAAGGGGATGGTTGAAGCTACCTACCCGGCAGTGACCTCGTCGTGCTGAGGCTGGATAACGGTGTCGGCCATGGCGAGATGGTGGTGTGGGGTGCAATCGCTCTGCGGGAGGCGCGGTCGCGAGATAACAGCTCAATTAAGGGCTGTGATAGAGAATGGAAATCAAGGGCAACAGAGGATCGCGAGGGGAGAGGAGAAGCTACGGATAGGGCGTGGTGTGTGGAAGAAAAGCTCCAGAGAGTGGTGGGGTTATCGGACGTGCTCTAGCGGTTTACGGATCCTCGTGGTGGTGACGTTTTAGCCCCAATTTGCCGCTCAGACGCCGGGGGATAAGGATTGCACAGTACGTCGACAGAGAAACACGGCCTCACAACAAGACATTGCAACGCCGTCTGACGTGGTTAAAAAGCGCCTTGAGCCACAAGCTAGCAACCGGGCCATTTTGCAACCATCACTAAGCCGCTGCATCTGGTGCAATGCACCTCCGCGACCACGCTACCGTGCTCCAAGACGTCGCCCGGAACAAGGCTGGACCAAATTCGGCGAGACGTGTCGCGGACAAGCCTACCTTGCACTCCTTCGGACATCCGTAACCAGATTTTTCCAGAGAAATTCTCAAGCTGGTAGGCATCACAGTGTTTCTCCATGTCTGTGGAAGCCCTCCTTCTTATGCTGGCATGTTCGTCGCACTATCGTCATATGGGCGACCTACCCCGCTATCAAGCAGAGCTGTCCAAGTCCGAGTCCAACACCACCACCACCACCACCATCACCTGCAGATACGCCTAGGGTGTATGTACACAAACCAGAGTACCGGCGCGTCTCGCTGTCTCGCCCGCCTGCAATTGAGATTATCACATTCCTCCGGCCCCTCTTTGAGTATGTAAGTCGACTCGGCTGCATTGGTAAGCTAGTTGCCATGGTGGGGCAGCAGCTGTAATGCATCATACCCACCCAAGCAACGCCTCACTATGCCATGCCGCCTTGACGCGAAGCCATTAGGAAGCCGAACCACCGCGTGGGACTTGTGCCGTGCGTGTTTGGTCATCACTCGCGCCTCGGGACAATACTGTAATTCGCCCTTTTCCGGTCCGAATTTAGCCTTAATTGTTGCTATAGGCCTTATCGCTTTCGCATACAATACATCAGCCTTACACACGCTTTGCATGGGGGGCAAGCACTCCAGAACTGGTCGCCGCGGATATGTGGAAGCTATACGGCTGGGGTGGGATACCAAAGAGGTCGGCCGACGGGGACAACAAGCACCAGGCTGCCTCCTTGCAACGTCATTAGCGATGCTTCGCGTCAAATCTGCCATGCAAAGTCAGCATCGAGAGCTCCACTTCAACATCACGCGCAAACACTGAACACAAGGCAAAAAAAAAAAGGAAAGACAAGCACGCATCTGGTTGTTATATCGAGCGTCCATTAATGTACCTGGCTCATGCGCACTTGTTGACACTCAACAAAGCTTTTCTTCCGTTCCGGATCATATTCACCCGAGCTTCGCTTTCCTCGCGATGCTCGTCTTTACCCTTCACAACTTATACCATCCTACCCAACATTTCTAATTCATGTTTTAGTCATTCCTTCTAACTCTACATTTCGGATACTGATATCTCTGGTAGACGAGATACGTCTTGAAGCTGTGCATGTAGCTCTAGAATCTGGTAAGTCGTCGTGGGGTATATATTCCATACCAAACCGGAAACGAATTCCATACAGGTATTAGATTGAACCGATGGATGCCGGCTGAACTCCCAGGAACAAAAATGTCGTAATTCGAATATCTTGGTTCTTCAGGCTAAGTCTGACCGATAAAGACGGTCGGCCTTCAATCAGATGCAGAAAAACATGGCTTCCATCTAGAGACCACTCAGCTCACCTACCAGCTAGCTGCAAACCTGTTGCAGTCGTGTATTCAACCCTGGCGTAGGGCCTTAGCTGCGATCAAGCGATCTAACCAAACCTTTCGCTCATGCATACTATACAAGCCAAGCAGTGTTGGTTTGGCATCTAGAATCTTTTTTCTAACAACAATGATATACCTGATGGCAAATCAGCAAGCGCGCGTTGTAGTGGACTGAGGTTTGGTGCTTACACTACTGAGCCTCTCTTGATTTGATCCAGCATGCCGGCTTTCTGGGATTGCTTAGCATCAGCAGGCAGAGAGAATTCCACATCGACAAGTGGCATGGGTTTATCAGTAACTGAAATCTCATCTCCGTGGTTCTTTTTGGTTTTGCCCCAGACAAAGTAGTGATCGAAGAGTACAGCATGGACTGCGATCCAAGGCCCTTGGCCCTTGTGCTTGAACGCCATGCTTCCCTGATGTTTGACTCTGCGAATAGGCTCGTCGAGACGTAATGTGGAAAGCGCATCGATGTCCATACAAATCCGCCGAGACACGTTCTGGACATCTTCTCGGCCCTGGGATTCCTCAAGTACGGCGAAGATGGATGTGATAGATCGGCTGACTACCTGCAAAACACGTCTTAACCGCTCGACCTGTTGGCTTGCCTCTGCTCCATCAAGTGTCTCGGCAATGGCAATGAGCCTCTTCAGGCTATCAACATATAATTCCAGCTGGATGCTCGGAAGCTTGAGATAATCCTCCCAGCTCTTGCCAAAGTACGTAATGCTCAGACCAAGCGTGTTTACAAAAGGAGAAAACTTGGCATCCTTGCTCTGCGCTTCCCGCAGCGAAGACACAGCATGAGGCATCTTCCAGGCATATGCTTGATGCAGCTGCTGACTCTTTACTATCCAGCCTTCGAAAACACACGGATTGCACACTGCGGCGCTGTTTCCAGAGAGCTCTTGATCCAGCACCTGAAGCAGATGCTGTTGATGACAGTTGGCAATCTGCTCGCCCACCAATATCGCGTCTAGATGACCTTCGAGAATAGACCATTGCTTTACGACCTTCTCGTAAAACATTCTTTTTAGCTTTAGCATGCGGTCAACAAACTTTCTTTCGGCGTCCACGAGTGCTTTCCAGATGCTGTGCATCTCTGGGTTGTTGAATGCACCACTCATGATACTCAGAGTCCTGTATGGTACTTTATTCGTGGATGGCAACGGCTTGCGCAGAGGCCGAGCCGATAGGTTGGCGCTTGAGATCGACGCTCTATGAGAGGTATAAGATGAACCTGCCGAGACTTGGGAGAAGATAGACGGCGCATCGGAAATGGACATGGTATCATCAGACGAAATTGAGCGCACCCTGAACATGGACACTTCGGAGGATGTATGCTGCTCACTCGGTCGGCGAGGAGGTAATGCCGAGGAGATTTTTGTCTCGATCGTGCCGGGCTGTTCAGTATACGATTGTGGCGATGAAGGATTCAGGTTCCTTTTCTTCGAGTCGTCAGTACCGGTAAGAATCAAATTTGGCTGGAGAGTTGTAGACGTGGTTGGAGGCATATAAGCGAGCAGATCGCGCTCTATAGTTTCGAAAATGTTTCCGTGCTCGTTCGCGGTCGCGGCCTCAGATGAGCAGTTTGGCTTAGTACCAGACTTTGGCACAACTATCGTAGCATATTTTTCTAGTGACTCAGTCTTTAGGGTATCGAGCACTTCGGACTTGGTGTGTGAAGTAGAGAGGGCCGTCGCCATAGCCCGCCGATACGCTTTGGAATTGACGACATCATCATCGAATGTGAATTCTGTATCCCTGCCTTTCAACGCGCTCTCCGCATCGTCGTCGCCATCTCCGATTCGCTGTTTGAACAGTGACTCTGGTACCCTGATTTCCGGATGCGATTGCCGAAGTGTTCTCGTCCGCTTGACCGCTTTTTCGAGCGCCACACTATTCTCTTCCACCAGGCTCTTGATGTCTGCAATAGACTCCATCTGCAGTCCTTGCAACAACAGGCTGAGTCCTGACTGCTGTCCTCGAATCTGGGCGAGCAACTCCCTGAATGTGTCTTCCTTCCATAGAAACTTTGCTCGGTTCTTGAAGTTGAGGTCGTTGGTTTCTGCCTTTAGGGCCAGCTCGCGCACCTCCTCTTCCAGGCACACGTATACGATGCGACATCCTGTGAGCGCGCGGTCGAATGTCTCAAGTAGTTCAGGCTTCTTCCGGAGCATGCCGTTTTCCAAGAGGATCTGAATCTGGGAAAGCGAGGCTGCTATGACCTGAGACTCGGTATAGATGGCCGTGATGAGAACGGAGGCCTCTTTGTATTTGACGCGAAGTTCATAGAGTTGCTTCGTGGAACGAATGCATGTCGTCAGCGCAGCTACCTAGAGCTCTCAGATTAGTTTCGGAGTATTACTTGGACGCTCATTTACTAGTGCCAAGGGAAGCTTGACCGCCATACATACAACACTGAACGCGGCGGAGACCTCCATGGGGGCCTCGAATCGCCTTTGAGAGAAAAAGCAATAAAAAATCAGTGCATCAATCGCTGTGACGTTTATGGAAATCCAAAGAACGGCAAGGTGAAGAGGTTTGGAAGTTCGATAAAGCCACCCCTTTCGATATCTTTCCAACGCTGCGGCTGAAGAGGCGTCTATGCACAGATCTCCCACGTGAACCCCGCGATTTTTAAAGTTTAACGACTTGCAAACATACTTGAGCCCGTTGACTAACTCCTATCTGGAAAGGTCAACGAATACATGTCCACATAATCTCATGGTGGCGCGTCGAAGTTCGTCATAGGGTCTTGTGCAGACCTGATGCTCAGCTCCTACCTCCATGAAGATGTTCTTTTCTTGTACAATATGAAAAAAAACCACGAAGAATGCCTCACTTGTTGCGCCAAACAGGATTGATGGTGTTTTTTTTTTCTTATTGTGTCTGCTGTGGTGCCTAAATGCGATTGGATGCTGGGCAATAACTGCCAGATGGGAGGAAACAGTTTGTTCCCTTGATGCCGAGCGTATGATAGCCCTTCTCTGTTGTACGCTTGATTGCAAGTCTTCAGTGTGGCTTCCCGCTGTTTCGTTTGCTGAGCAACAAAGGAAAACCTGACATTGCTACTCATATGAGGCGATTGTTTGACTCGCTATCACTTCAGCCCAGCTGCGTAGGATCACAGGACTAATTTTGTCACTGCTCAGTCCCAATCTTCGTCCTCATCTTCTTGCTCCTGCGCTTTGCTACGCTGCAGCCTTTGCCTCTCGTCCTCTTCGCTGACCTTATTTCTTGCAAGTACATTTGCTCGAATAAGTCTAGCTTCCAAGTCCCGGGTCGTGAAAGTATGCTCAGTGTGACCAAGCCCCTCGAACCCAATGATGCGATCAGCCCCCACGCCGTCAATGAAAGCAATAACACATGGAAGGACTTGGACACCCAAGCGAGTGACAAGAAAAGGGCAGTTCTCGACGTTGATTTTGAGGAACCGGGCCTCATAGTGAGACGGAGCCAGCGACTGTTTGGTTTTAGCAACCTTCTCTCCCTGCAGTGGGAGGCGTTGTTACCTCGAGGTGAGTATCCATGATGCGACAGCGATTAAAGTCGGGCTTGAAAAAGTGCACCACACACAGTTTAGTGCTTGTTGTAATGTCCATCAACACCTTCTCGTCCTTGATCTCGGTATATCTCCCATGGTCGCTCTCCTTTAGCCGTCGCGCTCGGTCATACTCTTGATGCAGTTGTTGAAGTCGCTGCTCACGGAAAGCATCGAGTTCGTCATCATCTTCTAGAGATGCGATGAGCGCGTCCTCGTCTGAATCATCCTCCCGCGCGGCCCGGTCAACGAGCGAAGCAACTTTTGGGTCTAGAGAGGCCATTTTGGAATTTGTCAAAGGTCGCTTGTTGCGTCGAGGTTAGAGGAAAGAAAGCAGTGCTCCGATAAGGGGAGTCACGTGGCGATAAACTGCCCCAGTGAAGATCATCCGTGAACCCCAGCGAGGCGAGCACTTGGTGTCAATGTAGGACGGGATATTGCTGGTGATAGTCTGAATCATTCACTGGAACTATAGGATGCAGTCAGTCCCAGAGGCCAAATATAGAACCGGATGCATGTCCCAATGCAGCGTCGTGGTGCTGACATGTATTTTTCTCGTGTTCCAAGGCGGTTTAGTGGCATTTGAAATTACCGCTGCTGCACACCAACGACTCCAGGCCAGGGGAGACGCATCGTCGTGACCCACCCCATTCGCGTCCCTGCGCATCCTTCTTGCAACGCTCACCTTCTTCCTCCTGGTTCCACACTCCTGTTCTCTCTTTGCTTCTTTCCTTCCCTTGCCCCCCAGACCTCGTCTTTTGGAGTCGTACAGTCCGCGCCACATAGCTGTCCTTATCACACAGACGGTCCTGTCGTTGCCGCATACCACGACCATACACACACTCGATCATTGTGAACACATTTCCTCTCCTTCACAATGTCCGACGATAAGAAGAGCGACGACTACAGAATCGACATGCCTTCGGGCAAGGAGTTCCGTGCGCCCTCGCCGCTACAGCGCGCATCTACTTCACACCGGGCTGGCGGCGCATCGATAACGGAGAACCCGGTTGCTGCCATTCTGGCCTACTGCGGTTCTTCCATCTTAATGACAGTTACCAACAAATATGTCCTTTCCGGCGTCGACTTCAACCTTAACTTCTTCCTTCTCGCCGTACAGGTACGTCGGCTCCACAGCCTAAGAGACGGTCTCTTTTGACACACAACAGTCTATTGTTTGCGTTGCAGCAATCTCGATATGCAAAGCCGCTGGTATCATCACGTACCGAGACTTCAACAGCGATGAAGCCAAGAAGTGTACGTCTAGAATACCTTGTAGTCCAAACCTGGTCTAATAGCAGCAGGGTTCCCCATCTCTCTTCTCCTCATCGGAATGATCTACACAAGCACCTGGGCTCTCAAGTTCCTCTCGATCCCCGTCTATACCATTTTCAAGAACCTGACCATTATTCTGATCGCATACGGAGAGGTCCTCTGGTTTGGTGGTGCTGTTACGCCCATGGCTCTCTTTTCTTTCGGATTGATGGTCTTCAGCTCCGTCATTGCGGCTTGGGCAGACATTCAGCATGCTTTAAGTAGCATGGGTTCGGCTTCAAGCGAAACTACCGATGCCATGTCCACTCTGCATGCTGGCTATCTTTGGATGATGTTCAATTGCTTGTGCACGGCTACCTATGTTTTGGGCATGCGCAAGCGCATTAAGCTCACAAACTTCAAGGACTTTGACAGTGAGTTTGTCGTCATCTCTTGCCACGGACTCTGCGCTAATTCCAAATAGCCATGTACTACAACAACCTCCTCACCATCCCGATCCTGCTAGTTGCGTCCGTTCTCGTTGAGGATTGGTCCTCCGCGAACGTCGCGAAGAACTTCCCCCCCGCCCAGCGCAACACCGTCGTGATCGTCATGATTGTGTCTGGTCTGTCTACGGTTTTCATCTCATACACTTCGGCCTGGGCTGTCCGTGTCACCTCTTCTACCACATACTCCATGGTTGGTGCTTTGAACAAGCTCCCCATCGCTCTCAGCGGTCTGATCTTCTTCGATGCTCCTGTCACCTTTGGCAGCGTCTCCGCCATTTTCGTTGGATTCGTCAGTGGTCTGGTCTATGCACTAGCCAAGATTCGACAAAACAGCCAGCCCAAGACGGTCCTCCCCACCAGCAACATCCCGCTCAGCGCCAGCAGCAGGAGCATGCAGGACAGCCTGAAGTCGTAAAGATCATACAAGCTGTAGGAGTCGTTGGACGAACGCAACCGTCAACATATGGCATGAAGGAAAATGACTCGCGTTCCTGTGTTTCTGTGGCATTTTGCAAGGTTTTGAATGCAGAGCATGTCTTATTTCACTCCCATATCAGCATTTGACTGAGCAGGAGCTTAGTTTCTTTGGTATCTTCTTGTACCTCTTATGCCTTGGAGCATATTACCTATAACATTTAACATATTAGATCAGGCTCGGCGTTCCGGATCGAGGCAGCGAGCCATGACGTCCAAGACAGTGGAGTAAACGAGGAGCGAATCAATGTTTTAGCACTTTACCGAACAATATTTTAGACTTTATTCTATGCCCACACTTGTCCTATCAAGATCCCCCCTTTTCTTTTCAAACTCCATCACCATCAATCTGATTACATTGCAGGGGAAGAACAAGCAAAACTCATTCTCTAATCTCCCATGCCGTCCCTGTCTCTCTCTCCCACGCCCTAAACCCGCGTCTTCCCCCAGCATGCTCAATTCTCCTTCCTCCTCCAACTTCAATCCTCACTTCGACTTCTCCTCTTTCATTCACCACACGCCGACCCCCTTGCTCCACGATCTCACTCATCCGACAACCAGACCCGGGCTCCTGCCACTCGCCCCTCAGCCTCACACAAGCCCTCACCTCGGCAAACTGCACAGGCTGCACCAGCTGCCTCACCACGTCGCGGAAACGCATGTCGCCCGCCACCGTGGCACGCAGCGTATGCGTAGCAGATGGGGTGGAGACGCGGATGTGCAGCGGCGTCAGTGCACACGGCAGGATCAAGACAGACGACGAAGTGTGTGTAGCGGGCAGATTGGCGAAGGTCTGATGGGCTAGTTTCAGAGTGGTGTGGTGGAAAGGAGCGATCACATTGCTGTTATTGTTGTTGTTGTGGTTGTGGCTGTCATCTTTGTTCCTTGCATGCATGTAGTCTGTGTGAGAGAGTCTGGGACTCGAGTCCGAGTCAGACGGGTGGTTGCGGTAAGGGTATGCGTCGTCTGTGACGTCTTGGTCTGAAGAGTTGGGCGAAAGGTCTGAATAGAATGAGTGCTGGTGACGGAGACGGTGCTGGCGCTGGGGATTGTGAGGTGCTGCATGGCGAGCGTGCCATCCTCTCGATAGGTGTGAAGGAAGCGGTATGCGAGATGGGGTTGGCACATTGTAGTTTGCGTGGGAAAAGGCTGGTCGGACGCGTAGATGGTGGAAGGCATCGCTGCCAAACAAGGGACCGAACATTCTTTGTTTCTTTTGCTGCTATTCCGGGTCTATCAAGATATAAGAGAGGTACAAGTGCTTCGTTTTTGGAATACTCAATCCTCGATCTGAGGGAGAGTAGAAGTGCTGCGTGTAAGGGAAGGAGGGATTGTCACGGATTCAACGTGTACTGCTACGCTTAATATCCTTTCCTTCCGCCCATGGATCAGGCGCTGCGGTTTGACTTGGGAAACCGAAAGTCGGGAGGACACATCTTCGTGCTACCAAAGCTCGTTGTCTGAGTGGACTCATGTAAACTGCAATCATCCAAGCCTGCAAGCTGTGAGAGCGTGACCCCGTGTGTTTGCTTTGAGTAGCATGGCATCTGCTTGCACGCTTGTGTGATTGAAGTTTCTGCGGCTCAATCGCTTTTTGGCAGAAAGACAGAGCTTTCATGATCGTAGAGGCAAAGCAAGCCAAATCTCCCTGCTACTCTGTAACATTGACTCGAGCGTGTTGCTACATACCACGAAAGGATAAAAGAAAAAAGAAAAGACATAACCATCAACACCGTTCCTGCACACGCCTAACGAAAGAGAGTTAACACCCTTCTCCTGACATTCCGAATTTTCAGCAAACTGCAATCTTCGGAATGACGTAGCTCATAGAAGCTGAGCAGAACTGGCAGTGTTTTTCCATGCTTTCGCGCTTCGTCACGTCTGTCGTACGTTTCGCACGCTCATGTATTGACTCGCTAAGCCGCCCGTTTGAGACCGTCTGCCCGGGCGCTTCCGGAACAACGAGGCCTCTACGACTCACCAGCCTTGGCAACGCCACTCTTCTTCTTCTGCTCTACCTTGAGCAACAGGGCGCGGTTAATGTGCGGTAGGACACCTCCAAAGGCGATGGTGGCACGGATGAGCGTGTCGAGTTCCTCGTCACCTCGGATGGCGAGTTGTAGATGGCGTGGCGTGATGCGCTTCACCTTGAGGTCCTTGGCAGCGTTGCCTGCAAGCTCGAGAACTTCAGCGGTCAAGTATTCGAGAACGGCGGTCAGATAGATGCTGGCTTTGGCGCCAATGCGCGTCTTTTGTCGCGTGAGGTTTCGAAGGTGACGCTTTATGCGACCGCAGGGGAACTGTAGAGAAGGATTGATGTTAGTGTGTCGTCCCTGTGCGCAAGCTATCGAGGCATGGGCGGGGTGCCATGGGACGATGACGCGTGTTGGGCAGCTACTTACTTGAAGACCGGCTTTGGCGGAGTGCGATTTTGGTGTTTTGACTTGCGAATCGCCCTTTCCGCCTGTCTTGCCTCCTGTCTTTCCTACAAATCTCAGTCAGCCCTTGAGATGTCGCAGGGCGCGCGGCAGGTCAGCGCGTACCTTTACCACCGCCAGCCATGTCTGGTTATTTATCCTGGGTTGATATTGGGATCAATAGTATGTGCGAAGGTGCGCGACCGTGGTGACAGAGTCTGAAGGTGAATCGAGTGTGGTGGTGGTTGGCGGGAGGTGGGGTGAATGTGGTAAAGTCTTGCCTGGGAAGGTTCCAATGTTGTGACAAGGTCGTAGCGTCGAGCGCCTTTGTACCAATCGGGAAGGCTCCACTTGGCATGAACGAAGTAAGGCCCCGGTATCCGATCACAGGACCGCGCGCGAAACAGTTGACTGTTCTGCGTTGAGATGGAAGCTGTCCTGGCTCCTTTGGTGATTGAGTGTGTAATAATGTCCATTAGTTGTGGTGGAGGGGGTAGGCTGCTGGTATACGTGCGCTGGGCAAGGCCATGCCTAGCACGAGATTAAGTAAGAGGGATGTCGATTCAGTACGCACCCAGAGTAGAGAGTACGAGAACATGACCAAGAAAGGACTTGAGAAGAAAAGGGCAAAACGGAATTTGATAAACCCATGAAGCGGAATAGGGTATCCAAACGTTAGGCATTGCTCGCACTCGAGGCTTGAGCTCAAGGTGTCTTTCTGGTCTGACCTAGGCGCCACACAAGCTAATGGAGAGGGTGTAAATCATCTCATAACAAATTGCAACTGCGACTCAGATCAGTGATAGGCCCACATCCAAGATACAGCAACTCAACTGAGGGAAAAGCATAGCGTATGCTGTGTTGAATGACGTAACATGTGACTGCGCAAATGGAAAAAGATACTGGGCTAAGCCAGAACAAGAGACAATAGGGATGCGAGAGAAGAAAGAGAGAAAGAGAGAAAGATAGGGAGAGGAGACTCACGGGTAATTCATCATGTTCTGAATTTTGCTGTCGATAGGATAGTCAGTAGATACTGGTGCCGGTTTGGGACAGGCGAGCATGGCCGGGAAAGCAGTGTTTGGGCCTGAGTGAGCAGCCCATGGCGATTATACAGGCGGTCAAGCGGCAGAGACGACAAAACAGTTCATGTTGGAGAGGCGGGCACTATGCTCCGAGCATGTCACGACAAGTGCCTGGGAAGCAGTGCTGTCGAGACCCTCTCTCTGTTCGCAGTGCTGGTGATGTGGTCCGTGCACCAGGGTCCCGCTTCGGCGCTACCACTGCACGGCACCCTCCCCTGTGCTACGGAATATGTGCACGCTGCAGCAGCCGTTGGAACCAGCTGCTTGAGCGCATCCAAGCCATATCCCACTCGCCTCCTCCGCCTACAGCTCCAGCGCCACTCTTGTCCGTCTCCATCCCCGCCCGTGGCCCTGAGGTCGGAGCCCTGAGGCCAGATTCCTTTGCCAGCGACACGTCGACCGCGCTCTTGCCGACCCCCCGACGCCGCATGCCAACTCCAACTCTGACCCTCACAGACTGCTTAGTGCGCTGCGACAGGAACCTCATACACATCCGTCATGGCCTGGCAGTCGCCCTCGGCCATGAACGGCGGCAGTGCCAACGGAGGCGCTGACGGCAATGCGCCTGCGGGCACAGAATACACACTGCAGGGTATGCTGTGCTCTTTTGCTGTATAGGGCACCGCTGGCGGGACAGTAGTGGGCTAACCCTCGGGCAGGTGTTATGCGATTCCTCCAACTCGAATGGCACAACCACGAGCGTGCACGGAATGCGTGGGACATTGAGCGCGCAGAGATGAAGGCCAAGATTGCGAAGCAGGAGGGCGAGGTCCGGAGTGCGAAGAAGCTCAACGACCAGCTGAACAAGCACATCCGCATGTTGGAGCAGGCACTCACCAACGAGAGGAAGAAGAAGGCCGACGCTGCCGACAACAAGGCCGACTCCAAGGGCAAGAAGAGTGGCGCCAGCTTGACCAAACGTGCGTATACGGCCCACATGTCACGGCGCATCCCTGGTATACTAACATGTCACCACAGCCCAAAACACCAAGCACAACTCCTTCCTCGACGTCGACTCCGAGTTTCTTGACCGAGCCGAGGCCGACCGTGACAATCTGCGAGAGAAGTCGAAGCTCTATCTCACCAAATGCGTAGAAGAAATTACCTATCTCCTTACTCCCCCACCTCAGCCCCAGCCCCAGCAGAGTCTACAGGCCCTCGCAAACGGCACTGGCTTTATGAGCCATGGAGACGCCTCCATGGAAGACATCTATCTCCAACAACATCGCCAGAGGGTGCCTTCGCACCTCCCCACTATGCCCGGACCCCTGCCCAATCACCAACCCCCCAGCATACCCGTGACTTCTGAACCACAGGGCCTGGCCGCCCAGCACCAGATTCACCATGCTCCGGAGATGGCTCGCGAGCCTTCCCAGCAACAGCCATTATCCCAGAACCCGAATTTGACCCAAGAACATCTCGCACAGCAGCGCCAACAACCAAACCCACAACATTACTCTTCAGTGCCTGAGGAGCAGGTCGAAAAGGTGACGCACACATTCGATAACGAAGGCCGACAAATACCAGGACAAGAGGAAGAAGCTTCGGGATCAGGTCAAGTCGCTGCTCAGGAGAAAGAGTCGGAGGACTGGATTTTTGACCCGGCATCCGAAGCAGCCCAGGAAGGCCCACCAAGGAGACCAGACGTTGAGGAGTTCCCATCCGCAAATAGTATTCCGGCAAAATCTCCGCCACGCCCAGCCAAGAGAGCAAGTAAAGATCACACTAGACGACTGAGCAGTGACCACAAGGCTCAACAAGTCGCTGCCCAAGCAGCGGCAAAAGCGGATCCACAGAGTTTCAAAGTCCGATTCGCCCTCCGCGGTCATCTGGATGTCGTACGGTCCGTCATCTTCACAGGAGGTGGCAGTCCCAGTGAACCGGAGATTTGCACAGCAGGAGATGATGGTATGATCAAGAGATGGATGATACCCGCTAGTTATGCGAGCCAGCACAGCATGAACAACGATCTCGACATTCAGCCCTTCTGGTCACACAGAGGTCATGAAGGCGCTGTAACGTCCCTGGCGACTTGTCCGGCTTCTGCTCATTTTGCAACCGGTGGTAGAGTATCTGGCGATGGCTGGATATTCTCAGGTGGTCAAGACGCGACAGTCCGCGTTTGGGAGCGGGGCAGGGTCGATCCAAAGGCTACCCTTGAAGGCCACACTGACGCTGTTTGGACTGTGTGCGTTCTCCCTACCACTTGCGCAAACGTCTTTGGAGCCGATTGCAACAAGTATGGCGGTGCAGATCGAGTGATCCTAGCTTCTGGCTCCGCGGATGGAACAATCAAGATTTGGGCAGTCAGTGCGCCACCTCAGTTGGTTTCGCCTCAGACTGGATCACGTCGCGGTGTTGGTGGTAGTCGAAGACACTCGGTTACTTCTGGCTCAAACCACCCATCGTCGCCACAGCCGAGCATTGCTACTAGCACACCATTCCACTACATGCTCATACACACTATTGAGCGCGACACGCATCCTTCGCCTACATGCATCAGTCCCCTCTCTCCCACTGGCGAGAATTTTGTGGTTTCATTTACCGATGCATCGATACTAGTATACGACACAAGGACGGGTGAGGAGCTGATTGGTATGGCCAGCAATGAATCTTACGACGGCACACCAGCAACCGGTATCACCTCAGTCGTAACGAGCTCCCAATACCTTGAAAGTGCATCACAAGAGGGAGGTCGAGGCGGTTCTGATGAGGAGGGAATACATGGTCCGACTGGATCTAACAGCAGCGGCGGCCTCGAGGGCGTCATCATAAGTGGGCACGAAGACCATCTCATCAGGTTCTTCGATGCTAATTCTGGTATGTTCACCCGGTTGCTTGTTAATGTGCTTCGCCTAACATTGATAACAGGACAATGCACATACAGCATGCTCGCCCATCCTGCTGCCATCTCTTCTCTTTCTCTTAGCAAAGATGGCCGCGAAGCTGTTTCCGCTGGTCACGACGCTTCCATCCGCTTCTGGTCACTCGACAAGCGTATCTGTACACAAGAGATCACGGCGCATCGCATCATGCGTGGTGAGGGTGTGTGTAGTGTCGTCTGGAGCCAAGACGGTCGTCTTGTTGTCTCGGCAGGTGGTGATGGCATAGTAAAGGTGTTTGCAAGATAGCCTCTTGTGGACGCAGTAGCTACGGCTTCACCTCGCATGGTTGAGCCTCCATCATTTCGCGTGAACTATTGGCATTTTTAGCTGGACATACCCGGGGGTTTTCCGAACCTCCCTAGCATGCTTATGCGTCGGGTTGGAATCGAATTGGACAGCATGATTGATGGATACGTATGGGGCTCATGGTAATTATTTTCATTTTAATGCGCGTGCATCTTGGCCGGTACTTGTTGTGCTCCATCTCGCGAGGGGGCTCGAATTGCATGCTTGGGCGAGTGGTGGGACGGGCATGTGTCGGCGCGTTTACGTTGTCTTTTTATACTCTGTATTATATGGCAGGGCAACAACTTGATGCTGCGTTGGCATCTCCTGTATTGTAGTCCGTATCAAACGATGTTGATGAAGGGCAACTGGCTGTGAGAGCGTTGCATAGTGAAGGGTCGGCATTGCAGCAATGTTGGCTAGCCTATCCTTGCTGGGGTAATCCGGATGACGCAATTCGCCACGTGCGATTGGGCATCTCAAATTGTTCCTCGCTGGTTGCGGGTGTAACCCAACAAACACCAAAGCCAAGTGCAGCTACACGCTACAACACAAAACACCCGTTGAAAAGCTTTTCTCTCGGCACTACACTTTACTGCAAAAATGAAGGCATACTGGTTCGACAACCTTCCCGTAAGCGCTCATGGTTCCGTTCTCCACGGCCCAAACACATGACTTACATGTCCAGGGCGATCAACGCCTACCCCACAACTCGGGTCGCTCAGTCGACCCAGACTACCTGGAAAAGCTGGGCGTCTTGTACCATCACGTCCCGGAAGTCTCTGGCGTTGACGAGATCGCCACATCTCGCAACTACAAGAACAGGGATGAGGTTACCATCAGCCCGGAGAAGATGGGCGACATTTACGAGGAAAAAGTCAAGACTTTCTTTAGCGAGCATCTGCACGAGGACGAGGAGATCCGATACATTCTAGACGGTGCAGGCTACTTTGACGTCCGGAGCGAGGGAGACGATGATTGGGTCCGGATCTGGCTTGAGAAGGGTGATTTGATTATCTTGCCGAGCGGTATTTATCATCGCTTTACCACGGATGAGAGCAACGTAAGTCGATGGATATGAATAGATCTAGGAGGCTCCGTGAGTTTGAGCAGTAGAAACTAATGTCGCGTTATACAGTACACAAAGGCGATGCGATTGTTCAAGGATGAGCCCAAGTGGACGCCGCTTAACAGGGGCGAAGAGACAGATGAGAATCAGTATCGAAAGGAGTATTTGAAGCTTAGACAGAGTCTTGCTGCGTAAGACCTTTGCAGTAAATCAGATTCAGCTTGGAAAATTTCATTTTCCCAACTTCCTCGAAACAATGTCTTACTTATTGGACTTCACTGTTTGTTGCTCGTGTCTACTTTCCACATTTCGACCTTTGTGTTGATTGCGCTCTCGACATATTGCCTAGCGCTCTTTCATTCCTGCAGACGTTATAGCTCTAACCAGAACGGGACGAGCTCTTCGAAAATCAGACTACTAACTATTTATCTTGTCGAGCCCAACAAACGTTAATTGTCAGATTTGATTGAACACGACCTCAGCAAAACATCGAGGCTACGTACGTGTTCTGTCTCTTGTTCAGCCTCACAGAGTCTATGTCATAGAGTCATGCAAGCAAGCAAAGTAAGGCGAATCCGGGGGCGTTTGGGGAACCCCCACACTCCGCTTGATATACACACATCGACTTCGCTTTCTGGGGGCTCCCCTCCGCGCAGTCAAATACCAGTTGGTAATTCAGTACCCCGCTCACTTGACGCCTCGTACTGGTCCCCGGCCCTTGTTTGCAATGGGAATGGTTATTGGGGGTAAAGGGGTGTTTACATAAAAACTAGGCATTTTTTTTGCTGTCAAATAGTTAGAACCCTTGCAGCACCTGCTCGGAATGGGGCCAGTTCTCAATCTAAGCTTTTAATGGGTGCTGGGATATGGGATAAGGCCGCTTATGCGTGAGTAGGATTGAGATACGCGTTCCAATCGTGGTGACCTGACCTCATTGCATAGATATGCAGGGTATGAGGGCTTTTTTATGGTGTAGCCGGCGAACTGGGTTATTCTGGGTTGGAGCAAGGTCAAGGGGGGCAGATAGAAGATATTCGAGGGGGAGTTAAGGGTCGTTGAAGATGAGCGATCTCCAACTTGGCAGCATAAGAAAAAGAAGAGTATTTAAGAGTTTGAGTATGAGAGCACAGAGAAATATAAGAACACATCCAATTTCCATAACAAAGACTCGGAGTTATTCTCAAGTGTAAAATACATGTATTGGCGTGAAGAGTAAGAGAAAACTCCCGCCCGCGCAAAATTGACACTACTATCAAGATTGACCTGTTCTCTCCAAGCAGCCTTCGGCACGAATTCAAAAAAAGGCTAGGATACATGGAAGAATAGTCAAGGCTTGAGATGGTAGTGCAAGGAGACTAACAAGAAGAAAAGTAAAAAGAGAAGAGAAAGTAGAAAGAGAGAAAGAACAAACAAACGCCTGTCGCTCATTGATATCCGAAACACCATCCCAAAGCCCCCCCCAGTGCTCGTAAAAGCCCCGATTTCGTCTTAACCCTCACCTTATCCAAAACTCCAAGACAGGACGAGATAAAACAAAATGTCCCAATAACCACGTGCTCGTAAAGTGTATGGTCGACGGTCATGCCACATAGTAAAGCTTCATAGCGCTCAGCACCCTCTTCCTGCAGACTGGGCAGCTCTGTACCTCCCTTGCGCAAGGAAGGCAAGCTACGACGTGTCCACAGTCGTAAAAAGCAGCCTCAGCGTCACCATCCCAGCAGATTCTGCAAAGTCTCTCTGCCTCTTGTGCGTTCTTCCAGTGAGTAACACCCTCACCAAACTTCTTGTCGTTCTGCCATCCACCAACATAGGTGTTGCCGCTCGTCGCCTCGACGTACGTGCCAGTGCCATGTTGCTGGTCGTCAACCCAGTCGCCATCATACGTATCACCGTTCTGGAATGTGTACAGGCCGTGGCCATGGCGCTGATTCTGACGAAAGGAGCCGTTGTAGACGGCGCCAGAGTGATAAATTAGGGTTCCGTGGCCATGACGGTAGCCGTTGACGATCTCACCCTTGTAGTATTCGCTGGAGAAATAGTTGTACGTGAAGTGGCCGTTTAGCTTATGAGGGAAGTTCCGAGCAAAAGAACGGAACTTCAAATATGACTGCGGGTCTGCAAATGCAGCACGCGCGGCGAGTGTGCTCTTTTGTTCAGCAGTAGTGGGCATGCCTACGATGATGATGCTTGTGTTATGAAGGTCGAGTTGCGTAAAAGTGCGACGATGCTTAAGAGTACGTGTTGTGCCAATATCCTCCTCTTCCCACATTTCCATTTTCTTCTTCTCTTCTGCTGGAAGTCCAAGCAGAGCAACGACCGTCTCATCAACCCTATGGGACTTGAGGGTGATGTGCGAGCCCCTGGACTCGAGAGCTTGCGTCTCTGGGTTCCAAAGCTTTAGGAAGAAATAGATTTCGTCTGCCGGTGGCTCCGGTGAAGGAGTGCGCGCTGGTGGGGGTGGCTGTATATGATCGGTGGAAAACTCTACTGGAGGAGGCGGAGGAGGCGGCAGCCTTTCTTCTTGCGTACCACCCATTTCTGTGTCACCAGGCATCGTACTTGGGATGACCACATCCACAGCTGGTGGGTCGACCACAGGGGTCGTTTCTACCTCAACCATGGCAGTGTCATCGGCTTGTGCCGCGCCTGTAGATGATGGATCTTGGATGTGCACCATGAGAGGTTCCGAGTGATCAATTTGTACAGCAGCTGGTTCTTCAGGCTCGCTCATAGGTGTGTCTTCTACTCTTGTAGGTGCTTGAGGTGGTGGAGAACTTGATGGCTGTGGAACGGCATTCCCATTCACCTGCGAGTTCACCATGTCTTCTTGAGCTTCCTGATCAATCGAGGACGAAACTAATCCTTCAACTGGTAGCTCAGGAGTTCCATCCGCCTCTTCTTTAGGCAACTCAGGAAGCTTTTCGTAGTCGGTAACGTGCACCCATATCCTCCGATAGGCGACAGGAGAGTCTTCTAGCGTCCACTCTTTGGTATCTGTGTATCGGTCGTAGCTACCAGCGGAGAACTCAATCTTCCCAGTACCAAGAAGATTAGGTCGGCCAAGCGATCCTCGCATTGGGTCCAGGAACCAATACTTGATTTGTCGCGGATCTTTGACGCCGGTGAGCGTGTCCATTATCTTCGCGCGAATGTCTTTGCAGCCATCTTGATCCGACAATGATACGGTATGAATGAACTCTGAGTTCGCATCTGTCCATTTCGAGTCGAAAGGATCGAAGAGACCAGGTCCTTCATGCTTGAGAAAGGCCCGAGATTCAATGATTTGGAAATCCAAGGCCTTTGGCAGGTTTCCTTCTGCTTTTCGTTTAGCTTCCTCATCGCCTTCGGGTGCCGCCTGATCGATAGGTATTGGTGGTGTCGGTGTAACAGTCCTAGCGCTCTTTCTGTTCTCTATTTCCAGCTTGATCCACTGCGGCACTTCCCATTGTTCGGATTCGGCGTCTGAGGCGAAAGCCGAGTGGGCTACGTCGTTGCGTACATACATCGCAATGTACGCGACAGGATCATTACCAACAACCTGTTCTGCTCCAGGTTTACCCTCATGCAAGTCGACTGCAAGGCGTTTAGGAAGGCACCTGACTTGGTTTTCGTCCTTGCTGTCGGAATAGCTGTACCAACGAGATCCGGGCCCCTCAGGCCGAATGATGGGCTGATAGACGTAAGACTGCAGGGTTTGCTTGTGCACCACGAACCCATATAAAGTATAGGATGCGCCATTGACAGTTATATTGTCATCCAGCGTGACTTTGTTGAGCAGTTTGATGTGCGAACGGGTCTTTGTACTGTCAAATGCGTGCCGCTCCAGCTCAATGGTCAATAGCTCAGGCAGTGGCTGCCCAGGAGCAGTAAAGCCGTCCGAGCGATTCACGGCGTCCTGCATGCTCTCTACCCCCACGACAGGCACACGATAACTTGGCACACTGCTCGAATGGTCGCGCTTAGGTCCACAAATGGCTTGAAGCTTAGCAAGATGGGGTGTGTTCTGAAGTTCCTCTTCGAGCTTAAGACGCAGCACCTCCCACGTCTCGACTACATCTAGCTTATTGAGGCCTTCGTGTATACCGTACCAATCGAGGGCATCCAAGACGTCATCGAGAGCGACTGCGCCGGCTCCTGGATCCACTTGGGTTCGCAACATGTACAAAACCTGCTGGAATGCAGTGACAAGCGGCTTGGGGCGAACCAGAGGTTCCTTGTTAGGGTCTGCCACATTTACGCTGTACAAAAGTTGCCGAAAAGGCTTGAAAAGCATCCATGATGCGACAGCCGAGATCATGTTTCCACCAGGCGCACTGGCATCTTCTCCGAGTGCAAGGCCCTGCAGTCCAGTCATAGCAAAGCTGTCCCAAGGGTTTTCTCGAATAGGATGTTCCCACAAACAGCCCGTATCGTCTTCGACAACGCGAATGTATGCGGTGAATGCGAGCTTGTCGTCCCGGAGTAGTGCCATTCGCTGACCATGCATACGGCGCGAGATTTCGAAATAGGGTCCGTGAAATCGTGTCCAGCCCCAGTCCGGAGAGCCACTGCAGAAGCGGTGAAGTGCATTGCGTGAGTAGTTTACGCGAGGCTCAGTTGGATTGTAGAGGACGACGGATATTTGTGCAGCCACGCTGTTGCGCTTGGGCACCTTTTTCGACCCCAGAAGCGGCAGAGGAGCGTGCTGGTACTGGACTTGGGGAAGTGGTGCTGCAGTGCCCGTAAGCGTTGATTCAGCCTTTGCACGCTGCTCTGGTGCGATGTCTGACACATTTTTGGTGGATGCCGTAAAATCGCCAGCCTTCTTTTCATCTCTTGGCTCCATCATGTCCTTTGTTGGAACGTCATTACTAGCTTCTTCATCGCTCTTGTCCTTTGGGTTCATGACGCTCAAACACTCCAGATAGACACTGAGGTATTCCGAGTCATTCCCCTTAGGATAAAACTTGATCTGCCACTGATGTCCACCAATGGTGACAATGTCGGATTTCATGAGAATCTCGTGATTGGGCTTCTCCTGTGTTCCATTGTAGGCATCGATGGTCCAGTGGATGCGGCCCGTCTCACCAGCAGTATATTCTGGATCTTCCAGCGGCTTGAAGGCCTCCTTCTCCCAATATTCGTGATCCAAGGCGCTGCGTTCGCCTCGCTCTTCTATATACCTGAGTTCATCTTCATCGGGCGACGACATGTCCTCTTGGAGCGGGTGCCATGGCGGAAGACCATCGTCGTCGTCTGAGGAATCAGTATCGGAACGTACGGGCTCGACTGGGGGCGGGGGAGGCGGGGGCTGTACGTTGAGAAGCGTGGGCGGAGGAGGCACTGAGCCTGGGTCCATGGGTGGAGGGGGAATCATGTTCGAGATGGCGCCAGCCTGGCTGGGTATTAGCAACCAGTCCATTGAAACTTGAATGCAAGACTCAATGGAATATGAGACTTACAGTATCATCTAGAACAGGTGATAGTGGTGTAGCGATAGTGGCGTCCTGTGCTGGGGTAGGTGGGCGGCTCAGTAGCAATGCATCTGGCTCAGCATCCTGTGCCACATCCATGGCATCCTCGTCTATGGCAGAGATTTCGACAGCGACTGTGTTGGTGGAGGCATCGCGGTGACTGGGGTTGTCTCCGTCTTGCATCTCAGCGTCGTCCCGGTCGTGGTTCTGGCCGGTGGGCGGCAAAGGGTTGGTGGAGGCGCTCATGTCCATATCGGCGACAGGCTGTGGTTGAGGAGAAGCAGGCGTGTGGGCATGAAGCAAATGCGTTGGTGAGCGTGATGGAGTTGAGAGCTGCTGGCTAAAGTGCAGCGGTTGCTCGACGCTGACGCTCATGGTTGAATAGTGGATGAAAGCGCATGTGAAAGCGAGGAAGGTGCGTTTGGCGTGGTTGTGTTTGAGGCAAAGCAAGGAGAGAGAGAGAGAGAGAGAGAGAGAGAGAAAGAGAGAGATTGAATATGCACGAGGCTGCACGTAGGCGGACCGCTGCTGTTATCGGTGAGGCTCAACAAGTTGGAAGTGTGGTCACGTCGATGAACAAGCAGCACAGGTTATAAGTTTGCAGCTGAGAGTGATGGCGCGCGGGGGGTTTATGTGAATGGTGAAGAGGCAGGGCGACGACTATGGAGAAGGTGAGATCAGGTACAGGAGCGGGTGGAGCTTAAAAGAAGGGCTGCAGCCTACCAGCATGCGGCATCTTGCCAGCAGAGTACAGAATGAGGCGGTAAAGCTACCTGGGAATCGGCCGGGCCCTAGGCAACGCTATTCCCATAACGAGGAAGGGTTGACGTGGAGGGCGTCGCCATCAGACCCAGACGCCCTTTTGCACGCTCGCATTGTAGATCCTTGTATGCCTGACTCATCGTATAGGGCTGCGCTGCGTGGCATAGTTCGCTCATCATCAACCAGCAGCAGCGGCAGCATCATCATCATTGAGGAGCTCAGCTTCGCGCTGCTGCTTATCGATTGCTCCACAGTCACCGGCTAGCTAGGCAGCCACCTTAGCGTTCTCGGCCTAGTGGGGAAAGGTGGGCCCGACCGCGCCTTCCCTGCATCAGCTCTCCGCATCGCCAACGTTGCTCCATACAACAAGAGTCACTGCAACTTGAGCTTGTCACACGCCATGCCAGTCGGGACACTCTATTCTTCTATCTTAGAGGGGTTCCGTGCAAAAGTGGCTGCCACAATGAGGGGGAATACTACGGTTGCCTCTGCATACACCTTCACACTGTCGCCGTCCAGCTTGATCTTTCCCCAACTAACTGCCTCGTCTGGCCGCGCCCCCGCATCACTCCCATCAAACTCCTGTGCCGTGTTGATGTAGACGGCACTCTCGGCCCCGTTGCGCATCAGGTTCGCATTGGCAATGTGGTGCTTCACCAGTCCGCCGCCCAAGACAATCATGCCCGTCCTCTTTGCCCTGACGGCGATGGTGTTGATCTTCCGAATGTCTTCTACAATGTCGACGCGCAACTGCTCGGGTGACGACTTGAAGGTGTGAAAGTACAGCATGTCGCCTAGGCTTCCGTCTGTGAGTGCTGGGCAGAAGACGGGGATGTCGTTCTTCCATGCCCAGTAGTAGACGGATCGCTCGTCGTTGATTTCCTTGCCCAGGCGCTGGATCATCTTGCTCGGCGTCCAGTGCAGCGGCTCATCGGTCTTCTTGCTTGCCTCCTGCTCCTCGAGCATCTTATCGAGAATGGGCACCACCCAGTCCTCGAAGGCGCAGTAGTTGCTGTTGGGGACAACAAGGTTCCCGATGCGGTTCATGCCCTTTTTGCGCAGGCCGGCTCCCGGGGTGGAGAAGGCGCCGAGGTAGGTGGGCGCCAGACACTTGATCAGGTCCTCCTCGACGCCGCCGGCCGTGGTGACAATGGCCGAGACATGGGAGTGCTGGACCAGGTAGCGCAGTGTTTCGCGCAGGCCGGAAGAGATGAGATTGGACGTGTAGCCAAGAAAGATGGTGGTCTTGTCGGCCGTCTCAGGGTCCTTCCATGCGCGCTGTCAGGTATTAGCATTGGCCCCTAGCTTGGTGATAGGCGATACGTTGGCATTTGTGTGGCTAGATCAGGCTAAACGTTTCGCCTTCTCGGGACTGTGCCCAGGAGCGGCGCACGGACAAGCAGCCCTCCCGGCGGGCGTACGCAAGTGCTGTCTCCGCACTTGACGCTGGCACGCGCATGCAGACGATCGGGACAGAAGCAAGCAACTAAACTCACCATGTCATTGATGATTCGCACCGCCTCTCCGACCGAGGTTGCCTGGAAGCCCATGTTGGCATACCCGCCGATGAGCTCGTCGACTGTAATGCTGCGTGACGCATACTGGTTGAAGTCGATGCCCTGCACCTCTTGCACACCCTCAGGCACAGGCTCCGACGGCTTCAGGACGGCATCTGTGGCGCCGGTGGGAGCCGCAGAGTTGCTGGCCATGGCAGTATGCGGGTTGCGATGAGCTGTCACGGTGGTAGCAGTAGCAGTAGCAGTAGCAGACCCTCACTCGCCGCGAGGTTCCTTTGGCGTTGGCGACTCTTGCAGCACGCAGAGTGTGTGTTCACCCTGCAAGGCAGTGCGGCGGCAGATTTTGAGGAAAAAGAGCCCCCCCACACTCGTGGCCAGGAGGCTAAAGCGTGGCACTGAGATCCCTGTTGGTGCGAGGCTAGTGCTCGGGTCGATCCCTTCTCGTAAGAGACAGAGGGAGACAGAGGGGGAGAGAGGCAGAGAGGGCGCGGGCGCGGGCGCGGGCGGCCTTTTGGCATGGGCGTGTGCACAGCAGCGCGCAGTAGCCGGACAGCCGTGGCGCCGCGGTGCAGACATATGTAGATAGATATATGTCCATATGTGTGTGGATGGCCTCGTTGGATGCTGTCGCCGGGTGCCGGGCAGCTACCAGTGTGCGCTCGGCCGAAACGGGCCTAGGGCGTGGCCGGGGCTGGAATCTGAGGCAAAACCAGCGGCTGCCACCCCTGCAGGACATCGACAATGTCCAAGTCGGCGACCAATCACACGCGGGCTGGCCGGCGTGCATGGCCTCCCCTCGCTAGGCCGTTGCAGGCCAACCGGGGCGTCCATTTTGACTTGCAGGCATCCGTCATGGCTGGGTGTCAGTGCTTCGTTCTCGTGTTCTGGTCTCCTCGACGTTCCCCTTCTCATCACCACACCTTCGTTGCGACGACGTCCCTCTTCACGACTCCATGCTGCCACGGAGCCCCGGTGCGCAGCCTGGCTAGACGCCCGCCCTCGTTCCACCTCCCCCGCTGCTGCTGCAACAAGCCGCCTCACGTGCCCACGACTCTCCCTCACAGAGAATCCCAGCGCCACGTCGACGGGCTGCACAATCCCTCCTACAAGGCTCCGGACCGCCTCTGCTGACCGCTGCACGCTGCACACTCGCCAGCTCCATCTCAATCTCCATCCCCATCTCCAGCCAGCTCCCTCCCTCCCGTCCGCCCGGCCCAGCGGACGCGTTTCCAGCGCGAGACGCACGTCTTGGGCGTCAAAGCAACGGTAGCAGATTGAATCTCAGCTTCCCGCGCCGAGAAGCTGCGCCTGTTCCACCGCGGATCGGGGATTTGGCGCTTTCCCTCATTTCCCTGGTTTGCGCGCACGGGCCCTACCGCTAGCGCCCTCGTCTACCACGGCCTTGCAAACACGAACCTCGAGTTACGTACCTGACCGACGTCAACATACCACACCACGGCTGCTTTGACGACTCACGCATCTTGCTTTGATCTTACCCCTTCAACACGGTTTCCCGCCATCCTATTCGTCTCCTGCACCGCATTGGCTGCCGCCCTTTCCCTACCCCTTGTACTACTGCGCTACCAATCTACCACGCGAACTAGCTCTCTGGCGACGGGCAATTGCATCTTGATTGGCCCGTGAACCCTTCTTGTGCCCATGCCGCAACTGCACGTTCCGTTCACAGCAAGAGACCAACATCATGTCCGCCTCACGGTATCCCGACAACGGCAGATATCCACGCGACAGATCTCCGCCTTACCGAGACCGAAGGCCGTCCGCCTTTGGAAGCGGTGGAGGATACCCCCCTAGAGGCAACGAAACCTTTCGCCCAAACGCAGAACCAGGCGGATTTCCAAGAGAGATTCCCAAAGGTCCAAAGTCACTTGCTGATGCGCCACGGGGCCCGCCAGCTGGGCCACCTTCAGGCGCATCTCCAGCACCACGTGACGAAAGGGTTCGTGGGTTTGCTGGACGTGGAGAGGCAACTCCACTGCGAACTGCACCTCCGCTAAGCAGCGGGCCTGGATTTTCTCACAACTCTCAAAATTCTTGGAGAGCCGACCGCGACCGAGACCGCGACTTTGATCGACGGGAGAGACGGCCGACTCCACCACGGCGATCGCCCATTCGGGACTCTAGGGATCTGCGTGATCAGAGAGACTTTGCACCGCGCGATCTAGACGTCAATCGCGCTCGCCGCAACTCGCGAGACGGTCCTCTTTCAGCAGGTTCGACATACTCTGACCCTCCTCCCCTTGGCACTGCATCATCCTATCGTGGCGGAGGTATCGGCCGAGGACGGGGTGGGTTTGCAGGACGTGGTCGGAATTTCCACAATGATGACCGAGACCGTCACCATGATCCACGTGACCGGATACCAGAGCGTACATCGTATCGACCTCGCAGCCGGACTCCTCCTAGACGTCAAGAGCGTGATATTCGAGACGAACGTGATTTTGAGAGAAGGGACCGCGACGACCGGAGGTTTCCAAGAGAGTATGATTCCTATATTGGCCCTGCGGGTACTTCAAAACCTGGATTACGGGCACTAGACACCCACCGCGGACCAGGCGCCTCCGAATTAAGACATCTCCCAGGCACACCTACGGGACCAACGCCTCATTCGTCCCATCATGCATCTCCGTCTGACAGATTGGGCTCACAGGGAGATTCATACCCAAGACGACCTTCTCTTGCTATGGATCCGCTCTCTGCCAAAGACGCCCGTCGGGAACCGGGCAAGGATGAGGCCTTGTTAGCCAGTCGCGCAGAAGCGTCGAGAGAGAGATATGCACCTCGAGCATCGTCGCCTCCTGCTTCAATTCCCGCCTTTGGTGGATCTAATGTATGGAGGGCGCCCGTCACCGACAGCAAACCAAATGTCGCACCACTACCACCACCACCACCACCACCAAAACCTGCTCAGCCTGCTCAGTCTGCTCAGTCTGCTCAACCTGCTTCAGCACCCTCCGCTGCTCCTCTCACTCCCTCAGCTCCTTCAGCTCCTGTTACTTCGTCTGGGCAAGCTATTTCAACTGCTCCTGCCCTGCCCACAACACCCGCAAAAACTCCCACAGTTCCTACCGCTCCCAAGTCAGCTATACCGTCTGGCCTTACGACCCTTCCTCCTACTGGACCTAAGGCGGATCGCGCGCCTGACCGTCCTCCGTCTGGGGACGCACCAAATCCTGAGGGCAGGCCTGCTCCTCCACCTCCTCCACCACCGCCCCCGCCTCCTCAACGGATGGAGCCACCCGCTATTCCGCCTGCTGCTGTTTCATCCCAAACCAATGACGCACCGAGCTCGGACATCGTAGTTGTCAAGGGTCCGGCAACGCCGCAATTACCTGCCCCTCCCAAAGGTCCTTCCAACACACCATCTGCTCCTCCAACAGCCCCAACGGCCCCATCAAGCACGGCAAAGTCACCGCCTCAGGGCCCAGCTCCGAGGCCGCGTGCGCCGCCAACGGCGCCTCAAGCTGCCCTGAGAGCCAATGTATCACCCTCCTTCTCAAGGGCCACTCTTCCATCATACACCCCTCGGGATGCGTCCCCCAATACGACTCCTTCGACGTTCGGACCCCGCGCTGGTAGTGGAAGTGGACCTACGATAAGCACTTCACCCAAAAGCCTACCAGCAAACATTCCGACCGGGCCAAAGGCTGATAGAACGCCAATGGCTCCTCGGCCGCCTCCACCATACAACCAAGCCGACAGATCTGGGTTCCCTTTGGCTAGGGGCCCTTTGAGTGGAGGTCCGAAAAGCATGCAGTGGCTACGACCTGGATTCACATCGAATCGGCCGTCAATTCCAACTAAGCGCGAGTTTCCTACTGAAGACCGCGAACGGTCGTTTGGTAATGCACCCAAGGCCCCAAGGCTTGAAAACAGTGTTTCGGCTGCACAGTCACAGCGGACGCCACAGGCGAAGTCAGTTTCACCCTCGTTTTCTAGGGTGTCGGCTGACGCCGAACGACCCAGAGAACGAGCCTTGTCAGCAGAACGACCAGCCGTCCCTTCGCCTAAACCCACACCGATCGAAACCAGGCGCCATTCCGATGTCGTCATGGCAGACGCGTCACCGCGAATGGCCAAACCTCCCATGTCTGCTGCATCGTCTGCGCCGGAGGCTTTGCAAGACTCCGACGACGATTTAGACTTAGATGAAGAGGATTTTGCTGAATCGGAAGCGAAATACAATCGAGAACGGGCTCGTCTGGAGGCAAAGCGAGTGGATCTGAGTGCTTCACATCTGCGTGCTATCACACCTTTGCAAGAAATCGTTCTACTGTCCTGCCTAACCATCGATCATCTTCCTCAAGCACAGCCTGAATTGGCATCTGCAGAGGAGACCGGCACACCTTTGCCTCAAGAAAATTTGAGTTCATCTTCTATCAAAGCAGCTCCTGAAATGCCGGTAGCTCTCCAGCTCCCAGAGAGCACTACTGCAGATCTGCCAACTCCTAGAGCTGAAGATTCCGAAGATGTTGAAATGGAAGACAAGGAAGAGACTGAAGAAAGATCAACAGCACCTGCTACAATGGCCCTGCGCCTTCGGCGTGAGAATTCTGTTGACCAAGAGACTCTTCCTGACCTAAGCTCGTTACCTTACCTTGGTTCTGGTCCACCGACACCTTTGTCTGACATTGGCCAAGATCGTCCTGCCCTACCAGACTCTGTCATGGATGTCATTCGTAGCAAATTGCGCAAGAGCATTGAGCCAGAAACGAACGTTGACCAGACCCTTCGACGATACGCTGATGTGTACAAAGAGTGGCGGCTGCACATTCGACCATGGGATGAGGAACGCGAACAGGACGAACAGGAAAGGCAACCATCGGCGGAGCCATTACTAAAGGCCGTTACTCCAGACGCGCAAAATGCTGCGATGACGGGGATACTTGATGGGTCTGTAGCACCTACGGGCCGAAGAAGCCATGCGAGCCGATGGGCTACTGAGCTGGATCTCGAGGCAGTCATTAAGGAATCTTTGAAGACTGCCGAAGAGGAGAAGCTTGGAAAAAGGGACAAAGAGCCGAGAAAGGCCATGGCTGACCCTGAAAAGGAGGCAGATCTACCCTTGGAATTGACCGAGGCTGAGGCCCAACGGCGAAGATTCATCGACTACAACTTCCAGCGCGAACCCGGCCAAGGAATCTTTGTATTTCATTACGAACCACCAGAGGATGATTTTACGCCCGAAGAGCATCGAGTCATGGTATACAACTACAAGGATCAGTATGCTAAGAAATGGGGCAAGCTAGCTGAAGTTTTGTACAAGGAAGTTGGAACCGAGCGTACCTACAAGGACTGTATCAATCACTATTATGCGACCAAATGGGGCAGAGAGTACAAAGGCAAATTGCGAAAGCCGCGCGTTTCCAGAAAACGCGGTGGAGGTGTCGGTCGAGGCCGTGCAGCCATTGTCAACATGGATCGAACTGAAGTGCAAGGAGAGGACGGAATGCCCTTACCCGTTACTGAAACTGGACGGCCTAGACGCTCAGCAGCACCAACATTCGGCCCTACGGAGACGGATTTCGATCAAATTACTGGAACTGCCACTCCAGGACGGTCACGCAAACAAACTGACACCGACGGCTCACAAGAGAAGGCTGGGAGGCGAGGAAAGCCTTCGAAGGAAAAGCTCGGTCGAAAACCGAAAAACATGCCACTTGCTGCAGCCCCCGTGGGCTCGCCTGTCAAAACAGATCGCAAAGAAAAGGCTTTCGGGGTCAAGATGGAAGACGACGCAAGTAAGCGACCTTTGGGTGAGATGCCCATGCCTATGCACGTCGTCCCCATGGAGGAACAGGTGATCATGTCTAGTGATTTGCAACAGCTTCCTGGCATGCCAGGTGGTAACCTTATGGAGCGTCCCAAAACTCAGCCTGGTGCAAGACCTGGACCGTCAAGTTATTGGTCAGTTTCAGAGTTGCAAGATTTCGACAAGAACGTTGCACACTTTGGCACGGACTGGATTGCCATCGCAAACCACATGGGCACCAAGACCCACACCATGATAAAGAACCAGTACCTCCGCCTTGTTGAGAGTGGCAAGCTGGACTTGGAGCAAGTCGCAAAAGAGGCAGATGCACGAAGGGATCGAGGCGAAGATCTTGGGCCACCGCCTACGCCAACTCCGGCACCTAAGAGACGATACGAGAGTACACAAGCAGCACCGGTCCGCCCCATTGCACCAACGCCTGAACACGCTTCTCCACCCCCAAACCCCCTTGCGCTACCCAAGGCATCTCCACCGCATCCAAATCCCGCTTCGAGATTTCCCACCATTGCCCAGGGGCCCATGCAGAGCAAGCCACTGGTACCTACTTCGGGATTTCCTACCCTACCAGAGACTAGTCTCACGTCTGTACCTTCGATACCACCACAGCAGTCACCACCCGCTCCGTCTCAACGTGCCCAGCCGCAACAACCACAACAACAGCAACAACAACAACAAAAACAAAAACAACAACAACAACAACAACAACAACAACAACCACAGGCACAGGCACAGGCACAACATCACCATCACCACCATCACCACCAGCATTCCATGTCGCAACAAAAGCCCCAACCACAGGGACCTCGAGCAGGGTATTTCTCAGATGACCTACCCCCGCGTTTTGACAGCCGGCCACCTTCACAACCATCAGGCAGCCAACAGTCACATCGACAACTGCAGCAGCATGCAACTCCCCAGCCGCGCGTCCAGGAGCAGCATCAATCCCCCGTTTACCGTGGACTTCATTATCCGGATCGAGACACCGTTGGCAGATCTGAACTCCCGCAGGATCAAGAGATTCAACGCAGGATCCATGAGCAACACGCTCGTCGGATATCCCAAGAGGTGACACAACATAGACCTTTTGCTCCTAGTGGTGCACCACCGATTATGGCGCCGGTACGTTCAAACTCGGTTGTAAGGTCTCCAGAACACCGTCCCTTGCCATATTCGCACTCTCGGCATCCATCGCAAGCGCAGTCACTCAACCAAACCACTGCCGAAGCATTCTCTCCAAGATCTAGCACCAGTCATATTGGTCAACAGCTGCCGCCTCGCTCAACAATTCTCACGCCGCCTGTCAAAGAAGAGCCTAGGAACATGACTCCTACAGCAATCCCTCCAGGTCAGGCTCAACCATTGTTGCATTCACAACTGCAGCACTCGCAACGTAGCCAGGCACCTATGCACAACACTCCACCCCCTGTCATACCCAAGCCCGCGGCTGAACCACGCAAGTCGAACCTGATGTCGCTGCTAAATGACACCGATCCAGAAGAACCCAGACGTAAGAAAGCGAGCGAGCAAGGTCCGCCATCGCATAGCTCTACTCCTCAGCAGTCAGCACCGATTGCCCCTCCTCCCCCGACAACACAGAACTATCCATCAGCATCAAGACGCCCACTGTACGAAGACTCGGTCGCTGTACAGCCTCCGTATAGCCGTCCATCATATGCTCAGCAATCCTCGCTTCCTACCACGGCACCGAACAGGCCGATTGACCTCACAGATGACAAGCCACCAGCGAGTAGACCAAACATGCGCGAAAGCTGGCAAACCCGACAGCCGTACCATCCAGGGATAGCCCAGACTCCGCAACTAACGTCTATCCCGTCTTCACAGTCTGGGCTACCTCAGCCACCTCCTGCTAACGACAGGATGTTCAATCATCGGTCAGTCTTCGCTCAGCACAACACCCCACGTCAAAATGCAACCCCGCCTCCTCTTGCCGGATTCAGCAATTCGCCGAATCTACATTCACGCACTTCAAGCATAAGTGGACCGCCGGGATCAATGCCCCGACATGCTATGCCGGGCACAAGCACGGCACAGCATACACAAGCAATGAATGCGTCTGCACAATCTGCGCAAATCCTGCAGCCAAATCCGTATACCCAGGTGGATCCACCAGGCAATGGTGTACCGTCAACTGGCCCAATGGGTATGCGTCCCAGTCCACGTTTACAAACAAACCATGTAGTGCAGCAGAGAGAGTCGGCTACGCGCAACGACCATTCGCAGGCCTCGAATGCGAACATGTCTTACTCAAATCCTCAAACGCCCAATGAGCATTACGGACAGCATCCTTTCCAAAGCTTGAACAGACTGACTGAACCCTACCGTCCTCGCGATCCTCGTGATGCCCATGACCTGGACCATCGACAACTATCGGATCGCGACAGTAGCCGTGAGCTTTCTCAAAGAGCCGACTATCTGCGTGAACAACTTTCCAATTCTGCAATGCGTTCGACGGGTCCGCCAATGCACGAAGATTTACGGTACCAGTCTCAAGATCGAAGCTATCTTGCTCAAAGGTCTCAAACTCAGACCCCACTTTCAAGATCCGAGCACAGCCAGCCTCCACCCCTGCAACATCCGCCTCACTCGTCACTCGGGGTGGCGAACCACTCGTTATATGGGCAACGCCCTCCTCCTGAAGAGCCACCCCACCATTTCATGCGCAATCCTCGGGACCGCAGCATGACGGAACGTCTTCGTGAGGAGCAGGCACAGGCGCAAGCACAGCATCAAGCGGCGATGCAAAACCGGGATGAACATATGAGAAGAGAAGCTGGGCGGGACATGAGGGAACGGGACATGAGAGAGCGGGACATGAGAGAGCGCGATATGCGGGAACGAGACATAAGGGAGCGTGATATGCGAGAGCGCGAGGCTCGCGACGCACATCATAGGGACAGCTTTATTAGAGCCAGTCATGCTAGAGGTGTGCCACCGCCACCTGGTTCAGGACCAGGTTCATTACCAGGTTCATTACCGGACCAGCGTCTTCCTCCTGCGGGGCCAAATGACTGGGTGACTGGAGTGCCCAGGCATCCGGGGGATCGTGGCCCATGGCAGCGATGATGATGATGAGCGCGTTTCTCTTCTCTTCTGAGAAGGGGGTCATTTTTACTTTCCAAAGTTCAACCGTACCTTTCTAACTCACCAATGGGGAGGGTTTTTTTTTTCGTTTGTCGAACTTGTAGATGACAAAAACTCATTTTTTACACTTTATTCTTTTCTTGGTTCGTTTCTTTTTCGTCATCTATTTTTTTGTATATTTGTATCCCCAATGAAAAGAAAAAGAGTTTTATATATATGAGCACCCAATACACACACACACAATATCTTTACCTTTGTTCATGTCCTTGATGGTGTTTTGGGAGGAAAAAGGGGGAGTGCATATGGATAGAGTGATTACAAGAAGAGTGAACGAGGATTTTCGAGAGATGATTTTTGTATATACGTATATACGTATATACACACTTATATATATATGTATATCATAAGTCTTCCACGCCCTGGTTAGTTGTATATACAGCTACAGTAACATATAGAAACCATGTAAAGAAAACTTCTCTCATCTTCCCCTGTGCTTCTAGCTTCAACGTTTGAGTTTATCCTGTAAAACACATGTGTTTATTGTAGCTGTAACTATATGTTTTTTTGGGGTCTGTTTTTTGTTTTGGTCGTGGTTTTCCGCAGCCTTTTGTTGCATGACCCAAGGGTCCGTCGGGCGCCTGGATGGTTGTACGCATGGAAGACAGAGAGAGGGAGAGAGAGAGAATCACAATGTGTAGAAAAGTCTACCTGGCAGGTGTAAGAAAAAACAAGTTAAGACACGGTAGATGCGCTTGTAAGCAAGTCCAAATTCAATATGCAGAATATGATTCCTTTTAGCGTTGCTGTTGAGAGAGACAAAGGCTGATTTTCTAGTTTCTTTTAGATGCTTCTAGATAGGCTGTTGCTACTGTTGCTACTGTTGTACACTGACGACGATGACTAGGCGTGGATTCTTTGCCTGCCGCCGATTTGGCTAAAGGGGAAATGACACCAAAGAAACTTCTTTGGAACAGTGTTAAAAAACAGTGATGAGAGCGGAAAGTTGCTTTAGTAAAAAAGGCCAGCGCTTGGTACTGTTCTGTAGTAGATGGTGTGTGTGCGCATAGGCGCCCCTCGCTTATCACTCCTGCTGCGACATGTGTGTTGGGAAGTTGTAGTCTGTATAGTCGATGTGGACGAATGCGCGGTCGACGTAGGGTACGCTTTCTATAGAACACGTTAGCCATTTGTGACTTCTCATCAGGCTAGATTTTAGTTTTGGACAAGGGGTCAGTAACTTACCAAGCACGTACTGCAGGCTCTCGCCTAGGTCGTGGCTATCCCTCAAACTGATATGTTCATCAACCACAATGTCCACCTCGACATTAAGCTTGTCGCCTGCATGGTATGCCTGCAGACCTTGGATCCGCTTAATGCTCTTTGCAAAGCGCATGGTCATGTAGAGCAAGATGTTCCTTTCGTCAGCGGTCGCGCTCGCGCCGGTCAAGTTGCGCACGTGCTCTGCGGACGTGGCGCCCCAATTGATAATGACGTATGCAGACAGGAGTATACCACCGAGAGAGTCGAGCCACCAGATATTTGCAAAGTAGCCAACGAGAGGAAAGAGAATGGAAAAGGTATTGAAGACGACATCGGTCATGGCGTCTTGGGCCAAGGCCTGCACGCTAGAGTTGCGAATCAAGCGACACCAAAGCCAGCAAAGACCCTTGATTACGACAGTCGAGGCCATGATGGCTACGGCGGGAACACCCAGCTGGACAACTGTATGGTCGGAACCAGTAAGTCTCGAGATACCTTCGATACCGACCTGGAAGAACGAGGTCATCATGATGACGGAAAAGATCAAGACACCGATTGGCTCGAGTCGCCTGCGGCCAACGGGGTATGCATAGCGATCTTGACGCGCAATCATCCAAGACGTAAACCACACGATAGCGGTAGAGAGAAAGTCAAGGGCAGCGTCGACCAAACTGGCGACGACGGAAAGCGAAGAGGTCATGATTGTGACGACAATCTTTAAGATGAGTAGAGCAGTGTTTGCGCTAAGGTTGACATAGAGGGCCAGTTTGACAATGGGACTTTCAGTGTCTTCGTCTTCTTCTGGCACCCAGTCCATGAGCTTCGACTTGGCCGCCTCAAGGTCGTCCTCGTCCTCGACCGCATTCTCGTGCGAGAGTAGTGGCGTGTTTTCGTCCACTTCGGGGACTTTGTAGAGGTTCTTAGGTGTACGTTTGACCATTGGCTTGAGCGCGCCATTGCCATTGCCATTGCCATTGCTAAGACTTCCCGACGAAGCGCTTCTACCTTCGCTAGCGAGCCCAGGAGTAGTTGTACCAGAGTTAGGTCCATCGGGGATTGGTGTCCCTACGGACGAGGATTCCTCTGTGATTGTAGTGGGAATCTTCACTGCGCCCGATTCCATGTTTGTGTACTCTTGGATGAGGTTGTGGGGTAGCGACGAGTCCAGAAGACGGTCAATGTACAAGTAGTTCTGGATAAGCTGGTTGTTGCGCTCGTAGTATTGGCGAATTGGCTTCTTCATGCGTTTGAGCTCCTCGTCACTCTTGTAGTACTTCTCCCACTTGTACCGGGGATTGGAATTGCCAATCAGCCGTTGGCTCCGCATCTGCGGCGTGTTGAGAATATGCGCGCCAATGCTGCTCCTCCGATCCGGGTCTCGGTCATAAGGCATCATGAGGCCGTGTCTGTATGCATCCAGGTCTTCGTCGTCGGTCTCACTGCCACGGCGCTCGCTGCTGCGTATGGTGGATGGCCGACGCGTGCTGTGCAACAACGAGGGTAGATGGTGACCGCGCGTAGATATGGCGGAGCCCTCATTCTGGATAGGAGAAAAGAGTTTCGAGTTTGCAAGACGAGGCAGACTAGACGAGCGAAGGACAGAGGGCGATTGGGGTGGTGGCGTAGAACCGTAGTCGGTCATGGCGGCAATTGTGATAGAAGAGCGCAGACGCGACGGATTGGATAGGAATCACAACGTCTTGAATCAAATTTCTGCGCGTTGACGCGGCAGTGGGAAGCCAACCGTGTGGAAACTTTTTTTCTATCGCGATAGGGCACCGCGATGGCGAGGATGGATCGGAATGGGCGGAGGAGTCGAGCAATGGTAGATAAATGCGCGCGTTAGCTGGACATGGTCAAGACGAGAAGCGATATGCAGCGGCAGTGGTGTAACGAGGCGATCGCTGGGAGCAGAGGTCTAGGAGGACGCGGAGAACCGCAATACGGCCGGGGCGCGGCAGTATGCGACGAGGAGGTTCTCCGAAACAAGAGGGTCTTTCATCCAGAGCGGGATCGACATGGCCTTGGTTCGCTAAACGCCTGCAGAGGCACCCACTTTAGCTGTGGCTATAGCGTGCGCTACTTGATCCGGGGTGGATGAGCCGAGATCGCCATGAGTTTCTAACAAAAGGTTCGTCGCATGTGTTTCACGCAGTCCCGTCCAGCTGCATGCCACCCTTTGCTCTCTTCTATCGGTCTTGGCGTTATGGGCTGTTGGGGCGGCTTTTCCCGGCCCTTCTGCAAAAGGTCCACCTTGACCGGCCCAATATACAGCTATCTACCCTGAAGTCTGCACTTTTGAGGTTTCATGCCTCTCCCCGAACGCCTCGCCAAGAGAGAACACTGGCGCTATGTGAAACAAGGGTTTTGATAGAGGACAGGCAGTGTGTGTATATTCTATATACATGGTGCCACATGCCCTGCTCTTATTCCCGGCTATATTCTAGTGTCCTGTACACCAATCTCATACCGCACGGAACAGACAATGAATGAGCATATGCTTCTCGTCGAATGGGAAGTTAGAATCTCTCGATAAGCAGGAAATCTGACATGTGGATCAGGCATCAGGACAGGAAATTGTTTTGCACCATTTCCAGCCAACCACAGTTACTTGATCCAAAGTGGACCCAGATAATCTTCTACATCTTCGGACAGAGGAAAGTCCCCGCATGCAGTATACACACGAGTGAACAGCACCCTTGTGCTGAATCTCAGTCGTAGTCTAGGCACGCCAGCTTTGTACGGTTGCGATATGATATAGCTCATATCAAATTGAAACTGCTTGTGGTGTGCGAGCGCGACATCTTCGTATTATTCCTGTAGATGATTACTCGCGCTCCAAACAGATATAAGAGGGACGCTGTTTCAGAGGTTTCAGGGTAAAAACTCCCACATGCGATCTGCAGAGTAACTTAACATGTCGCTGTATATTAGCAATGTGACCAAGAACAAAGTGCGGAAGGTCGGGGTGGTTTGGGGCAGCCGCGCTAGTACCCTCGACTTCCCAATATAGACTAGCGACTCTGACTGCTTGGCAGCGCACCATGGAACTCGGCTAACAGCCTGAAATTCGCTTTTCCACGACAACGACAACTTCTTCGACATCCGACTACTCACAACAAGCAGTCAAGATGCCGGTATGATATCATCTCCCACGGTCACACGGCCATGTAGGAACGCCTATTGACGATTTTCTTGCAGAGCCAAAAGTCATTCCGCACCAAGCAGAAGCTTGCCAAAGCGCAGAAGCAGAACCGCCCCATCCCTCAGTGGATTCGCCTGAGGACCGGCAACACCATCAGGTACGACTCACTTGTAGCATACACTCAGGCCCTCTTTTTTCTTCCAGAGTCACCGGGCAGTGCCAAAAGACAGATTGGTCATGGACTGTGAGAATTCGGACTGACGTTACGCCCCAAGGTACAACGCCAAGCGACGACACTGGCGCAAGACCCGTCTCGGTATCTAAGCGGATCGCCCCCTTCAAGCCATCCCTCACTCGATTTCCGATTCTCAGCTACCTCTTTCGGTCACGACAAACACTGTACGAAACGAGCGACTACTTTGGGAATTTCGCATCTGGCGGGAACCGAGCGACCAGTCTTCTAGGCGAAGTACGTCTGCAACACGAGGGATGTAGTGGGTGGTGCTCTTTTCACGTTACCGGATACCTCCCTACCTCTGATTCATGGCGCTTTGGGTCTGTAAATGGGCATGAAAGGAATCGATTCATGATGGTTTAGACTAGGCAGTGACGAATGAAACCACTTGCTGGGTCGCAATGAACAACGAATGGCGTTTTGATCCTGTGATGTAACTGGTTCGCAACGGCAGTTCAGCGGTGCTGAGTGGTGGGGTCGCTCTGATAATATCTCACCCAAGAAGACCTGGAGCAAGCAAACGACCTTTCCCGAGTCTCAATACGCAGCGCGCTGCCATCTAGACTGACATTGCTGTAACAGAGGATGATTGGTATTACTGCATTAGTCATATGCACCAACGACATTTGTGACATGTAGCACAAACTTTGCAGATTTGCCCATTACCATTCCCTCCACAATATCCCGGACAAGCTCACACAGCGTGCCTGAGTGGCTGGTTCATAGTTTTGTTAACTGCTGAACAATGGTATATACACTTTAGTCAAAGATGCATCTGCCTCAGTCTGGCAGAAGCCAGATACAGCCAGATGACGCCACGCCACGCCACGAGAAGTAGATCCTAGCCGCGCTCCATTCCCACTACCGCGCACTTCTCACCTGAAACTTGGGACGATCCATCAAGTCCACAATCAGACAAGTTTCCTCGCTCTTCCCCGCCGTGTTGTAAAGACTAACAACGCCCTTGTCGATGCGCAAGACGGTACTACTGCCCGCATAACAAAGCCCTTTCTCCATTCCACAGCGATTCGCCAGAATCACACATACTGGCCTCCCACTTTTGTCCTCAACGAGCGGCTGGAATCTTTCGACCCAGTACGCCACAGTCGCTACATCGGGCTGCGATGGGTCAGTAGCGAGTTCAGTCGGTGAGAGGTGGCACAACCAAGCCATTGAGACGCAGATTATCGGTGACTGAGACGACAGTGCTTTTGAAGCGAATTCGTAGTCTGTCCACGGGGCGACGAATTTATAAGGATTGATGTCCATACATATCCCCAACGTGACCTTTCCCAGTTCGCCCAGTTCGCCCGCGAAGAAGGGCGAGTCTGGGGAAGCAGGGTTGGAGAGGTTGTGGGATTGTGAGCCTGGGCCCTCAGACGCCCATGTTTCGTCTGTATAGTAGAGGAAGGATTTGCGGTAGTTGTTTACTATCTCTCCAGATGGCGATACGGTTACTGTAGAGTTGTATTGCGTTTGCGTATCCGCCGGGTTCTTGGAGGGTACGGTGATTTCTGGATACCCGATAGTAACGTGACAGTTGTAGTGTTTTGCGACCTGCTGGGCCCATTGGGTAGAGATGCCCGAGGTCGTGGGTTCCAGGAAGGGCTTGATCTCCTCGAGCGAATGGAAGCTATAGCCAGCGAAGGCGAGTTCGGGCAGGATGAGCCAGGCTAGGTCGGCGGGTATTTGGGTGGCTTTTAATATGCTGTCGGCGCGTTGGATATTGTCCTGCACTTTGCCTACCTCCGGGGCGAACTGAAGACACGCAACTTTCATCTTTGTTGAAACCTTTTGGTTTTGTGTTGTGTTTGCTTTTTTGGGGTGTGGGGGGGTTTGATTAGGTGTTGCTGACAGGTGAGAGCCGATATACGAGCAGGTGGCGAGGCGTGAAGTGTGTCCTAGACGGACCCTAACAGGAACGTGTGTGCTTCACTAGCCCTCCAAAGCGAGGTATTGGCTGGCCCAGGAAGGCCTTGGTCAAGTGGTGAAGTACCAACCCGTATACGCAAGGGCAATGATTAGCAATTGTCCAGATATCGATGGCATGTACATGAGTAATGCCCCCACGCCCGCTTGGCAGTCTAAAGTGTCAGATGACCCAGACAGATGATACCGGCAAGCGCATGTCTCTGTTCCCCCAGCTAAGCTCCGTGAGGATTGCAGTTCTGCTGGTGGTTTGTTGAGAGAGGCCCGGGGGAAGTGAGAAGGGGGCCAGCTTGTCTTGCCCCACTAGGCTTGATCGGCAAGGCTTGCCAACCAATCGCGCAGTTTGCGCCCTGGGGAACTTCGCTTGTGCCAGCTATGACGCGCATAACTCTAATGCTGTCCATGCCTATTCATGCCCACCACCACTACCACCGCTGCCATTGACATCGCCACCTGCAGGCTGCTTACGTGTACCAAGTCATGCTCATTGTAAGACGGTAGCCCAATTGCATCGCATCGCAATGGCAGGAAGGCGGCTCGTCGATGCCGCGAAACTCTTCCATGCGTCTAGATGCGTCGCCCAAGAGCATGTCGCACTTCGATCGAATCAGTGGGATGCTTACACCAAGACATCGTCGCTAGCCAAAGCTGTCAAGAACCAAACGGATCGCGTCACTCTCACGGCAGCCGCTGCCATCGCCCTCGCTGAGCGCTTCAGCGAAGAAGCCCCGTCGTACGCAAAAGCCGCAGCAGATCGAGCCGCAGGTGTACAATGGACACAACAAACATGGCAACCACAGAATTCGCAGTCGGAGCATATCCCAAGAAGGGAAACGGTCAAGAAGGAGCAAGCTCCAACAGGACATGTGAAAGAGGGTGCAGAGCAGGACCATCACTATAACCACTCGGAGCAGAACACCGCCGACACGCCACTGCCTACAGAGGAATTGGAAGTAGAGCAAAAGAAGGCGCCCAGATCATCATTACCAGATGGTACCATACCGAGTAATGGATTGACACTTGAGCACGAGGACAAGGGAAAAGACATTTTCAACGAAAGGCCGGTACATGAGGCACCCAAGGATCCTCTAGCGCAGGATCAGGGTGAGCAGACAAGGAAGAGAGAGGAAGGCCTCAAGCCGCTGGAGTCTACAGAGACCACTATACCGTTGCCGGGACAGCCGAGGGGTGATTCTGCACAGCCTGACAAGTTTCAAAAGACCGATACGCCCGGGCAGGTTAAGGATGAGATACCAGAAGGCATAAATACGGATGTGTTCCATTCAAGACGCGTTGCGAAGATGCTGGGAAGCGACCCTTTCTCTCGTAAAGAGTATGCAGAACGTAAGAGTAGCGGCAGACATCCACTTGACGATCGACCTTTGAGGAGACATCCTCTTGACGATCGACCTACGGGCAGGCATCCGCTTGACGATCGGCCTTTGTCCTCAACGCAGAAGCCGATTCCATCACCGTCGCAGATGGAGTCATCTCGGGCAGGGCAGCCAGCCACTACCTCGAAAGAAATGGAGGATCTTGCGTCCCAACTTGCTCAGGATGTCCAAGCAAATGCAGCTGTATCTGAGGTATGTTAGTCCTACCCATTGACTTGAAGCATGCTGATTTGCTGACAGTTGTACCATAGTCACCAGGCGAGATAACAGCAAATCCAGAGAAGGCGCCCTACGCTTTACGAGAATCAAGAGTCCCTTCTTCACGGTTCGGTCGCATATGGCAGTATGCCGGCTTGGGTACTAGCATGGCTCTTGGAGCTGTTGGAGAGGGTCTTCGGCGTGCAACAGGTAGTGCCGCATCCACCACTGGCTCCCTCATGCTGAGTGAGCGAAACCTGGAGATTCTAGTAGCGAAGTTGTCACGCATGCGAGGTGCTGCTCTTAAGCTTGGGCAGATGATCAGTTTTCAAGACATCAAGATGCTTCCTCCTGCCATCCACGATGTCCTCCAGAGAGTCCAGGATAGTGCTGACTACATGCCAGCCTCGCAAAGGGACAAGGTCTTGCGCAGCAACCTTGGCGACAACTGGCGCGACCTCTTTGAGTCGTTTGAAGATGTTCCAATTGCAGCAGCCTCAATTGGCCAAGTGCATAAAGCGGTACTAAAATCCACTGGGCAAACAGTGGCTGTCAAAGTACAATACCCTGGTGTTGCCAACTCTATCGACTCTGACCTTAGCAATCTCTCTATCCTCCTGACGGCATCTCGTCTCCTACCCAAAGGTCTCTACCTAGACAAAACTATTGCCAACGCACGCACCGAGCTGGGTTGGGAATGTGACTATACGCGCGAAGCAGAATGCCAAATCCGCTTCCGCGAGCTCCTCCAAGACGACACAGAAGTCTTCACTGTCCCCAAAGTCTTCACCGAAGCCAGCGGTCCCACAGTCCTCACCGCCGAGTTTATGCAAGGCGCGGGTGTTACAAAACTCAAAACTCTTACCCAAGACCAACGGGATTGGATCGGCACCCAGATCCTACGTCTTTGTCTGCGCGAAATTGTAGAATTCAAGTTCATGCAAACAGATCCCAACTGGACCAATTTCCTGTACAACCCTAAGGCGCAGAAAATTGAGCTTCTAGACTTTGGTGCCAGCAGAGACTATCCTGATAAGTTCGTTGAGCCCTATATTAAGGTTCTAATTGCGGCTTCCAAGGGAGACAGGAACTCTATCCGCGACCTCTCCCTTGAGCTGGGCTACCTAACCGGAGACGAGAGTCCTGCCATGCTCGACGCCCACATCCAGAGTGTACTCACGCTCGCCGAGCCGTTTAGCTCCAGCGGCCCTGAAGTCTATGATTTCAGAGACCAGACTATCACGGATCGTGTGCGCGGCTTGATTCCCGTCATGGTCAAGGAGAGGCTCGCGCCGCCTCCGGAGGAAACGTATAGTCTGCATCGGAAGCTGAGCGGCGCGTTTTTGCTCTGCGCCCGGTTGGGGTCTCGAGTTCCGTGTAAGGAGTTGTTCCAAAAGGCTGTGTATACGTGGGGGAGTAAGAAGGGAGGTCAGATATAGGGGTTGTAAGGGGAGAGAGAAAAAAATTACTCAAGACATGTAGATATATCATGTATTTTTATCATGTTTACTCTATTAGAGGAATTTTGCATTACTGCTACTACTACGTTGTGAATGGGGTTCTCTTCTTCTCCCTCTTCCTCCTCCATCACTCTACTTTTCTAGAGCAGAACAATTAATCAGTCTTGCCCTGACCCTCTCTCTCTCTCTCTCTCTCTCTCTCTCTCTCTCTCTCTCTCTCTCTCTCTCTCTCTCTCTCTCTCTCTCTCTCTCTCTCTCTCTCTCTCTCTCTCTCTCTCTCTCTCTCTCTCTCTCTCTCTCTCTCTCTCTCTCTCTCTCTCTCTCTCTCTCTCTCTCTCTCTCTCTCTCTCTCTCTCTCTCTCTCTCTCTCTCTCTCTCTCTCTCTCTCTCTCTCTCTCTCTCTCTCTCTCTCTCTCTCTCTCTCTCTCTCTCTCTCTCTCTCTCTCTCTCTCTCTCTCTCTCTCTCTCTCTCTCTCTCTCTCTCTCTCTCTCTCTCTCTCTCTCTCTCTCTCTCTCTCTCTCTCTCTCTCTCTCTCTCTCTCTCTCTCTCTCTCTCTCTCTCTCTCTCTCTCTCTCTCTCTCTCTCTCTCTCTCTCTCTCTCTCTCTCTCTCTCTCTCTCTCTCTCTCTCTCTCTCTCTCTCTCTCTCTCTCTCTCTCTCTCTCTCTCTCTCTCTCTCTCTCTCTCTCTCTCTCTCTCTCTCTCTCTCTCTCTCTCTCTCTCTCTCTCTCTCTCTCTCTCTCTCTCTCTCTCTCTCTCTCTCTCTCTCTCTCTCTCTCTCTCTCTCTCTCTCTCTCTCTCTCTCTCTCTCTCTCTCTCTCTCTCTCTCTCTCTCTCTCTCTCTTTCCTTTTCCCTTTCTTTCCTATTTCCGTTTTTCCCTTCTCTCCTTCTCCTTATTTTATCCCGCCCAGCCAAACGTCACAAGGCGCAGATTACGGGGGACAAATCAGTACCACGACAGAGAACTATCGCTAATAGACAACGCTTGCGTGCGTGTGTGTATGTGTGTATATTTGTGGGAGGATGTGTGTGTAGGTAGAAGGGAAAAGAGGACTAGGTCCCGGGAGCGCTAAAAGAAAAGGAAAAGAGAGAGAGCGAGAGATGGTGGAAAGAAAGGGGAGATGCATCTACACCGGTGAAGAGAATGTGGAAGAAGGGGGAGTGTGCGTATGTGCGTATGTGCGTATGTGTGTGGAGGGAAAGAGGGTGTGGCGGTGATCGCTGTCCGTCCGTCCGTCCGTCCGTCCGTGTGTAGCGAGAGGTTGTAGCGGGTAAACGTTTGTTTGGCTGGAGAAAAAAGAAATAAAGAAAGAGAAGAAAAGAAAGAGAAGAAGAGGGGACAAGGATTTTCTAGGCGTGCAACATGGCCATTTTGAGGGAATAAAGAAAACGGTACTTGGGGATAAGCGGATTACGGACTTTTCTTTTTCTTTCCTTAAATCTTGTTCTTGTACAGTAGCGTTTTTGGGGTTGATTTTTTAATTCTTCACTAGTAGCAGCGTACTACTAGAGTTGGTTGCGCGATCGAGAGATGCAGTTTCTAAATATACAGATCGAGATAGAGAGAAAGAGCCTTTGGATGGGGAAAAGAAAAAGGTACTGAACAGTGATAAACAGCCCCATTTACTTTTCTACTCGCTATTAGCCCTCAACTTTCTGTTCGCCCTTTTCTTGAGCTCGTCTTCGGCCTGACGGTTGAGCCAAAAATACACTGCGATCGCGATGAAAGATCCAAAGCCGGCTGCCATGATCATTCTGCCGCGAAAGCCCTGCTTCCTCTTTAGCGCCTCGTCTCCACCCAGAATGACGACGGCCTTCTTGGACCAAGTGTACTCGAGCCCACTGTAAATGGTGGTTGTAGCTACAACAGCAGACATGCCCTGTATCAGCGTCTTGACGCCTGCTTCGCCACCCAAAGCATCCTGGATCGACATGAGCAGGCCACCCGCCGCCGAGGTAGTAGCCGAAGGGTCGTGCAGCAAGTTTGTGCAAAGCAATGTACCCAGTAAGCTTAGTTGGAGAAAAGTATTGAACTTGGAGACGGTGGTGGGGTGGACCTCTGCGCTCGGCAGGCTGAAATCCCAGTACCTGGCCATGGTCTTGGGTGCAGGGAGACTGGCGTATCGGTAATATAGGGCAGAAATGGCGAGACTTACGTCTCTTCCGAGGATGAGGGCGGCCAATGGCATGGTTAGGCTTCCGTTGACTGCGAGACATGTCACCAGTGTCGTCATGAGAAACTTGTCTGCCATGGGGTCCACGACGCTGCCGACTACGGTCTGTAGGTTCCAACGGCGGGCGATCCAGCCATCGAGAAGATCGGAGAAGGCGGCGTACACGAAAAGGGAAAAGGCATAGAGATGCTGGTCATGAATAATCAGATAGCCGACTGCGGGCGTTGCTATCAGCCGGGAGAAAGTAAGCATGTTGGGGAGGTTGTAGATTTGTTCATGGCGAGGCCTGTCCAGTTTAAGGGTAGATTTGATGGTCGTGGCGATTTTAGCGGATGCTGAGGTGGGCAGAGCGTGTTGCTAATTTTTGTCAGAATTGGTAGCATCTCCATGAGTTTAGGTGTTGCTTGTGCAGTTGTGGATGTAATCTGAAAATTGAGCCTCGAACAACCCTGACAGTATGAATAAGAAAAAGTAGACGAACTTGACACAACACAGTATCTGGGAATTCCTGAAGAAAAAGCTGACTTGAAAAAAAAAGAATACAGGTCTTGATTATGTTTGCTGGAACTCGGATTCGATTCTCGACACTTGGTGTATTTTGACAATTGTTAGAGCGCTACCTACCTCTGCATTATTTCTGGAAGCTTGCGAGTCCTTTGCCTCATGCTCGAGTTTAAGTCTCCGTATTGCCGATGTGCTGAATAGACCAGTAGGTCTGACACCACATGGCCTGTAGGCCGGGGTTCTTGCGAATATCGGATGGTATCCTTTTACGTCATTGCGAGTCCAGGTACCAGAAGCACGTGAGGCCGCCGGATACAAAGATTGCCGGCCCAGCGTGAGCCGCAAGATATGTTGAAGGCCAATTGATGTGCGCGGAAAAGCTACAGGGATGTGGGAAGGCGAAACGGCCCTCGCTGTGTATAGAGGAACCATGGATGCGGAGGCATTCGCGTGCTTGTGGACGTTCCAAGAACTCAGCCTGAAGCTTCGTAGCTGGGTGAGAGCTTTGCCAAGATCCGCTAGTGGCCACATGCAGGAAGCTGCCTGACGAACTGTCTGCATCTGCATACTCGCTTCTCGGTCTGCACGAAGGACCAAGGCGACGCTTTCTGAGAAGCACCTTTACGCCAAGGTGGCCAATAATGACATTCAACTTCGGGCATTGCGAGGCAACACGTTGATGATGGCTATCGCTCTTGGTAACTGAAATGGATAGATTCAGCGTCTGCTGCTGCGCCTCAGCTTTGCAAACTTTCAACTGCGAAGAGGACTTCACGGGCTGTATTCAGGGCCCCATCGAATTAGAGCACGTTTTCATGTGCTAAGCAGAAACCCCGACGGCGTGCAGCACCTGAGGAATGACCGATAGACCGGCTCATATAGTATGGGTTCGGACCATCTACAACACGCCGCTCTATTTGCCCGGCCTTCGAAAAAAAAAGCACTCACATATAGACAGCTCTAGTGTTCATTTACTCGGCTTGCCACCGGTAGCAATAGCTGGCAGACTAGGGTTTAGTATACTGTTGTATTGACTGGGGCACCTAGTCACACTACGGCCGAACCGCGGTCAACATTATGCAGACGATGATAGCCACATGTCCAAGGCCTTGTACGCGGGATAGTACGTGCTCAAGACGACACCGGCCAGCTTGTGTGGAATCTCAACTGTGGAGTAATGAAGACGCCTTCCGCCGGAGATGGCTGCTTACGGATTCCTCGATTAGTTGGCGGCGTAGTATTGGGACGAATCTTGACCCCTATACTTATAGCAATCTTGATGTCTCGACCTCTACTCATTGCATGGACTACAGTAGCAACTTACCTTTGTGCATTTGTCACTCCCGATGACTTCCGGGGAGTGTCAGGCGTCTGCTCATTACGACTGCTCAGTTCAGCTGTCCCACGGTTTTCCCGAGAATCACCGTTCTACGGTGGTGTCGGGCGGGTCGTCTGATTCCGCATCTGCGTTTGCCTGTTCTTATGCTCCACGGTGGGGCATCTGCCGGCCAGTCCTCTTTACCCCTGAGTTACGATAATTGAGAGTTTGAGTCGTTGTCGAATTCCCTGTGGCATATCCGCGATTCACGCTACTGGGCCGCAAGTGTCACGAGAACCGGATCTACTGATGCTCGCGGGCTATACCGAGCAACGCCATGCACCACCGACTCACGTCCATAAAGTTACGATGGACGTATTTGGAATCTGGCATTATCGATTTCCGCGGAGGGGAAAGCCCTATTGACCTGTCTAGGGAGAGCGTCTCAAACGAGATCCACCGGCCGTGATCAGAAGCAGGAAGTTGCCTGCTGGTTTACCTTTGTCGCCGATGGAACCTGAAACAGGCGCACTTACTTCCGGTCAGCTGGTAAGCTGAGGGTCCCGAAGCCGAATCGCGAGCAGACGATGCACCGACACTGCCTCTTTTTCGCGGGCCGCTTCTACAAGTAGTTGCAGTGGCTTGGCATAGGATTAGGTTTGGATCTTCCATGTGTCATGTATTCCGCATGAAGAAGACACTAAAGACGTGCTGGTGACCTCGCTTCGTTAGTTGACCACTGTCTCCGCTAAGGAACTCTAATAGTCACCAGCATGATATTGTCGGCAACGATGGCGCAATTGCGACTAGTAGAGTCATACTTGGCAACTGTGCAGGAATGGAAGCGTTCCAGAAAGAGTTTCTTCTAGGGCAAAGGAGAGGGGTCTCTCAACACCTGAGATTTGGGCGCCAGGCGTTGTCATTCAAGATACGCGGTGGAGGCATACGTTTCCGTCGTATGTATGTACATAGGCCTAGCGGCAAAATCTCCGAACTCTGGCTGATCTTCAGATCAACCCAGGCCTGTATCCGTCGCGTAGTCTGATCATCCCGACATGCGATGATTACGTTGGGCTGATGGACCCTTCCTGCAAGTGACGAATTGACATGAAACTGGCAGACAGTCTGATACAGGCGCTCAGTATCTGATACACGGCATGGCAGATCGACAACGATGAAGACGACAGACGCGCAAACAAGGGCAACCTCGGTTGCAGGGACTCTGCTGGCGTCGAGGTTTATGAATAGTGGCATCACTCGTCACGCCTGCCGTAAACTGGTGGCGGCGGCGAGAGATCAGCGACGATGGGGACAGTTTGTCGCATTTACCCGTCTGAACTGCTTGGGGGGAGGGGGCATGGGGTTGGCCATGTTGATGAGCCAAATACGGCCAAAAAGGGGGGATAGAAGTATTGATTGTGGCTAGCAACGGCTAGAGTTGCCAGGCTCGTCGACTGCTTTTGGCTGGTGAACCCAGTCGCCAAAAGACGGTTGACGAAGCTTAACGTCTGGACCGAATACGGGTGGGCTTGCTCTGGGCTTGCGTTGGCTCTGCAAGGCGATAATGCGCCGCTTGAATCATGACCTGTTGGCTTGATCGATGGCTGAGCGATATATCAGTGGGGAACACGTTGGACCCACGTGCGTCTTAGTGGCTGGCAGGCTATATGGACAAACATTAAGGCCAAGGGCAGACATTACTATCATGTCATACTCGAAGACGCAGGTGTTAGCGAAGTTGGCCAGTCCACTTTTGACCGGCACCTCGTCACCCGTTTCGGCAGTCGGCCTAAGGGTCAATAGGTTTCAGAAATGCGACTTCCAGGACCGCTAACGCAGGTACAATCTCACACCAACCGAAATAGCTGTTTGCTCCGAGCAAGTGTATCATGACTAGTGAAAAGAGGATGGCAGGGCGGGAAATTGTTTTCGGCAACGGCACTGCTGGTCCCACTGGCGGGCGCAAGCGTTTGTGGAAACGTGCGCCATGTTTACTACCCAAGATCGATGATAATGAATGAGTGCGCGTCGGATATAGGTTGGGGCCATGGAGGTATAGGGACAAGAGAACATGGCGACGTGAAGGCGGTCAGCGAGCATGGACTGTTGTCGGGCGAGTTTGCGAGCGGTAAAAGGAAGATTATGTGGCGTAAGGTTATTAGGACCCTAGCACGTAGTTGCGAATGTGTACGTGTGTCTAGGTGCGGGCAATGGTCAGGCGGACCACAGGCGCGCACATACACACACACATAAGCTGAGCAGTAGCACGTCTTCTCCACTGTTTGGCTGGTAAGCAAGAGCAGCGCTGGCGTCAGGTCAGGAACACAGTGCCAGTGACATCAGGGTCTGCTCCAACGCATGAATGTTGGAGCAACGGGGATCCATGTTGTCCAAAAGCGGGCAGCGCTTGCACGCAGGAGGGAGTGTGGCCGAAGGCAAGTGATTTGTTCCCCGACCAATGGGGGAGGCGGGCGGGGGACGTCGGCTAGCCAAAAAGAAAATCTGAAACCGCTCCCACACTCGACTGGCGGGGCGGACGAAGCGTGACGCCGAGCAGAAGCAAGTGTGCTGGCAGGCAGGCAGAGGGCTCGCTGGGATTGTACGGACGAAGAGACAGGAGACGCGTCGAGGTGAGCAAGCAGCAGCTGGGCGAAGCGAGTGGTTGATGGAGCTGAGCGTATGTAGAGCGAGCATGAAGGGATTTGCAAGAGGCCATGGGCGCTCCCGCAAGGCGGGCTCGGGGCCTTGTTTCAGATGAAGATCAAACCTTGGAGGCAGGGTTGCTTATGGTGGTTCCTGCATCTAGACGCACCTCAGTCGGTCTATCGATCAGACACATGGCGACGATGATGGTGAGCGGGCAGAGAGGGACGAGGCTGGGTAGCGTGCAGTTGCAGCGCACAGACTTGGATGATTTGAGAGAGGATGCAGCGTGCAGCCTGTAGCGTGCAGCTTGTGATGTACCTGCATCGATAGTAGCGCAGCTGTTGGATGGAGAGAATGGTCGGTCCGAGCAGGCTGGGAGTTGCCGAGGATGGGGAAGGAGGGAGGGCGGGTGTTTGGTAGATGAAGATCAGAAGACTAGCTGGGTAGCAGGTGTGGCAGGTGTGGCAGTTAGTCGTGTAGTAGCAGATGGAGTAGCAGACGTAGTCGCAGTGGGCAGCGGCGGCGACGTGTTCATGTGACGGTGGGCAGGCAGCGGCAAGAAGAAAATGTCGCAGCAAGGGCATGCGAAGGTATGTAGGTAGGTAGGTGAGGGGGGTGCAGCCCTCGACTTTGGGAGCGGATAGCACGAGGAGTGTGTATGTACTGTAGGTGTAGTACATAGTGTATTCTACACCCAGTGTAGATTGGCTTTGCAGGGCGTCCACGTGTGGCGTAACCGTGAACGGATGGGTACATGACGAAGGCGGCCAGGTGAAGGAGCTGGACTGACGCAACAAGACTCCAACGTGCAGTAGCGAAGGTTTGTTTGGAGAGCGAGCGAGCTAGGCCCAGAAGGCGGCGTCGGCCGACCAGCCAGCAGGCAAGCGCAGCAGGCGAGAGCAGGCAGGAGCAGAGGACGAGCACAGCAAGAGCGAGGAAAGCGCGAGGAAAGCGCGACTCACGCAATGGCAGTTGCAAGGTGGGTGTGGGTGTGGGTGTGGGTGTGGCAGGCCGTTTGCAGGGCAGGTATGCCAGGACGGGCAGGCGCCGAGTCGACGCACGCTGCACGCTGCACGCTGCACGCTGTCCACACTGTCCACACTGTCCAGTGTCGAGTGTGCACCACCACCACCACCACCACCCCTCCTCCACCTTCACCACGACAGCACGATACCACGACAGCATGGAATGGCATCGGCGGGCCAGGCCAAGCTCGCTAGCCAGCCCTCGAGCGCCGTGGCCAGCGCATGCACGGGCGCGGTCCCACGAGTCGCCTTGATCCCTGCGGGCGACGGGGGTGACGGGGGCGCTGGCGGGGCCCTCGGAGCGCCAATTGGCCGCGCTATGTGCACAGGCCATGCCGCTGGCTGGGGTGCGGAAATAGATCAATGTGAGACGACTAGGCTCCTGTTTCACTCGCCCTCGGACAACCTAAAGCTGCCGCTGCCCCCTCAGATTTGCGTTTCGCATCCCCCTCCCCAAGCTGTACCTTCGTGGTCAACCCAGAGACTGCTATCTGAGGCAGGTTCCTCACGTTTTTATTATCCGCCTCATGCTCGCGCGTTTTATTGTCCACTCCCTTTAAACATAACCTGACACTCTTTCGTGTTCGATCCTGGCAGGTCCTCGACGACCCTTTCCACCCTGTTGCTGTTGCTGTTGCAGTTGCACCTCCGCACCTACCCAGCCTCGGGCCCTCGCGCGTCTGACGTTCCCACCCTCATCCCCCATCGCACAAGAGGATCGTGTTGCAGCGCACCATGTATCCATCCGCCCACCACGCCCAGATGCCGCCGCCTCAGGCGCGCTCCGTCGCACCAGAGACCTTCTTGCTCGATCAGGACGCCCAGCAGAGCCTGCCGCCAGACAGTGTCGTCGCCCTGCAGCAAGTCGATAACCGTATGTCTTCTGCTTCGCTTACCCCTCTTCTACCCTCCTCTACCCGCCACTTACTGACACAACCGCCCCTGCAGTCAAGTACTTTCTCATCTCGGCACCCGTCGACTGGCAACCAGACCAGTACATTCGCCGCTTTCTGCTCCCCACAGGCGAATACGTCTCGTGCGTTCTCTGGTAAGTCTGCCATCATCGCTGCATCTGCCCTCTTTCACCATGTCTGACCCGCCGCGCTTTGCAGGAACAACCTCTTTCACATCTCCGGCACAGACATTGTAAGATGCCTGTCATTCAGATTCCAGGCTTTTGGCCGCCCTGTCAAGAACTCGAAAAAGTTCGAGGAGGGCATCTTCTCAGATTTGCGCAACCTCAAGTCCGGCACAGATGCGTCGCTCGAAGAGCCCAAGAGCGCATTCCTTGACTTTCTCTACAAGAACAACTGCATCCGAACACAAAAGAAGCAAAAAGTCTTTTACTGGTACAGCGTGCCCCACGACAGGCTGTTCCTCGATGCGCTCGAGCGTGACTTGAAGCGCGAGAAGATGGGCCAAGAGGCCACCACCATGGCCGTCAGCGAGCCTGCCCTCTCCTTTGAATTCGATTCGTCGCAGTCGCTCTTCGAGCAGCTCACAAAGGCGCAACAAACCAACTCTTCGTCTTTCAACAACAATGTGCAGCCATCGTACCCCACAACTTCGCCTGACATGCGAAGCATGGACTCGATGCCCCCACCAACCATGGTCCCCGTGCAACAGTCGATGCCTGCCATGCAGCAGCAAATGCACAGCGAGGACCCAATGGCTCATTACCACCAGCAAATGTCCATGGCACCTTCCATGCCCAACAACATTGTCAAGAGCAGAGAGCAGCGCGAGATGAGCCAGTCTTTCCAATACGACCGCAACGGTATTCCTTTGTCCCAAATACACCAACGCCACAGCTCCATGCCTGCATACATGGAATACTCTCCCGCTCCCTCTTTTGTCTCTTCTCACTACGAGGACTACAGCACTCGCGGCATGTCCTTTGAGCCGCTGACGCCTCCTCAACACCAGATTGGCCTTGGTGCTGAGCCTGCGTATATTGCAAACGAAGACACTGGTCTCTACAGTGCTATCCCAGACCTTCCTGCGCCCAACACCTTCAACCCCCTTATGAACATCCCCCCGTCAAACTTGATGGGTCCTGGTTACCCGGGTGTCTCACGGCCATTTGCTCCTGGCAACGTGTACTCGGTCATTGAAGGCTCGCCCACCTACAAGCAGCGGAGAAGGCGTTCTTCCCTGTCTGCAGGCATTGCTGCCGCCGTCACTGCTTCTGGTGCCGGTGCCCATCAGGTCCACCGCCCCAGTGACCTGAGGCGGTCAATGTCGAGCTCTGTTGTTCCCTTGGCCGAAGTCGACGAGAGCACACACAACTCGCCCAACAGTGCCAACGGTGCCAGCTACTCTGCCCCTCAAATGCCAGAGTCCAAGCCTGCTTTCGACATGTCCCGGCAAGGAACCCCACTCAACACTGTAGAGGAGGATCCAGAGCCTCAATCCGCTCCCCTGCAGCAGGACGACCTCAACAACCTGGTCAACGGTGAGCTGTTTGAGAGCCCCCTGCAGCACAGCGCCATCGCTCGTGCCGCTGGCACAGGCGGACCCATCTATAGGCGCGCACGAAGTGCCACCATGATGGAGATTGGCCCTTACCCTCAGAAGTCGCACTCGTGCCCAATTCCCACGTGTGGTCGCCTGTTCAAGAGATTAGAACACCTCAAGAGGTAAGCGCCCGCAATTCCGCAATTTCCCTCATCTGCGTTTCACAGCATCAAGCCCTTCCCCACTTCTGTTTTGTTGTTTCGTATAGACGCTGACCCCGGCGCTTAGACACGTGCGTACCCACACACAAGAACGACCATACGTTTGCCCGTTGTGCAACAAGGCCTTCTCACGTTCAGACAACCTTGCCCAGTATGTCGCCCTCAGCTCGCAAGCCACCAAATTCAAAAGGTCACATGCTAACTTGTATCATCAGACATCGTCGCACACACGAGCCCCGCGCTGACGGCGAGCCGCTGAGCGATTATCAAGAAGAAGACCTTGAAGGCGAAGAAGATCACCTTCAGTCGCTCGAGGACGATCTGTCGCCTGAGTCTGGCAATGATTACCTCTCAGGTCTGTCTCACTCCATCAACGACATCCCTGGTCCGACACTGGGAATGACCATGGCGCCACCACAACACGGCCTGATGGCGGGCAGCCACTACTGAGTACATACCTCGCCATCACCAACTGAACCGTCACGACGTTACACACGTGAAATGAGCATCTCGGCGTAGTCAAGGCGCAGCCATCTAGAAGGATACCACTTTTTGTATTTTGTTTCTTGTTTCCCTCTTCACACTTCGTCTTTTAATCTCCTAGACCGATTTGTGTCTTGTTCCGGGCATAGTGTTGCGCTGCATCGCACCCCACCTTTTTTCTTTTTTCTTTTCCACCTCGAAGCTAATGGATGGTACAATTACCGGGTATTGGCTCCAGAGGCTTGGTGATGACACTACGAACATGAGTACCCCTGTTTTTTCTTTTCGCCTCATTGTTTGACGTTGTTCTGTTCTCTATTTTCTCCTTTCTTTATCTTCATTTCAGTCCTCTGCCTGTCGTCGAGCCATTGCCAGAGCGCTCATCTGTTCTCGTTGGATATATCCTAGCTGTTTGGTGGCATAGTTGTGCTCACAAAAGTTATGGGTGTTGAAAGCTTAGTCGTCGTTGTTGTTATTCGGAGACACGTACACACCATCTTGATTGCAAGTCAAAGGAAGATGTAACACCCCGCGCTGACGCTTGTGCTTTTTTCTTTCGAAAAGGCCTTGTTATGTATTAATACTTGGAATCATTCTATCATTGCAAATGCATAAAAAAATTCAGAAATGCTCTTGACTTGTTCTTGCTCTTCGTCTTCGTCTTCTTCCTCTCCTTCCAATTTTGCATATCTCGTTGACCAGATTTTTTTTTTGTGTGGTTTGATGACGTTCATCTTGTCTGATCCTTGGAAACAATTTTCCCTTTCGGCCTTTTGCGGAAGTGAATCACGTGTTTTTTTCCTCTCCTCTCTGGAATCTCTGACATCACCATTTTTTTCTCTCTTGCTCTGTGTGCTCCTTCTTCTTTCTTTTCTTTGTTCATTCTCTTATTTCCTGCCTGCTCGCCTGCTTGCTTTTCATCCACTAGTCATTGGGCTACTTATGTGTCTCTCTCTCTTTCTCTCTACCTATGTACATACATACATACATACTTCCCCATTCCTTCTCTTCCGTCGGGAGGCGGGTAAAGCACCTAGGAGAAAAGCAAAGAGGCAAAATCACCCCCATTTTCCATCCGCAGACTTGCCTTCCTCTCTTCCTCTCTCTCCCTCCCGTTCGATTCCCCTACTTGCCGCCGTCCCCCTTGCATTTTTCATTTCCCATTTCTCTTTCGGCTTGTACCCCGCGCAAACAACATGTGGGTAGGCCTTGCTAAGGGGGATAGGCGTGTGTTTCAGAATGCCGTTAGCTTTTCTTTTCTTTTCCTTTTTCTTACATCACTTTTAACTACCAAGTTTTTGACCGTTTTTTTCTTTGCCTTCACCGTTGCTGATAGCTTGCGCACGCACACACGCACGCACGTACGCCATGCTTGCATAATGTTAGAACGTTTTGTGCTGGAGCTTGTGGGTATGTGCGGCTGCGAGTGTGGCTGACTATGCAAGGGCGAGTGTTGTGTGTCTGTGTGTTTTAGCCACTGACGAAAAGGCTAATCTTCTTTCTTGTCGCCCTGCTTTCTTCTTGTCATTTAAAATCTTTTTTCCCAATCGTTGCTTTTTGCCTTTTTGCCACTGTTTTTTGCCTTGTCTGCCGTTGCTTATCTCACATGAGATTGGGCGTTGGGGGGGCTAGATCGTGGGGCTCAATTTTGCGGGTTGCGGGTTTGGCGGATTACATACCAAGTGTTTCAGGTATATTCGGGGTGGGGCGCGTCGGCTCAGGGTAGGGCGGGGGCCGGGGTTGACCTGGGAGGGAAGGGGGGTTGGGACGACGGACGGGAGTTTGGGCGTGACGGGAAAAGGAAGGAGGGGGATCAGGAAGCACGGGGAAGAAAGAGGGGATTAGCAAGAAGAAGAAACGTGTGGAAGTGGAGTAGGGCAACGCAATGATTTGTTTGTCCTGAGGGATCGTAATTGTGATTTCGATCGCGATTACAATGGTTCATGGGATCACGATCGTGATGTGCAAAGGTAGGATTAATGTATTCTTCTGATGTTTTCTTCTTCTCTTCGTTCTAATTATACGTTCGCGTACTTTTTTGTACGTTTGTTTGTTCGCTTATCCGTGAGAACGTGTGCGTACGTGCTATCACTTTTCTTGTATACGCTATGGAAAGACTTTAGACTCTGAACCTTGGAAACAACGGAGGCTTTGCTTCTCGTCCTTGAGTGTGCGTGGATTGCTTTTCCGAGTTAATCAAGGCATCGTAGGAGATTGGGGTCGGAGGTAGAGAAGCAACGGGAGTTCGTGTATAGGCCGAGGGTAGTACAGCGGGCTTTAAACTGTATGCTCGACCGCGTTGTTTGTGATGCTGCTGTATCTTTAGGTGCAAGAGTGTATGTTAGGACAAGTGTTCTTGAGTGATAGTCTTCTGAACAAACGACCGCAGTGATAAAGCAAAGCACATGGCTATCTCCCTTTGGGCTTTTGAAGGCAGATCTTGCGGCGATCAACCTGCGCCGACGATATAGAGACAACATGCATGTGTATGTCACTCTCTGTTGATAGGGTGTCATGCAATTCACGCAAGAGTGTCGACGCCTCGCTAGTGTAGCTTACAGATATTGCAATTCGACGCATATCAGCACTTCATCATAGACTGTTACGTAGGAGAGTAAACAAGAAAACTTGGTAATGAATCCATCAGAATGCTCAAACTTAATATAGAGTGTATTCAAAAGTGAGAGTATATGTAGGACACCAAGATTCTTGCTTGAAACGGCCATGACACAACAACCTCATCTCAATCATCTGCTTCTAAGCAATACTGCATGATCCGAATTCCGCCTTATCATCAACAGTGCATCACTCCTCCTTTATATTGATAGCTGCGTCCTTTCCATTCTCCCAAAACGCCACTGTTCTCTGAGCAATCGTATCCGGGTTCAGTACCTTGTTCTCGGGTGCTACAGTTCCCTCGACATGGATCAAGCCGATATGCACTCCACTGTCGCTGAAAGCACGCTGGAAACTTTCAACCATATTCTTTTGCGATGCCTTGACCAGACTCAGCGAAAGAAGCGCTGGGATTGGGTCCCAGGGTAGGTGACTGTTTGTGACGAGAAGAGCGGGTTTGAGAGAGTTGTTGGATTGGGCGAGGGCCTGGAGCTTGGGGATATAGTGTTGTGAGATTAGGTAGAGGGATAGATTGGTTGTCTGGGATAGGGATTGATAGTTAGTATGCTACTGGTGATGCTGTAGGCACGAGTAAAAAGACAGGGAGGCAATAGTACCTTGAAATCCTCTTCAATCTCCTTGACATCGACGCCCAGTACCTCGCCTGGTTTGATGCGTGCGGCGTTGAAGAAAATGACTTCAACGTCCTCGCCCTGGGTCATGCTATCGAGCTCCTTGAGTACGCTGGGAATGGAGGCGAGGTCTGCAAGATCGATACGCAGTGTGTCAACTTTGACGGAAGAATTGCGTTTCGAGACAAAGGGCGCATCCTCGTTCTGCAGCCTCTGCGTGTTGCGTGAGAGGAGGATGATGTGGTTGATGCCTTTGGAAGCAAATTCCGCAGCTACATTGTCGCCGATGCCAGGGCCAGCTCCAAAGACAATAAGAGTGCGAGTCATGGTGAAGGAGATATACAAGTTCAAATGCGCTGCTTCAAGTAGTGCTGTAGCGATCAGGTAGAGGAGACTATGACTTTATATCCGCAATCTTCAAAGGCATTACGAGGCTATGTATCTGGAAGGCTGACTATCAACAGTATTGAGAAGTTGCATGCTCGTTCTGCATGACGTACTGAATTGAGGCCGCCTCCTGCAGTCAGATTCCTACCTAGGTTATTCCTCTGTCTCGAGAGTCTCGAGAGCTACGTCGACACTCATGCATCCTGTTCAAGCACGCGACATTACAAATACATGATTTGAAATCTGTGTTAGCATGTGTCTGGATTCCATCCAAAGGTTTATTTCAAAGTCCATATAAGGTATGTTTCCGAACACGGTGGTAGGTAGTCGTACAATCGCTCGGGCGCGCCATGCTAGCGTGGCGCGTCATCCTGCAGCCTCCATCCAGACCTTGCTTACAGCTAGCTCAGCTCACGACAACAACACACCTTCTGCTTACTATACGTATGGCGCAATAATGGACTTCTCCGCGGATGAAAATGAGGCTCTCAAGCAGTACATGCCAAGCCAGTTTGGAAAAAAGGATGGTTCTGTAGACGTTGAGGCCCAGATTGAACGCGCACGCCGGAAAGTTGTCGATGAGAGCAAACTAGCGAAGAAGGAGGATGGATCAGACGATGAGAAAGATTCCGACGACGACAGCGATATGAGCGATGAGGAGGACGAGTATCCAGTGTCGCACGAATTGATCATCAAAACGCATGACCGCGCGGTCACGACAACCGCCCTTGATCCGTCTGGCACGCGGCTGGTGACAGGCAGTAATGACTGCATGCTCAAGTTGCACGACCTGAGTGCGCTCACTCCCAGCACGATTCGCGCATTCAAGACGGTCGATCCCTTTGCTACCAAGCCCTCGCAAACGGCCGAGTCACATTCGATACACCAGGTTCTATTCGGTCCACACTCTGGAGGACAATTCCTTTGCATAACTGCGACATCACAGCCGCGGCTTTTCAGTAGGGATGGAGATCTCATATCGGAATTCGTCAAGGGTGACATGTATCTGAGAGACAAGCACAATACGAAAGGACACACGGCAGAGGTTACCAGCGGCGCATGGCACCCGACGAATCGCGATCGTTTTGTCACAGCAGGCACAGACAGTACAGTGCGGATATGGAATGTCAACAAGAGGATGAAGCAGGAGGAGGTTATCGTATACAAATCGAGGGCTGCTGGCAGCGCCGGTATGACCAGGATGACAGCCATCGCCTGGGGTGCGGCAGCCGAGGGAGGAAGCAGTATGCTAGTCTCCGCAGCCCTTGATGGAAGCCTGGTCATGTGGAGTGGTGAAGGACCATATCATCGTCCTACAGCTGAAATCAAAGACGCACATGCAAAAGACAGCTGGACAAGTGGAATCGATATTAGCACAGATGGGAGATTGGTTGTTACAAGAGGCGGCGACGACACAATCAAGCTATGGGATACGCGGAAGTTCAAGACGCCTCTGAACACAACCTCGCACCCGTCTACCTCGTCACAGTTCCCTACATCGAACATCCAGTTCGCGCCGAACATGCAAAGCATAATCACGGGATCCGGGACGGGCCATCTGCACATTCTGAACCCAGCGACACTTCGACCAGAGCTTGTGACGCCTGTAACGGCAGGCTCCCCTCTTATCACGGTAAACTGGCATCCGAAGCTCAACCAAATCCTCACCGGTTCCGCCAATGGTCAGACAACCATACTCTTCAACCCCAAGCTCTCCAACGCCGGTGCTCTTACTATTCTGAGTAAAAAACCCAAGAAGCGACATGTTGATGACGACCCATCCCTCACAGTGGACATGGACCCGCTGGGTATGGCGGGCGAGGCCCACGATCCGTCCGGCAACGCGGCGTCCTTCTCGGCGCGGCATCCGACCATTGGCCTCACAGCATCAGGCAAAAGCAGAGATCCCAGAAGGCCGCATATCCCTGCTACCACACCTTTTGCCAAGTCTACGCCTGATCAAAAGTATGTCATGGAGCAAATTGCGGGCAGTGATATGAGAGATGAGGATCCTAGAGAAGCGCTGCTCAAGTATGCGCCGAAAGAGGGCGAGAAGGCCATCTTTACGGGTGCATGGGAAAAGACACAGCCAGTGGGGATCTACAAAGATTATGATAGCGAAGAGGAGAGAGATAGTAAGAGGGCTAAGCGGTAATCAAGGCATTATGGTGCGATTTGTATGGCTGGGATCAGCCATGTAAAAACACATGCGTACGACATTTAAGGCCAATGGATGACTACTTCTAATATGGTGACCTTGTATACGCCCGGGGTAGCGTTCAACTGCCATGAGCGGTTTTCGCCCAAGCCCAAAACAGCAAAGTCTGACTTTGTCGCACAACCGCGTACACGTCGCGCCCCCCTCGTTAGCAAACAACCCCACTCTCGTGCATCTGAACAACCACTGTCACCAAATTCGCCGCCGCCCAATAGATCCCCCAAACATTCTTTTCCAATCCGACAACTGCACCACTGACGAAAATGTTCACCTCCACCTTCCGTGCCGCAGTGCGCGCGCAACCCGCCACTGCCGCCTTCGCACGCAGCTTCTCTTCGTCCCGCCCCTCGCAAATTGCCCGTATGACAGTGATCGGCCGCTTGGGTGTTGCGCCAGAGGAGGTTACCATTTCCGGCGACAGGACATTGGTGCGTTACGTGGTTGGCACAAGCTACGGCAAGGGCGAGGACAAAAAGACAAGCTGGTTCAGGATTGCCAGCTTTGTCCAGGGCGCACAGAAGGATTTCTTGATGAATGTTCCCAAGGGCTCGCTGCTTTATGTCGACGCCGATGCGCGCATGGAGACGTACCTTGACGGCGAGGGAAACAAGAAGAGCAACTTGAGCTTGGTTGCACGTACGTTGATCCAGCGACAATCGATGCTAAGGTGGGAGGCGCATTGCTAACAACTCCACTAGGCAACTTTGACGTCCTGTCGCGCGCCCGTACCGACGAGCCTGACACCAATGATGAGGGTCTCATTCAGGAAGGTTCCGGCTAAACGTGTTTATCCTCCATTCCTTTTGGAATCGCTGTCACTTTGCTCGACATGCCCAGAATGCGGGATTGACTGGAAGAGTACAGTGTGGTAATGAGGAGTGTACATGCAACGACGAATTGTAAAGTTGGGAACAATCTCTTCAAGGTGCAGTGTGGCTTCCTTGCAAGATCTTGACCCAGGATACCAGCGTGTATGAATATTGTCTAAATGTTTCTATTGTACGATCTCTACTCTCGGAGCGGCTGGCGATGACGCTTTCTGAATGATACCTTTTCCTTGCAAGACATTGGTTCTCCTTGTATTTGAGACAACAGAAGCAGACGAAAGCTCCTTTTGTGCCTTTTCCATGCTCTCTTGCCGGTGGCAACCTTGTCCAAGGAGTACAGCATAGCCTGAACCTAGCTATCCTTATAAGTACTGCCCACCTGAGCACAGACACAAAATGCGGCGAACGAAGACCTCCGAGAGGGCCGCCTCAACTTTTTTGTGGCGCAACAACTAGACTCCAACAACACAACTCCTCAATATGCAAAGACTTGTGCCCCTGCCAGCGCGTCAGCTATGGGGTCATGCGCCACGTGTGCGGTCAGTGAAGCGCTTCAATCGAAGCCACCGAACATTTGCGACAGTCTCCCGCACTGAACGGTATGCCACTACATTCTCACTACCCCGCCAGTCGCCCACCTCTGACCATTTCGTAGACCATACGATGTCATAGTCATTGGAGGTGGCCATGCAGGCTGCGAGGCCTCTGCAGCAGCAGCACGCGCCGGTGCACGAACAGCCCTCGTCACGCCTTCGATCGAAAATCTCGGTGTATGCTCATGCAATCCTTCCTTTGGGGGTATCGGCAAGGGTACTATGATCCGTGAGATCGATGCCCTGGATGGTGTTGTGGGTCGTATTGTGGACAAAGCTGGTGTGCAGTTTAGGGTTCTGAATAGAAAGAAGGGACCTGCAGTGTGGGGACCGCGAGCGCAGATTGACAGGGCACTGTACAAGAGATATATGAAGGATGAGATGTTGACGTACAAAGGCCTAAGTGTTGTGGAGGGGAGTGTGGCGGACATCATTGTCGACCGAACGCAAGAGGAGGGCTCCAAAGGATCGTATGGCAAGATCACTGGCGTGAGGCTGGAGAGTGGCGAGATCATACCGACTGGAAACGTGGTAATTACCACTGGCACGTTCCTGGGTGGAGAGATACACATCGGACTCGAAGCGTATCCGTCTGGGCGCATGGGTGAGGCTGCAACGCTAGGACTCAGCAAGAGCTTGAGAGATGCTGGTTTCACACTGGGAAGGTTAAAGACGGGGACCCCACCGCGGTTGGATGGCAAAACAATCAATTACAAGGTTCTGGAAGCGCAGGAGGGTGATAACCCGCCCATGCCGTTCAGTTATCTGCATGACCGTGTCCAGGTGGAGAATCAACTACTAAATCACGAGACACGAACAAATGAAGCAACGCACAACGTAATACGGAATAACCTGGACAAGTCGATACATATCCGAGAGACAGTAAAGGGTCCGCGATATTGCCCATCGTTGGAATCAAAGGTCATACGCTTTGCTGATAAGTCGTCGCATATTGTCTGGCTGGAGCCAGAAGGCTTCGATACCGACGTTATATATCCGAATGGTATATCATGCACGGTACCTGCCGATGTACAGAATACTATGCTCAAGACCATCAAGGGTCTTGAGAATGTAACCATGCTGCAACCCGGTTACGGTGTTGAATACGACTATGTCGACCCACGGCATTTACGCTCTACCCTCGAGACGAAGAACATCTCCGGTCTCTTCTTGGCCGGCCAAATAAACGGAACAACAGGATACGAAGAAGCAGCAGGCCAGGGCATAATCGCGGGTATCAACGCCGGATTGAAGAGCTTGGGAAAAGAAGCAATGGTCTTGACGAGAGCAGATGGATACATTGGCATCATGATTGACGATCTCATCACAAAAGGCGTATCAGAACCCTACCGCATGTTTACTTCCCGCTCCGAATACCGCATGTCTGCGCGTGCCGACAACGCCGACTCGCGTCTTACAGCCATGGGTCGCGCGTGCGGTGTAATCAGCGATGCACGCTGGCAAGCCTTCCAAGACGAAGCAGACCAGATCTCCGCATTGACTAGCATTCTTCAATCTAAAACAATGGGTTGGACAGACTGGATCAAACAAGGCTTTTCCGTTCGAAACGACAGCACCAAGCGCTCGGCGTACGATCTGCTCCGCCTGCCCAACACCACTCCCGACACTCTCACTAGCCTACTACCTGAAATCACCACCTTCCCGCAACGCATACGCGACCGTGTCCACATCGAAGCTACATACGCCCCTTATGTGGCATACCAAACGGCCTCGCAAGCGCGCTGGCTCAAAGACGAGAAACTCCAACTTCCCCTCGACCTCGACTACGACGCCATCTTTGGTCTGAGTTTCGAAGAGAAGCGGGCGCTCGAGGCGGCGAGGCCGGAGAGCGTAGGCATGGCGAGGCGGGTCGAGGGCGTGACGCCAACGGGGGCGCTGAGACTGCTGCAGTATGTCAAGGGGGCGGGGCGGGAGGAGCGCCAGGCAAGGATGAAGGAGGAGATTGAGGCTAGGAAGGACAAGTATAAGAGCGCGACGCAAGCTCTGCATGTGGATGGGTTGTAGACAGGAAAAAAGGGTTGTTGGAGCGAGAGGCATCTTGTTTTGTATCATATAAGGCGTTTCTCGGCCCATTTAGATTTAGGAGGCTGGGCTTTGGGGATTTCGAACGGGCATGTATACAAGTCTCTTATATGTGTATATATACGAATACCCACCACTGTATTTTTCACACCTTGAATCGTCTTGTAAAGTGTCATTGTGGTTTCTCTTCTTCTTCTCCCTCTTTAACGAGTCATTTTTTGTAACCCTTCTCCTTGTCAGTGTACCTGTTTTTGCTTCCCTGAAACGGAACGCAAGACGACTGCTTGTCAAGGGCATGTAAGTCGGCAGTATGGTGTTTTTGCTGAGGCGTATGTGAATGTATGTCAAGAAGAAGAGTAGTCGTCAGAAGATTCATCGAGATATTTTACCCGGTCAGTTACTCGAGTTTACATGGTACATGTGACATTTCCACCCTGTTTTAATTCAGAAAAAAAAGACACAAGCAACAAGCAACAAGTAACAAGCATGACGAGAAGGTTCTTGATGAAATCAACAAAGACACACACACACACACACACACACACTCACACGTTTTAACGAATGGATATTTCCCGTGTAATATTTTTCTCCCATTCCAATACTATTCACTAGGCCGTCCAAATCTCGTCTTTGTTCTGTTCAATCTACCTCACTTTCATACGCACACACCTCCACCCCCCCCCCCCCCCCCTCCTTGACGTATGCCTTGGAAGAAGCTAAAAGTCACATGGTCAAGGGAAAAAAGAAGAAACCCTTCCCCACTCCTCTCCTGTGTTCAACTGCTCCGGAAAAAGAAAACCGTTCCCCAGTACAAGAGGTTATTGGTTAGCCTGGGAGTCCTAAAAGCCGCTTTACTGAGTTCGCAGAGAAGGATTGAGGTCGACGTCTGGCAAGGAAGAAGATTAGAAAAGAGAGGAAGAAGGAGAAAATAAATAAATTGGCGCTAACGTGACAAGCAAAGCAACGCTAAGAGCCCAAGAAGAAAAGAGAAAGAAGAAGAAAAGAAAAACAAATTGTTGTTACAAGTTGGTGTGCAGACAGAAGGTAAGCCCGAAGTCGTAGCAATGTGTGGGTGCTCGGGTAGGATTAAACAGCATGTTCGTGCGCTGATTACGGCTTGTGTTTGTGCATTGATAATAGCCAGAGTGCATGCAGAGCAGGCGACAAAGTATTCGAGATTGCAGGAGATGTCACCCAAGATGTCGGGTGCGGCCGTGTGTGTGTGTGCTGGGAAGAAACAAAAAAGTAGATTTGCATTGTTGGAAAAACGCCCTTTGCTTTGGATTTGGAGAATGGGAAATGCTGTCAATGCGCCAAGCAACCATCACAAACCCAAGGTTGTGATGATTCGTACTCCATCCTACGCCTGCACTCCTATCGTGTTTATTGGACTGCCAGGTATCCAGCAGGTTCCTTCTAATAGTAGATCGTCAACGGGAAGTATGGTTTGAAGAGAAGCAATTGCTGCGAGATGCCTATATCTCGACAGTCTTCAGCCCTTCTGGCTCAGCGGCGGCAGTAGGGCTCTTCAGCGATGAAGAAGTCCTCTTTGTGTCCTTGTTCTCCTTGTCGCTGCCTATGCTGTTGCGTGGTTGAGAGAGCTCATCGCTTGGCCTCGGGGTATCCATGGAGATGAGGTTCTCGGTTGGGGCAGTGGCCTTGGAATCGAGATTTGTGTTTACGCGGACGGGTTGGGGGTGTTCCTCAGCAACACGAGCCAAGGGGCTTGAGAGTTTACCGCGGGGACTGACGCCTTTTGGCGCTTTCGATAGCCGGTGAGGACTGCGACCACGGTCTTCAGGCGCAATTACAGGGCTGTGGTAGGGGCTGCTCGCAGTGCTACTGGGAACGACCATGCCCGGGGCGTTTGGGTTGACGCGCAGACCGCTAACTGGACGTCTCTTGGGCGCTCTGCGGCCGTGCTTTTGGTCGCATCGCCAGCGGAGAACCTCTAGGTAAGGCGGTTCGACGTTCTGACGCTTGAAGATCAAGAGCTTCAGCTCACCGGTTTCTTCGTCCATGTGCACGTCCTTGGAAGCGAAATCGTCTGCGACCATGGCCAAAAGCGCGCCCCATGAGCGTGCAACGACGTATTTGCAATCGTAGTCACGGCCGTAGATGATGATCTGTCCCCATGTGCCATTGGGACCCGGTGCAAGATCGACGGCAAGGTAGTTGCCCCCCCAATCACGCGCAAGAGGAATCCAGGCCGGGTGGGAGTAGGCCTTTTGTACGGCGTTTGGCGGTTGCGAGTCTTGGCGGGCGAGCAGATCTTGTCGCCACAGTGGGTTGCCGGTGCTCTGTACTTGGGCAATCGGAGGCGCAGTAGACGACCCGGCAAAGGCCTTGACTGGGATTTGCGGTGTCGAATAGTCGACCTTGGTGGTCAGGTACTCTTCGGCCACCTTGCGCCAGTTCCTCCACTCCATGACGATTTCCTCGCAATCGAGCAGCATGAGGCCGAAGAGGACGCCAGTGGGGAGACCGCCACGCTCTTGACCGTCGTGAACTTGCAGCGACTCGCGGACATCCATGGGAAGCGTGGCATCAAGCTCATGCTCTAGCTCGTTGACGTCGTTGGATGTGCATCCCTCGCACAGGTTGTCAAACAGTTCTTGGTAGTTGTCCTCGACCCAGCGATCAATGCGCTTCCACGAGTGCGTAACAGGCGGCGGGGGAGGCAGACCCTCGTTGAAGTCTTGCATCTGGATCTGGCCATTGGCGCCCTTGTCGAAGGCATCCGAGTCCAGGGTGGCCTGGCGGCTGAGGGAGCCACGCATGCCAGGCGAATAGGGCGAGCTGGGGGACATTGGGCCCTTTGGGGAGCCGATGAAGCCATTGCTGGTGGCGAGCTCGTCGTGCTGATAGGGCGAGTTGAGGTCGGTGCGGGACTCTGCGCCGCTGGTGGTGATGGAGGTGAGAGCGGCGTGGCGGCTCTGGGGGATGGGGATGTGACGGCCGGTCCGATAGGGAGAGTCGTGCGAGGCATGTCGGTCATACGAAGTCATTGTGTGCCAGAAGTCCTTCAAGGACGACGTGATTCTGCCGTGCTGTTAGCCAAGTGCGCGCGGGAAGAGCCGCAGGGCGGGCGGCGGGGAGGGGCGTCGTACTGTTGTGCCATGGTGGGTGGGTGTGTATGTGTGTGTGTATGCGAGAGCGAGGCAGCAAAGGAGAGTATGGGTGCGCTCTGCGCTGGCGGGCTGTCGAGCGGGTGTCCCGAAGGTGAACGAGTGTCGTGTGAGAACGGGTACAAAAGGGTAAGCGTTGGCAGGAAGCTTGAATTGGGAGTCGAGAAAACGGATCCAAAGGTGACGTTAAGGGGTGCCGATGCGCCAAGACCAGGCCCGACCAGGATGGCCCTGGATGGACTGGCGAGCGTTGAGTGCGCAATTCTGGCCGCCGCCTCAAACCCACTAGCCGCAACAATGTCAGGGGTGATGGACTGATGGACTGATGGACGGTGAGGATGCGTGGGTGGATGTTGTTGTTATTGTTGTTGTGGTTGTAGTATGTATGGATGTATGGATGTACTTGGTGTTGCTATGGTGGTGGCGTGGTTGCGGCCCTGGTCGGCGTGCCTCTCTACTTACCCGCTGCACACACGCACACCAAGCCAAGAAAGACACTGCCTCTCTTTGCCTCTACCAAACCGCCGACCGACATTAAAATTGCCCCGACTTTTTGTCCTTTATTTCCATTAATAGAGCCTTTGCAGCACCCAGTCTCCATAGCCAACCCCTCTCTTCCCAAAAGGCTGCGCAACCAAGTACATAGTCGCTCCTTTTCCCGTCGTTCGTCCAACCGTAGTCCTTGTTTCAGCAATGTCGGCCGCCTATCGCGCGCGCGCCAACGAGAGCCTTTGCCGAAGCCACCTCGCTTCTACTCCTCTTCTCCTGCTGCTGCTCTAGGCGGTGTAGAGTACAGCAAAACGTGCTCCTTGCTTCTTGCTTCCATCCACTATCCTGCATTTGCGCCGGCCATCGGGGCTTTTTCACTACGCTATCGCGACAAGGCAACTCTGCTGCAAAGACAAACTATCCACAGCGCCGGCACCAATGGCCGACTCTCACTGCCACGCCCAAACCCCCCCGTCTTACATATACATGCCTGGGGTTTTGTACGCGTGCCGAGCTGTTGCATAGTATGTATCCAAGCACCACCCCCCCAATGATTGCCCGGCATAAGCAAGCTAATCAGCCTGGAAACACACATCGCAATGCACCGCACACCTTATTGCATATCATGCATGCCGAGCACTGGCTGCGCACTAGATGTTCGGTTCCCACTGAAAACTGCATTAGGGGCCCAGCTGATTACTGTAATCTTTTGTCCGTGATGCGCCCAGCCCAATACCATCCACGGTCCATGACGTCGCCCGAAACCATTCGTCATGTACTCCTCCGAGCTCGACAGACGTGCACAGAGTGCAGCGAGCAACCATGTCGAGTGGTTCTGGATAATGTCAGATAGATAGCGGACACCCCCGCCATGCCACCATCAGCTCCCCAGCCAGCACCAATCGTCTCCACATGCTTACGCCCCGCCAACTACCATGTACCTGCTCTGTCGCCTGCCCCCGAATCACACGCCTTCAACCCATACAACCCACCCAACCGACTGCGCCGTTGCACTACCCACCGTGGCAAGTGCTAGAGATAGCATCTGCCGTGCGCGCCTAACTGTGGGCCTATCCCACCAACTAACTCTCCCAAACTTTGTCACATTGCCATCAGACGCGCTTGTTGCCATGGCACCTTGTTCGCCTCGTCACCATGACGGCTGAATTGCTCTTGACCCAATGGTTCCGACACCTTCTCTAACATGACGTTAAAGGCCTGCCGCACTAGCGAACCTCGTCTTACCCCAGAGCCGGACTCCAATCGCGGGTAGGTGGATCAAATACGAGGTGATGTGCCTTGGACAGGACAAGCGGCTCTCGTTCCGAGCCGGTACTGTAGCCATGCGACGCCACTGCTTTCACTTTGTTGCCTTGCCCAGAAACTGGTGGAGCTCCTCCTGCAGTGGTAGAACAATATTCTCCACGGCAGCTTGGAGACACTCGGCGTTTTGTAAGCTGGCGCAAGGATCGCTGGACCCTGTTATGCAATGCCGGATGGCGTTCTGGAAGGCAGCAGACAGATTTCCAGACTCGTTGTACGTCCAGTTACGTGCCAGCGCCCAGAGCTTCCACGGCCCCGCCTGCTTCGACATATCACCCGCCTCGTCCTCGGCAGACGACTGTTGATACTTCTCAGCAGTCACGCCAAAGTACAGCTCGAGGAGCGTCACGGCTAGAGCAATCAGCACAGTGTTCCTGAAGTTGTCCGGCTGCGTGCTTCCTAATGCCCCATTGGCCGCCCCAACAGCCACAGGGGCTAGATATGGCCGCTCAATGTTTATCGATTGCGCCGTATTCGACGCTCGATGAAACAAGATGTCTCGAGCAGCCCATTCATTAGCCAGCCATGGGGTTGAATTTAGGTACAAGACACTGGATGCCAGTGTCACGGCCAGACTATACCTGTCCCTCATGCTCAGTTTTGAGCGCCTGCCGTTGATGACTGGTGGCTGCTCAAGCAGATCCTCCAGGGATACCAGTTCCATGCTAGGAACGTATGTTTCCGATGTATCGATCGAGTACGCCCCACGCAACTTGCTTTTGCTGTCTAGCAACAAGCCTATTTTTGGCGCGTTTTTATGTAGTTGTTGAATAGATGCACACAAGTCTTTCACCTCTTGGCGCGAAGCCAAGGACCTCTCTACAGGATCTCGCACTGCATATGGGGGAGGGGTTCCGAAGCTGACGCTTTTCGCTATTCTACCACTGTTAGTCGTCAAACTCATGACTAGCACGTACGCATGTCTTTGTGCCACTACACAAAGACAGCTCATGCATGTCCATCGCTTACTTTGGTCTGTAAGGCGCCATGGGAACAAGGCATTCATCTTCGTCTTCCACGCATATCTCTGCAGCCTGGACTAGCCACGGCACACCGCTTCCATCAGAGCCCGTGGTCGAAAAAGCAACTCTAAAGCTTGTTTTGGGGGTGTCGATGTGCGTCTGCGGTCTTGAAGCGAAGACATCCTCCCGAGCCTCTAGCTGGAGACTTGTTCGGTGTGATAACTTGCATGAGCACGACCAGCATACACTCAGCGACTCATGTAGCGTCTTGGCATACAGCTGGAGTTTTTGCAGCCGTGAAGCATACGAAGGCTTCGTCGGTCGGTGGTATGTCTCTATCTTCTCGCTCTTTTTGGTGAACCTTTCGAGACTTTTGTTGCATTCGTCCAGTTCTTCCAAGAGCGCTTTGATCGTCTTCTTATTCATGCCAAAGCGGACGCGCTTCCGGATTTCAAACTTGTCATTGGCTTTCTTTGGGTTTGCCGCCAGCAGTGCCTCAAGATCATTGCGTGAAAGCTAAGACTCAGGTCAGCACAATTTCAACAAACCCACTACATGCCGTGCCTACCTCGACCGCGCGGTCTAGATCTAGCTTGCTCGCAATCTTCTTTATTATTTTTTCAATCTCCATCACTGTCCTTTGGTACGATTTGTACGTATTCTGGAGTTTATCTTGGAGTGCTGCCTCTTTATTCTTCCAAAGCTGTTGCGACGACCCAGGGTCAGTCATCATTAACGCAAACTCGGCATCTGATGTGATGGGCCCAAAGAGAAGTTGAATTGTCTGATCATAATGATCATACTGAGCTGTTAGTTTTCTTATGAATACGGGTAGCTCCTTGTCCCTTCCAAAAAAGCCCTTGATGGGATCAAGACCTTCATTGTAGGTCTCGATCGCTAGTCTGATGTTAGCTCGTTGTTACCTACCTCTTGTTCACAGCTGCACTTATGCGTACCTTGTATGATCAACGGCAGACAGGCAAGCACAAGCCCGGCTACCTCAATGCCGCTCATTGTAATGGCTTTTTTTTTACAGTCGGCAAGAAGAGAAAGTGGCACTCGGAATTTGCCAGAGTATCCGGGTTGTATATACGTCTCCAGGTGTTTGTGAGGGAAGGAGCTGCAAGGATGAACGAGAGGCTGCCTGCGAGACACAGCCTGAGCTGCGCCCCCACCAAACTGCAAGAGCTCTAGCATCACGAAATCCATGTCACCCGAGGCATCAGCCGCTGACAGTACAAATCATCCAAATATCAGCCTTTATCACCCATTCTTGGGATCAAGCATCATAAACACTCGGCAAAGCAGATTTCGCTCGCGGCCTCAATCCTAAGCCCCTCATTCCCCGCTTGCGCCTTCCCCAACATGCCAATTGTTCGCCATGTCATCTCTACGATTCGCGACAGCCTCGAATGTGCGGGCTTTTCACAATTTGACCGCTGCGCTTAGTATCAGCAACCGTAAATGGGCACATGCAATCGACGAAGAAGCGCTTGAAGACGAAATTGGAAGGTTTCGCGTCTGGGCCGGAAATCTGGGGGCTCTCCACAAAGGCCACAGCTCACTTGACTACAGGTTACGAGATTCACCAGTATCCAGCAAAAACATACTGAAGCTTCTCAAAGGGCTTGAAACTAACGTCAATGAAGCCTATGCGGTAGTATCTGGGGCTCGTCTGCCTTACGAACAGCAAACCCCTCCAGACTTGACTGAAGACGACGACAATGACGACGGTTTCTTCAGTGCAGAAGAGGACGATGAAGATAGCAGCTGTGACGAACCTAGGTTCGAGTTGAACATGCGCTTCAGAGAGATCGTCGACATCATCGATACTCTCTATAAGCTTAGCGTTCGCATTAGGACACCTGGTCTACGCTCAAGATCGCTCAAAGCATCCTCTTACACGCAGAAAGATCCAGAGACAGGAGTCGACATATTCGACATGTATGCCGCACAGGACCACAAGCACGTCCACGAGTTAATCTCGCACCTACGTCGGCCGTACGCAGAGGACACTACACCAGAAGAGCAAGATTCCTTGATAAAGCGGTTGAGTGCGGCTGTAACCCTTCGGAGACGGCACTTTAAGTATTGGAAACGACGTGAGTTCTTTGAGGATGTGCACACATACAACTCGGACTAATTAAGTACTTAGATCATGACAAATTGAGTGCGGCTACAATAGGCGACGACGATGTGCAAAGACTCGAGACCACCACACCGCTTGAAGGACCTACGCCAGTCCCTAATGATGATCCAGAAACACATCCAGTCAGTCTTTCCTATAGTTCTCTTGATGTCTCTCTGAAGCACTTTTGAACGCTCGAAAGCTGTTAGCGTATGCTCAAAGCAAAGCTATATACCATAGTAGTATCAAAACTGCTTTCCCAATCACTTATCCGTATTTCTGCTAATTTCACTTCCAGACAGCCCATGTTGTCACGAGTCTCAGAGAAACGCCGAGCCAGAAGACTGGTAGAACACTGCTCTCAGGTACAGAAGCAACGCAGCTTCATCAATCCTTGGACAATTTAGTAGATATCAACTCAGTAACAAGCTACGCTATAACGGTCAGGGATGTACATGGCAGAAGTATCGACCTTCCTCCGCCACCCAAAACGGCAAACGGCGATAAGGACTTTGAGTGTCCATATTGCTGGATCGTTTGTCCTGCAAGATACAGCGAAGGAAGAGCTTGGAGAACGCATCTGCTACAGGACTTGCAGCCATATAGCTGTACATACCTCGATTGTGACAGCTCGCATCTACTCTTTCGCAGTCGCAGAGAATGGGCCGAGCATGAAGCAAGCCACCGCAAGGTTTGGAGATGTCCGGAGCATCCTGCCGCTGTATTCAGTTCTCAGTCCGGCTTGGAAAACCATCTTCGGCAGAAACATCTCGATAGCTTTCCGGAAAGCCAGCTAGAAACCATTGCCAAGGTTGGTGAGGCTACTGCAATGGATATGCGAGCGAAATGCCCAATATGCTGTGCACCCGCGGATACCAACGAGTTAGGCGACTTGCAAAGCCATATTGCAAACCATCTGGAGCGAATTGCAACTTTTGCTCTTCCTCATAGTAACGAAGACGATTCGGATGGTGCAAGTGGCATAGCAAGCCCTGGTAGTACTAGCTCTAAATCTCTTCTGGGTTCTGTATTTACCGACATAGCGCATGAGCAGCGTCAGCAAAAGAGGGATGATTACTGTAAGTTTATGAATCTACAAGAGCACCAGGTTCCTATTTTGTGCCAGCTAACGCATGTTCAACAGCTTCTTTGCAATTTGACCAGCCCGAGTCAGTTGATATAGCTAATCCCAGTCGCGATTCTCTCTCTACAGAGAACTTACTGCAATTTCCCGACACGAATCAAAATATACTGGATGTGGTCTTGGAACAGTTGAATGGCGCAAACACCCCAGACCACCAAGAACTAGCGCACACGTCAAAAATATCACCAATCCGTCAGATAAATGACATTCCGACACTGCGCTCATTGTATTGTTCGCGGCGACTGTTACAAGCAGATCAGAGTTACGTGCCAAATGATGTCTACAACCGTATGATTTCGTTCTGTCACTATGACTTGACCAGACTAAAGGTAGATGCTATCGTCAATAATGCCCCCCTGACCTTGAAGCACTCACCAGTTCCGGGGACGTTACATCACACTATAATGGAAGCTGGTGGATCACTTCTTCTACAAGAAGTGAGATCAGGAGCCGACCTCAGATTAGGCAATGTCATGTGGACCCGTGGGTATGCTCTTCCGTCGTCATTGGTCATTCATGTTGCAGCACCGACGTTTGTTGGGGTAGATGGTGTTGTTCAGTTCAACATTCTTGGAGATTGCTACCGCAATGCATTGGATATGGCCATCGAATTTGGAGTCAAAACGATCGCATTTCCTTGCTTGGGTACTGGAGGCTGTAACTTTTCTCCACGCCAAGCTGCACGCACAGTACTCCAAGCAGTTCGCGATTACTTGGATGCGCGCCCAGAAAACCGTCTGGAACGTATTGTCTTTTGCGTCAAATCAGCAGTGGATGAGCAGGCTTATACAGACTTTTTCCCTGTGTTCTTTCCACCTACACACAGAGATCTTGATACGGCGAGAAGCTCGAAGTGGTCTGCAAACCATGCCAGACTGATCACTCAGATCCTGAATACATGGGTGCAAGTACAGAAAGTGACCACAGCGCTCTCGAGTGACTTCAGAAAGATCGTATCAGAGCCTGGGAGGGACCATGTTGCTACGCTCTCAGTTATCGATTCTGTACTGGGTTCATTGTATAACCAGCCACCAGAGGCCGAAGTGCTTGAAAGAAACCAAGGAAACCTCAATTTGCTATCCTCCGTTCTATCGAATTTATGCGACAGTATCATGGAGATGGCTAGATTAGCAAAAGAACGCACTGCAGGAACGTACCAGGAAATATGGAGGGAGGCCAATCGGAATATGGATGCGAAGCACGGATTTGATCTTGAACAGTTTCTATGGTGCTGCTCGTCTTTTGCAGTCAGTCTCAAGGGTGTCTTGGTTCAAGAAACCGGCGATCTGAAGATGACAGCAATACGCACAATACTGGAGAACTACATGGCCAAAGAGGAAAACCAAACCATTCAAGGTGTTCGTGATCAATCGGATGAGGCGATATCCGTTCAAAATTCACCATCAGCTGCTTCTAATCGCCGAAGTCTAGTCAAACTACATGAGATACCGTCTGTAGCACGACTTTATCAGCTTGGCGCTATCCAGGCCAAACCTACCCTTGCGCGTCCATTCGCCACGTTTAATCACACGGTCTGCTTGGTAAAAGAAGACATTACAAAACTGGAAGTCGACGTAATAGTCAACACTACCGACCCATCCATTCAAGGTATGGGTACTTTGGATCGCAGCATCTTCAAAAAAGGTGGTCCAGAGTTGCAATCAGAACTTGCAAAGTTTGGTAACTGCAAGATAGGTGATGTTGTAACGACTCGAGGGTACCTTTTACCCGCCAAGCATATCTTACACATGATCCCGCCTGCGTCGTTCCGAATGGATGCCAAGAATACACTGCGCAACCTTTATCGCGAAGTTTTGCTGAAGGCTACATATTTGGACGCCAAATCGGTCGCTATTCCATGTGTTGGGACGGGTTCGCTCAACTATCCGCCTCGTGATTGCGCGTCACTTGCCATGGAAGAAGTGAGGCGTTTTCTGCAATCAAAAGAGCCAGGTGGACTCGAAAGGATTGTATTTGCGGTGTACTCGTCAAACGATGAGACCGTCTACAAAAACCTTTTGCCTGTCTATTTTCCACCACCTCAGGACACTGATTCAAACCGGTTGGAAGAGCAATCTCCGAAGACAGCAGAGAGTTTGTCATTTGATCCGACATTGGGTACCGCCGGTTCTCGCTTTAGCTACCCACAGCATACGCTTCAAAATGTGCCAGACGATGAGGTCCTGACTAGGATAGTTGCCACGGTCTCCATCTCAGAGTATGCACAAGCAGCGCCGCAGCTCGTTCGCGAAGACCCATGCATTATCACGGTACTCAGAAGCTCAGTCACCGTTCACGAAAAGATTGCGTTCCATATCGGCAGTCCTATATTCTCATTTAGCATGACGTCTGGCAGTATACGGTATCGACAGATGGGATTTTATGATGTGACAATATCAGAGGTGCAGAGAGCTACTGCACCGCTAGGTGACAAAGCTACCGTATATCTCCGATGTGTCAGAAGAGATGAAGTAACTCTACTGTGCGAGGCCTTGGAACAAGCCATCAATCACACTGTCCAAGACCAGAACAAGGATGAGAAGGCAGAAGGAGAGGCAGAGCAACAAGAAGGTGACATGGCTTCATCCTGGACAGCAGGAAAGGGAAAAAACATTTCAAATTCAACAGCAGATACAAGCATCTCAGGTATAAATCCCGATTCCGAGGACTACAAAAATCTGTTAAATTCCGAGGACGACCAAGAACAACCAGTTTCCCCACTCAGGCGTACCTCTCATTCCGAAATGTCCGACTCAAGCGAGCTCCAAGACCAGAACAAGAAGGAGAAGGAAGAAGGCGAAGCAGGCAGACAAGGAGGTGGCATAGGTTTAGGCATGGGACTAGGAAAGGGAAAAGACATGTCAGATCTAGCACCAGACGCAAGTGCGTCAAGCACGGTTTCCAACCCCCAAGACTCGCATCTCGACACGTCGCCGTCGTTGTCACATCAACAATCAGGCACCGAACCACAAGAACAAAGCCCGAAAAAAGAACAGAAACAAGAACAAGACGAGGAACTAGATGCCTTCGCCACCAGAATCCTCGACCATCTCACCAAAGACTTCCGCTCGCGCCCAACATCCTATATTGGCCAGAACATCTATGACATGGCCGCCGCGCTCAACGCGGATCTCACGATGCTGTCGCAGCACCTTCATGATCTTGCCGATCGAGGAAAAGTGCATACGACGGTTGACGAGGATACATGGGTGGTATCGAGGTATGAGGGTCACATGGTGCCTGTGCTTCCTGATGATGATTATGACGACGATAGTGACAGGGAGATTATTGGAGGGAAAGAAGGGGGATGGCAGTGGACGTGATTTTCTTCTTTTTTGTCTCTCTCCTTTCATGTGATTGATTGATTGATTGATTGATTGATTGGTTGATCGTTGTAGGGGGTTCTTGTTGTTGAGTGAAGGTTTTTGGTCAAGACTTCGAGTCACGATGGGATTGCATTGGGCATTTTTTTTATATAGAACGAAGCGCAGGGCTTAAGCCATGGACCAAGGACCAAGTTGGTAGATGAGGGAAATGGTACCAGAGCGTGCATTTGCTCGGTAGAAGCATGGGCGATTGTTGATGATTAAGCTCACATTGATAACACATACAAACATGCTTTTTGCTAGAGACATCAATATTAGCAACTGTCCAATTTCCATTTTCCCTACATACAAGTCCCTATCCTCCCTATCCTCCCTATCCTCCATCTAACCCTCTCTCTCTCTCCCTTCAACCCTCAACAGCTATGCCCAACTCTCCATCCATAATAGCGCCCATGAATTCGCCGATATCCTCACCCCGCTCATCCAGCACAAACTCCAGCGTCTGCACCCACGTCTCGCCATTATTCGAGAACCAATCATAGTCTGGGCACAGACTCTTGACGTAGGCCTCCACCATGCCCTTGAGCGGCGCATTCTCCTTGAGATGCAGTATCTGGGCGGGGTCAAGCTTAAGGTAATCCTCTACGACGTAGTAGTGTGGAATATCGTCGCCCCAGCCCTCGGCACCGACCTCGTGCGAAGGGTGCAGCGAGTACTTTGAGGCGGCGTAGCGGGAAGTATAGGTGTTTGTATTGTTGAAATGTGTGGACAGGGGGCTTGAGGTGAAAGGATTGAAAGCTTGAGGTGCGGTAGCTGGGTAGTTGAGGTGAATGTTGAAGAGAAGAGAGTGTTCGTTGCCAGGGTGTCTTTTCTTGAATTTCCGCGCAATGGTACCGTTGGAAGGACATATATTGCTTTGTACGACTTCGCGCATGACGGCGTGGACGTCGGCAATCTCGGCGAGTTCCCACGTGCTCCAGTTGTGCAGGAGAGCGGCGCGTTTCAGGAGAACGAGGCGTGTTGCGCGAAACTCACGAGGGTGGTCGCGGTTGTGGAAGGCGCGCGAGTAGAGCCAGATACGATAGATTGCCCGTCTTACGTTGTAGCGCTCTTTGGCTGTCAACAGACGACGGCTCTCAAAGTTGTGTTTCCACTTCTTAAACGGGTATATCTCGCACCATTTTTCCGCCACACGTCCATAGTTTACAATTTGTTTAAGCAAGGCGAGTGAGAAGGGGACCGAGCGAACGGTATGTGCTGGCTGGCTAGCGTTGTGGGTAAGGAGTTGGGTAAGGTCGTGGAGTGGTCCAAATTGCGTTTCGGCCGCGCCCTCGAGTATAGCAAGTTTCTGAGATGAAGAGTAGATGCTGCGGAAGCGTTTACAGGTGGATGATAGGGCTGTTATGTCGGTGACTGAGCCACAGGATAAGAACACCTGTACCACGAGCTCCGTGGCGAGGTCTTCGAATAACATCTTGAGCGTGTGTGTACAGTATCCGACAATGCTTTTTTTTTGGCGACCTGAACAGTCAGTACTGAAAGGAACATGATGCAGACTCCATGACTTCAATATCATGTGCGCTACTCACTCGTGTATTGTCACTTCGGTATGTATACTAGCTTCTTCTGTGGTGGTGATATGTATCTCTCTTCTTGAGATAAAGCCTAGAAGTCGGCTCCTCCTTCTTTTCACTGTCCAGCTACAATCGTGCTGTATAATGTTTCGATCAATCGGCGCGTAACTATTTCGCTTCTGCACCGACGCGTAACTGGTAGTTCAGAGAGATTGGACCCCTCCGTTGGGGCTATAGGTAGAAAACGGGGCAAGATTTTGTGAAGACATGGTGCAGACAATTGCAGGCTCTGACAAGCCGTGTTCAGAGGCCATCGACATGGTTGGTGGTTGAAGAAGCACAGTCAGGAGTCATCATCAGCATGTTGCCATGTAGTTGATGGATAGCGCCAAGTGGAGCCAATCTGAGTTGTGGGGGCCAATCGGTGTGGAGGCGGAGGATGAGCCGATGGCGTCAACAATCGCGAGGCATGCCCGCCTGCAAGGTCGCAAACCGCATCGCTACCCACCTTTGCAAGCCTAGAGTCTGAAGCTTGGTGGAAGAAGCGATGCAGCACGCAAATGCCGCAAATCAGCAGCCAGCAGCTCTGCTGTGCCTCCCGATTGAGCTCCGACGCCTGATATACAGCCTCGTCCTCCCGCATACGACCACCTTCGATGTGTGTTTCCAGCGGTCCATTGACCCACCCCCAAAGTCCGAATACAATCTGACCTTCGTCCGGCAGAAGAATGGCGATGGGGGCTGGCGCATGCAGCGAACATTGCCACGGACGGATCGTGAAACGGGCAACGACATTGTCTGGCGACGCGGAAGCACCAGCCTGCTAGCCGTGTCGCGACAAGTGCACGAAGAGACGGCAGATATGCTCTATGGCGACAACACATTCGTGATCGATGTGACGTTCAATGCAATTAACTTCCGGTACCGCTGGCGGACTGCGAATAACCTGACGCCCAACCAAACGTATCAGTTCCTAGATCATTTCTCACAGAGGAATCTCCTGCGTATCAAGAATTATGTTATAAATGTTGAGTCTGTGGATGACTACACGGGCATGATCAAATACAACTATGGTGGACGAGGTTTGTCGGCCGGCATACATAGTAGGGTACGGGAGCTCGTGGATCTGCTGGTTGCTGTGCCGCAATTGCACCGGCTGCAGGTGCACTTGATCGATGGCGCCATCAGTCGCGTCAAGTTCCCAAGCGGTCGGGTGCACCGAGTGCAAGACGAGAATAACATCGCACAGGCGCAGTTGGTGCTGGATCCGTTCAGAGCGCTGCGCGGAGTCCGCAAGGCTGTGATTAGTGGTGTCGACGATGAGTACAAGGAAGAACTAGAAAAGAGCATGACTGAACAGGAGGGACTGCAGCATTCGTAGCTGTGTGCAACAAACCCCAACACCAACACACGAACGCACAGAGACTTGTATAGCGGTCGCTCAAGACGAGCTACCCACGAGTTGATAGCTATTGGGTATATCGCTATACAAGCAGGCATATGCCAATCCCAACCAATCGACGCCAATCCTATGTAAGATGCATACCATAAACGCCGCTTTTTCTTTTGCCCTCCAAAAACATTGCGAACGACTTATGCAAACAGCACATTGTCGCTGAGCGGATCCTTTTCCTTCTTGCGTCCACCATGTGACGTTAGTCCCAGGTCCTGATGCTTGAGCAGAGTATCCCGCTGCGCGTCGGTGCGTTTGTTGAATCTGCTGGCCTTGGACTTCCTCAAGTCGGAACGGATCTGGTTGGGCGACACGAACTCCTTGTTCTCGTAGATGATGGGGCCTCCGAAACTGGACTCCTGGATGACAATGGGCGTGAGCACGAAGCGAGGGCCAATCTCAACAAGGCTGACGTCAAGCTCTCCCCTTCCTCCCTTTTTCTTGGGCGCGGGCTCATCGACATCCATGTCCTCGCCGTCTGCAGACTTCTTCTTGCCTGGCTCGCTCTCGTTAATTTGGAAGACGCGGACCCAGATCTTGCCGTCTGTGACGGTGAAACCCATGACATGATCAACAAAAGGCTTTACTTTCCTGCTCGTCTTGGGAACGCCGAAGATTTGGGTGAAGAGTTCCTTGATGACACGCAGATGGGCCTGCTTGTCAAAGGCCGCGTCGAAAGAAAGAATTGGGCGGGAACCCTTGAGGCAGTTGCCGATGAAGTTGAGCTCCTCCATGGTGTGCAGATTCTGGACATGCATCTTGACAGTGGGGCCATTAGGGGGCTTGGACATCCAGCAGTACAGGTCCTTGCCTTTGCGAGCCTCGAAGAAGAGGACATTGTTGCAGTTGTAGAGTTCTGACCCGGTTAGCTTGAGCTCAAGATGCCATGGCTAGAATGGAAAGCACATTGTGCAAGTGCACTAGTCTCAAAATAGGTTGAAATCGACTGGGGTTTCGTACCTGCTAGTTCGTTGAGCTGGTACAGCTTCGTTTTGGTATCGAGTTTGGCTTCTTTTCGGCTATGGGGCCTTTGCAGGATTAACAGGGAGTCTTTGCAGCACGATTTGGCTACTACTCACATCAAAGAGTACAGATCTTGCAGTAGATGCCTGTGCCGGAATGTGACACCTCTTGAACTCTGTTATTCGTTAGCAAAGATTTTTTTCCCTTCCTCTGTCTTTTTTTTTTCTCTCTTGCGCAAGCAGATGGCATACCAGAATGAGCACACGCTGCTTGTTTCTTTTGACGCCGACATCCTTCTCCTCCTTTTCTGCACCGGACAGTGTCTTGTATACGGAAGCCATGGGTATGCAACAATGTTGGTGGTACTGTTGGTGCTGCTCACGAGTTGAACGCGCCCTGGGAAAAAGTTCGAGAATGGACGGCGCCCAGAGTTTTAGCGTGATCTACGCTTGGACCAGGCTACGCTAGGACCCACCGACATGGGTCGCGCCTTCCGTCACCGTCGCTGGCAGGGCTCGCCCAATGAGGGAGTGCAGGCTCCAATGCTCCTGCCCCGTTTAGAGTGCGTCTGGGCTCATGGCGCTTTGTCGCGCGCCGTGGACGACTTGCTACCACGAGATGAAGAGGCTTGTCGCCGGACAGGCGGAAAAAAGGCCGACGCAGAGAGCGAGAGAGAGAGACGGAGGCGTGTAGGCGGCGACGGTGGTCCAGAAAAGCGTCGGTGGCTGATTTGCCGAAGTTGGCAACGCCTCAACCTGGGCTGGCACGCGCGGAGGCAAAGATGAGGTGGACGTCTCTGCCAGAGGGGAATTGGCACCGCGCCGGGCCGTGAGCATTTGACAGCCATCAGCAGATGGAAATGTACATACATACAAGGACAGCGGACGCATGTAGTGACCAAGCCAGACGGCCCGCAGGCTGCACGGCGCCGCTCGTGTGCATGCAAATTATTGGTCGATGCACCATCTGGGGCGTGTCTATGGCCTCGACGAGAGAAGCGGGCTCCTGTGCAGAGCGAAGAGACAGCGCGCAGCAGCAGCAGCAGCGGACAAAGGCCTCGCGACCAGCATCCCCCCACCCACGAGTCTCTCTGGCCCCGTAAAACTCGCTCATCTTATCCCATACACAGTGCCCCGTCGGCTGCATTCGCGTCTTGTAGTGTAGAGCGAGTCGTGGTTGCTCCATCCAACCTCATCGCGGCTCTGCATCACGCCCGGAGCTGCTCCAGGGACAGAGCTGCCGCAGCCGCACTAGACAGAAGCTGACCTGCCAACCCTTTGTGCCTATGTGTGTGTGATCTGGACAGCACTGCTCCACACCAACCCCCCCAATCCCATCCCATCCCCCATCGCTCCTCGTCTGCTGGCTCTCGCATCTACATTCATCGCCAGTCGCCAGTCGCCGGCCGACCATCGCCAACCGCACCCGCTCCCGCACCAGGCGCATTCACACTGCCGTCGTCGCCGCCCGTCCCCAGCGCCTCTCCGCCCGTGTCGTCTGCTGCCCGTCCATGGAGCAGCCGTCCTGGTCCCATTGAGAGAGAGAGCCGGTACGCGCCAGTGCCATGTTTCGCGATCCTGTCCTGAGGCCGTCGGTTGATGATGGCGGCGGCGAGGAGCGGTCGCGAGCAGACAGAGGGCACCAAGGGGAACCTACGCCATCAGCTTACCACACATCGCCCACACAGCCAGGCCAGCCATACCACCACCACTCTCCAAACACGCCTGCGCCCTTGCCGCTGCAGCCCCATCACCAACACCACCGCCCGCCTCCATCTCCAAACTCGACCGAGCTGCCGCCCATCAGCACGGCCCTCTATTCTCGCGACACGTCCAGATATTACGACCCGACCTCCGACAATGGCGACCGCCGCGTAGCCAGAGACCCGGCGCGTTACGACCCCCAGTATCCCCCACAGGTGCGTACATGTCTTCCTGCATCATCCTCCATCGCGTCAATTCAACCTTGCCCATCTCCCCTTTGGCGCCTTCTCTCTCTATCCCCCTTCACGCCCTTCTTCAGGGATGCACGACTAACCCTCATCACGCTCCCAGGCTCGGGACCCTCACGCATACCACGACGCTCGATCGGCCCACAGCCCTTACGAAAAGGTCTATCACTCGCCCATCACCACTTCATACGCTGCCGCCGCCCACCACTCGCCCTTGCAGCGTCCCCATTCGCAACACCAGCACACCGGCGGCATGGAGACCATGTCCCATTCCCCCGTTTCACCATCAGTCTATCAGTCCATGAACCGGCCGGGCGGTGCCGTGCAGCCACCACTGCCGAGCTACGATAGACGGCCGTCCTTCAAGGACGAGGTAAGTGACTTCGCGTCTCCGCTTCACTGTACAGTTGATGCTCACCACCACCACCACTACCACCAGGCACCGCCACCAACGCGTGCCGACCCCATGTCGCTCTCGAGCATAATGTCGTCTGGTGCCGACAACGAACCCCCGCCCAAACCCCAGTCGCTTGCTCCCGTCAACGGCGATCCATATCGACCATCGAAACCGCTACCTAACCAGCACTTTGTCAAGCAAGAGGCCATGGCATCCCCAGCACCAGCTGACGTGCCTCTGCATGAAAATGGCTACACGCCACGAGCAGCATACGACGCCGTTCCTCTGGCCGGAAGCGTGCAGCCCTCACTGCAATCTGCCACCCGCGAACTGCCTCCGCCCGACGAGGCCGACGTTGAGGCTCAACTGGCACATATCGAAACTACGCAAATGGGCGACATGGACGTCCCGCTCAACTCACGCGAAGAGGCAGAATACAAGCAACGCAGCCAAAAGCGTATCTTAGAAGTTTCCGCCACAGAGGCCAGCAAACGCAAGCGGCGGCGAACGGCAACTTTGATCCGTTTCCAGGACGTATCTGCTGCGCACCGCGACTACGCCAAGCACTCATACAATGTGGAGCATGAGGGTGATGCATGGCAGCAAGTGCAGAGCCAGGAGATCGCCGAAGAGAAGGAGCGCAAGAAGGACATGCAACGCAAGCGAAGGCGGGAAAAGACCATCCAGAATGAGGAGGCTAAGCGTGCTGAGGCTCTCGCAAAGGCCGGCCAGGCTGAGAACGAGGAGGAGAAGGAGCGGCACCTGCTGGCTGCGCAAAAAGCTGAGCGCAAGGCCAAGACTACCACTCAGCTTCTGCAAGGCAATGCCCCTAGCAAGGACATCTGCGAAGTCACTCCACACAACCCCAACATGGAGGGAGGCACAATGAGTTCGTTCCAGGCCTCGGACGACGTCCCAGGCGGGAAGCGCAAGGGTAACCGTGGTAATGGCCGTCTTAAGAAGAGCAAGGAGCAGAAGCAGGCAGAGAAGGATGCAGCAGCTGCAGGCCAAGCAGCCCTCGACCGCGGCGATGATCTTCCCATGATTGCTCCCCGCGAGGAAGCCCGTCTTGACTCCATACGAGGTCGCAGCTACACCGAAGACATTGGCCCTGTCGTGCTCACGTCCTATGACTCGTCCGCGTACCGCAACCTTTACCAACAGATTGTCAAAGATTTGGCCCGAAAAGATGTCCCCAAGGTCGTCCGCATCAAGGAGAACTCTCTGTCCACGAAGCAGTCCAACCTTCGCAAGACTGCCCAGCTGGCCGCCAAAGAAGCACGTCGATGGCAGATGCGTACCAACAAGAACCAGAAGGATACACAGGCTAGGGCGAAGCGAGGCATGCGCGAGATGCTCGCCTTCTGGAAGAGAAACGAGCGAGACGAGCGCGAGTCACGAAAGAATGCCGAGCGTCAAGAGCTGGAGAACGCAAAGAAGGCTGAAGCCGACCGCGAAGCCAACCGACAGAAGCGGAAACTCAACTTTCTTATCTCGCAGACCGAGCTCTACTCGCATTTCATTGGAAAGAAGGCTAGGACAGATGAGATTGAGAGATCTACCGACGACGCTGATACTGCCGCGGCAGCACCGCAGCAAGCAGCACCACGGCCTGGTATCGAGGTTGGAGACATGCCAACAGGGACAGCCACCAAAGTCACCAACTTCGAGGATCTCGATTTCGACAACGAGGATGAGACCGCACTCAACGCAGCTGCTATGGCGAATGCCCAACACGCTATTCAGGAAGCACAAGACCGCGCCCGAGCTTTCAACAAGTCTGGTGAAGATGACGAAGATGGAGAGCTGAACTTCCAAAACCCGTCTGGTCTCCAGAACAAGGAAGACTGGATCCCTCAACCAAATCTACTCAGCTGTACGCTCAAGGAATACCAACTGAAGGGTCTGAACTGGCTAGTCAATCTGTACGAGCAGGGTATCAACGGTATTCTGGCCGACGAAATGGGTCTTGGAAAGACAGTGCAGTCGATATCTGTCATGGCGTACCTTGCCGAGAGGTATAACATCTGGGGTCCCTTCCTTGTCATCGCTCCCGCATCAACACTGCACAACTGGCAGCAGGAAATCGCAAAGTTCGTTCCGGATCTCAACGTTATTCCATACTGGGGTACAGCCAAGGATCGAAAGATTCTGCGTAAGCTTTGGGACCGGAAGCATGTTACCTATACTCGCGACTCGCCCTTTCACGTTGTCGTCTCTTCTTACCAGTTAGTTGTCCAGGATGCTCAGTATTTCCAAAAGATGCGCTGGCAGTATATGATTCTCGACGAAGCTCAAGCCATCAAGTCGTCCCAGAGTTCTAGATGGAAGAGCTTGCTCGGATTCCATTCGCGCAATCGGTTGTTGCTGACGGGTACCCCTATTCAGAACAACATGCAAGAACTTTGGGCGCTTCTTCATTTCATCATGCCTAGCTTGTTCGACTCTCACGACGAGTTCAGCGAGTGGTTCTCCAAGGACATTGAGAGTCACGCACAGAGTAACACGAAACTCAACGAAGATCAGCTCAGGCGTCTCCATATGATCCTGAAGCCATTCATGTTGCGGCGTGTCAAGAAGCATGTGCAGAAGGAGCTCGGAGACAAGATTGAATTGGACGTCTACTGCGACCTGACATATCGCCAGCGCGCCTATTACGCCAACCTACGCGCCAAGATCAACATCATGGACTTGGTCGAAAAGGCAGTTGGAGATGAGCAAGATAGTGCCACTCTGATGAACTTGGTTATGCAGTTCAGAAAGGTCTGCAATCATCCCGATCTATTCGAGAGAGCGGAGACCTGGTCTCCCTTCTCCTTTTCATCTTTCGCTGAGACGGCGTCGTTCCTCAGAGAGGGTCAGAATGTAAGAGTTGGTTACTCAACTCGAAACCTGATCGAGTATCCTGTGCCGCGCCTTGTAGGCCGCGAAGGAGGTCGCCTAGACCTTGCGGGACCGGACAACCAGAAGGCTGGGTTCAGAGGACACTATCTCGACAACTTGATGAACATTTGGAGTCCGGACAACATTGAGACATCCGCTCGACAGGCTGGCGCGTTTTCCTGGCTCCGCTTCTCTGACTTGTCCGCTAGCGAGGCTTCTCAGGTTGCCAAGAGTGGTCTGTTCCAGCGAGCTCTCGCTGCGGAGCAGAAACCGAACAGGGTCGGCCGCTTCAATGTCTGCTACGATGGCGATGCTGGCGAATGGGAACCAAAGCATTCCATATTCAACATTGTCGACCGCCAGGATCGTGCGCCTTTGGCCGAGGTGGCTACCGAGGGGCACATGCGCAACCTTTTCAACATCGCTCAATCTGCATTTGAAAAGACTGGTTTGAACGTGATTGAGCCCTGTGCCAAGCCCAAGGCATCTGCGCCTCCAGTCGAGTTATACTGTGCCAGTCAAGGTGTCATTGCTGAAAAGCAGAACATCTTCTTCAGTCCTCCGATCCGCACCGTATTGTACGGCATTTCGGATTTGACTGAACAAGCCATGCTGGAGAGCAAGTCGGAGAGCGCTGCTTTGACGGTTCACAACAAACTTCCACCACCAACCAACCAGCGCACCCGTTTCACTCACATTGAGGCGCCATCAATGTCGCGCTTCGTCACGGACTCTGGCAAGCTAGCTCGCCTAGATGCACTGTTGAAGGAACTCAAGGCCAACGACCACCGCGTTCTTCTCTACTTCCAGATGACTAGGATGATGGATCTCATGGAAGAGTACTTGACCTACAGGAACTACAAGTACTGCCGTCTGGACGGATCTACCAAGTTGGAAGATCGTCGTGATACTGTGGCGGATTTCCAGAGTGATCGATCCATCTTTGTTTTCTTACTGTCTACTCGTGCTGGTGGTCTCGGTATCAACCTGACTTCGGCTGACACAGTCATTTTCTACGACTCGGACTGGAACCCCACGATTGATTCGCAAGCCATGGACCGTGCTCATCGTCTCGGTCAGACGCGACAAGTCACGGTCTATCGTCTCATTACACGCGGCACAATCGAGGAGCGTATTCGAAAGCGTGCTTTGCAAAAGGAAGAGGTACAGCGCGTCGTCATCTCTGGAGGCGGGGGTGCAGGAGTCGATTTCAACACGCGCTCCCGAGAGAACAGGACCAAGGACATGGCCATGTGGCTCGTGGACGACGACCAGGCAGCCGAGATCGAGAAGAAGGAGGCTGAACTGGCGGAGCAGGAAAAGAATGCTCCACCAGGCAAGAAGCGGGGCAAGAAGAAGCAGAGAGCTGAGACCAACCTTGACGACATGTACCATGAAGGTGAGTCGAGCTCTTTCGTATCCAACCACGGCTGTACTGACTATTTGACAGGCGAAGGACACTTTGACGAGAGCGCCAAGGCGAGTGGTGCCGCAACGCCCATTGCCTCCGCCGAAGCCCCTGTAGGCGGCAAGCGCAAGAAGGGCGGACTCAGCAAAAAGGCAAAGACAGCCAAGCAACGGCTGGCTGTGGCAGACGGAGAGGTTTAAGTTTCGTGTATCACTACAACACATTTCCTTATATCTATAATTGAGTGCAAGAAGCAGCAGCATATTTGACGTTTGTGATTGGGGGCACGCCTTTGATCATGTTGGTTTTTGTTAGTGTGTACGGTTGATGGGTTCTGCATTTTGTACATTATCGAAACTTTCTCTGTGCGCTAGGGTCGTCGTAGTCACCGCGGGCTTTGCCTTGGAAGGCTTTGCTGGCTGCATAGATGATGGAGTTTTTTTTTTTTTAAAAAAAAATCTAGACACGATGTTTACTTCTGATAGACTCCAGCGATCACGTGTGCCCTGATTGTAACAGATAGGTACAACGATAAGGAGACGCATAGCTAGCCGGACATGTGAACATCTGTCTAGATCCATGGGTTTTACTGATAGCGTTTACTTGATTTGGCGTGTGGAATGTTGAGGATCGAGCGGCGTCTGTTATGTTGGTTATGCTGGCACTGGCTGCAGCAAAGGAACCAAGGAACGAGCGCCTATGTACGTGGCGCAATGGGCGACGATCGTATTGGGTGGCTGTGACTAAGGTGTGGCTGACGTAGGAGTACAGGAACGTTGTGGCGCAATTTCCGACGAGGGCGGCAAATCTCCACTTCCAAGGATCCTCTTCGCTGATGCATAATGCCGATGTCATCCTGTCAAAGTCTGTGTTGCTAGGGGCATGACGGCGACAGGGCCGGTACAGTGGACACGTTTTATGTATGATACTTTGTTGGAAGATTGATGCTCACTCATGCTGCATCTGCGGTGCTAGGGTCCCAGACGAAGATCTTGGACGAACAGGCGCAATGGGTCAGTGTAAAGGCCGAGGTAGGCCAGAGCCGATCCGGATGCCACGGCATTTCCAGATCTCGTCTCTAAACAGCCAAGGCCTGATCAGCATGCCATAGAGACTCAGAATGTACACGCTGTCCCACCCGTCTCCCGGGCCAGCAACATGAGCGCTCGAGTAGCCAAGGAAGATGAGACGGTCGAATGTGCGACATGTAGCGATAGAAGATGAGCGCGCACTGCATGTCCGTAAGCAGTAGCGCAACCATGTCCAAACCCTAAAATTAGACGTTAAACCAAAAACATTTGGCTGGCACGGTGCGGCTAGGTCACGAGCGATTGGCCTAGGACGATTGGGCTGCCTGCCCTGGCTGACAAGTACGACTAACCCTGTAGCCCTCTTCGCCCCCTTCAGCATGTTTTCTTGGCGAGTGAGGATCCCTTTTGGATAGCATCTTACTTGTTCCGCGTTGTACTTGCATCCCTTTGACCTCCCTCTCCGCCCTCCCCACCACCCGTTGGCCATCTCATCCGCTTGCGCTGCTACAAGTACCTCGTCGCCGCCTTGTCTGCTGCTATTGCTGCTGCCGTCGCCTATCGCTGCATTCGGTCCGGACGCCTCACCTGCACCGCCGCACAACCCCCCTTCCCACCCGCTACTGTGGAACGACTACATCCACCCACGCGCTCCGGTTCTTACCTCTGCTCTCCTCTCGCCGACACGCACTTTCCTATTGGCATGAAGGCATAGTGTAGACGAGCCCGTCCACTGTCGCTCGCTATTCACACCGCTATATTCCACAAAAACATGGGTACGTCGAGATCGCAGGCATGCTCTGGACCCTGGACACATCGCGTGGCTATGCACAGCATCAGGAAAAAAAGATTGATCGACAGCTGACAGACATTCAGTGGAGAAACGCCCCTCAATCGAGGGCCTTGTCGACAATGTCGACCCGCGCGAATCTCACGAGCTCGAGGAGCTGCCTACTTTCGAGAAGCCTGTCACCGAACCTACGCCAATATCAGTCAAAGACAAGCTGATAACTTGTTTCTGGATCGGGCTGAACACGCTCTCAACACTGGGATTGATTTTCCTGAGTAAACGGTATGGGAACGATAAGCGCCGACTGTGGCGGGGGACCGGCTTGCTAACAGTCACGCAGAGTGTTCAGCGACAAGCAGCTGAAAGCATGCCAGCTCATGGTTGTCATGTGGCATTTTACCGCGACCGGTCTCGTCCTCTTCATTTCCACTCTCCGGCCCTTTCACGCCTTCAAGGCTGTCAAACTCAACATCTGGCAAATGCTGCCGGTCTGCGGCTTCTTCGCCGGCTATGTTGTTCTTGGCAACCTTAGCTTGACCTTCAACTCGATCGGTTTCTACCAGCTCTCCAAGGTTATGACTACGCCGACTGTCGTCCTTATCAACTTTGTCCTTTTCCGAAAGTACGTTACGCGATACATGCTGGCTGCTATTCTTGCAACATGCATTGGAGTCTCTTTCACCATCAATGAGGCGGCCAAGACGCAACTTTTCGGTGTCATTATCGCAACCCTGGCTTTCTGCAGCACTGCCCTGTACCAAATCTGGATTGGCAAGAAGATTGAGGACTTCGCCGTGTCTCCACCTCAACTTCTGCTCAACCAGGCGCCGATTTCCGTCTGCCTCCTTATTCCCTTTGTCCCATTTTTCGACACTCTCCCTGATCTTTCCACCGTGCCCACTGATATCCTCTGGAGTGTGGGCGCATCTGGCATCATGGCTTCCATGTACAACTTGAGTCAGTTCCTGATCATCGGAAGGACGAGCGCCTTGACCTTCAACATTGTCAGCCATCTCAAGACCATTTTAATCTTGAGCATAGGCTGGTACAGCGAGGGAAAGATACTCAGCGGAAGAGAGTGGTTCGGCGTATTGCTCGCTCTGGGCGGTGGATGGGTCTACTCGCACCTTGCGCTCAAGGCAAAGAAGCAAGGAGGAAAATAAGAACCGCGGGCGAGAATAGATTCGACAACATTTCCTCTCTTGCGCAACCGAGAGCGGCCATATAATGAACATTGGATGTGTTTTAGGGAGAGTACGGGGGGTTTTCTTTCTTGGGTTCAGAAAGTTCTGGATCGAACCAGCATTCCAAAGCCATCTAGCGAAGCGACAAAAAAGGACTTTGTTGCGGTCCCTGGTTTTTTTAACGTCGCTTGCTCAAGAACAGGAAGATGAGCATGATTTATAGATTGCATGGGCTTACTATTTTTGGTTACTACAGCACCGGATGGCGCTTGAGCAGTCATATTCTTACAGACGACGCGGCGCAAGCAGACGAGTTGGCTTAACGAGAGGGGGAGTGTGTGTGGAGGGAGATGTTGTCATCTTTTTTTTTACTTGGCTTCTAAGCCTATTTTACTCTGGCTACGCATGTTGTTATTTTTTTTCCTCCCTCCGTTTCGTCACGTTTTCCAAGTACTTTTTCTTTCTATAGTTTTATCCCCACCCCCCCGCCCTCTTGACGGGTCGCGCCATATGTAGCTTCCCAATGACACAGATGTAATATTTCTAACCTTGCAAACAAAACCATGCAACATAACAGTATGAAAACAGCTGTGATGATGTTTTTTCATGCCACTTATGAATTTAAAAAGCCCCTCCTATCTGGGAATACTAGCCTAGTTCCTTGCTCTCTGTCTTTTTAGAACTATCCCAGTCTTCTCGCTTTCCTCGCACTCGTTTCTCTCTTCTCTCTCCCTCACTCACTCTCACTCTCATCCTTCCATTTCCATTTCCAACTCACCGGAATCCAAGCCCCCATCTACAAGACTGCCTTGCAAGACTGCCTACTTTTGCTATGGCTACTTACTTACTTACTTACTTACTTACTTACTTACTTACCTACCTCACACACTTACTCTCTCTCTCTAGCTTGGGGTAGCTCGGGTTTATGAGGGTCATATCAACCTTGCGAACACCGTCTACTTATGTCAAAAACGCCTTTTTTCTACTTCTTCTTTCCTTCTTTCCTTCTAGAAAGCGTGATGCGGGGGAAGGAGCCGAGTTAAGCGGCTGTGCATGCATGCGTGCGTGCGTGCGTCGTCTGACCGGGAAGGAAGCGGCGGATTCAATCTTAGCCGGGAAGGAAAAGTGGCGGGTTCGCCTAAACAATGGCGGGGTTGGGGAGGGTGGCCATGTGAGATGGGGTGGCCTGGCGAAGATTGGTTGTGGGTGGGAGGCCTGATGGGGCCTAGTTTTCTTTGGGGGGGTTGCTGTATTTTGCGAGGCAGATTTTCTGACGGGATGGGGTGTGGTGGTGGCTGAGGGGGGAGGATGAGGTGAGCTGGGTGGTAGGGTCATGGGAGGTGTAGGTAGGTGGGTAGGTAGGTATATAAAGGCTGGGAGAGAGTTGTGAAAGGGGGATATAGTACACCAGTTTTTTGTTCTTTTTGATCCTCATCAACGGCTTCAACCATCTGTCATAGTCGTTTAATCTGAGTATCCGCTACAAATATCTACGTTACGGACTTTGTACCTGGCTTTTTCTCTCGTAACTTGACACCAGTCGAACGAACGAACGACCCAAGAAGCGACGTTTGTGCTTTCGAGATCACACAAGAACTACCGTTCCATCGCTCTCAATCTAATCCGTGTCTTTTAACCCAAAAACTTCCCCCCCAGTCAGCCTCCCAAAGAGCGACGCGAGGGCAAAATGGGTTGCGGCGCTTCCAAACCCGCTTCGCAAACTTATCCGCCCCCGACGCGTCAGTCGGCTCCTAACAGACGCTATCAAAGAGGAAGCGGTAGTGCGAAATCTAAAATAGGATATGCGGGTCGAGTGTATGGTGGTGAGAGTGGAGGTGAATATACTGGGTATGCAAGTCACGGGGGGTACGGGGGCAGTTCGGGTGGAGGAGGCGGAGGAGATGGAGGTTGTAGTAGTGGTGGCGGTGGTGGCGATGGAGGAGGTGGAGGTGGAGGAGGTGGATGTTAGTAAGAAGAGGAAAGCACACCGTCATGGGATTTAGGCAAAGGGTCGGGCTTGGAGTCGAAAGGGGGAATTTCATACATCATTGTTGTTTGGATGTCTAGAATTGCATTAGATGGGATTGGATTGGGGGCACGAGCATACATCTAGTCTATGATTTATCACATATTATTCCCTAATATCATCGTTCTTGAACCAGAAGTTCTATCGTTGATGCGAGGGCTCAAACCGGTTCCTATGATAATGGCCTCAACAACACATGCGTGTGTAAGGCAGACGTAGTGAAAGTCATGCAATGACAGCTGCAAGACTGTATGATCACGCCAAGAGATTTTAGAATAGAAGAAGAGCCAACTCGCCCGCTGAAAGTATTTTATGTACAAAGGCTGCTTGTACGTGCATCTGAGGCAGACTGAAGTCGAATGGCATGGGATCAACAGGAGAGGAACATTGTAGGAAAGTTGAGAAGAACATTGCCGCTAACCGGGCGAACTACAAGGGGCCAGAATATGCCAGACGCTTCGAAGAATCCAAAATGGTATTGTAAAACAGCTGCCTGAGAGGAGAGGTGCTGTCGACGACATACAAACTCTCGATTGAACAGGTCTTTGCGATATCGCTTGCTTCTCAAGTCTCGCTAAGAACTCGGTTCATAAAAATCTGCTAGAACAATCGAAACCCTTGGATATGTTTACCGAGCAATCAAAGCTTTTTATTATGATGATCCATGTCGATGGACACGTTCAAGACGATCCCTGACAAGTACCTTATGTCTGGTGGCATACTATCTACATACTCACTATCGCTTCATAGTAGGTCTATCTGGACATATCATTCTGCTCACGTTATCACTGTAACATGTACTGTGTTGTACAGGGGTTTGTCATGTCAAAACCCTACTCTCAATGTCCTCCTCAGTCATCTGATGCTAAGCAGTAAATGCACACTAGAAACGTTGCAGTGTGATCATATCACTTCCAGTGCTGTATCATCCTACTACGACGGCATACACCGTGCACTACCCATTAACTTCTCACGTGCGGGCTTTGGCGCAGCCGCGTGTTCACTGACGCCCCCGTCCCTTCATGCCTTGTTCACACTATCGAATCAGTACCCCAGTACCCGTTTCAGTGATTCGCACTTGGCCCACTGCCCTTCCAAACACGACATTGGTACCATCCCTGGAGTACAAATAGTCCTGCGTATAGCGTACACTCACAACCCAAGGCAGTCGACTTCAACCTACGAAAATGGCGCCTTCAACTCGACTTCAGGCTAACCCTCAACGCCGCATCAACTATGCCGAATCTTCCCGTTCACGTCAAACGAGCCGTAACACTAAGCCAGCGAGGACCTCCAGTGTTGAACGTAAACGTGTCGCTCGTGTCGAGACTGGCGCTGTCGTGAAACCCAAGGCTGAACCGAGGGAGCCACCCAAACCTTCTACCCCGGAGGAGAAAACGCCGCCTGAAAGACGAGAGTGCTTGTTATGCGTAACCACAAGTTTGGTCTCCAGCCATTTCAAGGCGCCCGAGGATGCATGCGAGCACTTTCAGGCCATCTGCAAGATGTGCATCGTCAAGATGCTAAAGGTCAAGGCCGCTGAGCGTCGACTTGCAGACGTGGAGCTAAGTTGTCCTTTCCCTAAGTGCAGTCACAGTTCAGATCTCAAGGCTCTTCGTGCGCTTGTTGACGAAGCGGCCTTCAAAGCGTAAGTTGCATTCCCAAGATACAAAGAATCAGTGTACTAACCAACAGCAGCTACGACATAGCTGTTACCAAATACGTGCTCTCTACCAGCGATTCCTATATGGCTTGCAGCTCTGCCACTTGTGGTCTAGAGTTTTCCGTTGAGGACAACAAAGGCATCAAGCTCCGTAGGCAGTTGGTTGACTGTCCCTACTGCAATTTCAAGACGTGTATGAGGTGCAACCGATCAGGGGCTCAGCACGGCAAAGGTGGCTGTGACGAAATCAAGATGGCCGAGGATCAGAAATCCGAGGCCAAGATCAAAGAAATTGGTGCGAAGCCATGTCCAAAGTGTGGTCTGAACATCCAGAAGCATGGTGGATGCAATCACATGAGTTGTGAGTTCGAAGGCGAGACGAAGCGGTATTCTTGTAGCTCCATGCTAACACATCACTCAGGTCGAAACTGCCGCTACAACTTCTGCTGGGTTTGTCTCTCTGGATATGGAAGACACGGCCGGTGCGGATGTGTTCCAGATCCCGGAAGAATCGCTGATGATCCTAGAAACTGGGTTCCAGCAAACTGGAACCTAGCGGACTATCGCCACTATAACCGACGGAACTGATAACCGCCGAAATCTTCGAGATTCCGAAAGTGGTACAGGCGTCCCTCGTAGAGAACATGTACTTCATCAAGAGACGCGCTATGTCTCAGCCCGGAACCCTTGGTAAGGCTCTTCACAATCATAGCTAGACTCTTTGTGGGATATTCGACGATGCAGCTAAGCACTGATCGCTCAACGCATTTCACGGCGCCCGGTTTTCAAGGGTTTGATACCCTCCGATTTTAACATCGGTGCACATGTAGTTATATGATAGGATACCCAGGAGCTCCCAAGTCATAAAATCATACTCGATTGAATATAGTTTCTTAACTTACACCCTCGCGTACTGATACAGTTGACCTAATAGCTGGCTAACTTTTTTCGATATTGGCTTGTATAGGTCAAGTTGCTATCTAGAAGATGCCGTGTAAAGAGAGTGTTTCTGTGGATATCTATCGTTTATTGCATACATATGTTTAGTCCTCCAACCTCGCTATGGGGATGGTAACTACCACTTGTGCAATCGTTATGCCACCCGCCTTCGTGCTCGAATATCTCTTTTTCACTTCTTCGCCTTCATTGCATAAGACACCTCCACAAGTCATGATATTATCTCTTCCACTGAGATCATTCATGAAGAAGCATGTAGCAGTTGCCAGAGTCTGCTTTCCAGATACTGTCGCGCACTTTCCCAGACCCGCCAACAATGATCAGGCGCAACATACCCTGGGAAACTGGCATGATGGCATCGCGGCAAACTACGGTGTAATTCCATACGGATGGTTTCTTTGACTTTCCCTCTTAACATTCTGCATCGCCAGCGAGCCTACTATCACTATCGCAGACCCTCGTGTTGTACCATTGCTATATAATATTACCGCCCGCTTACTTGCAACCTTCGCGATGAGTCAAGACAGATCAGAAGAATGGGAAACAGCTTCTGAGGCGACTAGCCCAGGGTACGAGTTCATATCTGTTTGCGTCCTTCAGAGACGTGATTGTCAAAGGAAGAATTAGAGAAGTGGTACTGACAAAGTGTTTGTAGTGACGAAGAAAACGCAGATGCTAGCCTCAGTCGAGACACTTCGGGCTCTGAGACTGTGACAAACGCGGCGCTGTCGTTTTCAAAGAAAAGCCCAGAAGAAGTAGAAAGTAATGCGTATGTCGCTTATGCTTTCTCTCGCCCATATCCCTAGCAGCACGCGACTTCCTCCAGAAAGCAATAAAGTTGATAACTCTGCACAAAAACAACCAAATTGAACTCTCACTTACATAGCTATTCCTTCAGAGCCGCATCCATCAGCCGCATCTCGTCCATCTCGTCCGGGCTCGGCGGCCTCTCCATCTCTCGACTTACTTCTTCACTGCCGCCCCAACCGCCACCGCCACCGCCTCAAATCTCTACCTTCCCAGAGCAGTTCCCCCATAGTCCGCAGCACGACCGCACTCGTTCGCCCAAGTCTTCTCTACCAGACTACCACGACCCGAAATCTCCAACGCAGAAACGCGGCCCAGGCATCCCACGAAATCCCGTCTCAGACACATGGCGCGACGACGCGTACAAGAAGAAAGAATCCGGAAAGGGCAAGATGGTAGATGTAGCAAAGCAGCAAGACAGATGGAGATGCGAGTATTGTGAAAACCTGAACGAAAGAGGCATCGCGAACGTTGTCTCTGAGACCAAAAAGGAAGGGCACAACAACGTTGGGATTGGCGTTCCGGGACCATCTACTGCGTAAGTTTTTTTTTTCTTCCTGATGGAGGAATGAGCAAAAAGAGAGCAATCGACTAATAGTATGTCTTTTTTTCTAACTCCCGACTAGATCCACACATGCACCACGCAACCCCATGAGAATCCCCGGTTCTACTCCGCCCGGCGTCACGCCCGACGAAGAAGTCAAATGCACGCACTGCGGCGAGAAGATGTTTGTCGAGCTCTCACGCTACGATCCCCGAGAGCTAGCCGAGGACGGAGTGCGCTGGAACGTCGTCGAGGAGCCTCGCCAGGTAAAAGCTCTAAGGAAGGAAGTTGCGAAAGGGACGGCGCAGAGGAGGGTCCAGGAACGATGGAGAGGAGACGCAGAGCGGCAGAGGGAAGAGGCGAGGCGGAAAAGTACCGAGGAGAGCGGGGACGATGTGGGTGGAGAGGAGGGAAAGATAGCAGAAGGAGAGACGGTAGGAGAGGCGAGCGGAGAGAGGAGGGAAGATGAAGTAAGAGACACGAATACACAGGTTGAAGGCGAGAACGATGAGTGGGAGGATGCGGATTAGGATAAAAGTTTTCATCGCACATAGGGACACGGCAATGTGTCTTTACTCCCCGGGTTATTACTACAAATGTCCCTTAGTACTCATGCAGTCATTACAAGAGCTAGGATTCCAGAAACGCAGTAGCTAAAAACAAAGCAAAAGACCAATCTCAAAATGCTAGCACTTATGTGAAGAAAAGAAAGCCCATCCAGCGCACAAAACGAGCGCTTTGTCCCTATTAATTCACCCCTTTCCGACCTTCACCAGCTTCCCAGCCACCAAACCCACCCGCCCAGGCCCAGCGTAACACCCAGATGCCACGCGACACCCCAAGCCATAGCGAAGAGGTACTTTGGACTAAACACGGTCCAGATAAACAGATGCTGTCTCAAGACGGTACAAGCCAGCATAACCGCCGCGAGCATGGCGCCGGTCCAGAACGTCAACAGCGCCAGATGCCCCACCCACTCGTCACTCTTCGCTCGCGTCTCTCTGGCCTTGTCCTCCTTACTCGCCAGCTCCTTCAGCCACTCGCGCTCCCTAGCCACCCAGTCGGCAACATGCATCTCGGACGTGTCGACGTAGCGCTGCATGCGGCCGTGGGAGCCGAGCAGCAGAAGGCCTGCGAGAGACCAGTATATGGGGCCAGCCCAGTTTGAGGCAAAGACGAGGACCCCGACGGCGACGACGTTGTAGCCGGATATGCCGTTGTACGAGTTTGAGAGGTCGATGGAGGAAATGGAGTTTGAGTTTCCGAGGGCGAAGAAGGCTGTCTGCGAGAGGAGGAGGGTGGTAAGTGTTGCGGCTGTTGGGGTCAGGTCGAGGAAGGCTGTGGTAAAGGGGGGTTTGTGGTTAGCTAGTTTTGAGTTGAAGGACAAAGCGAAGCAATGGGGTTCTTCGTTTTTGTTCAGGATTGGATAGGACTTACAGAGGAAGAGGTATTGGAAGCGGAAGAGGAAGTATAGGGGTATGTTCTGGGCCTTTGTTTGGGTGAGAAGGAAGAGGGTGGTTAGATCGAAGAACGCGACGGCTAGGTCTAGAGTAGTCGTTGTCATTAGTGTTCGTTCTGCAGAAAAAGGTCTCACACAGAGAGAAGTTGACGTACCGCCGTTACCCTGGGCTCCGCGCCTCTTTCTCCGATTCGATCGTGTCCACTCCCCAAATGTGATCCAGCTTCCGCTCAGGAGCAGACCACCAAACACCATGCGTGCAAGACCAACAAGTTCCAACGTTTCGATCTTCGCCATAAGATCCCCGCTGATGCCACTTGTTAGCTCAGGCGCATCCTTTGCGGTGAAAGCAAGCTTGAAGACAAATGCCGTACTACACAGTGGTAATACAGCGATAGTACCAAACATGCGGTTCTGGCCCGTCGACTCAATCTCAACATTGCGAGCTTTTTGATTAGTCTCAAACGTTCCAATCGAGCGTGCGACATGCCTGGCTAGCCGAATGGTAACGTCCATGTATGTGGCGCCGACAAAGACCCATAGAATGGCAGAGTTTCTACCATGAAACAAGCCGCTGTTCACGATATCATCAGCGCCAGCGTACTTTTGTCCAGTCTGGTTCCATCTCCTTATGATCCTGTGTATGGCTAGCGCCATGATTGCAGGGTGGAAGATCCACTTGTTGTACCATTCCTTTCGCATGCTGCTGAGAAAAAGGCAGAAAAACCAGCCTGAGGTAGCCCAGTACCAGAAGTTATGCTCCTCTTCCACATAAGATGATGCGAACATAAGGACAGCATATAGGGCGAGAGACAGGCCAAAGTACACGCCAGCTGATGTGATAGGCCGGAAAGGAGAGAGAGTGAAGAATGGCAATGCGCAGATAAGCAAAGCCAAACCTGTACCGATGAAGAGACGTGAAAGGTTGTAGTTGGAAGCTGTGCTAGACATAGTCTCCTGAGCCATGTGCATGAACTGATGTCGTTAGTGTGAATCTTCCAAAATCTCCATCAGCTTGTCACAGTTAGCGACGTAAAACCTACATTGTAGAAGTCTACAACATCATCCTTCCGGTCAGTCAACGAAGCAACAACTGCTCGCCACAAACAAGCCAGCTTTTGGCCATCGCTCGCCTAAACATATCAGTAACAAGTCCTTTGCGAGGCGTTGTCTCGTAGAACCTACGTCGTATTCTTTTGCGCACTCGGGAGCATAGTTTGATTCTACAACTGATTCCTCAAACTTCAGATTACTGTATTTGGCCGCAACAATCTTCTTCATTTGCTTTGCATTGCGGTAGAGAAGCTGGGTACGATTTAAAGCTAAAGTTTGTTAGTTAGAACCATCAATCAGTTAGTTCTCCTACTTACGCGTATCCCAGAAGGGAAGGAAATCTTGTAGAAAAACACCGAGATTGTTCTGGGGTACTGGAAATCCCAACAAGCCGGCCAGTGTTGGAGCGATATCGCTTTGCTCAACTGTGCGGTAGAAGTCAAACTCGCCTTCAGTCTTTGGCTTCACTGGGCTCTGTCTATCCACAGGTTTAGTGATTTTGGTGAGCTTGGGGCTCATAAAGACGAGGGCTGGGGACGTCTCGCCGGGGGAGGAGCCCCCGTGGTTACCGCCGTCGTTCATACCGTGGTCGCCGCAGAGAACGAACAGCGTGTTGGAAAGGTGATCCTCGTTTTCGATAGCCGAGTAAATGTCGCGAATGATTCCATCCATCTCAATCTGTTTTGGTATCATGTTGGGGCTATAAAAACCATTAATACTTTGGACTGCCAACTTGGACGCTGTCTTCACCTCTTAGGACCAGCCTTGTGGCCAATGTGATCTAGACCCAGATAATGCATGATCATTGCATTCCAGTCACTGTTCAGCAACTCATTCGGAACATGCCTTGTCACGTTATTGTCAACCTCTGTGAAATCCTGCACTTTGAAATCAACATTCTATTATTCCTATATACGACAGGACGCTTATGACTGACCGAGACAAAAAAGCTGCTCGTTCCGTCTGCGCGCTCGAAGACATTAGGAAAGAGCTTCAGCCAGGTATCATCGCCGTACATGACCAGCTTCCCTTTGCCATTCTCAAAGTCCTTTGCTTTGATCTGCGCGAGCCATGTGTCTTGCGTCGCGAGGGTCGATGTGGTGTCTGATTCGGCAAAGTTAAGGATTACGTCTACGAATGAGGGGATAGAGCCTGTAGTAATGGCTTTTACACGTGGCATAGTGATTGTGGGAGAGGTTGCGTGGGCCGTGAAGGGTAGTGCGGTTCCGTCGCGTATTAGACTAGAGAGGTTTCAGCTGTGATGCGACTCTCTAGCATGTTTCTCTGAAGGCTGTCGTACCTCTGGACGAAGGTCATGCCGCTATCCTCCCCGTACACAAAGTCGCTTCTCAACGCGTCGACGACCATGAAGACGACCTTGTCAAACGGCGGGGCAGGTGGCTTGTGCCAATTCTTGCCGAGTATCTCAGAGAACCCAAGGTCTTCATACTGAGCCAGACCAGGCATAAAGGGTTTGTACGGAAAGAAGCCAGTTGCGAAGACCAGTATCGCAACTGGGATCAGTAAGTTTGCGACCGTCAGAAGAAGCGTTCGCGGCGCCATTGTAACGTGATTGCCTGTTTATTAGCCAATTGAGAGATTGCGAAAAGCGAAAATTGTCATGGCGAGCGCCAGTCAGTGCCTAGAGAATTTCGACACGTCCAACATGGTATTGGAAGACGCGACGTTACGTTTGAGGGCCCACGAACTCAGGGTCCTTACTCTAGCCCAAAGCGGCTTGGTCAGTACGCCGCCATGTGAACCAATGACATCACTATCTCGGAAGTCAGCTTCCCCAAAATGTCAGCAGTTGGCTTCAACACTGACATCCATGTACCGAACGCCATTGGGATTAAGTGGTTTTGCAAGGTCTCGATACCCTGTGCACATCCCTGTCCCACGTACCCTGCTACCGGTTCGCGCTATTCGCTCTTCTGCCCGCATCACGACAGCCGATCGAAGCCTCGAAAAACAGCTCTCCATATACCTCCAGCAGCAACAGCTCTCCCGTAACCCTAGGCCTTCACAAAAACATTCAAACATGTCATTCCTTCTACCTGGTCTTCGCAGAGGCCTGGTGCTCAGCACGCCACTTATCCTCTCGACACCTCTGCTGGCATATCAATTTCGGAATGTGCAGCGCATACGTTGTGACGGGCCCGATCCCATCACCAAGATCACGAGTGGTTTGAAGAACAACTACACCAACGAAGCAAGGACGCCCGTAGTTACTCAGTCAGGCGCGGTAAATCCCAGAGCAATTCGACAAGTCAGTATGGGAAGCATTCTCGGCGTCATTGGAGGGTTAGGGATTAGTGTGTTCAGCAAGCCATTGGCTGTGTTGATTGGATTGGGCATCTTTGCTTTACAGGTGAGTTTGATATCTCAATCATTCAGGCTCTTTTCAACTATCTATGGTGTATGGTTGTACTGCCATTGCGTTCTGGACTATCTTCCTCGACCATGCAGTTACCATGCAGTTACTATTACTCATGGTGCATGTTTATGCTTCAAATGTGGGACATAAAATTGACACACACTAGTTTATTGAGTCGCGAGGTATTCACGTTATACCGTACTCGTTCCTCCAGCGCAGGTTAAAGTCGATGAATGTCCGGTCGCTGGTGCAGGACAATGTTGCCTTCAAGTTGTCGTTCGGCCTGACGTTCGCTATGGCTGCGTTTACTGAATTCTAGAGGGTTGCAATTAATGAGCAAGTTGCTCAGTATGCAGTCAGCTAAGGAAAGCCGTGAGCGAAGCGGTGTGCTGGATTCATTGCCTGCGGCTGGAGTTGCATTTGCAACTGTTTGCAACTCTGCCAGAATGCCTTTACTGTGTCTTTGAAAGCTATGCTGTTCTTTGCGTTCCTGTATACATGTCAGCTTTTGAATGCTCGCATCACAGCCATAAATCAAACTTACCTAGACATGCTCTCGATGAGCTTTCGCACCATGTCCTGAACGACCTGATCTTGTTGGAAGCGTTGCAGAAGGGGTTGTTCTGCCAACGAGTTCGTGATGTAAGCTCTTGCGTTCTTGTCGGCTCTCATCAAAGCACGAAGAGGAGCAACAATATGTTCCAGGCTGGTAAAATCTACCTCTCCACAGACATTTGCCATGAGTGCAAAGCAGACCGAAGGCCCGAAGTGGACTACAATCTCCTGGCTTGTGACATAATGCGGGCTGTGTGGGTTACCTGCGAGCTCGAATATGTCTTTCCACAACTTGGCGGCTGCACGTTTCGGCAATACTTCAGGAGACTTGATTGATTCGACTGTGAAACCAAACATGCCTGACAGGTTCTCTGGGGACTCTTGCGTCATGATACGTGGATCAGCGTTGATGAAGTTCTGAATGAGCTCAATACAGCCAACCGCAATTTCTGGATCATTCCTCGGATGCTGCAGGGCTTGCATGATGCTCAGATTGTGCCGGAGCAAACGCTGGACTTGTTGCTGGAAGCCTTCGGGCTGTTCATGCTTATGTGACGAGATCCAGCAGCATGCGGTTTCCAGCACAAACGGTAGCCTTGGTGTTTGCACGGTCGTCTTGGTGATGAAATCGATTGCTGCAGATGGTGGTAAGACGAAGGGCCCTGACACTGTCTCCTTGAATCCAGTACGCAGAACACTGCATGCGGCTTCGATGATCTCGTCGTTGCCAGAGAATACCTGCGTCATGTAGTTGACGAGATTGATGATCTGATTTTGGATCTCCTTGCCCGGGCCTTGCAGCCAGAACGTGGAAGACTCTTTGCCAGATGCAAGATCTACCACTTCCTCGTCTGAAGCCTGCATAGCCTTTCCAATATTTGCCAAGCACTTTAGCGTTGTCAGTGCAAGGACTTGGCCTTGCTCTGCATCTCCTCCCTCTTTGGTAATATTTATCGCTTGCATAGCGTCTCGAGTAATGTACTGGAAGAGCTGCCGTACGCCTTCTAACTGCTTCTCTTCCGAATCCTGAGCTTGCACTATGGCAGCGATGCCTTTCAGAACCATGCTCTTGGTGAATTCCTCAGCCGTTGCGTAGGTGATAAATTGCTCGTACATTTGGAAGAAAGAGGCCAGCTCTCCTGTCAAAGACTTGCGACATTCAGAACAAAGCGAAGCAAATGATTTTGCAGCACCATGCGCGATTGCTGGTTGAGCCAGAGCAGTAAGCAGAAAAGGGAGAACCTGAGGGAGGAAAGCCGGATTCCGAAGGAAGAAGTGATTTAGTGCAGCGACAAGCTCCACAGCCGTCCTCCTTGTTATCGCAGGCACATCCGCGCCGCTGGATATTGCTGAGAATAGTGGCTGTTCGAACAGTTTGAGAAGACGGTCGTCCGAACTCTGGTTCAATGCATCAGCGATGGCGATGAGGCCGAATAGCCCAGTCTCAAGATGCAGCCATTTGCCCGCACCCAAACCGTGTAGCGCGAAATCGACAAACTGATCCGTCAATATATCTCTTAAGGGATCGTATGCATCCATGATGATATCGCGAACATCGACACGGAATACCTTGAATGTCTTCCTGGCATCTGAATCCCAGGAATCGGTAACGTCAGCTGCTGGATAGATGATTTTCTGAACGAGCTCGGATATCGCTTGGAGGACATTGGCTTTGGCGGTGTCCATCCATGCTGGTACCTGCTCCCCCGAGGGATATAGGAATGTTTCCTCTGCAATGGCGCTAACATAGCTGCTCCAAAAGTCAAGCACTACGGGAGCAACCTCGTCATCTGCACCTACTGGCTCTGGGTATTTAAGCAGGTCATGCAGAAAAGACATGACTTGTTGATAGTGCGCATTGTCCGGCTGGGTGTAGATGACCTTGGACTCAAGTAGGATCTGCCCATATGCCACAATGATTCTTGCGAGCGAGACCGTTTCTGCATCCGAGTTTTTCAGTATTTCCAGACCCCATGGGCCAGAAATGGCCGACCACAGCATCTCCTGATGCTTCTTCTCGAAAAAGGTGGGATAGTTCTCGAGAATCTCAGCTACAAGCTCCATGGCATCATCAACATGATACTCGAGGCACGTCAGCGCAAGCTCGTTGACGGAGCGAAGATGCTGGAGTTTCTCTAGACTGTCTTTGAACTCTGATTGAGCATAGAAGATCCAGCCTGTGAAACACTTCAGAGACGCTATGCATATCTTCTCCCCTTGCTGTACGGACTGAGCATAGGTTGGGTCGTCGATGGATATCGACAGCCATTTAATACCGCGACCGAAAGACACATGAAGGAGAATCTCAACACTCTCTACATTTGCCGCCATGCGCTCGTGAGGTTTGCGGTCTGTGACATTGGAGGGCTTCTTGGATTCGTCTGCTAAGCTCATGGCAAAGTCAAGCATGACCAGAAGCTGATCGTCGGAGAATTGCGGCAAGAGGTCCCATGTCGAGGGGTGTTCGCTCAGCGCAGCATCTAAGACTGGTTGCCGGGCGGCAAAGGAGGCAGCCAAGCTCCTGATGCACTGGGTCCATACCGAAATAGGCTTGGTGAAGTACTGAGCCAGGGTTGAGCTGATCTTGCGGGTCGCAATCGATGAAGTAGGCCGCGAAACGAGGTGATGGATGAGCGTAGACAAGAGCTGCTGTGAATCTTCCTCGCTCAACTCGGCTGAGTCGGCGTTGAGCTTGACAGTAAGGGTGAGAGCGCCGAAGAAGCGCACTTGCTCGTCATCGCTCTTCAGAAGAGCATTTGCAATCTCCCATCCCTGAGGCGAGCGCTGGAGTACGCGCAGTGTGGCTTCAGTTTCGGAGATTTTCTTTGCCTGGCCCGGCTCGTATAAGGACTTGACCAGGCGCTCGATTTCCTCATACGGCAATGGAAATGACTGCGCCCCATTGCTAGCCATGTTGTGTCTGGGGCTAGGGTCAGCGGATTAGTTTTTTCTAGGTTTGTTGATGACGTTGTTTTTGGTGCTAGGTAATCAAAGTTTGCAAGACTCGGTGGTGTCGGTCGGGGCCGAAGCGGCGGTAACCATACGAAAGCCAGAGATGGGGACAAAAGAAAGAGCAGGCTCAAGGGCGGTTAGGGTGGTTGGGCTGTCATCATTGGCCTGGGGGTGGGATACATTCACCCAAAAACTACGTCGCCGTGACGCCCAAGGTAGGAAGGTGTGACCACAGGGTTGGAACAAGACGCCAGACGGATGCGAGGCGTGCCACTTACAGGATGTGTGGGTTGCAGTTCGGGTGGTGTGTTTTCAAGACGGTCGCAGGCTGAGCATACTGGGGCCGTCTCTAGGTGCGGTGCAGTGCAGTGGTGGTGGTGTGGAACTAAGTAGTAGGTAGGTAAGTAGGTAGGTAAGTAGGTAGGTAGGCAGAGTGCGAGGGTGAGTAAACTCACGTCTACCTGGGCGTGTAGTGGGGCAGAATCACCAGCAAAGCGCAACAGTGCAGGTCCATGGCCTTGACCGCTGCTTGTAGAGGGCAAAAGACGTCGCCGGTCAACTTGAATCGGCCGCGGGATGGTGCCTGAGCGTGAGCGTCCGTGTGCTTGGCGATGTTTAATCTCGCAGGCGGCGTTGGAAGCTGTAGGTAAGTATGTAAGTAGTAGGCGGGGTTGTCGTGCATGCACCGATTGACCGTCGGCGCGAACCAGCGTGTCACTTCTTTATGATCTTCCCGCGCATCTTAAGGCGCTCCCACGCGACAGCCGCTGCATATGTAGCCGCAAAGACGCCCTTTTCCTCCGTCCGTCCCCTTCACGCTTCTGCAGCCCTGCGTGCCATCGACATGGCTAAAGTAGACACGTCCCAGCGGCTGGCCGAGCTCCGCAAGCTCATGAAGGAGCGCAATGTCGACGTCTACAGTCAGCCCAACCCCGCCAGAATTTCTACACACTACACACATAGCTGACGCCATGCAGTGGTCCCCTCCGAAGACAGCCATCAGAGCGAGTACATTGCCCCATGTGACGCCCGCCGAGGTCAGGACAGGACCCCCGCTACTCGTCTCATATCGCACCCATTGACACCAACCTAGCATACATCAGTGGCTTCACTGGCTCCGCTGGCTATGCCGTCATCACACACGACAAGGCAGCCCTCTCGACCGACGGGCGCTACTTCAACCAGGCCGAGAAGCAGCTGGACAGCAATTGGGAGCTACTGAAGCAGGGCATACAGGATGTGCCCACGATCCAAGAGTGGACTGCCGACCAGGCTGAGGGAGGCAAGGTTGTTGGTGTCGATCCGAGTGTTGTCACCGCGGCAGATGCCCGCAAACTTGCCGAGAAGATCAAGAAGAAGGGCGGCGAGTACAAGGCCGTCGACGAGAATCTGGTGGATCTGGTATGGGGCGCCGAGAGACCTGCTCGCCCGAGCGAGAAGGTCATTGTACAACCCGACAAGTATGCCGGCAAGAGCTTCAGTGACAAGATTGACGATCTGCGCAAGGAGTTGGACAAGAAGAAGAGCCTGGGCTTTGTCGTGTCCATGCTTGACGAGGTTGCGTGGCTCTTCAACCTCCGTGGCAGCGAGTACGTTTATCGTCAGCCCATCTAAAGAGCTCAAGTTGACGTCGCATAGCATCCCTTACAACCCGGTCTTCTTTTCCTACGCAGTCATCACACCCACCGCGGCCACCCTCTATGTCGATGAGAGCAAGCTACCCGAGGACGTCAAGAAGCACCTGGGCGACAAAGTAACCATTCGCCCGTACGAGGAAATATTCGGCGATGTCACAGCACTAAGCCAAGAACTCTTCGCCGCAAGCGACAAGGACACTACGCCCAAGAAGTTTCTGACTTCGAACAGGGCTTCGTGGGCGCTCAGCAAAGCCCTTGGTGGTGAAGACAAGGTTGAGGAGACGCGCAGCCCCATCGGAGACGCCAAGGCAGTCAAGAACGAGGTCGAACTGGAAGGCATGCGACAGTGTCACATCCGTGATGGAGCTGCATTGAGCGAATACTTTGCCTGGCTGGAGGACCAGCTGATCAACAAAAAGGCCACGCTCGACGAGGTCGACGCTGCTGACAAGCTGGAGGAGATGCGCAAGAAGCACGACATGTTCATGGGTCTCTCCTTTGACACCATCTCGTCGACAGGCCCAAATGCGGCAGTAATACACTATAAACCAGAAAAGGGTGCGTGCTCAGTCATCGACCCCAAAGCCATCTACCTCTGCGACTCTGGAGCACAATACCGTGACGGCACCACAGACACCACACGGACAATGCACTTTACGGAGCCGACAGAGATGGAGCGCAAAGCATACACGCTCGTGCTCAAAGGCAACATGGCTCTCGAGCGCGTCAAGTTCCCAAAGGGGACAACTGGTTTTGCTTTGGATGCTCTGGCTCGTCAATTTCTGTGGGCGGAGGGTCTCGACTACCGCCACGGCACAGGACATGGCGTCGGCTCGTTTCTCAATGTACACGAGGGGCCGATCGGGATTGGCACCAGGGTGCAATATTCAGAGGTCTCATTGGCCGTCGGAAACGTGGTGTCTGATGAGCCCGGCTACTACGAGGATGGAAAGTTTGGCATCCGCATCGAGAACATGGTCTTGGTCAAGGAAGTGGAAACCAAGCACAAATTTGGTGACAAGCCGTACCTCGGTTTCGAGCACGTGACAATGACTCCTCATTGCAGAAACTTGGTTGATATGAGTTTACTCACCGAGGATGAGAAGACGTTCATCAACGAATACCACAAGGAAGTGTACGAGAAGACGAGCAAGTTCTTCGAGAATGACCCGTTGACACTGGAATGGCTGAAGCGCGAGACGGCGCCATACTAGAGAGGTAGTGCAACAAACAATGGGGAAAGTAGTCTTCTTGGGTGACAACAAGGTAGCCATTAGTGTGTAGCTCGGCATTAGCATTAGCATTGGCATATGTCCTCGCAACCTTGACTTGAACCGATATGCGTCCAGCAAGCATAGACCCTGGAGGCGTTTTCCAGCGTCGCTCAGGGTTTCTGGGCAGCTATTGACCTACTCGGCCCGAACGTTCATCAGGTGAGTCTTTGTATGGTCTCGGCAGTAACGTATGCAGTGTATGCAGTGTATCCAGTCCGGTTCTGCGCTATTGTTATGAATCCCTCCCCCCCCTTTGACGCAATGCATCCAAAGGGACGAAAAGTGTGCTGAACTACGTACATACGTACTAAGCACGACGGCAATTCACGGGCCATGGGCGCCTCCCCCGCGCGTTCCAAAAGGCGTGATTGGTGCATGTGAGCCGTTCGCATGTGTCAAAGGGCGTAAGGCGGCGGGGGTCTAGAAGGCGGCGGATTATGGCGGGGCAGAAGCTCCGAGCTATGGCTAACAATGGGTGCGGCGGGGGACCTTACAAAGGTTAAAGAGAGAAAAAAAATATTACGATGTCCGCGGGTACATGTAGAGGTAATACATGTGCTGTGGATGTTTGACTCACGATCTTACCTCGAATCTCTTGGAGGACATTAATAATCTACCGTGGTCCTTTTTTCTTTTACTGGGTAGATTTTACTGCTAGCTAACTTAATCTCTCTCTTCCTCTTTACATTCTCTCTCTTTCCTCTCTCTCCCCCTCTCTCTTGCCTTCCACCAAGTTCAATTGCTATTTCCCTTTCTCCGAGATACTCCCTACCAGACACAACGAGACAATGGCGACCGAACTCCCCACCACCAACGGCCACGGCGCCCAAGACGGTGAGAACAACTTTGCCGTCAAGGCGGGTTTGGCACGCATGTTGAAGGGCGGAGTCATTATGGACGTTGTCAACGCCGAGCAAGTACGATATTTGCCTTGTCCCCAGCGTTGCCAGATTGCACAGCATGGAACAGAAAGAAATGGAGAAAGTAGTTTTTTTTGGCTGACAGTGTTTCTGTGTTACAATTAGGCACGGATAGCAGAAGAAGCCGGTGCTTCAGCCGTCATGGCTCTCGAGCGCGTGCCCGCTGATATTCGGGCTCAGGGAGGCGTAGCCCGCATGAGCGACCCCAAGATGATCAAGGAGATTATGGACACGGTCACGATTCCCGTCATGGCCAAGGCGAGAATCGGTCATTTTGTCGAATGCCAGGTAAGTCCTGTCGTGTCTCCCCGTCGTGTCTCCATATCTTCCCTTTCATGTCAAAGAAAGAAAAAAAGGCAACATCAACTCCCACGCTCTCTCTGCTTACTTCCCAAAAACTAGATCCTCGAAGCCCTCGGCGTAGACTACATCGACGAGTCCGAAGTCCTCACTCCAGCCGACGCCATCCACCACGTCTCCAAGCACCCGTTCCGCATCCCGTTTGTGTGCGGGTGTCGGGGTCTTGGCGAGGCCCTGCGCCGCATCTCCGAGGGCGCAGCCATGATCCGCACCAAAGGCGAGGCGGGCACGGGCGACGTCATCGAAGCGGTGCGGCACATGCGCACCGTCAACGCCGAGATTGCGCGCGCGAAAAACATGTCGGAAGAGGAGCTGCGCGTGTACGCAAAGGAGCTGCAGGTCGACTACGCGCTGCTCAAGGAGACGGCCAAGCTGGGCAGACTGCCCGTTGTCAACTTCGCTGCGGGTGGCGTGGCCACGCCCGCCGATGCCGCTCTCATGATGCAGTTGGGCTGTGATGGCGTCTTCGTCGGCTCCGGCATCTTCAAGTCGGGCGATGCGGCGAAGAGGGCAAAGGCCATTGTCCAGGCCGTTACCCACTACAATGATCCAAAGGTCTTGATGGAGGTTAGCATGGATCTGGGCGAGGCCATGGTCGGCATCAACTGCGGTACCATGGGAGAGCAGGAGAAGCTTGCTAAGCGCGGATGGTAACTAGACACGGTGATTGAATAACCAAGTGAAGAAAAAAAAAGGTGTATATATATACAGATTCCTTGATCTGGCGTTTCTGGATAGTTGATGCGGAAAAGGATATATGTGGAACGAGGAAGAAAGAAAACTCAACTCGAAGATATATGACAAAGGTTTCAACATTTTGCCTATTATTTTTTCTTTTTTTTTCACCCTTCTCTTCTCAACGCCTGGGTGATTTCCATATTGCTCGCGTGACTCACGGCTCATTCCGTCATCTCCATTTGTCAAGATGCTCCTCATCCCATGTCAGCCTCTAAGCACGTCATTTGTCAAGACCGAGGTAAAGCAAGGAGACGGACAAGCACGGTGGACTTTTGCTGTTTACATTGGGCTATCTGTAGAAAAAGAAGCTGCAAACAACGAGACCCATCGAATGCGCCATGCGATGAGCCCGCATTTTCTTGTTCGTAACACTAGTGATCCCTGGTCCTTTGTACCAAGAGGGCACCTACGCGTAGATGCAAAAATAAAAGATATCATAACCGTGAGAACTCCGCTGCGCCGGAGACAAAACCTATTCATAGACGCGTACAGCCCATTTGCCCGCCATGACTACTGGCGAAACCGCATGGCAGACGTAGGAAAGATTCAGTAAAAGAGTCTGAGTCTTGGTCCTGGCCCTAGCGCTCCTAGCGGTCCTCGGCCCACTCGTTCTCGCGGCGGATTTGCTCCTCCTCCTCGGGGGTGAAGTCGTTCTGGATGTTGAAGGTTTTGCGGATCTCGTCGGGAGACTTTCCCTTGATCATGTTGGCGACAGTCTTGCAGCCGACGTCAAGCAGGGCCTTGATGTCGAGGTAGTTGGCGGCGAGGATAATCTCAAAGAGCATCTCCTGGTCGACCTGCATGAACTTCTGGTCCCACTCGTCAATGTCAGTCGACTTCTTGCGCGAGTCCGAGTCGTCGTCTTGGGTAGCGGGCGGGTCGTTCTTGTGGTGGGTGCACCACTCGAGGACCTTCTTCATGACGGCCTCATTGACCTGGGCATGGTTAGTCGTGGTTCTTTGAGCAGTGCGAGTGGAGACTTGACATACGTTGGGGATGGGGATGGACTCGTCGGATTCACCACCGAGATCCTCGAGCAAGTTCTTGATCAGGATGGAGCGCTCGGCAACGGGGCGCTCGACCTGCATGTTGACGCCATCAGATGTGGTAATGCTGATGAGCTTGACACCCTCGGCGTTGGTAGCAGCCATGGTGATGGACTTGGGGGGTGGTGTAGAGTCGACGTGTAAGTGGGGTAAGCTGTGGCTGGGGTCGAGGTAGACGGATTGCGCAGAGGCGAGAGTCAATGAGCAGCTGCTTAGTGCAATAGTCTGGATGTGAGGGAAGATGGCAAAGGCGCTGACAGCGGGAGGTTATATAGAGGCAGAAAGGATGTTTCGACGATTGCGCACAGGTGAAGGTAAGAAAGGCAACTATGGTTGCTCCTCCGCCGCAAGCCAGCCAGAGGCGAAGCTTAGGCCAAGCCGACCCCGATTAGGGCAAGCGCAAGGCTGCAACCACCAAAGACATCCTTCGCTCTACGACGACGCGCGCGACCCTGGCCTTGTCCATTGTTGGTTTTATGCGCCTTTGAGACGGGCTGGGTCTTTGTTTTCCCATGTCGTTGCTCGAAACAGCGTGAGTTTGCGCCTTGTTTGAGCGTGTTCGTGGGCTGCGCCGGGCTTGGACCGTGGGAGCCATGGCGGGGTCTCCCCTCCGCGACGAACAGGCAGCATGGCCCTACGCCACACTAGGGTTGGGTAGAAGTGGCCAGAAGGCCGTGTTTCAAGGCAGGAGAGTGAAAGGATGCCTGAGCTGACCGCGTTCTACTTTCTACACGCTATGTAGAGTACAAGATGGGCTACGTGGAATAAAGTACTATGTGTGGATCAAAGGATCAATGGACCAAACATCTCGACCACTGAATGATCAGGCCGTTATGACGAACTGCGTCGGCTGTGGTCCTCTCAAGCCCCGTTTCCGTTCAAGACATACATAGTATGTATGTACGTATGTATGTATGTATGCAACGGCTGCAGCGTGCGCGCATGGGTAAGGTACACCACTGAGGGCGCGCCACGTGACGTCTCTACCTGTTGGCAACCCTGATAGCCCCACGCCATCTGATCAAGCCGCCTGACAGCAACCGTGTTATCAACTCTCCTCTGCTCGCACCCATGGACGCTGACTGTCCTTCTCACAGGCCACGCGTCTGAAAAGACTCAGCGTCTGTCCTTGCTGTGCCAATCGGCTCCCCCTTATCCGCGTCCAACTCTTGGATGACATAGACTTGCACTAAAACATGCCTTGGCCTCACTTTTGCGCAAACAAAACAATCATCCTCCACCACCAAAGATATGCGCTTGTGCGACGCGCCCACTTCTGACCACGCCCTACTCCAACTGCTCCCACCATGTGGCGCAGAGTCTACTTTCTGCTCATCATAGTCCGCATCTACTTTGCCCTGTCGCCCAGCTACCTGCACCCCGACGAGAACTTCCAGGGTCCAGAGGTTGTTGCTGGTATGCCCTGCCCTGTCCTACACACAACACCTGGCCTTTTGCAAACTGACACCTACTAGGACGCGTCTTCTCCTACCCCGTCCACGAAACCTGGGAATTCACCTCGGACCACCCCATCCGCAGCACCTTTCCGCTATGGCTGGCATACGGCTCGCCCATGTACATCCTGCGCTGGCTGTGGGAGGGCTTCGGATATGACGTATCGCCCTCGGTCGTCTACTGGACACTGCGCGTCCTCATGCTGTCGCTGAGCGTCGTCATGGAGGACTGGGCAATCCACGAGTTAGTCGCTTCGCCCCGCGCTCGCCGCGTCGCCGTGGTGCTGGTCGCATCTTCGTACGTCACATGGACCTTCCAGACACACACCTTCTCAAACAGCCTCGAAACGTTGCTGGTGCTCTGGAGCCTCGTTTTGATCCAGAGGATTACCGATGACAAGGTATGCCTACGTCAGCCCGCTTGCCCACCTAGCACATGCAGCTAACCCAACTCGCAGAAGCGCTCCGGTATCCTAGCCTCGTCCATTTTGGGCTTCATGGCCGTGGTCGGTATCTTTAATCGCATCACATTTCCAGCATTCCTTCTTTTGCCTGCTACAACGTTGCTACCGCATTTCCAGCGCAAGTCAGTTTACCCCTCATTTCCGCTATTCGCACTCGACTGACATTTGCAGGCCATTTTCTCTCATCTTCCTGGCTGTATTCGCTCTTTCCACAGTCTTCTTTGCTGTCTGCGTCGACACGGCCTTTTATACCCCAGGCGAATTCACCTTCTCTAAGGTTTTTACCGGGCCCGTCATTACACCCCTTAACAACTTCCGCTACAACTCACGTGCTGAGAACCTTGCCCAGCATGGCATACACCCACGTTATCAGCACTTGCTAGTCAACCTTCCTCAACTGCTGGGGCCTGCAACCCCGCTCTTGTTCTTCTTGCGCAAAGCACACATCACCATGACTTTGATATCAGCCCTATCTGGTGTCGCTCTGCTCAGTATCTTTCCTCACCAGGAGGCTCGCTTCTTGTTGCCCGCGGTACCTCTGGTACTGTCATCGATACGCTTACCGAACCCGACCTTCAAGAAGCCTTGGATAGCGACGTGGGTCATCTTCAACGTAATCTTGGGACTCCTGATGGGGGTATACCACCAAGGCGGCATCGTTCCTGTACAGATAAACATCGCCAAAGCCAATGAAACCATCAGCCATGCCTTTTGGTGGAAGACGTATAGTCCGCCTACATGGCTACTGAACGGAAAGAATGAACAACTCAAAACTGTAGATTTGATGGGCTGCCCGGGAGAACAAATGCTCGAAAAGGTCAAGGAAGCGCTCCCGCCTTGTCGGACTCGAAAACCCCCACGGATCGAAGAGCGGGGCGCCACATACCTGGTAGCGCCGCGGTCTGCCTACTTTCTGAAGCCCTATCAAGACGCAACTAAGCCAAAAGACATATCGCTCGAAGAAGTCTGGAGCTATCGACACCATTTGAACCTTGATGACATGGACTTCGCCGACGATGGTGTCTGGAACACTCTGAATCGCGTTGTTGGTGACCGAGGACTAGTAGTGTGGAAGGCAACTCGCAACTGCTCGGCTACCTCCGAGTAAGATACAGCTAATCTTACTTGGGCGCCATTTGATACGAAACAGTGTCAATGTGGATACACAGGGATCTTGGTAGAGGAAAAGGCGCAGTATCCTCTGGACTTTGGCATGTCCTAATCTCATTTATCTTTTTCTTTCCTTTTACTTTTCATGCCTCGTATAGATACCCGCTGCATAGCTCTCGAATAATACTGAATAATGAAAGAGGAAAGAGTCCTGTCCGACATTTTATTTGGTCTTTTCCTGAAGTCATGTGTCGATTGTGATTGTGATTGTAATTGGCTACTGATACATATTCATACACTACCTCCACATGCCCAAGCATATACACATGTACACCCTACAACGCCCCGCCAAGGACCCTTACCGCCCACATGGCCAGCTTGACATTCAACCCCACCTTCCTCTCCGGCTTGTCAAACTCAGTCTCATCCACCGCCCTCGCATGCTCACCCAACCACCTCACCTCCTCGCCCAAGCGCCGCCTTAGCCCGGCATCCGTCGTAGCAATCACCACATTAGCCTCGAGATCAAGCTCATACGCGCGCTTTGTGTAATTCGAAGAGCCAACAACGGTAATACACGGGTCCTGGCCCGCACTACTTTCTTCCTCTCTACTCACACCACCAGGCCTCGGCAGCGCGATCCAGATGCCCTTTGCGTGGTACGTCCAGCCGCCTTGCTCGCCGACTTTGCCCTTTTTCCACTCTTTGAGCACGACGGTGTCGCCGAGGCCCTGGTACCTTGCCTTGCGCAGGAACATGTGCGCCAGGTGCGTGTATGCGGCGGGCAGCATGCCGCTGACGCCGGGGGAGCCGTAGAAGCCGTTTGCGTGCGGGTGCGCGGTTAGCACGGTGCCTGAGGCCGGGCGCGTGGAGAGAAGTAGCCGGCGGAATGAGGGCGTCATGTTGAAGTAGCCGGCGGTGAAGGTCCAGGTGCTGGGGTGTAGGGGTGCGCGCGTCAGCGAGCTCAGGATGGTGGTTAGAGCGGGGAGTTCGGTTGAGGAGGGGAGGAGGGGGACGAGAGAGAGGATGGGGTAGATTGTTGTTGTTGATGAGGATGATGATGGTGCTGTGGAAGAAGGTAATGATGCTTTTGATGGTGAATTGTTTGGCGTGAGTAAGTGGGCGAGGTGTTTCTCGGCTGCTTTTCTGTACTTAGATGGGTCTTCGAGAGGATTTGGTGCGGCGTTCGATGTAGGCCATGACATGCTGTATCCGCCTGCTCCCTGCGCATCAGATGGCTGTATGTCGAAACTGAGTGCCGCAACGCCATCGTGTATCTTCTTGAAGTAGGTAGTCAGCTCGCTCGACCGGAATAGATGATACCGGTCCTGTCGGTTGGTAAAGTAGTCTTCGCTGAGGTTCGCGCCGCTCATGATGATTTCATCGTCGATGCCGTACAGTTTCATGTGCTGGAGGCCCCAACCCTCGTTGATGCGCTTCGGGATGTACTTTTTTCGCAGTCCGGTTAGGTTGGGCGTGTGGTACATGCGTACTTCTACCCTCTGCGGGCCAAACTCGGCAATGAGTGGGGTTAGAAGGGAGGCGGTCGTTGGGTTTGGTGTCTCCCGCGTTCCGCGCAAAGCATCCGCGAGGAAAGATACACGCAAGTTGGGATTTTTCTGAAGAGCTGTGCGAATGGTGCTAATAAGGTCGTGTTCTGTCTTGCCAATATAGAGGGTGCTGAGGTAGATTCTTTGTTGGGCTCTTGATATTTTGTCCTGGATTGAGTCAGTGAAATCGAACATTTGCATTTTGGACTGCGTTGTCTCACATGTTCTCATGGAGTGTTCATCCGAGTTGTGGAAGAGAGAATGGGTACGATATGACATAACTTTGGACGTGTTTCCACGACATTAAGCAAATAAAGACATATTGATAAAAGTGCTGGTCACTTAAAAGAACAAGAGAGAAAACAGCTGACGTCAAAGGAAGTGAACGAACGCAAACCATGGTATGAAATACTGATAAAACACCAAGTTGTATAATCCATAATTGAGCGAACAAAACAATATCAGAGAGTAGAAAACAGAAATCTCAACCTACTTTCAATGTTTGATAAAACTCAGCCGGCGTCTGGAGAATCTCTATTTGCTCAGGCTGCATCTCGAACCTCGGAGCAATCTTGTCCAAGTCTGACGTTATCGTCGCCAGCATCGCTGCCTGGCTCTGAGGCACCTGCGACGCCATTTCTCCAGTCGAAGTCGAATACCTCCTTGTCGTCCTGAGGGGTCTGCTAGGAATACAAAAGGCCCTTTTGCCCGCAATTCTGGGCGCTTGAGCTCGCAACACGCTTCGAATTATCATTGTCGAGAAAGCTTTCGCTGTCGCGCTGTCAGAACTAGCATATACTGAAGTCCTAGACCTTAGCTGCTCGATGCACTTTGGGGCAACCAGAACATCTGCCGTGCTAGTATGGATAGAGTATAGCGTGGGTGATATGTCTTGGCATCGTCAATCGCGACTCAACGACATCCGACGGCCACCAGCGACCCGCCATCAACAGCTCCAAACAGCCGCCATGTCGACGCTCATGAGAACACTGCGCAACTTGCGCAAGATTGGAATCAAGGTAAGCTTTCCCCACTAACTACATTGTTGTCGCAGCAGCATTACTAACGCTCGTATAGGAATATGCCCACCAAATGGCGGTACGCTCGTGGAATCCCCCTCAATTGCCCTCGCAACCAGACTGATCCAATTTGTTTCGCGGACAATAGAACATCGGTATGCTCCTAATATGACGCCATTGGGCATAAAGAAGAGAGGACACTAGGGACTGATGCAGTGCAGGTGATACCAAGGCCGGAACCTTTATTGGCATGGACAAGTACGGCAACAAGTTCTTTGAGAACTTGCAAGATGAGCTGCCGCGTAAGAACTACCATAAACCGGATGGAGGGCGGGGACTGCCTGCAAGAAAGAGATAAAGAAACGCATTTCTCTGACTGAATTGTATAGTGCGAACTCGCTGGGTAGACTACAAGGACAAGGAGTTCGATCCGTAGGTTCCCTGACCCGTGTGGTCCGAGTGGGAACGTAGAATCTTGCTAACGCATAATCCAATAGTTCTCAGATTGAACCTGGATGGTATGTTGCTTTGATGGTCAAATATACAGAGGTAATCACAGACATCTGACTAGACACAGGCATGCTTGGATGTCGTACATGGTTGACAAGTCACCGGCTGCGGACAAGCTTCTGCAGCGTCAGGTTCGCGTTTGGGAGCCCAAAGAGCATAGGCCGACGCTCACATGGAGCCGATCGGGATACAAGCCTTACAGCACGTATGTTCACACTCATGTTCGGCCGTTCTGTCGTCCGGCTATTTATTTCGGAGGCTAATTCTTCTTTTTACTAATGACGTTGACAGCACCAAGAACAAGTATTCTCCATGGACACCTGTAGCCAAGGCCCGCGCATAGATAAGAAACCACTATGTTTTTTCTTCTTCTCTGTAATGTGCAAAATCTCTCGTTGCAGTCAAGCTTGACGTCGCTCAGAATATATGGCAGTCTTTTTCAATATAGTCTAGTTCACATGACTTCATCATGTCTAGTTCATATAACCTTATTCTTGTCTTGCTTAAATATTAGGCCGAAGAGGGGGGCGAGTAGGTTCGGTCGGGGAGGCGCAGCCCCCCATGCGCCAAGTCTCCCAATATAAGATTTGAGTTCACTGTTCGGCACTTCTAAGATGAGAAACCAATTTCGGATGATGGCCTTGTATTAATGACTATCAAAGAATATGGACGGAATAGAAAACAATTTTATACGCTATTTGCCCATCACCAATTATGCTTCTGGTTATGAAGAGAGAAAGAGAGATATAAAGGAATCACTCCTTTAAAAGCCCGTTGCCAGCATCGACGTCTACAAATTAACGTGTTTTATATCTAGAGACTCTTGAGCAGCATGGGAAGAAGGATCTGCTTGTTGTAGTCCCAGATGATGCTGCTGTCGTGACCCCTCCAGGCGGCACCAGTGTAGAAAGTGCTCTTCTGTCCCTGCAGGGCATTCATGTGGTCGTAGAAGCCTGCTTCGATATCTGCGGGGCTAGCCTGGAGGTAGAAGGGCTGGTGAGCGGCGCAGACGACAGGGTCCGGGTGAGTCTGGGTGAAGTTTGCGGTCTTCTGGTTGACAGTCTGGATGCGTTTGAGATCGGCAATCATACGCGACTTGATCTCGTCGATGCTGAAGGGGTATTCAGCGTTTCCGCGGGGTGAGACGTAGTACATGGTGGAAAGGCCAGGTGCACCATTGGGGCCGACCATCAAAGCGCCAGGTTGGCTGGGCAGAGCAAAGAAGGAGTTGTTGGGATTGATGCTGTCTACCAGCATGGGTGGAAGGCCAGTATTCCTAATGATACAGCTGTAGTAACCGGCATTGATCCACTTGCTGAAGACGCTGCGCTCGGCCTGGGTAGGATTGAATGGCTGGAGCTTTTCTAGGCGAGGAGGGATGGCAATGAGGAGCTTCTTTGCGCAGATGTACTTGATGCCCTGGGGAGTTTGGACAGCGAGTTCAACACCATTGTCCTTGCGCTGGGAGCTAATAACGTGGGAAGAGAGCAAGATACTCTGAGCGTGAGCAAGCTCAGCCTGTGCCTTGCCATAGATCTCGCTGTTATTGTGGCGCGCAGTTGTGACGAAACTGTCTTGGACGGTCTGCTGAATAAGACTCAAGCCAGCTACACGTGCATACTCGACGACAGGGATGGTAGCAAGATCGCCGTTGCCAGGGTTCAATCGTGCCAAGATGGGCACAATTGCCTCGATACCGAGTTGCTTGACGAGTTGACCAAAGGGCATGGACAACTCCTTGGGCACAGGCTTGGGCAGAAACATGCCGGCGGCGAGCTGGGGGTACTTCATCAAGAAAGCAGCATACTTTTGGAATCCTGCAGCAAGCGCTTCGCGGCTAGGTTGTGCGGAGGCTGGTACATTAATGATAGCGCCCGTCGAAAAATCAACGCTCAGGGTCTGGCCAACAACAACCGACGATCGGACTAGCGGAACGTTAAAGCGATTGAAGTACTCGAGGGTGGTCGAGGTGTTATGCCAGACTGCCACACCGTAGTCTATGGCGATGCCACTAGCAAGATCGGTGAAAGTGTTCGTGTGGCCACCCGTAACGTTCTTGGACTCAATGACTATGATAGATTTGCCAGCATCCTTGAGTTGAATGGCAGCGTGCATGCCCGAGGAACCGCCACCGATGATTGCTACATCGCGGACAATGATATTACGAGGGTCGACGTTGGCGGGGAGGGCCAAAGCAGGCGAGAGGCCGAAGAAGGCAACAAGGGCCGCACAGAGTGCTGGTGAAGGCTGCATTATGGAGTAGATATTATGGACAAGAAAATGGGGGAATGAGTGACTGAGGTGCCGCAACAAATGTCGTCCTCACAGCAGCTTAATGTAATGTCCAAATTATCGTTCATGTCGATCCCGCTTGCAACATCAAGATGTGCCATGACTGACACCGACCAATAGATTAGAACGGCCCCGTCGAGTATGGAGCGTGCTACGGCAATACCGGAATGCTAACCTTTTACCTTGAAGATAGTCATAACTATGATGCTGAAGGTTGTCCCAATAACAGTGACCAGGATGAGTACTAGGCTCCACTAGGCCGTCAACTCGGGCCGTAATGAAGAAACATCCCAGCTGTTTGGTAAGCATGCTGCTTTTACGGTGTCAAAGGCATGGCGACTAATACCTACAACGTCAATCTGATATTTTGTGTTTCAGTTGTCAGCTTACAGGAAGGGCACACGCAGTATACGACCCGTTCGCAGGTCGCGAAGCTTGCCTGTTTTGGGACTTGGTGATTACTATGTTAAGTTTGGTATTCAGCCTTGACAATCTAGTGTGGCCTTGTCCCTTGGATAGATGATAAATGAGCAAAATTATGCTGACCTGAACCGCCGGGACATGACCTATACAAGACATTGTAATTACGGTACATGCTCAACGGCGAAATTCTGGGTATATTTGTCGTCGACGTTGCTGTGTTTTTCTATCTGCGAACTTGACAATGTCTCAGCGTCGGCTAGCGCAGAACCAGGTTACCTACGTAGGTGATCGGCGTTGATCCTCTCGTCTTCCAGCCTAGCTTCCATGGTTCGATTTGCTTTTTCTCTGAACAGGAAGACTTCGATACGGCATGCAGCGGATAGCAGTGTGTCCCGATCAGCATCTTGGACGACGCGTGCAGCTTACTGATGGTGACTGCTGACAGGAGGCGCAGATTGAATGGGCTGATCCAGCCTGGGGTGCTTCTCTCCACGACTTGCTGATGGCCGAATATGCATGTGCAGTTCATGAAACCTTAAGAAAGCTGTCACTCAGTCGCGAGGCAATTCTATCAGAATGAACAATTGCCCGACGTTATGGACGCTTTGCATTTTGAGTCGGTGAAGGAAAACGCTCAGTTCCGCAGCAGGCCGGGCTGAGGATACGGACATTGGGGTTTTGTCCGATGGGTCGTGGATGAGTCAGGAGCGTAAGCATTAACAATATTGTAGGGCTGCACAGCCATCACATAATCAATAGTTGGGTCGACTCGAAATGTGATGCCCGAAACTATATACATGCGTGCGTAAGAGAGCGCTGTGGTGGAGGCGACCTGTGCTGCAACTTTGTTGAAGGCCACTACGTACCGCCAAGACATGGCTACGTGCTGGCAAGTGCTGACTGGGCGAACTATCAACGATATCTTCTTTATCTCAAGCACGTTTATCCGCACGCTGTAGTGCTCAGCTTTTTTAATTTCCTTCTACATTAGCCATTGCTTGGCGAGTTAAGCCACCTGATTCTGTGCGTATGCCATACCTACCGTTCACCACGTGCATGTAAAGCCTTGATTCAACTGTATCCGAACGGAATAGCTCGTTACCGATGCCTCCAATCCAGGGGCCTAGCTAGGCGCTTGTACGCATGAACTCTGCACTCCGTGATTGGCTATAGCAGTATCCTCTCTCCTGTCGTACTACATAACTTGATTTATGTTCATATGTTGTCACGTATCGTTACCCCTCAACCAGGTGGTTCAGAAAGTGCTGTATGGATAACTTTCGCGCACTCTAGGATCAGATACCACAGAGGCAAATATCGACCCGCCTGTTCACTACCAGCTTACGGTAATGCTACGCAAGCGTGAGTGTGCCCGGTATAGGTAAAAAGACTATCAGAGATATACAATCTCCTTATCTCCAAGCCACACCCGATCTATAGACATCGCGTGCGTAGACCGAGGGCTAGCACGAACGGCCCACGGTGCCTGGTGCACCGCGAGCATGCTTCTCCGCCCGCAGCAACCTGTTGTACTACCATACACTCCAATCACTCTACTGGTGCGTGTACACGATGGGTGTGAATCGGAAATTGCCACTGCCGAGCGTCAGCCACTATCTCACTGGTTGCAAGACTTGCGATCCTACGACCTACACAACATGCAATCAGTACAATATAGGAAAGGTATCCTGGCATCTGTGAGCTCAGCGATTCGCGCGCGGTACGAAAACCGTATTGGTGGCGATTCTACAATCCCGGCCTGCTTGACCCATATCCCAGCTCTCCCACCTCGCATCCACACCTAGCCATCATACATACTTTCGTGGTCCTAACAGTAAATCGGAAATAGTCTGTCACACATTCTGCCTCGCTACCCAAGTTTTTGGTACTCTCTAAGAGCAAAAGCTAGTTGTTGCATTACAGGTCTTCACAACGCTCACCCAAGGCTGAACCTCTTTACTCTAGGCCCTTGTTCTCGCTTGCCATGGTCCACAAATACTTAGAGCGTTTGCGGAACTGTATTTCCGTGCTCTCAGCTAGCTTTTGGCCCCCCATGACGTTGTGTTTATATTACAGAATCAAGAATATGGCCCCTATCGGAAACGTTTGTGTTACAGACACGCGTACGCACTTGACTGTCTACAAGGCTGAGTAGCACTAGACCCGCACACTGACAAGACTGATCTTTCTGGTCAATGTAGAGATTGCGCATGTCGGTGTTGTACTTAAAAGACCATGCTTATAAATATACCAGGCTGCCCTGTCGCCACAAACTGAGTGTTGTTCTAACTATTACACAAACTCTGCAGATTATGGCGTCTTCATTCAACATACTGAACAGGAATGAAGATGCATTCGAAGACGAACCAGGAAAACGCGCTTCGAGCAATGACTCACCCTCAAAGGCAACGGCTGGAGTAAGAATGTGATCAGGATTTTAGGGGGCGAAACCGGCTGACATTTGACAATATAGACTATGCGTAGGCTCGGTTACCTACCTTGCTCACTGTTAGTGTTGAGCGCTCTAGGTAACCTTGTGTTTGTTGGCTACATTAGCTTTCTGTGGTTTTCAAACGACAGTAACGTTTTGTGGACGACTATCGCAATCGCAGGCTGGACTGCTAGAACAATTGCTATCGCGGCCGTGGTGCTCAGAACATCAACTACGATCCAGGCAGGGATTGCTTCTTCAATGCTCGCTAGTATCTTGCTCGAAGATCCTGGCATCTATCTACCAAAACTCGCAGTGTTCTCTATCATGCGAGCAGCTTCCCCAGCGCCATATACGTTCTTGTGGAATACATGGTTTGCTACCTACACGAAGAACTGGATGTTTTCGATTATTGCTGCCGCACTATCGATTACAAGCGTTTTCTTGCAGTTCACATCCGCAGTCTTGCTTGCGGATGTTGACACTGGTTACGTCGCAAGGTAAGCCTAGTGACTATACAGAATTTCAACCTCATCCGAGCGGCCAAGAAATTCTAGACTAATACCTATGTTGTTTTTAGGAAACTTGCGTTCCACCCCATCACGATCCGCGATGCCCCTACCGTATCGACCCCGAAGTGGAATGTGGGTGTACGACAATATCCCGCTTTTGCCGAATATTCTGAGGGAATGGTTGCGGATGGGTCATCCGGCCTGTCTGATACCGGGCCCAGTATGCGGGCGTTGTTACCAATAGACGGACAAGACAACAGGTCTTCTTTACACACATATGAGGGGTTCTCGCAAGTATTCGATACGCGCGTTGTTTGTGTACGACCGAATATCACAAATCTCGAAGTACTTCTCAATACCTCTCTTCCAGTAATACACGGGAATATGTCCATACCTTTGGATCTAGAGCAGACGGCTGCAGCTTCTCGTGTCTACGGAAATGACTGGAATGAATTCTTCTGCCAAATCTCGGTTGCCACTTCGCCTGCGTTTGAATCATTCATGTATCATCCGTCAGACTGGAAGATGACGGTGTGTCAATTTGACCGTGGCGCTGGAAATCTTCAACACGTCTTCCTAGAAGCTAATGCTTCGGAATCCCTTTATTGGAATGAAGTCTTCCTACAAAAGTCGTATCTTCTTATGAACTTCACTGGCAATCTATCGTCGTACACAAGCGCGATTCCGGAGTTTGTAGGTGATCCGGATCCAATAGTGGATCCCGCCTACCTTGGCCGTATCTTTAACGACTCTATACCTGGTCTGATCCGGGAAGATAGAGCTGATTGGGTCGATCTATACCGAATGAATGGTAACTATACACCACTTGAGATGGATACGAGACTGAGCCTCAGTCTTTGTTTCTCGGCTTTTCAAGCGCGACCTTTCAACATCTCCGCCTCGACTTCGGTTCCGCTTGTGGAGCCCAGGTACCGGTATGACTCTGAGAGCGGACGTATAAACTTTGACGCCGTTCGAAAGCAGATGCTTACATCTTCAGGGTCTTTTGAAGATCGTGGCGTTCTTTCATTGGCGCCCCAGAATTGGTCCACAATGTGGGACGGATTCTACTCATACTTTCACTGGATGGATATCGATTCATTGCTTTCGATGGAAGATGCTGGCGGTGCATCGACGATTCATTTGGTTGATCGTATGGATCCTTCATCTGCACGGGCAGATGTCAGTATTGGAGGTCTGCTCCTTGACGTGCTTCGCTCTAACGGCACCACTGCAGAGGCAGTGCAAAGTATGCTGATGGTCGCACTGGAGTCGCGATATCAAGACTACTTCTTCTCCAAAGGTGGAATTAGCACAGACTACCAAAGTAATTTCTCTGCCCACCTAGCCGATTTCGTTGCTGTGCAGATTCCGGGAGGTCAAGGCCGTCCTGCTACCCGTGCGGCTGGAGCGACACAATCGTATCTATTGGTTATGAGTGCTGTGATCGTACACAGTGTCATAGTATGCAGCATATTTGCATGGTATTTGAAAGGTATGTCGCCATGCAACAGCTCCAAACAAATACTGAGGCGATTACCAGCAACATCCGCCACTCTTCTTTGGGAGTCGTGGTCCAACGTGGCCCAAATCGACACTCCATTGACCACCGGCTACCTAGGGAAAGCTATGACTGCAAAAGACTCAGAAGTGCAGGCATGGATGCAAAGCAATAAGTCGCATTTGACTCCCATCAAGGTTGGAACAGGCAGCACACGCAAAGAAAACCGAGCAGGTCTCATCAGGCGACGCGCCTATGCGAGTCTCTCGCAACACAATGAGTCTGAACAAGGTGTAATGTTGAATCGTTTCAGACGAAGAGGTTTCAGCACGACGGAGTCAAGGACACAGCTGGGCGCACTAGCGGAACCTACTGCGCTCGCAGCAACCGAGTCGTCTGTTTTGTCGATGGGCTCTGATGAAGAGCTTCCTTGGCCGGGAACAAACGATAGGGAGGACACAGATTATGAGGAGAGATAGTTATGTACAGGCTGGTGACACATCCAGTGGCACAAACAAATTGTCACGTGACTCGGCAAGGGAAACCTGATACGGGCGTTCTGGGTATACTGCGTTATTCATAAACTGGACATGTAAAAGAAACGAGGGCTTCGCGAGAGGGGAGTGTAGAGCAGCAGTATCTTGGATTAGAGTGGACAAGCAATGCCGAGACGTCCAAGCCCACAAGTCTCCCTCGGCTCCAGATAGCACTAGTACTGCAAACTGCGTCACGGGCGACATGGACATTGGCTGCCGATGGGACTAAGTTGTGGGGTATTCCGTCACCCAGTCCCACCATGGCGTGCGGGTCAGTACCAGTGTGTATGTACCGTTGACTTGGCAGCTGTAGTGGCAGAGTACTGTCTGCCAAACGACTTGATGGCGTCAAGCATGGGTGGTTTGACAGAGCCGTCGAGTATAGGCGCCGGAAGTGGCCGTACGAGGGCCCAAGGGCGCACATACATGCCAAAGGGCGCATGTATGTGAATGGCGTCGGCCGCGTCAGGTTGGCGTCGGCATGTGATGAGCAGCAGATTGACAGATAGGGAACAAGCCCAGCAGCTCTCTTTGGTCTTATTTTATTTGCTTGTCCACGCCGGGTCTCCTCTGTCGCTTATCGCATCGCATCACATCGTACCGGGCCAACCGCCGAGTAATATCACAACGGCCGCCGTCGCGCGTGAACGCCAGTGCGTATCCGGAAAGGCTCTTGCGGCGACTAGCAAGGTGCGGTCAAGTCGAACAGGTCGAGCAGGTCGCGCTCTTCCTCTGCGATTCCCACCACCCCAATCTGTGCATCCCCAGCGCCTAGAGGCAGAGGCTGCGCTTGTCGACGTTTGTTCACTGCGGGCGCATCCAAAGAGGAAAGCGCTACTGTAGAGCTGTCCAGCGCCGCTTCCGCTCTCCAATGCGCTTCACCGCCCGTCGATAACGAGTACGAGTGCGACTGTGAGCGCACAACGTCTGCGGACAATTGCACTCGGCCACAGGCCACAACATACGTCGTCGGACGCCAGCATGTTTGCCCACTGCAAGGGCCCCTTCTGGGCAATCGACGACTTCTCCACCTGCTTTGAGCGCGAGTATGTCTTGCTCTGGCTATGCGCCACCCGCGAAGAAGAAAATTGTCCAAAACACTGACGCGCCACAGCTATCTTCAGACATTGTTCCCCCTCACCGTGTGCGCCGTATCCATCCTTTATCTCCTTGTTCAGCTCTACTCGGCTGCCACCGCGTCCAAGAACTACCACGCATACAGCGCCCTCGACGATGCCAGCAATCCTTGGTCTCCGCGGAGCCCCGACTATCACGGCGCCGACGAATACCACGACGATGCCCATGACGAGCTGGAACGGAATCAAGACCTTGCCCTCCGCGCCGTCAAGACGGAATCCACCATCGCTGTCGACAAGCCTCGCGGACAAGTTACCATCGTTGTGCTAGAGGAAGCCGCAGTACTTGCACAGCTCAGTCTCCACATTGCCATATTCCTCACCAATGCATGGGGTGCACATGCAAAGACTGCCGCCATTGCCAGTATCGCCGTCTGGGCCTACATTGCCGCTCTGGCCTCGCTCCGCCTGCTCTTTTCCAGCACAAGCCGCTTTTCGTTTCCCGCTCTCTGGTACCACACCGCTTTCATTTACGGCTGCCAGTGGGTCTTCAGCATTCTGCTCTTCCGATCGGCAATCATCCACCCGCGATCCAATGTGCACCAGAAGCTGATGATTGGCGACTTCGCCCTCGTTTCCCTACTTTTTCTCATCGCCCTATGCTCCAGAAAAGGCAACAAAACAGTCTATTTAGAATACGAAGGAGACATTGCCCCAGCACGCGAGCCTATCGCCAGCGTCTTTTCCCTTGCTACCTTCAGTTGGGTAGACCCCATTGTTTGGACGGGATATAAAAAGACATATGAGCTTTCAGACGTCTGGAATCTGCCTTCCAAAGACAAGGCTGGAGCCGTCATTGCAAGGTACCGTCAGGTCAAGAAGACTTCGAGCTTGGCCTACCACCTTCTCAAGCATTTCAAGCGCGGTCTGCTCATACAAGCAGGCTGGGCTGCCATCTCTGGTTTCCTCACTTTTGCGCCGACATTGCTTCTCAAGGTTATCCTTGAGTATGTCGAGAACCCAGACCTGACCCCTGCAAATGCTGCATGGTTCTACGTTATTCTGCTCTTCGTTTCCGGCTCTCTGTCGGCCTTGGCCGATGGACAGGCACTCTGGCTTGGCCGCAAGATCTGCATCCGGCTGCGTGCAGTCATTATTGGGGAAATTTATGCAAAGGCTCTCAAGCGTAGGGCAGCGGCTACTACCGACAAGGTCCTGGGCGAGGAGAAGAAGCAGCAGCAGCAGCAGCAAGAGTTGGATGAGCAGGACCAGCAGCCCAAGGGGTTGAAGCGCATATTCAATTTCGGTAAGAACAAGAAGAAGACGACGTCCCAAACATCCAAGGACGAGGATGAAGAAGCAAAGTCAGCCTCTGATGCTCAGGTCACCACTGGCGCAATCATCAATCTTATGGCCGTAGACGCTTTCAAGGTCAGCGAGATATGCGCTTACTTGCACTTCCTGTGGGCAAACACACCGGTCCAAGTCGTCGTAGCGGTATTCTTGCTCTATCGAATCTTGGGATACAGCTCAATTGCTGGTATCGGCATGATGATCTTCCTACTTCCTGTCAACATGTACGTCGCTAGACAGTTCTCCAAGATCCAGAAGCTCATTCTCGCCGCTACTGATGCTCGAATCCACACCACCAACGAGGTCCTTACCAACATTCGGATCATCAAGTTCTTTGCTTGGGAGCAGCGCTTCATTGGGCTGGTAAACGAGAAGCGATACAGTGAGCTGAAGCATCTGCGTCGTCGATACATACTTTGGGGCGTCGCCGCTACGATATGGTCGGGCTCCCCTGTCTTGATAACCTTTTTGTCCTTCTTGGTCTATACCAATATCGAACACAAGGCTTTGATTCCATCGGTCGCTTTCACCGCTCTCTCGCTCTTCCAGATTCTGAGGATTCCGCTGGATCAACTTGCGGATATGGTAGCACACGTCCAAGAATCTAAAGTATCAGTTGACCGTATTGAGGAATATCTCATGGAGCCGGAGACAGACAAGTACAAGCAGCTGGTTACCCAAAAGACGGACGAAGCTGGCCAACCCATCATCGGGTTTGAAAACGGTACCTTCAGCTGGGGAGGCGCAGACATGGCCGATCAAGCTGCAGCAGATGCCTTTAAGCTCATCGATCTTAATGTGAAATTCCACGTCGGCAAGCTAAACGTAGTTGTCGGTCCCACTGGGTCTGGAAAGACTTCGCTGCTCATGGGGCTGCTGGGTGAGATGACAAAGCTCAAGGGTGATGTGTATCTGCCTGGAGGAGTCAGCCGAGAGGATCTAATCCCTGACCCCGAAACCGGCCTCACAGAAAGCGTAGCGTATTGCGCCCAGCAGGCTTGGCTAGTAAACGGTACTGTCAAAGAAAATATTGTATTCGCAAGCGAATGGGACCAGAAACGCTATGAAGACGTCATCGATATCTGCTGTTTAAAACGAGATCTTGAAATTCTTGATGGCGGTGATGAAACAGTGGTTGGTGAGAAGGGTGTGACGCTCTCTGGAGGCCAAAAGCAGCGCATCTCACTCGCTCGCGCAATGTACAGCAAAGCCCGCCATGTTCTCCTCGACGATGTTCTAAGCGCTGTCGATGCTCACACTGCTAAATGGATCTTCCACTACGCCCTCCATGGCCGACTCATGGCAAACCGAACTTGTATTCTTGTTACGCACAACGTCACCCTCTGCCTGCCCCATGCCGAGTTTGCAGTGGTGCTCGAAAATGGACGCATGGTCGCACAAGGGACAGCAGACGAAGTCATCAATTCAGGAAAGCTCACCGAAGATCTCACCAAATCACGGCCTGCCTCACGCGGTGCATCAAAACCTCCTTCCCAGGCACCTTCAGATACAGATCGAGAGACAAACGATGAGGCTAATCCTACGAATGGAAATGCCAACACTACCCTGAACGGCAAGGCAGACACCAAGAAGATGCCTTCCAGCAACAATCAGGATGAGAAGAAAGCCGAGGGTGGCGTCAAGCTGAGTATCATTATGATGTATCTTCGAGCTATGGGCCCGTGGTACTACTGGGTTGGTGCTACCATTGCTTTCATCGCCGCGCAGATTTCTTCCGTCTCTACAAACTTGTGGATTCGCACCTGGGCAAATGCCTACGCAGACAAGGGCTATGCTGTAATGGGTAACCACCGTCGCTCACCCGTTACCCATGCGCCAACCCTGAGTGGCGTAGGCACGTGTCTAAACAGCGCTACTTGCAGCTGGAATCTTCCGTTCTTCAGTCAACCGGAACAGCCTTTGTACTCGTACGACACCGTGCAGACCACCTTTGGAGCCTCTGACCCAGAGGTCGACTCTGTCTATTTCCTTGGCGTCTATGCCATCTTGGGTGTTGTCTTCATGTTGATCACGTTTCTACGCGAGGGCTTCCTCTTCGGTGGTTCCCTGGCCGCATCACGACGATTGCACGAGCGTCTGATCCAAAAGGTCACGCATGCCAAGTTCCGCTTCTTTGACCAGACTCCACTGGGTCAGCTCATGAACAGGTTCTCAAAAGATATCGAGTCTATCGATCAAGAAGTGGCGCCAGTCGCTATCGGTGTCGTACATTGCTTCGCTTCTGTCATTACTATCGTCGTTCTTATCTCGGTCATTACGCCTGCATTCTTAATTGCAGCCTTTTTTATTTCCATCCTCTACTTCCTCATCGGCCGATTCTACATCAATTCCTCGCGCGATCTGAAGCGACTGGAGTCGGTGCACCGAAGTCCCCTTTACCAGCAGTTCGGCGAGACGCTATCAGGCATGACCACCATTCGAGCCTATGGCGACGAGCGGCGCTTCATTCGCGAGAATCTGACAAAGATTAATACTCAGCATCGGCCCTTCATCTATCTTTGGGCCGCCAACAGATGGCTGGCTTTCCGAGTTGATGTTGTTGGCGCCATGGTCGCTTTCTTCTCTGGAGCTTTTGTTGTTCTTAGCGTTGGGCGCATCGATGCAGGTGCTGCTGGTCTGGCACTTACCTATGCGGTTACCTTTACCGAGAACGTGCTATGGTTTGTGCGACTGTACTCCGCCAATGAGCAAAACATGAACTCGGTCGAACGTGTCAAGGAATACCTCGATGTAGACCAAGAAGCTCCTTCAGTCATCCCAGCTAACCGACCGCCTTCCAACTGGCCAAGCAAGGGATCTGTTGAGTTCATCAACTACAGCACGCGATACAGGGATGATTTTGATCTTGTGTTGAAGAATCTAACTTTCAAGATTCTACCTGGAGAGAAGGTTGGTGTCGTTGGCAGGACTGGTGCTGGAAAGAGCTCTATGGCACTTGCATTGTTCCGAGCGTTGGAGGCTGAACAGGGCAAGATTCTGATTGACGACATTGATATTGGGTTGATTGGTCTTCACGACTTGCGGGAGAATGTCGTCATGGTACCACAAGGTAAGCCAGTCCCTGTAACGTCTGAGTCTCGCAGCCGCTGACAAAATCCAGATCCAACATTGTTCACTGGCACGATTCGGAGCAACCTCGACCCTTTCTCAATCTTTACCGATGAAGAGATTTTTACTGCGCTGCGTGAGGTCAACCTCATTTCGTCGCTTTCACGGCCCGCATCCGGCACTGCGAGTCCCACTCAAGAATCTACACCTTCTCGTGCTGTTCAGATTCCAGTCCCTACAACAGGTGCTGTTACTGCGGATGTGAATGCAAGCTACACTGGTGCTACCACCAATCCTGGTTCCATCCTGGCGAACCGCGACTGGGACCGAGGTGAGACACAAGAGGATACGATAGTAGTAATGCCTAGCGGACATGCTGTTGAGCCAGATGATGCAACAGCACAGGCTGCAATGGAAGCCGACAACAAGAATACGTTCAAAAATCTCAACTCTCCTGTTTCAGAGTCTGGCTCCAACCTCTCGCAAGGCCAGCGCCAGCTTCTGTGTCTGGCGCGAGCGCTACTCAAGGCCCCCAAGGTTCTGCTCATGGACGAAGCCACAGCTTCCATTGATTACGCCACCGATGCCAAGATTCAAGAGACGATTCGCCAGATCAAAAACACTACTATTACGATTGCGCATCGTCTCCAGACCATTATTGACTACGACAAGGTCTTGGTTCTCGACAAGGGCGAGGTGATTGAATACGGCCATCCATACGATCTCGTCCGCAAAGACGGTGGCTCATTCCGTTCCATGTGCCAGACCAGCGGCGAGTTAGACTCGTTAACTAGCACTGCGAAGGCGGCGTACGAAGCCAAGGCTAACACGACTGCTCAGTAGCCTTGCACTTTCTCTTCATATAGGGAATACCGCGCTCAAGCAATATAAAGAGATAAAAGAAAAAAAAAGATGATAAAAAGGGGTGGCGTCGTGTATCTTCCAGGAGTTTTTCGGAAAAGGACTGCACAAAGCGAAGTGGGATAGCCTGTGTCGCTTCAATATCTAGTGCGTGTTCAATGGCTGTTGTCAGAGGGACTCTGATAGACAGGTGCGCATGGAAAACTACTCGCTCTAAAAGAGTGTTTAATGTAGACGCTCAATACAAATTAACTAATTTTTTGGTATAATCTTTTGTCTCGCATGATTCTTGGCTGCGTTTCATCAATCTTATTCATATTTCAATTTCATTAGACATTATTTACATAACCCGCGACTTGCGAAAAAAAGACTTGGAAGCGGACATGTATTTCTACTAAGTATCTTTATATTTTATCTACCAAATGTAGATGAAGACCTTTTTCTCTTCCTCTCTCCTTTCTTTAAATTGTGCTAGAATGTACCTACGACACTTTACTTCAAAAACACCGTAGAGGAAACCAATAAGAAGGAAGTCTACAAAGAAAAAGAGAGAGAGAGAGAGAGAGAGAGAGAGAGAAGAGACGCGATGTAAGTACGTAAGAAACAAAAGGCAAACCAAAAAAAAGAGAAGGGCCGAACCGGAGTCGAACCGGTGACTTCGGGAAGGCGGTTTTTGGGAGAACTGCAGTCCTACACTCTACCACTGAGTTACCGGCCCTTGATGTTGTTGATGACTAATTTCACGATTTCATACTTTATATAGATGCGTGATGAATGAATACTAGTAGAAACAGGCTGTGGATACGTGATGATGGATCAGGATGCGTGTACCACGTATGTGGTCGAATGCGATACGTGGCAGAAACGATGGAGGGGTAAGCGTCATGCGGGGACAAGAAAAACAGCATGCAACATGACAAACGCTCAAAGTCAAGCAATTCATATAAACTGGTGTTGGAATATCACAGCACGTCTGCTGGTGGGGTATCATTATAACAACAACAACATATCTACAGGTTCTAAATCCCCTGCTCAACGGCTAAAACTCTAGCTCTTCAACTTCCATGCCACACTCCTCGCAGCGCTTCTTGGTCATGCCCGTCTGGGGATCTAGCACGCTCCTGCCCCACTCGTGCTCGTGGCGATCATACCGGCCCTTGATCTTCTGGCCAAACTGCGCGTTGGCGGATGCGCCATCGCCTGCTAATCTCGCGCGCTTGTACGCTTCTACTCGCGTCCTTTTCTTCAAGTCTTCGAGTTTGTTTTGGAACTTTTTTTGCTTGCGCTCCTTGCTTATGACTTGGCGCTTTGCGTACTCTTCGTCTAGCGCTTCCGGGGAGCCCCATTTGGCGGGGCTGAAGGCGTAGGCTTCGACTTGTAGGCGTAGGAAGAGTTGCATGGGGTGGAAGAACTGTTTGTGAGGGTTTGGACGCTCAAGATGGGGGAGAAGCTCTTCGTCTTTTAGTTCGGGATCGGTGAGGAGATAGTCGTCTCGGGCTTCGGTCTTGGTAAGCAACGAGTATTTGTCTGGGAGTTTCTCTTTGCAGATGTTGCAGACGCCAATGCCGAAAATGTCTTGCCATTTCCAATCAATTTCAAGGCTGTTGCATTCGCGACATTTGCCTTTGACGTCTCGCTTGCCGTCACCATATTTGCCTTTAAATGTGCCGCTTTGAATCTCTGCATTTTCGGCAGCTTCTAGGAGTGCGGCTTCTTCGTCCTCTTCTTCCTTGCCGTCTACGGTGTTCAAGATGGAGATGCCAGGTTCGTATGGCCCCGCCCTGTTCGCACGTAGCTTCCGCCTTATGCGCTCCCGTTCCCACTCTGCTATTGTCATTCCCTCAGGCTTCTGCTCTTCTTTCGCCTGCCCCTTCCACATGGCCTTATTATGAGGGTCATCTGCCGTGCTCAAGAAACCACCCTTTGTATCCGTCATCTTACTGAAATCGTACTCGATGAAATCCGACCTGGCATATTTCTTCGCAGGTTGAATGTAGTCGTTGGATGGCGGCTGTACAAAGCCATTTTGGTCGCGCTTCTGAGGTGATGCAGCGGCGGCATTTCGAACAGTTGCCGGAGTCTGTGAAGCGGTAATAGAGGAATATGCACGCTTCTCGCCTGTTCTAGGCGCCGAGGACGGTTTGGATGATTGTGCTTGTTGCGCAGCAGCCTTTGCCTTCAATCGAGCCTCTTCCATGCGTCTAATCTGCTCGGGAGTAGGAGGGTTCGGTGGAAGCTTACCCGCTGAGCGAGTCGCTCGCGGTGGCGTTGCCTGGCGTTCGGACATGTTGGTTGATTAATGGCGGCTGGAAGCTGGTCTGCTGAAGTACGACTACTCTGAAGTAGTCTTCCAGGCGGTGAATTCAACAAGAAGACCGGTGTACGCGCGAGTGGCGAGTCTGAGTCGTTTGGGAAGATGAGCGTTCCGGACCCTGAACGATGATGTGCGCCAAGAGATCCCGCGGTCTGTTCCGTCCGATTCTCGTCCAAAGTCACTGCTTCACAGACGAAATTTGCGAAAATGACCCCCACAAACCCCTAGTAGTGCCATGTCATAGTTTTGGTTGCGAAAAGGGCGGCTTGCCGCAAAGCCGTCGGGCCTGCGCCCTTACCAATCAATCCACTATGACTCTTACATGTGGCTGTGCGAGACATGCTTCACGGCGTTGGCCATGACGAACCGTTGATCGTTTCATAAACCACTTTTGGTACAAAGAGGATCTCTCGCCGTGGTGGTACATATCCTGCTCTTCCACTACTTTTCCTCACTCTCTAGTGCTATGTCAGACGCGAGCACACGTGTGCACGTGGCCAGCCCTACAGCCATGCTGCTAATCCCTGCCACCGATCTGCAAGCCGAAGCCAAAAATCCCGAAGCCTCAGCTGAAAACGACGGCGATAGTGACAGCGACGATTGCAGTGATTTCACTAAGCAAAAGACGCGCAAGCAGCTTCGCAGGGAAAAGCACGAACAAAGGAAAAAAAGAGAGGAACTCGACCTTGCTGCAGCCGTTTCCAATCTCGATATTTCTCAAAACCAGATACCACACGCTCCCAACGACAGTGTGGGCGACCGGTTTCCTTCCACACAACTGCCCTCTCAAAGTCGCAAAGAAAAGCGCAAACAAAAGAAGCAAAGACACGACTCTGCATTGGCTTCACCTAACGATACCGACGCCGAATCCCCAATCCAGCAACCAAGGAATCCACCCAAGCAGAAGCAACACCCCACCACCCAACATCTCACAACCATTCCACCTCTTATAATGGCGAAACCCGCCGTCCAAACCGCCTACCCTCTCCTCGTAGCCTCCATCGGTAACCCAGGCCCCTCCTTCTCCAACACTCTGCACTCAGCCGGCCACATTGTAACCTCGTACCTCTCACACGCGAAAAACTACACGCCCTTCCAAAAAGGTCTTTCAGGGCTCGTCTCGCGGCCACCACCCACTCACCTCGCCTTCAGCCTAACCGGCTTCCGCCGCGTAGAAAGCGAGCGCGACGTCTACGAAGACTGGACCTTCTGGCAATCCGCCAGCCTCATGAACGTGAGTGGAAACGGAGTTAAGCGCGCGTACAACGAGTGGTTGAGGGAGATACGCAGACAGAGCGGGGAGAGCGGGTTGCAGGGCAGACTGGTGGTTGTGCATGACGAGTTGGAGTCTGCGCTGGGCAAGGTTACGATTAGAGACGGAGCGGCGAGCGCAAAGGGGCACAATGGGATCAAGAGTTGCCAGCAGCAGCTTGCGGGAGTCAAGTGGTGGAGGGTCGGTGTGGGCATCGGTAGGCCTGAGAGCAGGGATCCCAATGTCGTGAGCAAATACGTGTTGGGTAAGATGACAGCTTTTCAGAGGAGTCAGCTGGAGAACAGTGCTGTGCCGGTTTTCAAGGCGTTGGAAGGTATCGCCGCAGGAAAGAGATAGACGGCGCTGTTGTCACAAACATAAGTGAGGTGTCGTGGGCATTTTCTGAGGCGTTTTGGCATGATACCCATTTCCAGGTTAGACGAGCGTATCGCAATGCATGCATAGAACAATGAAAGAATATAAATTGGATTTGTAAGCAACAAAGCATACAAAGGTATCATTCAGTTCCGAAATGACGATATCCGTGGGGTAATAGGTAATCCCAGTAGGTATTACTTGTCCTCAAACCAAACAGCAACACAGGCAAAAGCCTAGTGAGATGCTCGCCACCAACTCCAATAATACAACCAAGATTATGAATCAACATTTCGTAGCAGCCTGCTTCCTCAGCTTCCTCCTCTCCTCCAACCTTTTTCTCGGGTCTCGATCACGGACCTGGCTTCGATCGTGCTTGACTTGTGTAGACCTTTCTGCGCGGCGCGTCGTAACCTTCCCATCATCGAGCTTGGCATTGGTAAGAGTTTGGCGAGATGCACTTGCAGCACTCTTCAATACCTCGTCCTTTGGTGCGTCGTAATTGTAGCTGACCTCCTTTTCAGGTACTACCGACGTTGCTTCGAGCTCTGAAATATGAGTGCCCTCTTCGGTTACACGATCTCTTCGCCGCTGGGGTTCCGCATTTCTGCTCTTCTCCGGAGCAACGACTCTTTCTTGAGATTGGACAGTTTCTGTTTTCCTGACGTTCGAAACAGGTTTCGAAACCCGATTTCTCTTAGGCGGTGGATTCCACTCGGGTCTTGTGTACGGTTGACCCGTAGAGATAGGCATTGCCATCTTGTCCATTTGAGCTATTGAGCTGTCCTTGTTCATCTCCATCCATGGGTCATCGCCAGGTGATGATGGCATTGGCAGTGGACTGGAAGGTTGGACTGCAGCGGCCGTCTCGGGCTTATGGTTCTCTTTTGTTGGTTCAGGTCTGTGAATCTTCAGGGGTGACTTTGGCGGTTTGTCCTGTTGGGTGGATGCAAGCGCCTTCTCCAGCGTAGTTTCAAAGGGTTGTGGAGGTATTCGGGGAGACTTGCCCAAGACAATAGAGGCTTCCCCTTCTGCTGTGCCGAGTCTGGAAGGTAGGGCTGGCCGATTGAGTGTGTCAGGGATAGTGCCACGACGGGCACGACGAGATCTGGGTGATGTGTTCTCCTTGGTAGACGATGCCATGCTATTGGATGGAGCAAATGAGACTTCATGATCCAGGTTCAATCCACGCAAAGGAGGTCGCGAGATGTTTTTAGCTCCATCCTCGTAAATTTCAAAGGGCGCCTTAGTCTGTGCAAGTTCTGATGAAGGCGCAGAGCTCGAGCCCTCCAGAACTGCCAATCGTGTCTTAAGGGACGCAATCTCGATGCTTGATGACATGTTTTCGGCCATGGCCTTACGAAGGCGCTCCTGGAGATCCTTGTTCTGTTGCTCCAGTTCCATTTCGCGCTGCTTGTACCGCTTACGCTCTTGTTCCAGCTTGGTTATTAGCTCGGTCACTTCACTGTCTTTCTTCATGGCAAACTTCTTAGCCAGTTGCTGCTTGGCAATGACCTTTTTCATTTCTTTCTCGCTCTTGTCCGCATAGCTCTCGTACTGCTCCTTCCAGTATTTTCCCGATTCAGAACGGGGAGCACCTAGGTCGATTGTGATGTCGCTGTCGTCCCTCGCTTTGGGCTTTTGCCCCGATTTCGGTTGGGTAGTCGTGCGTGCGTCTAGCAGGGCTTCGGTGAGGCGAGTGCGCGGTCGTTGTTCGCTTTCGGGGTCAAGCTTCAATTGAGTGCCCGGAGTCCACGGGCTCGGAAACTTGCCTGGGCAGTCACTGGGAATTCCACTCCTGCCCATGTTGCCGCGCTTGCCCTCATTATCCACCACTTGCGAGCCGAACGACACTTGCTTTCTTCCCTTGCTGGCGGTGCCTGGTGTCATCAGGATGCCGCCTGGCTGTTTCGACGGCGATATGGGTGGGCCACTCTCCCTAGGCGCAGGCAGCACAAAGGCTTTGGCGTTTGCTGCATCTACCTTTGCCTTCCTCTCATTCTTTTTTGATGCATCGTCTGCGTCCTCAGGCGCAGGCGTCCCGAATATGGCGTGCTTGAAGGCTTTCACTGCAAACTGGTGGGCTGGTGTCTCGGGTGGTTCAATGAAGGTGGACTCGTAGTTGTTTTCTTCTATTGTTAGCAAATCTCGGCTGGCGCGCACGAGGACGTGACGAACCAGGCTGCAGGTCCTCTATCGCGTTGGTAATGCGCGGGCCCGTAATCCAAGAAAACATGGCGATGTCTTCCTTTCAGAGGCAGCGTTGGGGCTGGGTTACAGGGGAGGTGGCGAGGAGCAGCGGTGATGGTGGTGGTGGTTGTCCTAGCTGTGACGTGCGGACATAAGGACGTTGTTTGTTTGGGGGCTTGTTTACTCGCTGGAAACGAGGGCTTCCAGGACTACCAGTTGAAAGGGCGGTTGCAACACAAATCGCACACGGAGACAACGGCCGTCAGCGCATTCAAAGACGCTACACGATTATCTCGAGGCGCATTCGTAGGCAGATGGACGATGCGATGCTGTTTGTCATGTGCCCCTACCGTTCTCGAGGCTCAAGGAAGTCGCGTCCGGCGGCTCAGGTCGTACCTGCAGGGATGACGCGGAACGGTCCCAGGATGGCGGGGCTCGCCAACATATCGCCCCCACCGACCGCTACTTCACACCTGCGCATGCGCTGGCCGCGAAGTTTCTACATTCCATCGTACCCCATTCTCTTCACTGCTCTATTTTCCATCCGACATGTCTGCAGTGTGAAGGGCAGCAGCTACGGCTGCTAGTCTCTCCGTCGATACCCCCATGTATGACGGCTCATTCAATCATCCACCAGTAGCCCACTATGGCACCGCCTCAAACACCAAAGAACAAGAAACAAACGCAGAATGCATCCACGCCTCAAATCACCGAGGGCATGGGCCCAGCGAGCTCTGTGGGGGACATGCCACCTCCGCTCGTCTCGCAGCCCTTTGAGACCTACGAAAAGGCACAGGAAGACGAACGCGAAGTCCTGAAGGCCGTTTTTATGGACGACTACGAAGAATCAGAAGCCAAGGGTGCATGGAGTGTACGTTCTCAACTCCCCGTTTTGGGATGCCATCATTCAAATCCATTTCAGTTCCTTCTCTAACCCGAGTGCAGAAAACTACTGATCGCGTATTGCGTTTGAAACTCACATCCTTCTCAGATGAAAACATATTTGTCACACTCTGTGCCAAACTTACAGCCACTTATCCCAAATCGCTGCCTGAACTGACCCTGGAGGACTGTAGCAGCCTGCGAAAAACCACTTGGGACAAGCTGTATGGCTTACTCAAACGCCGACCTCAGGAGCTGGTCGGTGAAGTCATGATATACGACATAGCGACCGCTATCCAGGAGATACTCGAGGACGAGATCGCAGTGCGCCAAACTGATGGCACTTACGAAAATCTTGACGCTGAACGAGCTATGCAAGAGGCGGCCGCAGCTGAGCAGTTACGACAGCAGGAGGCCGAGTTGCAAAAGAAACGGGATGAGGAAAAAGCACAGGAAGAACGTCTTTTGCACCAGATGGTCGGCGACGAGATACGAAGAAAAGACTTGATGGCGAAGCGCAAAAAGAACCGCGCCTCGGTCATGACCCCACCACCAGACTTTCCCAGTGGAGACAGTGCCAACTACATATCATTTGATAGAACCACCTCCATCCAGCACGAAGAGACCACAATCCAGTGCAGTGCGGTTGAAAATCCGCTTCCATTCCGTTCCGGGCCTCTCACCGAACAACTACTAGTTAAACCCATGGGTACGCCAGTAGCACTCACGTTGGTCTTGAAGCGTGCTCGAGTGGGTGCTGGAAATGATGATGCTGATCCTGAACTGAAGAAAGCTATTATGGCATTCGAAGACGAAATGGAGGAAGTTCAGCGCTTGCGGCAGTCTGCTATAATGACAGTGCTGGATTTCAAAATGGAGCATTTGCCCGACTCTGGATGGGAAATTAGCATTTTGATGGAGCACGCTGACAGAGGTTCCCTAGGCGAGAAACTCGCTGATGACGGCCCACTTCAGGTTGCAAGGGTTCGTTCCTGGACTATCGAGCTCCTGGAAGCACTGGACTTTTACCATCGCAACGGCATAGTACACAAGCGCGTTCACCCCAACAACATTCTGCTCAAAAAGTCGTCGGGCGGCGGTATCACAGTACACCTGGCCGATGCCAGCTATCAAGATTCCTTGTATCGTCTGCAAAGCTTCTCCAAAGATGGAAGGCCACCAAAGCCCCAGCGGTCGTTTTATTGGATAGCCCCGGAACTGTCACAAGACCTACAGCACACTCGCAAGACAGATGTATGGGACTTGGGAGTCGTTTTTCTCCAGATGCTGTTTGGTCTCGATGCACCTGACAAATACAACTCCCCAAAAGACTTGTCAGATATCCTTGGCTGCTCAGAGCCGTTGCAAGAGGTTCTACGCAAATTTTTCAAGCCAGATCCCAAGAAACGACACTCTGCTTTTGACCTCATTCCGTCCGAATTTCTGCGCGACGAGGTAGACGTCTATGACCGACCTCGTACCCCAGCGCGGTCTAGGAATTCGTCAACCTCACTAGGCCGCTACAGACTACGGCGCGAATCTTCTTCCGGCATGGTTCCAACGTACTCGCGATATGCGAATGACTGGGTTGAACAAGGTCGGCTGGGAAAGGGAGGATATGGTGAGGTTGTAAAAGCGCGCAACAAGGTTGATGGTCGTCTTTATGCTATCAAGAAAATTAAGCAGAAGTCTGCTGCTGCGTTGAGTGAAGTTCTATCCGAGGTCATGCTTCTATCACGCCTAAACCATAGCTGTGTAGTGCGTTATTACACAGCATGGCCGGAAGCAGAAGCGGACTACGATGACGACTCTGGATCATCAGACGGCGACGAATCCGATTGGGGCTCGGATGTTTCCCCGACTACGACTACTACTGACGGTGGTATTCATGGCAAGAGCACTGGTGGGCTTGACTTTATCAGTTCCAGTGGGTATCCCAAAATCGAATTTGGATCTGATGCAGAGTCGGAAGACGATGTCGGTGCTGTTATCTTCGGATCAGATTCAGAAGACGACACAGGTTCCGCCAGTATTGGCCACAGTCCGCCAGGGTTGAAGAAACGCGCCATGTCTGACTCCAACCCTGCAAAGTCAAGGTCAATCTTATACATCCAGATGGAGTTTTGTGAGAAGCAGACGCTCCGTGATCTGATTCGTGGAGGGTTGTACGACGATCCAGAAGAATATTGGAGGCTCTTCAGGCAGATTCTTGAAGGTCTCGCCCACATACACGGACATGGCATCATCCATCGGGATCTCAAGCCGGATAACGTTTTCATCGACTTGGCTAAAATTCCTAAAATCGGTGATTTTGGACTAGCCACCAGTGGACAATACCAGAGACCCGATACAAAATCTCTTGGAGATACTCAGAACGGTGGCGACATGACAAGGAGTGTGGGTACCGCGCTTTACGTGGCCCCAGAGCTAAGCTCTAGTGTTACAGGCGACTACAACAACAAGGTGGACATGTACTCCATGGGCATCATCTTCTTTGAGATGTGCTTCCCTCTAAGAACCGCTATGGAGAGAGACAAGGTCATTCGGTCGCTACGCGAGCGAAAACATAATCTTCCCCTAGAGTTCGAGACTCCTGAGAAGGCACTCCAAGGAGGCATCATCGAGTCTCTCATCAGCCACCGGCCGTCAGAAAGGCCTAGCTGTATTGAGCTCTTGAGGAGCGGCAAGGTGCCTGTTCAGATGGAAGACGAGGCTGTTAAGGAGGCCCTCAAAGCCCTCTCCGATCGCAACTCTCCCCATTATGCGAAGATGATGGCTGCCCTCTTCTCACAAAAGCCTGACACGCAAGCAAGGGACTATGCCTGGGACCTCAGCACAGCTAACCAGACAATCAAAGCCAACGAAGTGCTTCTACAGAACCTTGTCAGGGACAGATTGGCCATGATCTTCCGCAGCCATGGTGCGGTGGAGATCCAGCGCCAAGTCCTGTTGCCATGGTCTGATCACTATGCAAACAGCAGTGTTGTGAAGCTCTTCGATCCTTCTGGCACTCTAGTCCAACTTCCCTATGATCTCACGTTGCCATATGCACGCAGCATCGGTCGAGGTGGAGCTTTCCTTGAAAAGACGTTTACAATCGGTCATGTCTACCGTGAGAACTACACTGGAAGTGCTCCGCGTAGCAACGGTGAGGCCGATTTTGACATCGTCTCGTATGATGCGATTGATCTTGCCCTCAAGGAATCAGAGGTGCTGAAGGTTGTGGATGAGATCATCGACGGGTTTCCTTCGTTCCGATCTTCCCCAATGTGTTTTCACCTTAACCATGCCGATCTTCTGGAAATCGTCATGGAGTTCTGCAGAATTCCTGCTCCAAAGCGCACGGCAGTGAAGGCTGTTCTCAGCAAGCTCAACATACTGAAGAACAACTGGCACTCTATTCGCAATGAGTTGCGTTCTTCCGACATCGGCATCGCATCAACATCATTGGACGACCTAGCAAGATTCGATTGGCGCGATACACCGGAAAAGGCCTTTGCGAAATTGCAAAGACTCTTTGAAGGAACAAAATATCTCGAGCGAACCCATACGATATTCAGGCATCTTTCCTCCGTAATCGACTACATGAAGCACTGGAATGTGAAGCGCAAGGTCTACATTAGCGTTCTCAGCAGCTTCAACGAAAGGTTCTATTCTGGTGGTATACTGTTCCAGTGCTTGTTCGATACCAAGCAGCGGGAGGTGCTTGCTGCAGGCGGAAGATACGATAAGCTGATTGAAGAGTATCGGCCGAAGGGCTCCAGTCATGCGCATCCAATACCTGCATACCATGCGGTCGGCGTAAACCTTGGATGGGATAGATTAGTCCACTCCATGGCTCGGTACATCAAGAAGCCAGAAAAATCGACGTTTGTAAAGAAGCATGCCGAGGAAGATACTCCAGCCATTTCATGGATGCCTCGCCGTTGCGACTGCCTAGTTGCCAGTTTCGACGCTAGTGTTCTCCGAACTACTGGAATAAAAATGGTATCAGACCTCATATCTCACGGCTATACCGCTGAGCTCGCCATTGACGCGCACTCTATTGAAGACATACTCCGTCATTATCGAGACGACAGACACAGCTGGATCATTGTGATCAAACACGGCGTTGCACCAGACAAACCCGAGCTTAAAGTGAAATCCATCGCCAAAAAGGAAGACACGGATTTACGCACCGCCGATCTCCTCAATTACCTACGCAACGAACTCCGTGACCGAGAAGAACGCGAAGGCACGGCAGCTCGTCTAACCAAAGCCCCACCACCAGCTCCCTCCCACAGGACCAACTCCTCCAAAGCCAACGTCGATGTTCTTATTGCCCAACACCGTTCCAAAAAGTCAAACAAGTGGTCCATTGTCGAAGCTGCGCAATCCCGCTCCGCAGAACTCCTCTCTGCGTTCCAATCTGCGCCCATTGCTGCTATCGAATCAAAGGAGGAGGTCATGAGCCTCATCAAAGAGACGAGACTCAGCGATCCGGATTCATGGCGTTACTTCATCCAAAAGATGCCGTTGGCTGAACGAAAGTATTTGCAGGAATTGCATGACTTGTTGTTGGGGTATAGGGCGCGGTGGGTAGAGGGGAAAGGGAATGGAGATGCAGAAGATGCCGTAGGCAAGGCTTTTGTCTATAACTTCCGTACTGGGGGATGTTTATTGTACGACTTGGAGAGCTGAGAAGCGAAGCATGATGCACTGTGAAGTGTGATAGAGATCAATGTAAATTCTTATTCATTTTTTGAACGACGTGGTGTTTTTTATGTGTCATCAATGAACACTGCCTGATACTACGCTTGGATTTATTTATCAGTGATGGGGAAGCGAACGGCTTCTGTTTGGATATCGTTTACACCATTTTAAGAGATAAAAAGGCTCAGCTTCGTTTACTTGACTTTCCTTTTCCCTCTACTCACCCAACTCCCGTAATGGCTTCGTCAACCTTGCTCTTCATTATCACTCGTATGCAGCATGTGTACTCTGTACGTTATAAATGTGTGTGACCATGCCACTATTTCTTCTCCTTTTTTTCTGCTGCGGCGCATGTATCTTTTACCTGTGTGAACAAAGGTTTGATGAAGCCGTCGCTGAGGATGAGAATTAAAGGGCGGCATCATCGCAGCATGAGCTTGCCAGAGAACACAATGCCCGAAGGACAAACTAAGAAGGCTTTGTTATTGCTAGAGCATGCGGTTAAGATCAAGCGGACTGTGATGACTATAAGATTCTGGACCACAAATACGCTGTGGGGAAAGGTTCAAGCTGGTGAAATTTCAGAACATTAATCATCTTCATTGCGATGTCAGGGTTCTACGCTGTGCAAGAGAGAAAAACCACGGTGCTTCTTATGGCATTGCCAGGCCTTGCTCCATCGGGTTTACTGCCTTGGCTGATATACTGTACTTAGTCCAGTCTGCCGGCTACTCCACTCATGCATCCTGATATTATACTGTTTTGATCACTTTTCCCTTTTGGTTGGCCTCCGGCCGTGACAGTGCTCAAGTTTCGCTTGATTCATATTTGCTTTTCGATAGGTACGAGGTTGTATTTCAAATGAGTGTATACTACAATACATTAAAGTGTTGAGTTTGGACAAGTATATCAAGACCTATCAAGACCTATCAAGACCGCAAGGATCTTCTCTCAGCCACAACGCAATGGATGTGAGTTTATGCACCCTCTTTCTTTTCAACTTCAAAAAAGTGGGTCTCCAAGTCCGAGCATGCGATACCCGTAAACGTTCCCGTCGAGACATACGTCGCACCAGTGTCCGGGGACTTGAAAGTCGCCGTAAAAGGCACACTGAGCTTAGTCTCGGTCACAGTTGCAGTGACCTTGTAGGTTTTGCCCGGGGAGATGGTCAGAGGCACCGTGTTTCTCCAAGTCTGAGTGGAGCTATTCGTAATGCCCCACTTCAAGTTTGTGTGCACCGTCGCACTAACCTGCACCTCGGTTTTGGCCACGAATGGCACACCAACACTGAAAGTGGCACTCACACCTAACTCCATCCCAAATTCGGATTCGAATGTAGACTGTTGTGTGGTGCTCTCCTCGAACTCGATGACGGGTGTTTGTACGTCCTCAGTGTCGTTTGTGGATTCTTGTGAGAAGATGGCATTGATTCGACTATACAGGATTTCAGCCTTGTCCAAGTCGTATTTGATGGCTCCCGTGTCCATTTTCTCCACCTCAAATGAGAAATACTGGTCAGGGTAGGCCTGGTCGCCAATGTCGAGGCATCCCAGTTCAGGCTGCATGGTCGTGCGCGAAAACATGACTCCATGGCCAACCAAAGGAGCATGGAGCCGGAATTGTTTTGCTTGAGTGTCATGACCTTTTTGCTTTCGTATGTCGAAATATTGGTCGTCGCAAATTTGATCAAAGGTTCCGACCTCCCCATGGGGCGCTACGGAAACTGACATAAAGGTTACGGCCAGTTTCGGCACTTGTGATGGAGTACAAGCCCGCATATTTGCCCGTGCCAGGCTTGATGTACCAGTACTGATCATTGTATATCACTGAGGTGTCGACATGACCAAGTGCCATCGAATCTCTCTTGTTGCTGTAGAGAGCCCTTCTGCCTTGGAGGTTGATGATGCGGACGCGAACATCCTGAGGAGGGACGAAAAGGTCTGAGCCCATGTTGATAGACTGCTTCTTGTGAATGAGATGAGGAGTTATTGTTGCTGTTGTTCTTTCCCTGGATAGAATCGAACTGCAATATACAATTGGCATTGGACTGACATGTTTGCTTTCGAAGATTGTCATAAGAATGCATCTTATGACCCTGCACTGTTTCTTTTTCTCTGACCTCCAACGTGCTATATCTTTTGCTTGTTCGGTCCAACATTAGTGTGATTAATCTCATAGCACCAAGTGGGCACTTGACCCTAGCACTCCTGCGTTACTATCTCACCGTGCATGTTCTTAAGGCCGAAGAAAAGAAACAAGCCCTTCTCATCTCCTCGATATGTGCCTCAAGTATGTTTGGCCTGTGAAAGCTAGGATAGAACAAAACACTGCTCAAAAGTTGGCGATGACGATACTCATCCTTGAGCACAAAAAGACTATATCCCCACACAAATGCGCATTCCAATGTCCACACTGTAAAGAACAGTGCTTATGCAGAACGAGTTTTGAGAATACTATCTGCGGATTGCTTAGCTCAAGCGCTGCATATACGCTAATGCAAATGCAATGCAGGTGTTGTAACCACCCACTCATACGAGCCGCGCCGCATCGGAAGCGCCCGTGAAATGCGGCTGCCGTTTTCCATTACATGTGGATGTACGTTGCCACAAAAACAAAAGTCGCATTAATTTAGTTGCATACATCAGAGTGTCCAAGTAACAAGTAGCGACGCCTGTGTAAGCAACCAACACAGAATAATTTGGAATAATACTTCGCAAGGTTGATAGTTCGATATAGGCAGCGAAAAAAATCACTAGGAGCTGTGTACATGGCCGCCGTTAAGATGCACTGAAACCAAGATATCTACCCTTGTTATATGGTCACGCTTCACATGCATCGTCACCACACCTTCTCACTTCCTTCTTCGTTGGCCAGACCACGGCTATACAGGAACGGTAAATATCGCCTACCTACACATGCCTTAGTTTGTATGCGTTGCTTTTTGACGGTGCTATTCGCATTGAACCACGACCGATGATCATCGGCCAAGAACAGAGATCGTATGCTCTCATATATTCAATGCAGGCGGTGAAGAGAACGATCCTGTAGCAAAACTGTAAGCTGGCACGTCACTTTACTGTATGTCAAACACGTCACTGTAGTTTAATCGCTCACTCTAACTCAGTTGAGGGGGCTTACTGTCGGCTCCCCGCCGTGACCACCGCGTCTTGTAGCCTTTTCCAGTATCTTCTTCGCAGAGCTCACTTGACTGTCGTGATTGATCTTTCCTATACTTCACGTCATTGACTGAGACAAGAGCAGATGTCTATTGAAACCCTGTGTCCACAGGATTGGCAGTCTACATGAAGACGGCAACTTGACTCGGGGTACATGTATTCTGAACTGAAAGCAAGATAATTCTTCACTTATGTTGCGAAACTTCACTGTCTGTGGGATTTGATTGATACTACAAACTCATCATCGCTGTGTGCGCTGTATTGAAAGTTTCGTCACAGAGTGTAGGAGTGTATGATTCTCTTCGTATAGTCGATCGTTCGAATGCTTCGTGAGAACGAACAATGTGTCAGTTGTAGTTGAGGTTGGACATTGTTGAACTCTTGTTGATGCATTACTTACAGCCTGGAAACGGTGCTGAAGAGGGGTGCGCCTGTAGCTCTGCATACTCGCTGCTAGCTGCTCTGACTGCTGGCTGTTAGCTGCCCACTGTTGGTTGCTGACTGCTCTGACTGCTCCCTACTAGCTATAAGTTCTCATTTCCTCTTTAATCTAAGGAGGGACCCCCCCTCTATCGAATTCTAGTGTTTCTCACGTGATCTTACGCTAGCTAAAGGAGATTCCCAACGTCTTAGCATAGATTGGACGAATGAGAGCAGAGGTTTTTAGAGCTAATCAAATGGCGTATTGCTGTGCACGAGAAGCCCTTGGAATCAATCGTAATGTGCAGCTAAAGCTTTAGTTACCTTTCAGTCGAGTTCTACGAGGAACAGAGATGATGTTGCCGGGTCAGTTTGTATCGCTGGAGCTATGTAAATTTCGCTCAATGTAAATATTTGCCGCGCGATAAGAACCGCATGTAAACTTTCCCCTTTTTCAGACCATATATTGCAACAGTAATGGGCGAGTAAAAACTCGGCAATTGAGCAAAACAGACTTTCAGCCTTCACTTGGATCGTCTGCGTCTGTGACGGTGGGCAGGCCTCCACTATGCCATCACGCCAAAAGTACTCCACGTTGGCAACCGTAATTTGCACGGCAAATAAGCGGTAGGTACCGAAACTCAATTTAACAAGTAACGGCGTGCACTAACTTCTAGTGCAGCTGTCTTCCAAGTCTGTGATCCAGAGGACAATTCAAGGGCGCTTAGACCTCGATAATTACTAGTCTAGAGCTAGAACCTATAAGGATTTACAGGCCTGTTTCGTGTTTATTAACTGCACAAGATACGGTTGCCAACATTGTATGACAGTCTGGTCATCACTGATCGGCGGCGTGTATCTAAATATACTGACGCTAACGGCAACTCCCCCAGCGTTCCCCGGATCATCTTCTGGTCTCCACTACACAGCCGTGAAGTAGGGCTGCACACATCATCACAGCCGCACGCCCCCGGCATTCCTTCCCACCCTCAAGATCAACACGACTTAAGTCTCGTCCCGGCCCATAGAACTACCCCTGACTGTCCCCGGATGCAGAAGCATAGTTGCCGGTGAGGCGCAAGCGCGTAACAATAAAGCCGACCGTTCCGCAACACACACTCAGGCCATCCACGCAATGACAGTGACAGATGCCGCCCCCACAATCGGAGTATCTGCGTGGTTGCTTTTTTCTTCTATCACTTCGTACACGACTCAAGACAGGCTTGATTGGTAGCCCTCACAGAGCTAGCCAAGGGGCCTGACAAACGAGAGAGACATCTCCAACGCCTCCAATCCCACCCCCCTGCACCCAACAAGAGAAAGACCAAGAACAACGAGTCGTGTCCTCCCCCATGGAGAGCTGAAAGCCACGTGCGAGATATGTACGCATGTACGAGTAAGTCACAACAGACTGGGGGAGGGGACATGGGGGAAGGCTGCAAGGCAACAAAAAGAGGCCCAAATCTCGAGTCAGGTCGGACGGGGGAAGCAAGCCGGGAAGGGAAGGGAAGTGGTATGCAGGGGATGGGGAAAGAAACGCTCTCGGCTGCATAACGAGGAAAGGGTAGATAACGAGCGATCAGCGGTGGTTTATGCAGGCGATTAGCGAGAAGAAAAAGAAAATCAAAAACGGCCCGATTGCTAACTACGCCACTTCCCCATGCAGCAACAGCAACAGCAACAACAATCCCTGTGCTCGATGCGCAGGGGGCGGTGGCGTTAGGAAAGATTACGATGCACAATTCGCGACTCGCGACTCATGATGAAGAGAGGAAGTGGGAGGTGAAAAGAAAAAAAGAAACAAGGAAGCACCAGAAGTATTTGTGCAAGATATCATTAGGGAGTCTTTTCCTTTGAAAGGGTATCACGTGACTACAGCTACAGAGAGAGTATTACCAAGAAAAAAGAACAGAGGAAAAAGAAGAGAAAAGGCTAATGACAAAGAAAAAAGGCGCAAGCATCATCACACCTCCTTCTCCTGTACTCTAAACGTCTTTTTGTGTAGAGGAGTCTCGTCTCCAAACACGCTTGGCGCCGGCGCCTCGTTGCTGCTTCGCGAGCTGCTCTCTGCAAAATCCCTTCGTTCCTGCGGGTCCTTTCTGTCCTCGTGCGTGATGCGCAGCTCGGTATGGCACTGGATGCCGCCGAGATCGAGGCTCTCATCGCTATCAATCTTGCTGAGGCCCGGGCTGCGCATTCCGGTGTGGTTGCGCTTTGAGCGGTTGGTGAGGTGGAGCGACTGGGCGGCGGCGGCAGAGCGCGACTCGTGATGGCTGGAGCTGCCAAAGTCTTCTGGCTTCATGTCGTTTTGGGACTTGCCTTGGGCGAGGCGGACGACGAGGGAGGCCATGGACATTTCAATGTTGAGCTTGACCATGTAGACGACGGGGTGGAACTGGATGTAGACGACCTGATTGTGGAGGAACATGAGACCGATGAGGAGGGCGTCCATGGCAATGGAGACAATCATCAGCTTTCCGTTGAAGCTGATAAGTGGCGAATACTTGGTCAAGCCGTGCTGGTTGACCAGCCTTATCTTGACAGTTCGAAGGAAGTACCAGTTCAGTGCAGCGTCGACGATGAGAATAAGGACTTTGGAAATCTTATCCCAGACATTGTTGACCTTGACGAACACGTCGTTGACAGGTGGGACGGTATGCGAAGGAATCCAGATGCAGAAGACGGCGATGTTGATTGCGGTGATAAAGATAAAGGTGCCCCATTTGAGTCTCTGGATGGTGCTGCGGTGCTCGGCGATGAGTGCAATTCGATTGATGATGATTTGCATGAGCAACTGGATCTCGAAGACCCAGAAGAAGAGGATGAAGAACAAGACCGGTACGCTGTGACACTGGGTATTAGTTCTCTTGTCGCAACGGTCTTAAGGAAGGAGTTACTCACGTCGGCCCCAGCACGTCGTTGAGAAAAAGCCATCCGACGATGCCAATGAGAATGTTGACTAGAATCTCACCCCATACCATGTAGATGTAGGCAGACCGCAACGGACTGTGATTCCGCCGTGTCTGCTTGACTGCCTCCCATACCGTCAGGAAGCCGAACCCAAGTGTGAAGCCGGCAGCAAGGGCTGCAAGCTGGAAGTCCTGGACGGAAGCCATTATGCTGTTCCACGTATCTGGGGGGTATTCCGGGGAAGGAGAGGACTCGGTGAAATAATAGATCCTACAGGGCCAGGGGTGCCGGGCTTCTTCGATAACAATATATGATTCTGGACCCCAGCAAGGGGACATTGCATACCTACAGCGTCGGTAGGTGCACAGGTGCCGCAAAGCCCATGACTAACAGGCTAACTAGTGCGAAGTAAATGCTACAGAGACAGGACGGCTTGTAGTCAGGGTGGAGTAGAAGCGCTAGCCAGTGGGCTAGCTCGTCCCTTAGCCCTTTGATTTACCAATCATTGCCTGAGAACGCCACTCGCTAGGAGGTGGACATGGCCATGGAACAGATCTACGCATAGGATCGCGCGGCAGACTTGGCTGAAAGCGGATGGCAAGCCGTGTTAGTGTCGATGAGGTGCTTTAGCCAGACGTCAAGAGCGCCATGCAAAACTCTATTGCTACAAAGTGATGAAGGGCAAGGCGTAGTACATACGAGAGGTCGCGAGAATGCTTCCGGGCAAGCTGGAGCACGACTAGCAGTCGACATGGCTGTTCCCCGGTCATCTGATGCGGTTCCGCCGATCATGATTGACGTCCGACCCATGGCCGAGATATGGCCCCGCTATTCTAGAAGTTCGTACCGTCACTCCAGGAACGACTTTGGAAAATTGTTGTTGTGCATGAGTTTGCAATTGCCTTGGCCAGTGATGTAGGGTGGTGGCGGCTCTTACCGTAGTGGCCAACTTGCCCAGCCTGTCTAGATGGTTGACAGCTACCGAGACGTTAGTGGCGCACCTCAGACCGTGGTACCCAATTGACACCTTCTCAAAGCGTGGTTCCCTCGTTGCCTGGGCCAGCGGATGCGGCTGTAGTCGGCGGTGCGGCCCCTGACCACGAATGTCCATATGACCGAAGAAGGCCCGTAAGGGCAGGGTTATGTGAATACTGTATGGCTGGTTAGGCAAATCCTTCCATGCCTTGCGCTTGGCCACTTGCCGGAGTTGCCCGAGCCGTCAGCATCCTCCGCCCAGCCGTAAAATTTCAGGGCGGTAATTTGTCAAGTGGGCGCGGTGGTTGAGTGCATCTCTTGTTCAGTAGAGTCTTGTAGGAATGCAAATGCCATCTTCCTCGCTCAAGATAAGATAGATGTGACTCGGAGTATTACCTGCAGCTGAAATTCTCCGCATCGCTTCCAGTCCAATCGGTACATGTTCGGTACCCGTGGGTTTGGCTACGTAAGATTCTACCATACGGCTGGTAACTCATCCGCGGACACCTCCCACCAACCATTGATTGCCGACTTTCTGCCCCGCCACAGTTAGCTGTGTTGCAAAGTAAATGAACTAAACGTAGATTGTTCCTTGTCTTCCTCTAGTATACATGCAAATCGCAGAACATACTCCAAGCTAAGTGGCTTCTGAGTTCTCGGCCGAAGGGAGAGAAAGTTCCACAAGTTAGTAGGCGGATGGGCGAGTGGGCGTCGACGTGCTCGTGGGAATGCATCAGTTGGCAGGTAATAGCGACGCCATGGACCTCATGCCGAGTAATCAGGAGAAACAGGTCCAGCACGCTGTCCATGAGACGTCTCATTTTGTCCCCTTCTCCCGCCACTCTCGCTAATCAACGCTGCCCCACCCATCCATTCTTGGCCCCAAGACCCTTGTTCTAGACTTGCTCGCTAATCAGTCTTTCTCATCCATGCCAAACTCTTCCTGGACCTCGACAATTCTGACCCCTCGTTGGTCGGCGATGAGCCCCATGAGTCCCTGGCCTACGTCTTTCAGTTCATTGTACTCATGCAATAGCTTGATGTGTTGCTTGACAATTCTGTTTGCTGCCGTCATGATCTCTACGTCAGTAGGCTTGTCATATCCACCATTTGCCCCACTATCCGAACATGCCATTTCTTCCATCAGCACCTGAATAGCTGCAAGATTGCGCAGAGAAGCCAACAAGGATGCCTTTTGTGCTTTGAGTTCTGAGAGCGTAATTTCCTGAGGGGTCTTTGATGGATTTGCCCATGTGGTGGTCGGCGAGGCTCCCATGCTAGGTTGATGTTGAGACTCGTAAGTGGACGCGAGGGCTGTATCACCCGTATTGAGACCCTGACTTGCACTCTCCCCCGGCTGTGATGCCTCTTCAAGTGTCAGGGTGAACGGGCTGACCTGTTGTGTTGCAGCCATTGGCTCCTGGAGTGTAATATTTGGCCTGCAATCACCGCCATGCATCGGAAGATTTTGGCCCTGAATCTCACTTGAACCAAGCTCTGAATGATTATCTATCCTGCTATTGGATGGGACTGAGGTTGATACTGATCCTGTCAAGCCCAAGGTAGTTGGGTTTAAGGAGTTCGTTGCTGCTGCAAGGATCCTTGTCGTGTCACATATGCCCATGGCTTGGGATCTGTGCACCTAGCCGATGTGAGTAAAGACACAAGCAGATATATACTAGGTCTGGAACAAACTCCGTTCTCGCTTGGATTAATATCGTCCTTCAACCTGATTTGTGGTGCCCTCGCGTTGTGAGCTTGTGAACCACATGCATTGGTCATGTCCCGAGCAGACTCAGGGCAAGCATCTTCTGGAGCAGAACTGCCACCTAAAGTCAGTGCAGCGTCGAAGGATTGTGTTTCCCCTTTTAATGACGCCAGTTGCCCTGCTCGTGCGTCTGGTAGGGCCACTGCGCGTTCAAGCTTCACGTCAGTTTGATCGATACTGGACGCATCGACGTCGGTTGAAGCGTCACAACCTTCGACACCTAAGGCAGCGGTGCATTGTGGAGCCGTGTCGGCAACGTCTTGTCCAAGGGCTTGGTGGGTGCAATATACGTCCTGAATCGCGTCTTGGGGCTCTTGGGGCGGAGCGGAGGCCATGGCGGGAAGCTCGTCCGCTGCATCATTTGCACCAATTAAAGGCGGAGACATCATGAGCTCCTCGTCCGAGTCTGCGACTTCTGTAAGGCCCTCATCGATAGCCATGTTGACTGAAGTTGAAGTTGGAGTTGCAGAGTAGGAAATGTGTCGGAGGCGGCAGTTGTGGTTGGTGTGGCGGACGGAGCGCGGCGGAAGCTAATCAAGGGCGACGTTGGTTCACGTGAGCATGAAATTGCGACGACGTTACGGCATCAACAGGAGACCTACGCGCCCTCCGCTCATCTCCCCCACCCGATTCCTGCCTCGGTACCCGTTCGATGCGGCCTTGAAACTCTTCACGTCGCAAAACATCTCCATCGTCTCCATCGTCGTCATAACGTGCAGGTGGCGCCACCCCGAGCCTTATCTGGAGCGCGACCAACAATATGGGTCTCATTACAACAAGAGCAGCCCTAGTGGCGCTCCTCTACAGCACCATGGCCACAGCACACGTTCACGAGGTGAACAAGATACAGCAAGGCGATGCCGTCTCCCAGGAACCGATTGTACGCGCCATCCGAGCCCAGCCTGCTGCGGGTACACACTAACTCCTGACAGGACTCGACACTATGGATACACATCCTGATCCAGTCACTTGCCTGGGGTGTCATCTTCCCCACGGGCATGGTGCTAGGCGTACGATGCTCAACAACAGCCTAAACTCAGCGAGGCCTAGACTAACGGCTCTCACAGATAATACGATCCAAATGGCATGTCCCTGTACAAACACTCGGTACCATCCTCGCAATCATCGGCTACTTCCTAGGCCATACGCATGGTGGCAGACAATTCTCCCCAGATAACATCCACGCGAGATTCGTCCCCATCATCATGCTCATGTTGATCTCACAGGTCGTAATGGGCGTTTACCTGAAGCTCCATCTCGAGAAGGGCATCAACGGGAAGATCCGCAATGTTGTAGTCAAGATACATGGCGTGTTTGGCAAAGCTCTGCCAATAGTAACATGGGTTCAATTCCTATTTGGAGGCATCACCGCTCTGGGCTTCTGCAGGGCAGACCACACCGGACAATGTTTGGCGCACTTCATCATGGGCAGCGCCTTCATTGCGTACGGCATCCTTCTCTTGATAATCCTACTAGTCGGACAGATGTGGCTGCGGAGAACGGGCAGGAGCCAGGAATTCTTCGATTCGCTTGTCATCGCCGCCTGGGGCTGTGTCAATACCTTCACCGAACACCGATGGGGAGGACCATGGGTTCACAATGACCTGCAGCATACGTCCATGGGCATTGTGTGGTGGGCAGCTGGTCTGGTTGGTATCTGGCTCAGTCGAAAGCGGAACGGGCAGCCCAAGCGCAACCTGATTCCAGGCATCGTCATACTCATGACAGGATGGGCCATGTCCGCGCACCCCCAGCATCTGCCTCTTTCGACCATGATTCATACTGTCTTTGGATACACTCTGATGGCTGCGGGTGCTGCGCGCATAATTGAGATTTCCTTCGTGCTCAAGGACCGGACATCGATTACTTCCGATGGCTCCGACCCGAACAGTTTCCAGTACATGACACCCTTCCTGCTCATGGCTGGCGGATTCATGTTCATGGGGGCGACGGAAGAGCAGATGCAACTTCTTTCTGATGCAAACGTCACCCACGTGTCTTATGTGCTAATCTTGTTCAGCGTTGCTTTCTTGCTGTTCCTCTGTAAGTGTTCCATGCTCATCTTGTATTCCCTGCGGCTAATATGGTCTTAGTCGTCAATATGCTCATCCACCTGTATGCCGTATACTCCTGGGAACAAGATGACAAGGCCGATGCGGAAGCGCCTCATATGAACGGACTAGGTAATGGACATGCCAACGGCTATAGCCGAGTGGATCCCAGGATAAGAGATGCAGATGAATTTGAATTGGAAGGACTTGACTCCGATGACGAGAACAGCGACTTGCCATACGGAAACAAGGAGAGCCGGAGATTCGCTGCGCACGATTAATTGATAGTCTTCTTTCCCTGACACCTTATTCAGCATCACCGAGCATAGAGCGGCGTTATAGCAATCATATTTTGGACATTTGGTGGTGTAACTATTCGCCATTCCTTTTTGGTAATACACATAGATTTTCTTAACTTGGTCACAAGCTGCCCATTTCCAGTCATCGGCTTCGTTCATCCGAGCACGGCGGCTTCATTCTCTTGGCTTAAGACGCTTGCGCGGATTTGTGTGTTGTATGTCGCAGCCTCAACCTCGATCCTCCTCTCGCCATCGCACGTGTCCATGTCGCCATTACGAATGCCCGTCGGTGCAGGTGGCAAGACTCCCAACCATTCTATTGAGCCACAATACAGGCAGACATCAGGTGCTCGGCGCAAATAGCCTACCAATCCCCTAACGCCCTCACGGCACGATCGAAACACTCAATCTAACAATAAAGCAGGCTATGACAAACGAAATGGCCGTTAGAGGTAACTCGTGTGTCAATGCCAGCGCCTGTGAGCCTGCTGTGGGCCTCTGCGGTATAAAAAGTCTGATGGTGCTGAGCCGACGCAAGCCGAAAGCCCTTTTCTCCTCTCGCCATCACGAGTTCCCGTCGGGAACTAGGTGGTTAACGGAGATCACACACTGCTGCTTATCCGTTTACAGTAAGACGATTGCCAGAGAAGGACTAGTCAGGGCACTGGAGAGAGCCTCAATGGTGACGTCTTGCGGTGTGTCGTTGTCCATGGTTTCTTTGGCGTTCTGGAATTTGATGACCCACACCCACATCAGCCTGTCGCCGCGTTGGCAACAAGAAAAAAAACTCAAACACGATGCACGTGTGCGAGTCTCACGATCTGGGGTCTTGGTGTTGCGGGAAGGGGGTAGAGAATTTTTCCCTTCTTCCTTGTTTCTCTTGTGACTCTGGGGTTATATAAAAGGGCGTGGAGAGAGCGGAGTAAATGGACAGAGCATCAACAAGCATCGATTCTACGAGTCTTACTACTACTATTACTCTTACTCCACCGACCACCATCACTCTCAACGATCAAGTCACTTTGACGAACCACTTCAACTCATCATCAACCTCAAATCAACACAACAAACAACAAACAAACACTCAAAATGAACAACACCGACTGCCACCCACGCATCCTCTCCCTGACCTCCGCTTCTTCAACCCCATCTTCCTCCATCCCCGCCACCCCGGCGGCCCACTCCCGCCGCGTCTCCCATGACTCAGCCCACGACGCCCACCACTTCGTCGCCCTGCAACAGCAGCAAGAAAACGAAGCAAAAGCCCAGCACAAGCTCAACCTCAGCATCAAGAAGATGTGGGAAGGCGTCAAGAAGCATGCGAGTGAGCATCACCGCAGCGTTAATGCGGCCTACATGGCTAGTTACGGCTGTGGGGCTGCGGGTGGAGTGAGGAACTAGATTGTGGGGAAGAAGAAGGAAAAACATGGACTTGGGGAAGGTGTGGGTCTACTTGAGAGCGAATGGGGAGGACATCAAAAGTTTTGGCATTTTTTGTGGAAATTTTCTCTTGTTGGTTTGGTTTTCTTTTTGTTGGATGTGAGAAGCATTATACCCCCGACGAATATCATTAAAAGCGCCGAGGAAGACAGGAGGAAAGGGGTGAAGCAAGGTATTAATAAGTAATTGTGGTAGTTTGCACGTGGCATGAGAGATATGAATGAATTCGATTGAACGATTCTGAATCTATTCCTCTTTCCTATAAAACCACGTAAAATCCTCTTCTCTGCGAATGAAAAAGATCGATGCCATAAAAAAACAGCGAATCAGAATCGTCGTTGGGAATACCAGCCACTCGTCTAGTAAAACAAAGCATCATCTACCATTCACACGTAACAAATATCTTGTCAATATCAATCCACACAGCTGAACCAGCCAGCACCCGTGCCTAAGCGCTAAACATCCACATTCAAACAAACTCCTGCTATCCCACTAGATCCAACATCCGCCATCCATAAATACCCTCCATTTCCTCCAGTGTCCCTGCCGCAGCAATCATATACCCAATGCGACTCTCCGCCGCCCCAGCAATCACATGCCCATATACTTCGTTCGTACGTGTATCCACAACCAGCGACCCGCAATCCGCTACACCGAGACTCCCTCTGTACTGAAACCGATACACCTCTGCTACCTTTGTACAGCCAGGGAGGCGAAGCAGCATCGGGGTTTCAAGGAGTGAGGCGCGGAGACGGCCCCAGGTGGTGTGGATGACAACATCGGCTTGTTTGGGGGTCGACGCAACATGTTTTATGAGTTTTGATGTGTTGAATTCCCGGCGGGACAGAGAGTGCATCACGGCGGTGTTTGTGGTGGTGATTACGGCCCAGTCTTGGTTTAGTGTGGATGAGCAGGAGGAGGAGGGCGACCAGTGGCCTAAGAGCTGGAGGTCGTTGTCTTCTGTGCGCATGGTCCGGTTTACGAAGGTTTCTGATGGAGTAATGCTGACTGAGGAAGCGTTTGTGGATGGTAAAGAAGGGGTGGAGCTGCTTTGGTCTTCGGTGTTTTCTGGCTCGGATGCGCAAGGCTGAGAAGGCAAAGATGGCAGACAAGTCATCAGACATTGATCCATGGGAGCTTTGACTATACCGCGACAGAAGTTCGAAATCTTCGTCGTCGCAGTCGCATTCGTCATCACTACTCGAGTCGTCGTCGACACCGCCGGTATCTTCATCCCATCCGACAACAGGCTCTGTGGTCACACCTTGCGCCTGGAAGACGTGCGCAGCTGTAAAATACCCGAGACCCTGTTGGCTAGCCACGGCATTCCCGGTGGCCTTTTGAAATGTCCCATCATCGTCTCGTATGTACAGTGACATTCCAATCGACCGAATCTCGAATCTCGAATCGTAATACACGTCACGCCGGCTCAGACGGGGCGGATTATCTTCAATGTTTGGTTTTTGGCCCTGAGCAACCAGGATAAGATCCCCCGTAGGCAATATATCCATGATTGCCGTTTCAAAGCCCGGGCATTTCTTCAAAATCCCACTCTTCTTGATTATCTTCTGCGCTTCCTTTGCCGCATGTCGATTTTTGCTCACGAAGACGAGGACAGGGACGGCAGTCGACGGTGCATATCCGATCATGTAGATGCTAATCATTAGACCGGACCGTTCGGGGCGTTCAGTACATTCGTTTTCTAGTTTCGTCCAGACGAGGTAGCTGAAGCTGTTGTAGGCTTTTAGGGCTTCGCCTCGAGTGTCCCAGCATAGGTCGGCCTTTTGCCATGGGGGGTACTTGCGGCAGCAGCATCGGGCCATAAGCTCGCCTACGGATTCTTCAGGGCAGGTCGATTGCTCAGCACTGGCACGATAGGAGGAACAAGGCGCAGTGATATACTTTCTGGGTGGCAATAGTGATCCTGTGCTTGACCATCTTTTTGGCCTTGTACAGAGTATTGAGGGCGCTTTGCAGGTGTACAAGGCGTACCACCCTGATTGAAAGCTAGTGAGATTTGGTCAGTGGGGATAGGGAGTCTAAAATGACATCTGAAAACTTCCTTCACCTATCGACTACGATCCCTTTGAGGAATAAAATGTCACAAGCTTTCATCCTGAACACTAGACACATGGCACGTAAAACATCACTGTAGCATTACGATGCCATGTAATTTTAAACCAACAACTCAACGTTTTCCATATTGCTTGAACAAGGCTCTTTTTCCCATCTTATCAATGAACCATGTTCTTCGACTATACGCAGCCACCCCACTCCATAGTTTGTAACTGGGTATCTTTTTTTCGCTTACACCCATGCAAATTGTTCATCCCTGTCCTTAGCAAGCATAAACGAGAAAAGATAGAAATAACTGAAGAAAACAACGCCATCGCTATGCTTATGAAAACGCTCTCCTGATAATATACAATATAATCTCCCCCCCAGCAAACAAGGTACTAGTCGGAAAGCTCGATGGCGTCGTCTTCGGTTGCTCCGGGTTTCATAGTGTTTTCGCCCTCATCATCCTCTTCGAAACCATCTTCATCTTCATCCTCATCTTCGTCTTCATCTTCGACCTCCTCGTCATAGTCGTCGTAGTCAAGGAGCTCGTCGTCGTCGCCCTCGCCTTCTAGCATCTCAGAATCTGCATCTTCGTCATAGTCTTGATGATCAGGCGGGGTGGCAGGAAACTGAATGGCAGGATACGAAGTCGTGGCACGGATTGATTCCTCCTCATCAGTCATGATAGCATCCGAATCTTCGGCGTCAACATCAACGACGTCGACGCCACTGGCTTCTTCCGTGTCACTATATTGCTCCTGGATGCAGCTCTGGGCTTGACCTTGGGTGCGCTGGACGAACGATTGCTGGGTTGGGATCGGAGACGAAAGGGCCAGGGGTTCTGTGCTGGCAGGTCGTGTGCTGGAGGGCGACTTGCTAAGACCCTGCTCTACTCTATAGGCGCGAACAGCTTCTGCGCCCTGGCCGTAGAGATGGCGAGGTACGAACCGGCTTGTGCGTCCCCAGTATGCTGGACGATCCTTGGCCGATGCCGTGCTACCGAAACTGCTGTTGCCATACATTGACCGCTGGCTCTGCGATGCTGAGAAGCCAAGATTGGGGACACTGCGGCTCCAGTCATGCTGCACCTTTGGAGTCGTGTTGTGTTGTGCTATAAGTCCCTTGGCGCGTGCCATAAGTTGACTGGAATTTCCATCAAAGGACTCAGCTCTATAAAGAGACATTGCGCCATTGGTGTGTGAAGGTGGTGGCATCTCGGCCTTGGCGCCACCTACCAGCTTTCGAGCTCTTTCGATCAAACTGCTGGTGGAGTCGTTGAATGAGGCGCGACCATTGAAGAATGCAGCTCCGTCAATCGACCGGGACGGTGATATTGTGGAAGTGGACCTCTTCAGAGATTGCTTGATGGCTTCGGCACGATCGCGCTGCTCTTCCTCCATAGTCTTAGGTGTAGGCGGCAATTGGTGCTCTGTTGAAGCAGAAATCGATGATAACTTAGGACGCTTGGGCTCAATCTGCTTGGGCTTTTCTTCATCTGAAGAGGTAAAATCAAAACTCCGTTTTCGGTGTTTGCTAGGATCAATACCCATAGCTCGCAGTTTAAACCAATCCGTCTCCGTCCGATCCACAGGTGCAGTTGCAGCGGCTTGACGGTAGGCCTGCGAGTAAGCTAGCACCGAAGCGTCGTCCTTGCTTGTGCTTGTATTTAGTGAAACACTGTAGGAATTACCTGTTGCCTTCGGACCTGCTTTGTTAGAACTTGCGCTGAGTTTGGTTGTGCTTGGTGTCTCGGAGGCCTGCGCCTTTCGCCGCTCCTCTGTACGTTTGGCACGTCGAGCATTCGACGAATGTCGTTGTGACGCCGTATAGCCATTTGCTTGACTCGTTGCCGTTGCGTTGCCGTTCATAGTAGTCTGTCCGAAGACAGATGCATCTACCGACTCTTCCACTCCCATGGACATCGTCCGAGCACGCTGCTCTTTTAGTCGCTTTCTCCGCTCTTTAGCTTTCTGCATTCTCTTCTTCTTTTGCACCGCAGACATGATCTTGGCCAAACCTGCCCGCTTCAATTCCACCAGATACTTCTCGTACTTGCGATCCACATACGCAACTCTTCTCTCCATCTCCACTGACTTTGCAGCTTCTTGCGAAATGTTGATAGCTGCGTTCTCGATGAACTGCATCAACAGTCCCTCTTGAGGGTCGAACATGACGTCCGACGTAAGCGCGCGCAATGCGGAATCTATTTCCCGTATTCGTCTCGCCCGAGCCTCTTCCTCCAGTGCTTGCCGTTGCCTAGCTTGTCGAGCCAATTCCTCCAGCTCCTCCCGTGCTCTGCGTTCTCGATCCGCCTGCTCTTTTCGTTGCCGTTCTGCCGCTGCAGCAGCTTCCCTCTTTCTCTCCTCCTCTTTTGCTTGCTTTGCCCGTTGCGCTTCTTGCACACGTTTTCGTGCTTCATCTTCCAGTCGTTGTTTCTCGACTGCTTCCCGCCGCTCTTGTTCTGCTCGTTTCACTTCGGCTTCTTGTGCAGAGATGTCTTCTTGGGGCGGTGATCCCGCTGGGGTGAAAGTTAGCCCTGACTGCGGGGTTTCCTGTGAAGGTGCAAAATTGAAGCCCGGTGTAGTGGAGTTGAACACGGGAGTTGGCTTAGGAGTTTCGACTGGAACGGGTAGCTCATGCTCTGAAGTCGAGTCTTGGGGTTGGTTTGTCGACTGAGTAGCTGTAAATGCCCCAGGTAGAAAAGGGTTGCTTGGAGCTCCAGACGTTGCAGTCTGTGATTGTGTAGTGTTGTTTTTCAAAAAAGGATTTGCGGGAGGCACCAGCGGAGTGGATTGAAATGGTGTAGAACTCTTTTGCGGGACAAATGGGTTTGTGTTGGCATCTGGCGATGGGGCGAATTTGATGGAGTTTTTCTGAGGGTCGAATACGCCCGGTTGAAGAGCCTTTGTGAACGGGTTGGGGCTTCCTGCAGGAGTATGACTGGATTGAAACGGGGACGCCGTTGGGTTGAGGCCGAAACCGCTAGCCAATGGTTTTGCTCCATTTGGTTGTTGGCTGAAGATGTTGGGTTTCTCAGGCACAAACAACGAAGTCTGATCTTCCGCTTGACCAGCTTGATTCATAGATGTGTTGTGGAACGAGAAACCACCCTTCTTGGCTGCCTGTACTGTCAAGCCAGCGATGACGGCTGAGAGTGGCCGACCGTGGCGTTTAGCCTCAACAATAGATGCGGAGAAGAATTGGGGTTTGACATCGGCTTTGGGAAGGACCGTAGCTTTTCTCTCGTAGCTCTTTTGTTTGATATCCAAGAAAGTCTGTCCAGCTTCATTCACCTCGAATACGAAACCGTGGTCTTCACAAAACTGGACCGCCTCTGAATCAGTGTCCATACCAAGTACTTCTCTCAGCTTGCCGGTTGTCCACTCTTCAACACTGACTTGATGTCTGTATTGGCCGACTCGATAGGCACGCCAGACTGAGTCGAGCACGACATGGCGTACCCTGTTGAAGCATATGGCAGCAGCACATGCCATCAGGTATGAGACCCTCGGCGATTTGATCAGATCCCAAAATACCTTCCAGTTGGACTGACATTGAACAAAGTTGTCGTAGTTTCTGTGAATGATGATTGTTTTGAGAACGCGGAAGATTTCCAAGGCAGTCTTCACTCGTGGGTTGTTTCGCAGGTCGCTGGGTAGGCGATGCAACTCGTTTTCAAGTTGCGTGTTCGCGTAGATAGGGGCGAGAATCAAGCGGTACGCCCAGAATTCAGCCTCATTCTCTGATACAATGCCAGCTCGTCGGTTGTCGCCATATCGCTCCTTCAGCGAGATCAAAGTCTGGTTTAGTTGTTCCACGTCCTGCTGATGCGAGTAATCATCCTTTGTGCTCCGAGCCATCTGATGAGCCGACAGCATGTAGAAACGGGCGCTGTACTCGAGGGAAGTTAGGAGGATGGCGATGTCGGACTTGTTCTCAATACGCTGGGTGCGCAAGTCCTTTCGCACGGCTCGTGTTCGGTCCCAAAGCCACGAGTGGAGGAATTCGAAATCATCTTCGTCGAGGCGTCCAAAAAGGTACTTGAGTGATTTCTGCAAAGTTTAGTTGAGTGACGTTTACAGGCTGCGGGCGGCTTACCAGGCAAGTGGCAGGTGAGCGGATCTCTGATACCAATTCCACATCCATGCCTGCTGCAGAGCGTGCATACGCCTTGACCATCCGCGACTCATCTGGTATGCGCTGACTACGGCTGGGTAGATGCTGGGTCTCGGGTGTCTGCACACGTTAACGAGTGGACTCAAGGTATCACGATTGATACTCACGCATTCTGGCGCTTTAACGTCAAGCTCAACGATGCGACGCACACGCTCGTACTCTGGGCACATCTCTTCGCATATACCGTACAGCTTGACGGAGTCGCTCAGGCGCATCTGGCCCTCTGGGTTCATGAGACCATTTCTGATGAATTGCTCGCGAATCTTGGGTCGCTCTGCTTTGATCTAGCCATGTCAGCGCCGCCTGATCGAATGCGCAGGGCGATTCTTACGTAGTTCAGACGTTTCTGATATTCATGGGGTGCGAAGTTCGGCGTGTTGGTCTTGTTCGAGGCGGAGGCATTCCTAGAGATGTCCGGTTAGAATAGGCCGCGAGCGGCCACAGAAGGCCCTCGTCTGGCATATTTCGCAAGAATGGCAATGGTCTGGAGTGCATCCTGGTGATGGCGCCCTTGGTCCGCCCACGACCTGTACCCAAGTCAGAGGAAATACGAGAACTTACAAAGTGCCAAAATGCCCTCCCCGTGCATTGAAGCCACCACTACTGTTTGCACCGCCTCGACCGCCACTGCTGTGCTGCCGTCCCTGTCCACGCGTATAGAGGGTTTGCGCCGGTCGCTCATCGTCGCTCTGCGCGTGGTTCTTTCCGCGTCCACGATTTGTATTTGGAGTATAGCCGCCTCTTGCACCGCGTCCTCTCTCGCCTCCGCCGCCTCTTCCACCGCGCGGTGTCGCCATAGTCGCGACTCTATCACAAGATGCGATTCGTGCGCGATCAACGAGCAACGCCAGAGTCAACGGTCGGGCGCTGGCGATAGTCTGGTCTTGGATACGGCCAAGGATTCAATTTGGATTCCGGGTCGTGTGCTGCTGGCCGAGTCGGGTTGGGGACGACTGGCGGCGGCTGCTGGAATGCAACAAAGACCCATTGGAGTCGCAAACAACGAGCTCCGATGAGTTCACAAGCCCGGGCCTGTGACGCGGTACTAGCGCCTTGGCACACGTGTGGCTGGGCGTGCCAGCTCAGCACTACAACACTACGCCACACAACCTTAGCCTCTCTACCTCTATCTCGGTCAAACTCAACAGTCTCACGCATCTTGCCCTTGAATCTTTGTTTTCATGTAACATACCCGAAATATTTTGTGGCTAACAATATGTGACGCTTGTGCGTCGTTTCTATCAGTTACAGTCGCTTTCAGCACTCTGTCTAGCATGCCATCTGCTAGCTCCACCATCTCTGATTGAACATACGACGTCCTGTCTTGAAAGAAAAACCCGCCCAAAAATCATCTGAACAACTTCAATTACCTTCTCCTTTAAACAATCATAAATGCGTACCAAAGTCGTTGCAATGCAGTGGTGAGCAACGTTACATCGTAGAGGGTATATCGCAACACGTTTTTGATTTAGCAATGAGAAGCCTGAAAAATGGAGAATCCGAAACATGTTCAAGCGGCCTTGCCGAAGCAACCAGCAATGGACAGCTTCCCTTCGCTGGGCTAGAACAAAATGCAAGAGGTGTAAGAAAGAGCTGAAGCTAAGGCGAAAAAAGGGTTGGAGTCGTAGTTTTTGGATGCAGGATATCATGGCGTAAAAGAGATTGGAAATAGAACCGAGGTATGCGGGCGACATTGTACGAAGTCAATAACGAGATGCCTCCGCCTGGCAGCTGATATTGGCGCCATTGAGTGTCTCATTGAAGACGTTTAGCGGATTGGCAGACGATGGAGCATACGTCTGGTAACAGTGAGGATGACAAATGTCGTCATGGAATGCTACATGCTCAACCGGATGAGCAAAGTGCGGGTCAAATACAGGAAATGGGTGATGATACACTGTTGCTGAAGAGGTGGTAAATGCGGACTGCGTTGTGCTGGGAAAGGCGCAGCTGTCCTGTTGGAGCTGCACGGTGGGTTGATTGTAGCCTGAGTGACTAGCGGAGTACTGCATGGGATGGCTGCCGTTGGTACAGATATGATCATGGAGTGATGTACCGGCAGCCGTCTTAACGTCTAGGTCCATCTTTTCCCCTAGAGAAAGCTCATAGATCGGCTGTCCAAAGCAAACACTGGGCGTCGTAGTGGTGCTACAAGGACAAATCTGAAGTGGCTCAGCTACAGCTTCACGGGCAGAGGCCAATGCGTGCTGCTGGGTTTCCCTTGGTTCAGGGTTGTCCGACGTGTCGTTTTGCCCCAGTACTAGTTGCTCACGGTGCAGATGGGAGGAAGTTGCGCTGTCGTCTATCTCGGTCTCATCTCCAGATGCGTCGGCATCAGTCTCTGACCTAGGACCTGGACCCGTTTTAGTTTTCCGAGGACGCTTTCTAGGAGAGACAGGCTGGCGTGCTGGCCTCGTGAGCGGCTGCCAGGTTACCCGCTTTCCTCTGCCAGGATCTAGTATACCAGAGCCCTCGTAGTGCCCATGATATGCCAAGTGATCCTCGAATAGTTGCGCAGTCTCGAACAAGTTGGGAAGGATCTCCGTCAGGGCTCGACTTTGCATCTTCTCACTAAAGCCAGACCCTTTGGATGACGAGAATTGGTCAGGAGGTGTTGTTTCAACAGCGTACTGCGCCGCTTGCCGGAGCTTTGTTACCCAGGAACCTTTACGCTTTTCCTTGTCAATGAGACGATGCTGAAGCATAATGTCGACTGCCAGAGTCAAAAGCCCTGAGAAAATTAGCTGCTAACGTATCATGAAAACCAGACCGATGACTTACCAGCCTTATCTAGATGTGACGGCTCCTCATAACAAACATCGGAAGGCCACCAGGGTGGCGTGCATTCCGGGGCCAGGTCTTTGGGGAACCTCTTATGATACGGACCATAGCGGCTCAACCGCTTGGGCTCTAGTTGCTTAATCCAGGCTGTGACAATAGGACGTAGAGGCTTCATGGTAAGCTCGTCTAGTCGTCGGCGAAAGAACTTCTTCAATTCAGCAATGTCGCCGATGTAGAAGGTGTACGACTGCTCGGTTGTGATCTTGATATCCCTGTTAGACCGCTCATCTTTCTCCTCGTCACCGATGATCTCAGCCACGGGCTGTGAACGGAGCTTTCGTCGAGTGGATCGAGTTCTCTTCCGCGGGTTTTGCTGGGTCTTGGGCCTATCGGATGTTTGACCTGGCACTTGGGTTATAGTCGACTGGTGTAGTTGCAAGCTAACAGACTTGGGCGAGGCAACGAAGCAGGGAGTTTCTTGTGATGGACCTAGGCCGCTCCACAGGTGCTCAAAACCTGGAATAGGCTCGTAGCATAGCTGCTCATAGCCACTGGGGGATATGACCTTCCAACAAGTCTGCGCGATCGGTGTGGGGATGGCGACTTTCTCTCTTGTTTCCTCCTGCTTGATATTAGCTACTTCGGCAAGACACGAGGACTTTTCCTAGACAAGTCAATATACACATACGTCCACCGCCATTGTCTGCCTCTACCGGAAGCGAACTTATGACAACGATATCTGAAGACTAAATGAGATTCACTTGCCTGTGACCTTTGAGCAACCATACATCTGCCGCCATTCGCCCAGGGATCATCGCCGTACTCATGCGCTTCCGTTGCAACCCCATGCTTCGATTGCATTGGCTGCTGGCCGTTCGGTGGGTTCACGGGCCGAGTCCTCGCCATAAAGAACCAAAACTACCCTTCTCAGCTTCAGTTCCAACTAGAACAAACTCAAAGAGGCGTCCAGCCAAAGTAACTCGGTCGCGCAGGAATGTGACATACCAGACACAATACCGAGCGACCTCGAGAGGGCTGCTACGGTGTGGCGAACCAGAATAGAACTGCAGTGTCAAACACAAAAAGCAACGAAAGTGACTTCGAAAGGGACAGCAACAATAGGACCGATACTATTAACTATGGTCTCCAGGTTTTAAACTAGCCCATGTACAACTAATACAGGCTTAGGAAATCTATTCGCTGCATCCACTCCTGCGACGCATGCACCCTACAAGCAAGACTTTTCGCAACCCCTGATATAGCAAACACCCAGGGCTATGCTATCAATGGCAGTCCGCGGAAGCATTATGGTGGGATGTGGCAGTCATTGAATTGCATGAGGCTCGAGCTGACCAGGTCATGCTCCATCAAGGTTCGTGAAGCCGCCGTTTTGCGTCACCCACGTCTTCAGACGCATACTGCAACCCTTTTGGATACTCTGCAGGTTACCCATGATCAAATCGAAAACGATAAGGTGCGGGATTTGTTGGGATTTTAGACATCTTCACCGCAGGAACATTTACAGATAGCGTCACAGCCAGCAGTATTTCGTAAGGGGCCGGTCTCGCTCAACTCTATCATGCAGATCTTTTTTGGACCCCACTCAACGACTAGGTGACACTGAAGCTTTGGATCAACTCCTTCTGTCGTTATGAGCAATTCATTTGTCTTGCATCGGACGATCTCAAGACATAGACTATTTCTAGACCATATCCTCTTTAAGTCAATTTTTCCTACAACTCGTATCTTAGCGACGCCCCGCATTAGCCCGCCAAGCAGCTCCTTCGTCGAGGTCGACTGCGCCCAATAACTAGGGTTGTCTCATATAGTACAGGTGACAGCGTTGCCAGGTCCACTCGCAATACTACCTCGTCTAACGATTCCCATCCTTGCACTGACATTCAAGACCCATGTTGTCCATCCGAATTTCGGATGACCAGATCTAGGTAGATCTACGGCAAAACTACCATAAAGATTCTCCGACCGCATGCAATAGCCAAGCTATAGGTATTGTCAATGGTCATCTTGGGCAACCTGCATCCAAGTCTAACTCCATACAAGCCAGCTACGATATGCTATACCTTTCGCTTGACCTCGAATAGTTATGTACCACAAACCGCTTACCAGGTGACTGGCAAAAAGATTTGTGTCCGATCTAATACGAGACCTGATCGATCTGTGTCAGCAACCAGACTGTATCAGCGATCTCGTCTACCTTGCTAGAACCTGATCCCATTTTGCATCTAGGAACCCATTGCTGCAGACCACCTGCCGTATCATGTCGCATCCCTTTCTGCTCTTTCATTCTCAATGCTGGATAGACAACCCTTCTATAGAACTTCGAAACGAATTAACTATGACAAACATGTGGTTACAGGGATTCCGGGGCGGGGCGCCTACGTACCGCGATGGCACGGCATTAAACTAGCGGCGCGCAGATCATGCACCGTGCCGTTCCACTGCCTTATGCCGAAGAAACAAGGATCCTTCTACCTCGCAACGGCCTGGCTGTAACCGTCCCGTATTTTACGGATGCTGCAGTACTCCCGCTCGGATTCTCGTCCACTTCCCCCAGCCATTCGCTTCAGCCACTCTTGCCTCCAAGGGTTTAGCGATTTAACGCCACCCTCAGCCATCGGAAGGTGTTATGCTTCCCCAAGCGAAAGCCCTGAACACAAGGCAAAATTAAAGAGCCTCGTGTAAGTAGTGTGACCAGCGGTGCTCGTGAAGGATTTGATCCGCTCACCGACTATAATCTCCACCTTTGCAATGCAAGATCTGGAAATTGTTAACACGCTGCTTGCAAGGAAGTCCCGCCACTTCTGCATGGATGGACTCAGAACACGAAGCGAGCGCGCGCGAATGATTCCATGCATCAACCATCCGGAGCTGCTCACCGGACCTAATCACACTCGACACTTGCTTGTGAACAGTCTCGAAGATCTCACTTCCCCATCCTAGCCTGGTAAACACAGAACACGTGTGAGAGTTGCATCAGCATGATCTAATTGTAAAACAACTATTGCTGCTGGGTGAAGCGCTCGAATCATTGCCACAGGTTTCTATACATGTATCTCAGGATAGCTACAACCCACCCACTCCAACAACCAGGTCCACGCCAGCATATGCCCAATCCCCTGGAACAACTCCCTGCCCTAGTTTCCGGCTCTGCGCAACAACTTCGGTATAGTAGGAATGGGTATATAGCGTTGTTCTCCCCCTCCCCGTTTTCCCAATCCCTGGTATCCAAGCTATTTGCACCGCAACGAAAAATATATAGCGCGAAGAAAACGCTGAATCAAGTAACAAACAAAAGAGATAATAAAAATAGCTAACAACTGCCCTCTTACAACCAATATATACACATCTAGCAAAAGAAACTCTTCAGCCACTGCTCTCCCTCTCCCTCTCTCCCTCCCCTCCCCCCACACACACACACAGAGAGAGAACCTATCACCACATCCCCTCCCTCCCGTATCCCGTATCTCCATCCACCTCTTGCACGCGGCAAGGACACAACCCCAACAAGCAAAATCCAAGATCCAAGATAATGCGTACCTTCAAAGGTCACAAATAGTCACAACAAGAGCGATTTGAAAAAACAACAGTAATAAAGATATGTAGTCAAGTGACGAACTCACGACATTGTAATGATTACCAATTTTTTTCTTTCTCCTTCAGGGAGACGCACACACGCTCACAAACATTCTGTATATATATATAAATAAGCAACATTTTATTTCACCTCATTTAACCTCACGCCCCCACACCCCCACCACCACCACCACTCAATACCACCCCTTGCTTCCCGTATGTCATCCTGCCGCGGCACGGCACGGCACGGAGCGAAGGAAAAAAAACAAAAGCAAAATTAAAACGCTAAACTATGCTAAAGAACGCCTACATGTGGCTGAAATTTGGGTTTAGACTTTCGCTGCTCCCCCCGCTTTTGGCCACGCACTTGGTTAGAATGCTCGTGTGGAAAAAAGGAAAAAAACAAAGCCAACGCTACGTACGTCTCGCCCAAATTGAAGGGATTGTCCACGTGATTTCTTTTCAACGTTTGAGTGGTATGTCAGTACATATACTAGGCGCGCTCCAATCTTTACCTTCTCCTAACCAGCAGGCCCAAAAACACCAATTACAATGATGACTGCGACGTCTCCAGCGCATTAAGCAGACCAGCTTCCTTGACAAGCTCGTAGAAAAAGCCCTTCCTTCTCACGAGTTCTGCGGGGCTATCAAATTCCTTAACCTCACCCTTATCTAGCACAATGATGCGATCGCTGTCCAAAATGGTGTTGATGCGGTGCGCAATGGTAATGATTGTGCGGTTACTGAACATGGGTGTTCGAAGAGTGCTTTGCAGCATGGCGTCTGTTTCCACGTCGACTGCGGCGGTGGCTTCGTCCAAGACGAGGATGTTAGAGGGGGTAAGCAGGGCGCGGGCGAGTGAGACGAGTTGGCGTTGGCCGGCGGAGAAGTTGGAACCGCCTTCGTTGACGACAGCGTCGAGCTTGCCTGGCATAGAAGAGACATGCTCCTTGAGGCGGGCATGTTCTAAGGTACTTATTAGCCGTTGTGGTATATTGTAAACAGAGTAAAACATACCTAAGACACTCCAGAGCTCGGTATCGTCGTGCACATGTCCAGGGTCCAGGTTGTCGCGTACAGTGCCTTCAAAAAGGGCGGCATCTTGGGGGATGATGGCCAAGCGTCGCCGAAGATCCAAAAGTCCGATTGTGCTTGTGTTGAGATTGTCAATGCTTACGAAACCCTCTGTAGGTTCAATGATACGGAATAGCGCAAGGGTGAGCGAACTCTTGCCAGCACCGGTACGCCCAACAACACCAATCTTCTCCTTTGGCTTAATGGAGATGTTGATGTTCTTCAGCACTAGATCCAGACCAGGCCGGTATCGAGTGCTGTAATTATTGAAAGCAACAGCGCCTTGCGCTGGCCAGCTGATTGGTGGTCTATTCTTGGAGATAACCTCGGGCGCCTCGCTGGGCAACGCGGCATACTCAAGCACACGTTCCACAGAAACAATATTAGTCTCCACTTCAACGGTTTGTCGAACGATCCAGTTGAGACTCTGTGTAATCTGGAGCGCGTAAGACATAGCCAGACCGACCCAACCGGCATCAAGTCCGCTGTGACTTGCAACGGAGATGATGGCGAAACCCGCAGCACCCAAAATAATGACTGAGCCAAGGAACTCAAGACGAACAGCTAACCATCGATTGGCGCTGATGGAAGGGTAGTATGCGCGTAGATTAGCATCGACGCGCCATTCATTTTCCATCTCAAAGCGTTTCTGCTGGTTGTATGCGCGGATCGTGCTCATGCCGCTCAAGCTCTCTTGGAAGTGTGCATAAATCGGACTTCGGCTGACGCTGTCTAGGCGCTTCAGCTCTCGCGACGTGCGCAAGTAATATCGCTGAATATAGAGATAGAGCGCACCAAGCGGCACAATGAGAGCTACAAAGGCTGGTGTCGACCACGAAATAACGACAAGGGTGAATCCGGCTGCATTGGTCAATCAAATGTTACACAAAATGGGTTGAGTGAGGGATAGCTGCATACCTCGGGCAGAGTTAACAAAGAGCATGTTGAACGTTCGGCTACAAGCGCACGTTAGAGTCCACTGCAAGTACGTTAGGGAAGTAGGAAACGACTTACGCTAGCACCTCGTCGACTCGATAGATATCACTGGTGCACGAAGTTAGTAAGTGTCGGTATATACACTAGGGCAAAGGAGAGCCGTCCGCAGGATCTTTTGATGAATGGTTCATCGGGTAGCGTGGGCCGATCCGTTGATACGATCCTAAAAAAAATGACTTACCTCGAGAAGCGATTGAGGATGCGTCCTGCGGGTGTTGTCTCGAAAAAGCTCATTGGTGAGCGGAAGATCGCGAAGGCCATCCGCTCGTGTAGCTTTCGGCTTGCCTACATGGGAAATCAGTAAGTGCAAGCCAGGCTAGCCCAATATGCAGATACATACCTCGATTGAACAGAATATCCAAAGAATGAGCGTTTGTACCACCACGAGAGCAGCAGACCCTACACCGAACGAGAAGTAGATACCGATGTACCGACCCACATGAGGGTTGCCGTTGTACCGCTGGTTGATATCTGACCAGTGTTTGAGCCACACGTTTGCACCTGCATGGTGGCGTTAGCATCAACTTTCGGGACGTAAAAAAGTGACGATCCAATAGCGCACCAGAAGGAGCAGCTAGTCATCTTGAACCATTCAAAAGCCTGCAACTTACCAATAGAGGTTGTTTGAGCTCCAAGAAGAAGCATCAAGTAGATACCGACAGCCACAAGATTACTCGTCTTTGCATACTCGCCATACACAGACCATTTGACCTTGCCCTGTTCTTGGAATTCCTTAGATTGCTTGCTCTTTAGCGGCGCACCCTCTTCGTCAGTGACTTTCCCACGAGGTCCTTTAAAGCTCGCAGTGCTAGCACGGCGAAGGGTGTGGAAGCTTGACTTGCGGGCTGTGCCACCTCCGGCTCTCAAGGGTGCAAGATGTGCGCCATTTTCCTGCGCTGCTTCGGCTTCAGCCTGATCTTCTTCATCGTCCTCGCCAGCAGGGCTACCACCATATGCAGTACTTTCTGCGTCGCTCATAATGCTGTCAGACATGCGGGTGCTGTCGTCCTCTCCTTGATCTTCATTTTGAGATGTCTTGATCAGTTGGGCGATTTCACCCTTCATTGCCATGAGTTGACCGTAGCTGCCCCTCTCGAGAATCTTGCCCTCACGCAGCAATAAGATCATATCAGCTTCCATTAAGACTGGGATAGAGTTGGTAGCGAGAATTCTGGTCTTGCCTGCAAGCAAGCCCTTGGGTCCGAGCACATTGTCGATAAGATGTCTTGCTACGTGTTGATCGACGGCTGATAGACAATCATCAAGCAGATAGATATCTGCGCGGGCGTAGACTGCACGAGCCAAGGTGAGACGAGCCTTCTGTCCGCCTGACAAAGAGATACCGCGTTCGCCAACCTCCGTCTGGTCGCCATCGGGGAGTGATGCAAAATCGTCGCGCAGAGCACAAGCGTAGATAGTCTTTTCATAGAATTGAGGATCCCAGCGGTGGCCGAAGACGATGTTCTCTCTGACAGACGCATTCATGACCCAAGCTGATTGAGGTACATAGGCTGTCTTTCCCCTCAGCACAACCTCTCCATGAATCTTCCACAAATCACCCAGTATTGCTTGGAGAAGCGAAGACTTGCCCGCACCAACACGACCAACAATGCACGCCAGCTCGCCCTTGTGTGCAGCAAAGTTGATGTCATGTAAAGCCCGGCGTTCAGCGTTCTTGTCCCACGTGAAGCTAGCATCACGAATGCGAACCGATTCGTCTCCCAGCTCAGTCACAGTGTCTTCGCGAACAACCGCGTCCTCCTGCAACTCGTCGGCAGTCAACAAACCAGTGATACGGCCCACGGCAACGCTAGCTTCGACAATGGCAGTGATGACCATTGGGAGGATAGCAAGGGGGAAGGTAAGAAGGTTGAAGAGTGTGAGTGCAGGGAACACAATGTCAGTTGTCAGGGCGCGATTCTGCGTCAGAACGAAGACACCGAATGTGGAGCAGGACACAAGAAAGGGAGTAGTAGACCATGTGAAGGTAGAAAAAGCCTGCGTCGCACCAATCTTGCGTAGAGTCTTTAGTTCTTGGTCATTTCGGATAGTGTTCAAGCGGCTGGCAAAGGCGGTTGTCCAGGCATAAAGTTTGATCGACTTCATGTTGTTGAGAATCTCCGAAATCAGTTTTGTACGCGAGTCCTTGTTCTTCATTTGCTCTTTTTGCAATGTCTTCATCCATCGTGCAATTACGCCGTTGATGGGAATCATGACGAACATGGCAGCCACTCCTGCGAAACAGCTCACGCCAAGCAGTTGGTAGAGCGAGAGCATGCATAGGACGATTTGGAAGGGGGCAGACCATAGCTGCTGACCATATTGTGCAAGATCTTGAAGACGCTGTGTGTCCACCGCCATGTAGTTGACGATATCTCCCGTGGACTTTGACGCCCGGCCTTCGTTTGACAAGCGGGTCGACTTTGCGTAGATAGCAGCGGTAAGAGAAGATTTGATACGCATGCCGGTTTCAAATGCGCGCTGAAAGTACTGGTGGAGGCAGACAGTCTGAGACACTGACACGGCAAACATGCCAATGGCAATAGCAGCACCGCGGATGACGGGCTGGGGGTTTTCGGTACGGTATGAGGCTACAAATGTGATGAGCAACCTGAGCAACTGGGGCTGAGCAAAGTTTAAGATATCGCTTATAGTCTTAATGAGGGCTCCTCGGAAGTATGGGCCACCGAACGAACGGAACAGGGCGATCCAAAGCGACGGGTTCTTCTTCGACATCTCCCGTTCCCAGGCATTCTCAAAGGTGGACGCAGTGTGTCGGGTCGAGTCGCGCTTCCGCAGATTCCACAAATCATCCTGAGTGAGGAAGGTCCTATACCCTCGCTTCATCATAGGTGTCATCCAACCAAACGTCAGGACAGAGAATATATCGGCGTATTCGTACGGACATTCATCGTCATCCCCGAGCATATCATAATCGCTCATGCGCTTCGGTACCAGCCATTCCAGGACAAAGGAAAGCCCCGCCAGACCAACACTAGTGCAGAAGACTGCAAAGTATGCCACATGTTCGCGGTGGATTTGTTGCGAGATGAGCGAGCGGAGCTTGACAGCGTAGGCGATGAGCAGAAGGAGCCAGTAGAACAGCACGACACCGTTAGCATTGCGGGATCTCCAATGCTCGATATACTGAACATGAAAGACGACGCCTAGGGAAACAATAGTGAGGGCCGTGGTCCAGAAACGGAAGTCACCTGCCCAGACATCCTTGTAGTATTCAATCTGGAGTGCCGCCTGGACTGCAGTTGTCGCAATGAGAGCGCCGATAGCCGTCTATTGGGCGTTACTTGTCAGCACCGATCAAAATCGTTGCGAAGGAAACCGTGGAACGGGAAGCATACCAACTTCGCGAAGAAATGCCAGTTGCGCTTCACCGGCTGTGGCGAACAGTTCCTATACAGATACCATAGCGCGCCCACTCCTCCCACGACACCAAACGCGGCTACCACGGCTATCCAGACATCGAGAAAACACGGCGTGAAGTCGTATCGTATGGGACTGATTGGGCCCCATCCCTCGGCATTACCACATAACGGTTGTCGGTCAAGCTTCGAGGCTGTCAGGTAGCCTTGCGCGAGCCGGGTAGCTGGGAGAAAAGGCGTCTGTTGCTGTTGTCCCTGCATCGATCGGATCGTATTTCAGCTGATTGCCGGACTCTGGTATCGCAGAGTTGAGGCAGATCAAGACGTCCAAGGGCGGCGAGGATTCCGGATGCAGGCAGACGCGGCGCGAGCTGCACATTTGAAATCCGAGCTCGGGCCATCGTTATGATATAATCATTCCTGGTTAGCCCCGCTAACGCCGCTGACCCCTGTAGGCTCCATCTAGCTGTTGAATGAGTGAGCCGCCTGATTTGAAAGTGCAATCAATCAATCCTATGCCATACGGCGCCGTGGTTGGGTGGATATCACACGTTCCTCGGGCGCAAGAGAACATGGTTTCTTACGTTACCAGGTATGCTGCGAACCTGTGGGCCGGTTGTGGACCGATCATCGGGCTCCTGTGATTGGGCTCATATCGAAGTCCAAACACCAGGTCACGTGGGCAAAACTGAAAGCAGTGCATGTATGAGTGCAATAATAACGCATACCACAATCAGCGGTTAAGGGCATGGGAAGTCCAAAGCTAGAATTATGTGGCGTTCAAACCTCCATACCCGAGATATCCCCACAATTGCGACCAGGCATAGTCCAATGGCCGATTCTCAACCTAGTATGTATGCATAAAACAAACGTAGATATCACTATTATGCATTAGAGAGGCGATCGTCTTCCATACTTACACATGCTACGTATCTCCAGCGTTTCTCACTGCTCCGAGTCGCTGGCTGTCTTTTCAATTGTCGGAGAATCCATCGATGAGTTTCTAATTGTCAGCATCTTACTAATTTCACTGGACAGGTCTTTTTTCGCCCTATGTGTCTCAACTATAGTCAAACTAAGCGTCATATTTAGGATCGGTGGACGTGTCTTCAGCATGGTGGCTACGAGGAGTCTCATCAGCTACTGCTTTGAGTCCAATACGGCAAACAAAACCGTCTTCCCTGGTCGTAATCGGCCATTCTCAGCTCCTCAAGCGAGTACTTCGCATGAGGTGATTGGAAGGTAATGGTTTGATACTTCACAAGCCCGTCATATGTTACTTCAGAGTGTTCTGAGAATGGGGCCCGTGCAGTACCAGTGGAGCAATCATCGGAAACATCGAGTCTGCTTGATTTGAGGGCGGTCGCCAGTTTGCGGACGTCTGTGTCTTTAACTGCTGGCAATGATACGTTTCTGTCAACATTGCTCGACACAACGTTGTCCGATGATTGTGAATCCCTAGAAGATTTGACTTCGTTGCTATTGCCGCTGGTGCCAAATGGGCCCACCAATGCCTTTGGTAGTGGGTCAGAGACTGACTTGAAACAGGATCCAGAGATTGGTGTTGATAATGAAACTGAAGCCGTGCTGTTTCCGTTGCTACCAAAGACATTCGTCTTTGGAATTGGTGATTTAGGAAGGAACCAACCTTTGGTAGGGCCATTGCTTGTCTTCGATCCGCCCGTATCCTGCTCAGACTTTTGAGCGACGTGCGTGGGCGTGTAGCTCAAGAGGCCATTGGTCTTTACTGTGCCATTGACTGCAGAACCAAATGGCCCGAAGATACTGCATGCATTACTGGTAGGCGGTCCAGATGTACTAGGAGTTTTTGTTTTGCTACAGTCACCGGAAGAACGGATTTTGAGAAGAATATTAAGATCCTTGCGGTTGTTCACGGAGTCGGCCACCATGCGGTTGATTTCAGGTATGGGCAAGCTTTGGGACAAAAAACTCTGCCCATTGGTGTTACTACTTTTGCGGAGAGTTTTAGAAGCTTGTGAGATAGCGACTTGCAATCTTGGCTTCAAAAGCCGTGTGGACCATGTGTGCATGTTGCTGATGATGGTACGCAATGAGGCAACTCCCCATGTTAGTTGTACCGAAGTGGACCAGATACAGATCATACGCTACTAAATGTCAGTATTACACAAGAATTTGAATCAGCTGTTCTAACCTGTATCGGGATCGTGGATTCTCTTGACTTGTCCTGGTATGCGAGCCACACTTTGACGATAGGCCCAACACATGTGAAAGCAACAACAGGAGGCGGTTGTAACGGACAGCTATCCTGGACCTTATCGAATAATTGTGCTTGGAGATCGAGGGCTGCGGAGGCAGCGTTAGCTGCGCGATGGTAACATCCTTCTATGATGTCGGCAGCTGAAACGTTTTTCTCTATCTCAACAATGGCCCAGGGGAAGCATGATCGGTCAGAGCTGCTCCATCTTGTTCCACAATTATTCGTTGCGCCATCAATAGCTGTCTCTTTTTTGAGGGTGCTTGTTGGCGCACAAGCTATACCCTGCTCCACTAGTCTCCTAAGTGACTGAAAGGAAAATGATTGAGCAAGTTCGTCTTCAGCGAACCCTTTCGAGTCAGGTGGCGTTGTAATCCTGATCGGAAACGCATAAGTCAAACTTGGCTGGGGCTCTCTCCGGTGAGATGTTTTGGGCATTGTTTTCACAAAGTTGTGGAACTCTTTCCATAAGACGTTTTCGTGGCTACAGCAAGATGTAAGCTCTTTGCTGCATCGCTCGGAAGAAAGGAAGATTGCCATGACTTACAGAGACCAGGCATCTAATGCGGAGCTTTTTGAATGTCAATTTGTAACCACGAAGTTGATGTATGAGTCGTGACATATACGAGAGGTGAAAGAAGTCCTACCTGAATTCAGACTGCTCACGGGCCTCATCACTAAAGAGCATGAATAGCTTGCTCCTCCAAAAGAAGGTCCATTCCTCTTTTGAGTCTTCTAGTAGCTCCCGAGCCCTCTCCGCCACCTTTTCGAAGCATATGAGACTTTTGTCAACTGCCAATTGTTGTAGCACGCGCTCATGATGTTTCATAAAGGTGAGAGCACTCGGTGGGGGATAGAGACATGGTTTTGAGCCAATATCTTCATTTCCGTATTTGGCCAGCTCGTCGCTGAGCATCATTACACAATCGTTCGGCAGTATCTTTTCCATGGATAAAAGTCCCTCGCGTACTGCGTTGACGTGATGTGGGAGATTATGGGAACTTGATTGTTTTCCAGCATGCTTAGTTCGGTAGACATTTGGTTCGTAGTAAATCTCATTGCGTAGAAGGGTTTCTCGGCTGATGTCTTTGTCCATGGTAGGATGAAGTTAGGCCAGGAATGAAATGAATGTGTACGGAAGCTATGAGCGCATTGGTGGCCATTTGTTCTCTTTCTGCTCTCGCCATGAGATACTGTGCAATCTCCATTCAAACAGTCAGTGCTGCGGCACAGCAAAGGCTGCATGCTTCAAACCGGATAAATTGCTGCCGAGCCCAATGAAAAACCACGTCGTAAGGAGGAAGGAATTACGCTGCAGTCGATCTCCACGCTCCCACGTTTCATGCGAAGCGGTATGGTGGCAACTCTCCCTTGCGACGAATCGCCTGCTATCGTGCAAGCGCTTCAAGGCAAGCCACTTGTCTCACCGTGACGCATGAGGCAGGTAACAATAGACATGACTATCTGCTTTGAGACAGATTGTAACGTGCTAGCGAAGTAACACTTCTAAACATGTGCATTGCTTGTGTTGTGGGCGGATGTGGGAACTGGAACGGGCCGACACAGGACGTTGAAGGGAAATAAGTAAATGCCCGAGGACGAATGTGGGAGGTGGGATTTCAACCACCGCCGCATTCATAAATCCGACCGTCTGGTCAGCCATGACAAAGCAGTAGACACACGAGACTTATGTTATACGTTTTAATAGATAGACAGGGCATGCTTTATATATACATTGATATTATTCTGTTTTTTCCCGTGGCTTACGTGCCAAGAATCAGTCATGTGACATATGTACGTCGTTCGATCTTACATCTACACCTTTCCGAAAACGTCCTTCCCAGCAGACATCTCACAATGGGTGGGTACACGCATCACTGGCTTCTTCTGGTTTCGGTTTTCTTCTCAATTCTAACAAATGCCTCGGCAGGAGTTCCGAGACTGAGATACATTATGTATCTGACGGGGTGCGCTACTACCAGAAATGACGTGTCTCAATGCAACTGACTGCTTTCAGACAGCACCACGTGGTGCCAGAGCTGCCACTGGTCAAGGATGTTACTGAAGTGGCTCTCGCTTTCATGCGATCTGATATCTTCAATAACCCAACGCAGAGTGAATGGCCGCTCTTCACTACCATCGATAAGGTCAGACCCAAGTTCGCCGAGGGGACTATCATTCAAGTTGCTATTGGCGGATGGGGCGACACAGATGGCTTCTCGACGGCAGCAAAGACGGAAGAAAGTCGCAAGCTCTTCGCAAGCAACGTCAAGGCCATGCTGGACGCGACTGGCGCAGATGGTACGAAAAAAAAGCTAGTAAACGAGCAAAGCATCCACTGACCTAAAGAAGGCATCGACATAGACTGGGAGTATGCAGGCGGCAACGGAGAAGACTATAAGAAACCCGGCCATCTGAACAGCGATAAAGCCTGGGAAATCGATGCGTATCCCAAGCTCCTCGCCGAGATCCGCGCCGCCATTGGTCCGGACAAAACAATCTCAGCAGCAGTTCCCGGCCTTCCACGAGACATGCTCGCCTTCACGGCCTCGACTATCCCCCGCATCATGGCTTCAGTCGACTACCTAAACATCATGACGTACGATCTCTTCAACCGCCGCGACAACGTGACCAAACACCACACTGGTCTGCAACTCTCTCTCGAAGCCATAGACGCCTATCTCGCTGCCGGCTTACCCCCCGAAAAAGCAAATTTAGGACTAGCTTTCTACATCAAGTGGTATAGAACCGCCGAAAACGCGACTTGCAACATGCATCCTATTGGCTGTGCTACGGAGCTCATGGAAGATCCAGTCACCGGCGCTGATCTAGGCAAAGCTGGTGCATTCTCATGGCACGACGGCGTTCCTGAAGATCTCTCCGCATCGTACACGCGCGCAATGGAAAAAGGTGTATATGACGACGTGGGTGGCGGACACTACTACTGGGATGAAGAGGAGAGGCTGTTTTGGTCCTGGGACACACCTGCTGCTATCAAGCGCAAGATGCAAGTTATCATGACAGAAAAAGGGCTGGGAGGCGTATTTGCATGGGGATTGGGCGAGGATGCACCGAGGTTCAAACACTTGAAGGCTAGTAATGAGGTGGTGGCTGCTCTGAATGAGAGAAATGAAGAACTGAGGTCTGAAGATAGGAGTGAGCTATAGTCACGCGCGTGCCCCGTTGAGATGAAAGTGCCCCAAAAAAGGCTGTGGCTAGAATGAGACACGAGACGGACCCAAAACTGCATAACAATGGATTTTGGATTTTGTATAAACAAAACACTACAAGAATATTTACAAGGAACGTACAAAGTCCGTTGTACAAGAAAGGGTTAAAACTACTCGGCCTCCTCCGCTGCGCATTATCATGCCAGCTTAGTTCTTTCCCTGCTTAGCCCTGAGCCAGGCGATGAATTCCTTGATAGTGAACTCCTTGGGGAGAACAGCATCAGAGCCAGAGCCGGATCCGGATCCAGCGCCAGCAGCGGGGGTGGGAGTGCTGACGGCGGTGGAGGAAGGCATGGGGGCCTTGACGGAGGTGACGAGAGAGGTTGGGGTAGCCTTAGGAGAGGAGGAAGGAGAGGAAGAAGCGGGGGCAGGAGACGAAGCAGCCGGAGTCTCTACAGCGACTGGAGCGGATGGCTTGGCAGGAGCAGGAGTAGGGGTAGGGGTAGAAGACGAAGGCTTAGGAGAAGAAGCGGGCTGTTCGGCTGGTACGTTGGGTGCCGCAGCTCCGTCGCCAATCTTGGTCGTCAGCTGTCCATCTTCAATGTACACTCCGCTGAAGAACCAGTCCTCTGCACCGGCAGCGTCGTTGGAGCCTGGCAGCCTCAAGACACCCACGTGGAAATCTGCGCCGTTGGACTGTGTGCTGGCGTCAAAGGGTCCGGCAGTCTTCTTCAGCTCGTCGCTGCCGGTGGAGTGCCAAAAGGAAACGGAGCCAGCGGAAAAGTCGATTTCGTAGGCAACGTTGTGCCACTCGTCGGCCTTGAGCTCAACATCCCACTTTGACACGCCGCCGACGTGCCACTGTAGGTTGGTGTTTGCAGATCCCGAGGAGCCGTACTTGAGCTCTGTAAAGTGCGACTCAAAGAAGGCGATTTGGTGCTCGTTGGTAGCCGTGGGCTTGTTCTTGGAAGAAGTCTTGACGGAGAAGTGGTAGTACATTTTGCCCTTGTTGATAGCCGCCGTGGTCTGGGGGATGAGCTCAGTGCGCAACATCGTCTGGCCGTTCCACTTTGCCGTCTCATCAATGGTAATCTTAGCACCTTGCTTGGAGGCCTTGTCGGCGGGATTCTTGAACGATGTGTCGAGGTTGACGTAGTCGGTCACCTGGCCGGGGCCGTGGATGTAGTACTGGTAGGAACCGACGGGGTTGGCAAAGGACCATTTTGCCAGATCAGCGCTGGAGGTCATGTCGTTGAAGCGGCCGTCCCAGATGATTTCTAGCAACGTTGACTTAGTATGTAGCGTCAGGACTTTCGGTTGTCCAACTTACCAGCCGAGACGGCACTGAGCAGTGCGCTCATGAGAGAAGCTTTTCCGAACATCTTGAGTGTTTTTGATCAAAAAGTAAACAGAGTCCAGCTGTAAATATGTGTGGAGAGAACGTGAAGAGTATCTATGACGAAACGAATGAACGAATGAATGAATGAATGAATGAATGAATGACCTTAGTGAGCAACGGAACAAAATGGAACAAAGAGGAGGTACCGAAGCGTACATATAAGAGGTGTCTCGACTCAGTTCAAGCTCATGCCCAAGCCTGACCCGCCATCTCGGTACTGCAAATTGAACCACAGGATAATATCAGCAACGGCAGCATGGCTACATGCAGTATCGCGCGCGCTATGGCTGCTCGCATGAACGGTTTTGACAGGCCAACCGATGACATGACAACCGTTTGGTGGTGCAAACACCGGTATGAAACGTTCGCGTTGGTAGCGCTAAACTGGAACAAGCAAGGGCGGGATCGATAGCGGGCTTGTTTGGGTATAGCGTGGGTGGATCGAATATGGAAAGGATTTAATGAAACGCTCCCTGCTCATAGGAGCATGTTTCATGGTGATTAGCGAGCTTGATGGAGATTGTATGCACTGAGGCGGAGATTGCTCTTTGGGTTGCTTGTTGCAGTGTGCTGGCAAACCTCGTTGAACCGCAGACGAAAAAGCCAGTTTTCACGGGCTTCCATCATGTGCGAAACCGACAAGACCGTGAGAGTCGCATGGGCGACTTTGATTCTTGATGAAAGATTATGGAAGCAGAAGAGGGGGAGAAGGCGCAGGAGGAAAAGAAGGAACTCCGCATTTCATCGTTGCGTCTAGTGCCAATGTGGATTAAGACTAGCAAGATGGCAACGGGTCGGTCTTGTCAGCCGCCAAGCTCCCGGCATTTCATCTTCTTGCTCTGCCCATACTTGTGTTTGTTTCGAAGATCTAGTCTTCTGGCGTCACGCCAATTCTCCGACCTTGGCTGCGTACCTGGATCCTAGCTGCATAGTGGCGGCCCGGGGACTGCATCCCCAGGTTCGGAATTGGATTTAATTTGAGCGCTCCAAGGCTTCCACTTCGCTACACTACATTCTGCCCAGGGAGTGCTTCTGCCGTCAACGTGCGAGGTCTCGATTTGCCATTTCCAACACGTGATGATACGATTCATCGTGTGTGGCAGCGACTTTGCGGCACCCCTGCAAGCATTGGAAAACCAACAAGCCTCTAACAGGGGCAACGATAAGGCAACGCCCACGCCGATCTAGATCTTTGCATTAGTTACGATACCGCTTGATGCGGTCATCAGCACTGAAGGTCCAGGTGCCAATATCGTCGCTGGTGTAAACTTTAGTGGTATGCTGCACCTTTTATCAGCGGTGCGACGTATTCATGGGGAGATGTGTCGTGATTGTAAATTCGGCATGCATTTGCCCTGCTGTCCATCGAAATATCGGCTTCTAGAATTCCTTCGCTAGCCCATATGTGAGAAGTATCCTCAGACGTTCGCGTCACGAACTCGTCGCTGTATGTAGGTGGTAAACGATGCTCTGAAGGAGTGACGAACAGTTGACTTGATATTCGTCGTCTTACGACACAGCCTGCAGTAAAACCACTCCTAGCATGACTGGTCATTCAATTACTGACAGTCACGCAGTGTGTACTATTTGAGAAACTGGTTAGTCTCGATGTAACGTTGTGTGGAGAGAAGTGGATTAGGTGGGGCCAATAACCATAGAGGGAAAGCCAAGACAGAACCGACGGGAGCACATCCCAAGGTCTTATAGGCGAATTTAAACCGAATGGGTTGCCTGATACTAGTTCTGATTCCAGGAGCAATCAGTGCGCGAACGTAGTGTGGCTTGATGCAAGCTACAGCCATTGATGTTCGTCTACCAACAGCTGTTAGCTGTTATTGCAGGGGGGCGTAGCTCCCATCGGTACCTAGAATGCAGTCTTTAGCAAGGAGCTAACTGGGTGCATAGATGACTAGATGTGATCCGAGGCAAGTGATAAACGTTTAAAGAGTTACGATGGTGTTGTTGAAACGGTCGAAGCTGCGCTGGCACATACCACAGACCAATGACGTCATCGGATACCGCTATCTATGACCTGTGGCTGGCTGTCCTGCGTGGCTACAGTATCTTGCGCCTCGGCTACGATGCTTGTCTCACGCCTTGTATCTTGTGCAATTGTGTATGGCAGATGGCGTCCATGACTTGAAGCTTGTTCTGAATCGTCTCCGATCGATCCCCCGCAGGATACGCGCTAGGAACAACAAGCGTCAAGCAGAAGACCCACATGGATAGGCCAGGCGCTTGGAGAAACTGCACTCTGCTGGCAAACGCTTTTAGCTACAGCAACGGGTAACTCGCATGCCCTCTACACCAGCAACACTCGGCACGTTGTCCTGTTCGGGAAAGTATCCGCACGAGACGAGAACGAGAGGTCTCATGCAGCCTTGAGAGATTGAGACGCACACCATGGCTTCGCCTGCACGCGACCCGGTACCTCTGAAACCGCTCACAGATGACGGATCCGCACTACATCGCGTGGGTGTGCTGGAACTTTTACATCAAGATCCCCGGCCTACCTTTGTAGTTGATGCGACGCCAGATAGCATCAATTGCCGGAGTGGATATGTGTTGGATTATTGGAACCCGGCCATGGCCTATGCCAATCCTGGAGGCCTCTTGCAACAGCTAGGCCGCGAAGGCATTGCACAGGATGCTGCTCAGCAAGGTTACGCCCCATTCACGAAATTTCGGAATTGGTTTTTACAACAGGATACGCCGGATGAGTCATTCCTGTACCATGGGTTCAACTGGACGAGGGTTCATGTGTGTGGCCGTTGGAACGTCGTCAGTGGCGCATGTGCTACCGTGTGCGCAAGTAGCAACACCCCCAAGACGATGACACTCACCAAGAAACCCTCAAACACAAAGGCATCTAATCTCGACTGGACGGACGACGTCCCTCCAGAACGACTATCCAGCCATGTATCATGGGCGCGCAGCATCGACTGGGCGTCTACCCCTCTTGGCCCAATGCACTCCTGGTCGTCACAACTGCGCAGCATTTGCAATCTGGTTATGATGGACCCACAACCTGCCGTGGTATTCTATGGGCCTGATCTTATCATGATATATAACGAAGCTGAGATTGAGCTTCTAGGAGGCTTTCATCCATGCATGGGCGTCAGCGCTCGCGTTGCCCTAGCTTCGGTTTGGGGCGAATACTTCGAACCCATGATCGACAAGAACCTGGCAGGAGAGACGGTTCAGAAAACCAACACCATAATCCACATGGTGCGTAATGGATTCATGGAGGAGACCTACTTCTCACTCAAGTTTATTCCGATACTGGACTCTGATGGAACTACCATTGGTCATTACGAACCTCTAGTGGAGACTGTACGTTATTCCTTCTATCCTTGTATGCCTCGACAAGTTCGTGCCGTTTGTGGCGGCTCCAAAGTTCTTGAAAAAAAAAGAGGCTTGTCAATGAGTTTGTCCAAGACCATCTCTTCGAATTCACAAAACTGGAATTCACAGGCGACATTCTAAACAAGACCTGTGTTGTGACGGAAGTGACTGGGCGTCGGCATTCTTTTCTACCTCCCTGCAAGCTTGCTGATGTCCACACAGACCGAAGAAGTGATTGCGCAAAGACGCTCACGCTCACTGCTTGAGCTGAGTGAAGAAATACCAAGAGCACGAAACTCTGATACCTACTGGAGTGTTGCTACCGAAGTTCTATCGCGGAACGATAAAGACATACCTTTCTTTCTTCTATACTCAGCTGAGGCTGACGCCAGTGGTTCTCAGTCGAGTAGGACGCGGTTTTCCGATGTAAACCAACAGCACTGCAAACTTCGAGGCTCCTTTGGACTCCCCAAGGGATCACCAGCCGGCCCGGATCATCTGGATTTCCAGCAAGATCACGGATTCACGCCCTATTTCCGACAGGCTCTAGCAGCTCGAAAACCCATCATCATACACTTTGACCAGGATCCAGTTGCCGCAGAACTGGTTCATGGTGTTGAATGGCAGGGCTTTGGAGATCCCTGTAGGGCGGCGGCTATCTGTCCCCTGAATCCAACATCCTCACGAGACAATATCCTTGGCTTTTTAGTCATTGGATTGAATCCCCGTAGACCCTTCAACGACACCTATTTCCAATTCATCCTGGTCGCTAGTCGCTTGCTTTCCACGTCGCTTACATCAATCCTGCTTCATGAAGAGGACATTGGGCGTCGGGAACAAACGATAGCCACTGCCGAAGCGATGAAATATCAGCTAAGACAGCAATTGACACTATCCCAGCAAGAGTCGGAGCGTAACTTGACCAAGTTCAGGCGTTTTGCAGAGCGCGCCGATGTCGGCATTTTTCTCATCGACATGGACGGAGTTTATTCATACCGGAACGAGGCTTGGTATGAGATGCTGAGCCCAAAGAATCCTGACGTCGACCTTGCTGGCGCGTGGGGAGAGATAATAGATGACGAGTTTATTGAATTGGGGCAGGCTAAGTTCAAGGAACTCGTGGAGACCAAGGAGCATCAGTAGGACGCCTGTTTCCTGGCATAAGACTAGGCTAATGCCGAGTAGGTCTTTCGAGCTGCGTCTCAAGAAGACTTGGAATGCGCCAAGCCAAAATCTAGATGATACCATACCCGAAGAACAGCCCATGTGGGTGCTGACTTCGATTTTTCCTGAGCTCAACGACGACGATGAAGTGATTGAGATCATTGGTTGCTGCACGGACATTAGGTATGGAAAACCCCCTGCATATTCTCTACAAAGATACTCACCACCGCAAGTCAACAGAAGTGGAGTGAGAAGCTCCAAGCTACTCAAGCAGAGAGAGCTCGAGAATCCAAGCGGTAATCTCAACATCACCCAATGATAGTTCTGTTCTGACTGAGTGATTGCAGGAGCTTGGAGAACTTTATTGACACTACTTCGTAAGTTCAGCAGATGTGGCTTCTTCATAATGATATTCGCTAACTTGACCTAGCCATGAAATGCGCAATCCTCTCTCCGCCATTGTTCAGTGCGCCGACGTATGTGTTGTTGTTACTCGAAACAAACAGATATGCTGATTGTAGTGCATAGAGTATCATCTCAATCCATAGGTCTTTCGAAGAGTCGAAAGATTGTCAGAAAGAATATCGCAGCATCCTTGAAGCGACCATCGACGCCGCTGAAACAATTGTTCAGTGCTCCAAGCACATGAAAACAATTGTCGACGGTATGTCGCAGTTCTAGATGCCACATTCTTACATTTGCTAACGTGATTGACTCTTGCAGACGTGCTCACCATGTCCAAGCTTGATTCAGGCTTGTTCGTTATGACGCCAATCGATGTGGAGCTCCAATCAATCGCTAGAGACGCAGTCAAGATGTTCGAAGGTGAAGCGAGGTCAGCTGGCATAGACTTGCGATTCCTGCTTGAAAATTCCTGCAAGACAAGCGACATCCTACTTGTATCACTTGATCCAACTCGAGTTTTGCAGATACTCATCGTAAGTGGTCGACGAACAAGCAACAGGAGGTAACTAACTGTGAAGAATCTCATTACCAATGCCATCAAGTTTACGAAATTGGAAAAAATACGAAAAATATGTGTCAGTCTAGGTATAACCTACGAGCGGCCGACACACAGTATTAGTGGCAAGGTGCCATTTTCGCGTACGTCTGAGGCTTCAGAGGCGCAGACGTTGCAAGCAGACTGGGACAAGGGTGACATAGTAGGTTGTCGTATTATGGGACGATGTTTTCCTGACATGCGAAGGTCTACATTATATTCTCTGTGCAAGATACTGGCCGTGGGTTGAGTGATGAAGAACACCAACTTCTCTTCGCCCGCTTCTCCCAGGCCTCGCCGCGCACGCATATCGACTATGGCAAGCTTACCATTTGACTCTTGCTTGGTTCCGGCTAACAAGTTTTAGGTGGCTCCGGTCTTGGGCTTTTCATCTCACGGCGTCTATCCGAAATGCACGGTGGCGCCATTGGCTTTGCCTCCAAACCAGGCGTCGGGAGTACATTTTCTTTCTATGTGAAGAGCCGCAAGAGTGTTCTTCGCCCCAATTGCAACCGGAGCGAAAGCGACGCTGCAGTCAGCGTGAGTATACGCGCACAGGAAACCTTGCTGTCGAGTCGAACTCGCAACGAAGCCACCGAGAGTGTCGAGTCTCATAAGGCCAATGCCATCTCAAACGACATACCCAACAACGAGCTTCATGTTCTGATCGTCGAAGACAACCTCGTCAACCAACGCGTCCTCGCTAAACAGCTGCGCAACGCAGGCATGCATGTTGCAGTCGCAAACCACGGCGGAGAAGCTCTTGAACATCTCCGTACGACGAACTACTGCGTCGCAGACGGGACTGGCAAGCCCCTTGCGCTCATCCTGATGGACTGGGAGATGCCCGTCATGGATGGCCTGACCTGCGTACGCACTATCCGCGAGCTGCAGAGCGAGGGCGTCGTAAGAGCCCACGTACCAGTCATTGCAGTGACGGCAAACGTGCGGAGTGAGCAGGTCGAAGTCGCACTCAAAGCCGGCATGGACAATGTGATAAGTAAACCGTTCAGGATACCAGAGCTCTGTGCTTGCATACAGAAGACGCTTAGGGCTACGGCGAGGGCGTAGTCTTGGTATATCGATATATCCAATAGTGTTATAACGAGAAGGAAAAAAAAACATTATGGATTACATCTGAGATCTCCCTTTTTTTTTTGGTTTTTTTTTTAATCTTGACGTCCCTCTCTCTACTTGTAAATTCTACTGCATGTTCCAAACGCTTCTTTATCACTTTTCATGTAAGCTTTCGCAAAAACCTCGCCCTTCCTCTTCTTCTCCAAACTAGCACTAGATAGTTACTCAGCGACTTGTATCTACACTCACGACGCAGTCTCACTAAAGCAGGTACCAAGTTCATGAGCAAATAAAAACATGTTCTCGATCACCAACCCGTGCATGTGTAAAGAAAGGGGTACTTTTTTTCCTGAGATGCACAAGTCTCAACGAGTTGGATTTCCCCCCTTCTTTTTAGAATGATTTAATGAACCATCTTGGCACAAAAAAAGGTGCGTAGTTCGAGTGCTTCACTATTGTACGCTTTTGAAAGAAGGAAAGGGGAGGGGGGACTCTGCATTATACTCCTGCTTGTGCCTCGTCCTCTTTTTGTTTGGGCTTTTTGTGAGATATGCACAGTGCATGATTGACTTTTTGTCTTGGAGGACTGAGAGTGAGAAGGATAGAGGCTGGGCACACACACACACACACACACACACACACACACACACAAAGAGAGACATAGGCAGAGGCAGAGAGAAGGAGCCGTCATCCCACCCACCCAGTCCAGCCAAACCCGCCAACACGCCGCATTCGCATTCGAACCGTATACGTACGTACGTAAATTCTCCCCTTCTCCGAAGCCATCGCCTCAGCCACGTCCGAGGGATACAAGACAAAGTCCTCGTTCCAGGCCCGTCTAGACAACCCCACACACACACACACATTGGGGGGCGTGGGCTGGACTGGGCCTACGCTCGAGCCCGCTAACTACCGTCTGCTTCTCTCTTCCTCTTTCCCTTTCCAGCTTTCCAGGGACCAAACGTTAAAAGGAAAAAAGAGACTTTAGCAAGTGTATGTATGCACGCGGGAAAGGCGGCCGTCAGCCAAACTAAAAAAAAAATCCCGGGGCGGCCGTCTTGCGCTCTCCCCCGCCCCCCCTCTCTATTTCCTCAAAGCTGGGGTCCGCGTGGCGGACTTGCTGTCGCGTGACGGGTTGGGAAAGAAAGAAAAGAAAGCACGGGTAGACAAGGGCACAGCGCGCCTTAGCTTAAAAAAAAGGTCTGTGTCTGTCTATCCGTGTGTCTGTCTGTATCTTCTCGACGCGTGTACAGTATAGTGTGAGGTAGGGAAAAAGGGTAATAATTTCCCATGTTCGCTTACCTAGGGAAAGAAGGATGAGAAGCTAAGTGACACATGTTAGGCAGGCTTTTTCCCTGTTAGCTCTCCTCTTTCTTTCTTTTTTCGGGCGGCTCGCTGACTCGAGTCCCCGTCGCGCGCGCGTCCGCCCCGTTTGTCACAGGAAAGAAAAGAAAAGGGAAGAGCCTTGTTTGGGTTGTGGTATGGCGTGGTGTTGGAAACGGGACTAGGGTAGGGGGGAGGAGAGGAGCTGACTCCGCGAGACATGTCATGCTGCCACACACAGGGACAGTGCTGGGCTGTTCCCTTTCCCTCGTACTACCTGTTTGTCCCGCACATAACGCTACGACAACTACGTACGTAAGACTAACCCGGCCGTCTCGTGCGTCGCGCTATGGTTGTAGGGTTGTAGGGTTGCAGGGCTGCCGGGGGGTCCCTTGGAGACATGGCGTGCAGTAGTGGGGTTTCCTTGGGTTCGCACAATCCTTCAGAGGACCTAGGCTGGGCTGAGAGAAGAGGGGAAGAAAACAAAAGGGAACGCGGTTCACGCGACTCAGATGGGGCTGTGTTTCGTGCCGTCACAACTGCGTCATGGCTTGCGTCCCCCATGATGAAGACGAGGGTCCTACCTTGCGGTTTGTTCGCTTGGGGCTGTTCAGGCTATCGGCAATATGTGCGTGCGTCGCACGATGATTGCAGCAATCCTCTCGGCGTCTGAGATTATGCAGCGTTCTTCGTGATTGTTGTTTGGGATCCGGGCCTTCGAATGTGATGTCATGCAATGGTTGCGGACATCTCCGTCGACGCGGACTCGAGCGCTGTGAGCGCCATCGCTTTATTCCGTCGTGGGCGAGTCAAGTGCGAGCGCGATACATCAAGTTTGGACACGGTCATGGCTGGACGGCGTACGGCAAATCTTGCAAATCCCTATACGTAAAAAAATTTGCTTATTGTGTGAGTAACAAAGCCCTGTCCAAGAGTAACAGACTAGTGCTGGAAGATGGATTCAGTTCATGCCTTCTGCCTAGCATCCGCGTTACTGAGTTGCCGCTGTAAAGGATCCAACAAAGTCAAAGGCGCGCACCGACTCTCTCCATCGTATCTTGAGCTTGCCGCCGACATGTTCAAAAGCGCTGCCAGCTCAGTTTGACTTCGTGCCGGTGCTGGTATTCGTCAGTTGGTATATCTGAAAAGCAAGCAAGCTATTCATTTCAACAAGGTTACGACTATATACCATGAACCACAATATCGATAGTGTAGCCACTTACTATTTGCATCTACATCAACATGTCACCATGGTCTTCACCAACAATTTCAAACCTCATTTGTCATTGCATCTTGAGATTCATTAGACATGATTTTAAATAAGACATTAAGAAATCTGTATCGCAGTCCTGGACCTCAAAGCCTCTCAGTCGAGTCCATCATCTGGTTAGAGATCACATCAACCTGCAACCATCCACATTATTAATCCAGATCGTGCCCGCATTACCCAGAAGACATGACACTCGATAGTGTGTCTCGTGCCATCCTCACAAAGCCATTTACTAAGTCCTAGTTTGGCAAACATCTCGAAACAGGTTGGAACAAACAAAGAACTCGGGTGCTCGTCGCACACATTCTAAGCGTGATAGATTTCTCAACACTTTCCATGAGGTGAACATAAGCACCACTCGTCTTGGGCCTACAAGAACGGATTGGCATTAGCATCAGCACAGCCGCGAGCTGAGAAGGGGCGCATTGGACCACGGGCCATGGCAGAAGGACGAGTCGGAGTACCGTCAGGCATGGTGGAAGAGACGCCGTTGGAGAAAGGACTGCTGGCTGGGGCACCGATGACACCGGGGACCGGCGTAGGAGCAGGATTCTCGTTGAAGTACTGGGTGACGTGCGTCATGGGAATACATTCGAAGGGAATACGGCCACAGTGACCACCACCATAGGTGCACAGGTACCATGTCTCAATATCCTTCTTCTTGCCCTCGGTCAAGCCGGCAAACTGAACGGGAGTGGCACGCTGGTGAGCAAAATGCATGGCTGCCTGCATCATGTCGCGGGGGCCGCCACGATCGTATGCGCTAGAGCGATTGCGGTGCTCTGTGAGTGACGAGTATCCATTGGGAGGGTAGAGGCCGATGCTACGAGCGCTATCCATGGAACGCTGAAGTTTGGAAAGGTTGTCGGGGCGGGGGAAGGCCTGTTCGGTACCGGCAGTGCGCAGTTGACCCATCATCTCGGCGTCGGTGAGGGTGAAGATCAGACGAGGGCGACAATAAGGGGTCTCTTGCATGACCGACGAGTTGCGGAACTTCTGAACGAGTGCTTCGCGGCCTTGAATGGTGGCGTACGAGACTTCGGCAGTCTTGTCAGAGTTGAAACCGGGCCAGAGTCGACGCTCGATGCGGTCGATGAGCGACAGCATGCCATTGGCATCTGTAAAGTTGATGAAAGCGTAGCCCACATTGCAGCCAGACTTGAAGTCGATGCGAAGGTACATGAAGTCGTAAGTGCCAAAGCAGACGTCGTCGAGTATGTTCTTGAGGGCCATCTGTTGAAGTGGTCAGTTTCCTATCAGGCAGCCATGCAGCAGGATACGCACCCAGTCGAGCTTGTTGGGGATGTTGCGGAGCATCACCGTAGTACGAACATCGCTGCCGTCGAGAATGCGCTCACGACGGACACGGTTATGCTGATCGTGAGGATGATTGTGGTAGCTGGAGCGACGGTCTGAGAACTGATCGGGGATCTGGTAGTTGGGCGCGAAGCGATAGCCGTAGATACGACCGTGGGCATCGGTGCGAGGCTTATAGCGATTTGGTGAGGTCGCGGCATGCTCTTCTGACCAGAGTGCAGGCTCGAATGTACACCACTGAAATGACTTCTGCAAAGGGGTGAGCGGGGTTCGACAGGAAGTGTATGAGGGAGAAAACGTACGTCGCCATTGACACCCCAGACCGGGTCGATGCGTAGAGACTGGACAGCTCGAACGGCAGCATCGATGGAGTAGAACTCGACACGGTACACAAGGAGCATCTTGTCGTCAAGAGAGTCGACATGGGTGACGTTTTGGACTTGGCCAAAGGCTTGTGCAGTAATCTTGACCACGTTGGAGACTCCCGCAAGGTCCTCGGACGAGAATTCCCAAACGGCTTGGTCGGGATTGGGATCGATCATGACGGCGAGTTTGATCTGACCCTCAAACTCCTTGAGACTAGCGGTATCCTGTGCTTTGGCCTTGGCGTAGTCGTAGGGTGTGGCATAGTCGACCGTGAACTCGTGCTGCTCAAGGATATCCTTGCCCTCTGCAGCGTCGCGAAGATCATCGTAGCGGATGAAGACTCCGCGAGAGTAGTAGGGCACGGCGTTGAGGAAGCAAGCATACTAGAGAAGGTCAATAGAGCACATGAGGCCAGAGGGGTGAGTTAGTCACAAGCTTCATCTGGTGTTGAACGCTGAAGAGCTCGTGCTCAGAATCAAGTCCAGCGTTGGTACCATCAGGAAGCTGAGAGATGAATTGATATCGAGAAACGTAGCTATTGTCGTCTTCGGATAGCTTATTTGTGAAGGTAGCTCCGGAGGAGACTGCAGGAGGAGGGAGGATACTCTTGGTGTTTGCGGGTTTGTCGTTGGCATTCTTGACAGGCTGCTTACCCGCAACAATGGCCGTGATCTGGCGACGGTGACCAAGGCGAGGCTTGCGGTCGGCGTCAGGTGAGTAGAGCGTGGGATCAGTGGCGGTATAGGGGCTTGACAAAGGGCCATGGGCGGTTGAGGACTGAGGAGAGGGATGGGACATGATGGCGAAGGTGGGGCAAGATGTACAAGATGTTGTACAATTGGAAAAGATGCGGTAGAGGCAAGACTTTGGTGTTTGGCAAAGCCCAAGCAAGAGGCAGAAAAGTGAGTCTGTGGGAGTGGGGTGAGAAGAGGCAAGGAGGGAAGGAGCGAAGGGAGGGACAGTTTATATCCTCAGGCTCGGGTGCCGAAGCTCCCGCAATCAGCTGACAAGAAACTGCACAAAGCCTCACCGTTAACGTGAGGACATGATGCAAAGCGGTGGGAAGCTGCTCGTGAAGTGATTTGAAGCAAAAGGTGAGTGTCTTGGCAGAGCTGCTACGACGAGGTACCTCACCACCATGAACCAACAGCTACCTGAGTGAAGTCACGCACAGTGCCGTGAGAAAACAATCCTCGGACTGGACAACCTCAGTGGGGCATGGGGACATGTTCTTCATGGAGAGGGCTTGGTATCACGGTTGTAAGACGGGTCCCAGGCGTGGAGTTTCATTCCTCAACCGCCTCTTCACCCCTCGTGGCGCCCCACTCGCCACCTTGTAGCGCCACGCAGGCTGACAGCAACGGCAGTAGCGTGCGCAGGCCTCAGTCTGGGGAAGGTGCAAGGTGCAAGGTGCAAGACGCTTAGACGAGAGAGACTGAGAGAGGCGTATTGACGAATACAGTGACTCGGCGAGGACAATCAGGCTCGTTTCGAAGCTACACAGAAACATCACTCACTGCCGTCGTGACGCAGCCAAATCAATGCCCTCCACAATTCAAAACGCCATACCAAGGGTATCACAATACCAAACTCCCTGCAATGCTATGCATACGTCGCCCACCCAAAAGTCACTTCTTGCTCTCGCTGTCTGCCTGGAACATCCATCTATCGTCCTCCAAGCTCGCCACCTTCTTCCTCAAGCTACTCTTCAGCGCAATCCTAATCTCCTCTTCAATCCCGGCCGCAGCCCAGTGCCCGTTCGGCTTGCCGTACATTTCAATCAGCTCGTTTTCGTGTTCTGCCAACAGTCAGCTCCACCTCCTGTTCTCACAAACTCTGTCAACATTTACCGGCCTCTTCGTCACCCTCTGGCCCTAGGCCGACTGTGCTCATGTTCTTGTATACTGGAATTGGTGCATGTATAATATAATCTCCCTGCACGTCCTTCTCCACTAGCTCATCCTCCACAGGCTGTGTGAATATGTCAGACTGGATTTCTCTGCTGTCGGGGCGGACCGCAGGGGCGTTTTGGTTTTGGCGTCGTGAGATGGGTGGTTGTTGTTGTTGATGTTGTTGATGTTGTTGTTGGGCGGTGTGAGCAGCAAAGAGGTTGCGCCGCGTGTTGGGAGGAAGACGTATGGCGCGGTTGTCCATTCTTGCCGAGTCGACGGTGATGGGACAGGCGCAGTAAGGGGAGTGAGTGTAGCAAGACTAAAGAGTCGAGAGAAGTGATGTTGACGGTGATGACGGCGCTCGGAAAATGTGGTATGGATGGCGTGCCGTAGCTAGTCAGGTACAAGCCATGCTTTCGTGGGGTCATGGGAGCCAGGATGCACTTCCGCGGCGTGGCTTACTATCCACCACACATGCTTCTAATCACACCACGACGCAATGTCTGAATCTGCACTTGAAAGACGACCAAGTTCTATCGAAGATACACAAGATAAATCGCCTCCGCACAAACGGCCCAGAACTCGCGCGCCCCCGCAAGCAGCAGCGGCAGCAACAGCAACAGCAACAGCAACAACAGCCTCGGCCGCTACTACAACTGAACGTACACAAAAATCTCCCACCGCAGACACCCCAGTTCACCGATTCTCGATACAGCCGCTCAATCGGTTCCACGGCGCGTCAGCCACCATAAAGCGGCCCTGCGAAATCGCCCACTTCTCGTACGACGACGACCATGTTTACCAGGCGGACGAGTCAGGAATCAACTATTATATCCCACCACCCATGGGCGTAGATCTCAAAGAGGGCTTTGATACATTCAAACATTATGAAGATAAGGAAGATCCACATTTGGATAGCCTGTTGAGAGCGCTCATGGACACCAAGTCAGGCAAAGGACATGCAAAGGCAGACTTCATGACCTGGCGGGGCATGATGACCAAGGTATGTTGACGCAGGCTGGTGTGGAAATAGGCAATACAAGCAAACTCAGCTTTGCTACCTTACAACCGCTGAGGAGGCGACACGAGGATGCTTCTGACGGCCGTCAGATCATGACAGCGCCCTTTGATCATTTCGCCGAGTTTGGAATGTTTGCGACCCTATACGATGGTACAATCTACATTGAGGAGGACTTTCCCTCACGAGCGGCCGACCGCGTAGCAGAAGCTCATCGACCGCCACCTCGTCGCCAGCATCCCGCCCAGCAGTCGCGAGAAATGATGACATACTGGGGCTACAAATTCGAAAAGCTCACCTTGATACCCACTCTGCCTTCGGAGACACCACGCGGGGAGATTGAGAAACACCAGCGGGGTGTCGTATCCAATCACGCTCAACATTGTTCCATTGTACATACCTCCTTTGGCCCCCACGGCCTCATCCTGGGCGGCGAAGTCGACGGCCTTCTCGCCCCTAAACCCAGCAACCCGGAACAGCCCATCCAATGGGTCGAGCTTAAAACAAGCGAAGAACTGCCTCCCCCACACCTTCAACAACACCGCGACATTCTCAAATTCGAACGCAAGCTCCTCAAGTTCTGGGCCCAGTCGTTTCTCCTTGGTGTCCCTAAGATTACCGTTGGCTTCAGAAGCAAAAGCGGCATACTAAGAAGCTTGCAAACCTTCAACACCCACGAGATACCGGGCATGGTGAGGAGAGGCACAGGCTGCTGGGACGGCAATGTCTGTATCAATTTCGCGACTCAGTTTCTGGGCTGGCTGAAGGAAGTAGTGCGAGATGAGGGTGTGTATAGCATCAAATTGCGAAAGAATAGCGGTGTTGTCGAGGTGAGGAGAGTAGGGGACGGTACAGGCAAGATTGTTAGCGAGGAGTACAGAAAGTGGAAGACTGGACAAGAGGGGGCTGAAGTCGACAATAAGGGTGTCGGCGAGAATGTGGTAGAATCTTGATGTACGAGTCGTCTGTCTTCTAGCCATTTGCCCTTTTCTAAACATCAATCTAAGCAGACGTCCTTTTACTTGCATGAGATATAGCTCACTTGAGACTTCCTTTTGCTTGTTCTTTCTTCTTTCTGACTTGTCTAAGGAAAGAGTCTCCCAAATTGCAGCGCAAAGATGATATATACGAATACTCGTCACATTAAAGAGAGACGTGTAGAAGTAGGGACAAAACAAAATGGGTTCGTGTGTTACTTGTGGTTTTTCTTTTCATTTACCAGTATTTTCATAGTGAACGCGTCCACTTTTCCTTACACAGCTGTGGGAAGATGGAAAGGGGACTTGATGGCGACAGGTCGCATGCATGCTAATATGATTATATCTTCTCATTGCGACACACACATTGAGAGAGCACCAAATACTTTGCAGCACACCTCCATTCAATCCTCATCTGTCCTCGGCATCACTACAAAAGGTATGGCTATACTATCCACGAGTGAGTGTCATGTAGCAAATCGATAGTCGTCATCATCTCCCGAAGCGTCCCTCTTCGAGATACATAAGCACATGATCAACGGCCTCTCTACTACTGTCCATTCTCACCGCTATTTTCCCGTGCCAAGAGTTGCTAAATATACGGCTAAGAAGATAGAATATACATGCAACGACATGTGGCAGTAAGCCGGCAACGTCACAAGCATCTCCGGCAAACCCCCAAGATCGGAGGGGAAAAAATGCGCCAAGTCCTTTCCACGTAATTACCAGCCATCTGGGAACGGACACAAGACTGAATTAAACACTAACAAGCACCTCAGGGGCAAGTCAGCCCTGAACTGGAATTGACACACAAGTCTCATATGCCGCTCTGTGTGTACATTGCAATGAAACCTGTCAAATCGGACCACTGTCAGCAAAACGGGCGCGCGTCCCCCCATCTCCTCCACCCCCCGCCCTTCATGCCCGTCCATGCCATGCCGCGTCTCCTCCATTGCTTACGCGCCCCCTCAATATACGCAGCCCACGCATACCGACTTTGTAGATAGAACATGTCGAAGCGCCGGACCGGTGGGGATCATCATCACCCACAAATCCAACCATCAACAACGGAGAGCGCGCATACACACAGATACGAGAGTACGTACGTCGGAACACCGATAGCACGGCACAGCCGATCAGCATGCATAGACCCAATCTCACATCTCATCTTATCTCATATTTCCCCCCCTCCTCCCTTCCTTTCCGTCTCTTTTTCTTAGCACAGTCCCACTGTATGTATGTACTCGCAGCCCCACTTGTCGTGCTAAGCGGCGGGCCCGTAGGCTCTCTTTCTCCATCTCTTGTCGGTGGTGGTTCTTGTGTCTGGGGGTTTGCAAGGATGCCTGGTGAGCGCGACCGACGAGACCGAGAAGGGGAACGGACGGCGCAGGTCCGCGCCCAAAGGAGAAAGAAAAGACATGGTGAAGGGGGGTTGGAAAAAGACGGATACAAGGTCGAAGCATGTCTTTTCCCCCCGTCTCAAACACAACTGGTAGGGCTGGGAACGTGATTGCCCCATGTTACGAGCCGAAGAGCCGCTTTCCTGTCTCTTCCCTTTCTGCTCCTATCCCCCCTCCCCCCACCTTCTGTGATGTATGCCGTATGCACACATGTACATTTTCCGCCCCTCTCTCTCCGTGAAGCGCAAAAGAAGGGAAAAAATGTTAGTGTGCAACAAACCTCCTACCTCGCCCTGCCCATATGTACAAAATCTCCAAATCTCCAAATCCCAAAAGCCCTCCCAGACTAACAAGATGCAACAACTCCAACACCTACCCCACCCTTGTACATCCACACCGCACACCAACGCCCCCCCTTCCCTGCCACCTCACCGCACTCCGATCACACAAGTCCCCAATCAGACATTCAATCACACTGTACATACATACAGCACAATAGACGCCCCGATACGGCTTTCTCCGCCCAACAAGGCATCAACACCCTATACCAAGGACCTTTTTTCCATTCTGCCTCAACCTAGCAAGGCCCTTCCCCCACCCCTCGTCCACCTTGACCCACCTCCTGCCGGCGCTGGCGCCGCCGCCGTTAACCCACCGCTCCCTCGCCCGCACCCTCCGACCGCACAGTAAGGCGGACCGGGGGGTGTGGTCCCACCCACGCGACGCATCTAACGGCCGGATTATCCCGGAACGTGGACAACGGTAATTATATGCATGCGTGTTGACATGGAAAAATAGATAGAGAGAGGGAGAGAGAAGGAAGAGAAAGAGAAGGGAAAGGAGAAGAAAAGTGGGGAATGCTTACTACCTACAGGGAGGGAAAGCGGGAAGGGAAGCAGGGAAGATGTAGTAAAGGGTAGAGGAGACGAGCAGGTAAATCGCCGATAAGGGAAGCGAGGCGAAGCGAGGTGTGATAATCACTGGGTTCGGAGGGAGGTTGCATTGGACTAGGGGCCGTGGTGGGGTGCGAAGGGGAAGGGGGGTCTGGTATCGAGCGCACGCGGTGCATGGGATGTGTGAGTTGGGAGAAAAAAAGGGACTTGGGTGAAACGTACGTAGTGTAGTAGTGCCATTTGCTAGGAGAGTATATCAAGTGCAAGGGATTCGAAATAGAGAGTGGGGAACATGACTGTGTGTGTATGTGAGTGAGTGAGTGAGTGAGTGAGTGAGTGAGTGAGTACATAGTAGATACGTGTCTATAACGGCATGTACATGCACAGTACATATCAAAATCAGCCGTGGACATACAGAATATTCCGTGAGACAGTTAAGAAGAGGCTAGGACTACAGTCCTTACGTACGAAAGGAAGTCGTATCGGAAAGACACCGTCCCTTGTCCTTCTCCCTTTGTCTCCACCTTGAAAGCGGAGGGGAGAAAGACAAAAAGGCGTAAGCAAATGCCAAGTCTCCGTCGTTGTTCCTCAGCAAGAGAAGAGCCCCATAGCGGATTACATACATGGGCATACAAGTTGTATGCGACAAGCATGTTCCTTGTACGTTACCCTTCTCAGACAAGAACATGTCAGCCCTAAGATGAAGTGCAATGCCGCTTTTGGGGACGTCTCCATTATAGGGCCCGTAGTGGGGTCTTATTCGGATGCTTTTCCTTTGTGCCTTGGTGGCTCGGCGATTCCGCTGAGGGGACGAATAGAACAGGCAGTGATAGATGGACGGAGGGAGGGGAAGGAGGCAGAAAGGAATAAGCACGCACTATTCCTCCTTATTTCCTTGTCCCCACTCTTTCTCGTCCGTCTTGTTCCCCTCGTGTTTTGCCAATTCCTCCTGCATCCTGGTTATTTGGAGGTTGCAGGTTGCGAGTGGCTGTTAAGCGATTCCGACAAACAGTTAATTGTCGGTCATGGAGGATCCACTCATGTACTTCATGGCCCTTGACCTTTCCAACGTGTATGCTATAGGCGATGCCGATGACTGATGAGTTGAGTTGGTTGGGCATCAGTGTTGTAAGGTTGGGCGGTTGGTTGGGGTGTCAAAGGACGTCGGGTAGGGTTGCGGTATTGTGCTTGTGCAAAGGAGATGGTAAAGTACTGGTATGAATTGGGGAACGGAATCTTTGCGCACAAAACCGAAAACAGAACACGTATCCGGACCGAACAGCTGTATCCTCTTACTTGAATGGCCATGTGCATGATTCTTATTTTGAACAGGATACTTCTTTATATACGTAGTCAGTTATCGTAGGAACTAGATTTCGAATCAACGAGCATGATCAAGAGAAAGGCGCCAGATTCTTACCTGAACGAAAATTCCGTATATAGCAACCGAGTAAAATACCGAGACGAGAGTCTTGACCTTTTGCTTTTATTATCAAGGCGAAACATCCGGGCTTGGTGTCTTGGACTTTTCTTCGTTCTGCTTGTTATGTCGAGACAAGGCAGACGAGCAGTTCATCATCTCTCTATGTGAAAACCGCTTGAATGTGACTGACTCTAGGCTCATACAGGTTGGCGTCAGCAGTTTCTACATGTGCGGAAAACCAGGCCCAGAACCGAGGCTAGAGTCTTCATTGACGATAAGAGAGACTGGAGTAAGGCGAAGACGGTGGGTGAAACCATTTGCCTGCCATCATCGTCATCAGCAGCAGCATCTCATCATTCCGTATCGGTTATTTTCATAGGTATTTCAAACTGTGCCTAATACCATTCTCCACGCGACGAGCCTGGAAAGTAAAACTTAGAGCACACACCGCCTTCCCGATCGTTTGTGGCGAATAGCGGTCCGCACCGTAACACCGTCGGGTCATGCAGTTTCAGTCAAGATTGCTGAGCCGTACGTACCGACAGGACGGATACTCATGTGCGCATTCGCAGACACTTCCTTAATTGAGGGCAGGAAGGGCCTTCTCGCTCAACATGTGCAACAAGCTTGCACCATCACCGTCCGGGCAGATGTCCTCCGGCATCCTGTCCTGTATGGGTGCGGCGTGGGAAGCGGGTACGGCCTGCTCTCTCCGTGCCCATCCTGTCAGCATCGTCATCAGCCTATCGCTTCTTTCATGGTCGAGGTCTTCGATGGACGATCGCTAGTTTTGTGTTCGGCCTCGACCTAGACGTCGCTCCACGCGTCTGAATGTAAATCTACACGGTAGGTGGCGATTAAGCAACAGGGTGCCCCCATGGGCTGAATACGCTGGACTTTTTTCACTGATGGTCATCGTGAAACTGGCCGCAGTGAGGACCCAGGGAGGGCATACCTGTATACGCAAGAGCCTGAACACATGAATGCACTTGCAGATACCAAGAGATTGGCTTATTGAAACAAGACTGACACGTCTACATTGCGGATATACGGGCAGTCTGTGATGAGTGGTCTCAGTATAGCACGAGATTTGCGACAGACTCGACTTGGCCAAGTCGGCCTGTACCCTGAGGCTATGTGCCCTAGTCCTGCATCTTGAGCGGGCCGTGCAGTATGAAGCAACGGCCGAAGTAGCAAGCTGCTGACAGAGCGTGTGTGCAACTGGGCCGTTTTGGGCCTATACGAATCTGGCAGTCATATCTGCTTTCGGACGTTGTCACGTTGACAATGACGTCCGATATCGTTGACTGGGGTCGCAGATGCTGCTCTGGGACGGAAGGTTTGCACCAGTGTCATGTCTAACGCACGTCATTATGTACAGCATCACGCTCGTAACTCAAGTCTGGGTCGAAAGGCAGAGATAAAGTGGACCGTCGGTATTGCGTGCGGTCAACAGCTCTGGGCGACCTGAAACACTGCTGGTGCAATCTGGTGCCAGCTCGCACGCCTCGATTGCAAGAAGCCTTTGTGAAATGAAAGCGACCTGGTCATTCCGGAGTTGGTGCCGGTGCATGTCGTACGTAATGGTTAGCGGGGCACAGAAGCCCGAGCAAAATATTTCGACGAGCCGGCTAGTGAAACCGTTGAGCGCGGGATATGGGCATTGGATAGAGAGGCTGATTATTGCAAGCTGAACAGGTGACAGCCCAGTTTGGGGTTATCATGGTGGAGTCGCAAGCTTTGCAAAGGGTCTTTTGCTAGTCTCTGCATGAGTCATAGAGTTTGCAGATGCAGTATCTCTTGGTAAATGACGTGAAACCATTCCACTTGCAGTCGTGGTGAGAGAGCCGCAGGCCTTGATTTGGATCCGTGGGAAATTTGGGGATTTGCAGTGGCTGTTGCTGGAGGACCGATAGCAGTTCTGAACAATCTATTGAAGCACTAAGCAGCCAGCGAGTCCATCAGCGTGCCCATAGTAGACGGGGAATAGAGTTTAGGGAGTTGCCGGTGTGCGTGAGGCCGGGAACGAAGGGAGCAGCGACGCCGTTTGTGGAGAAAAAAAAGAGAGTCATGTCTGTTTGTGATAGTTATGAGGCTGATGCACCGATGGACAGAAAACGGGGCATCGAGGCCAACGGCGTGAGGTATTATCAAAACCACAGACTCTCGTAGCCTACTCACAAGGGCAGCGACAGTGAGCAAATGATAGCAACAGTGCATGCACACTGGGATTGCTTTGTCGAAATGTAACTCCTGCCAATGTCCCGGATTGGCTGGCTAGAGAGGCTCAGGGACTTCCAAAAGACAGAGAAAGACCAGAACGGCCTCGCCGTTAAGGCGGAGGCGAAACTCAGGAGAATTGCAAAATGCAGGTTACTCACAGATGGGTTCGTTCACCTGGCTCCCGCACTTGGGTTCTGTGCTATAGCTCCGCGGGCCGGACCCTCTGCAACGACTAACAAATGGACGACGCTGGATGGTGGCCGAAGTGAGGCCGACGCAAGAGACGTTTTTAGGCCCTGGTGAGTGTACAGTATTCTGTGTGTTCACCTTATGCAGACTTTGTGTTGCTCTGAGGGTGAGGATCGGCTAGTGCCGGTCTAGGAGGAATGATGCAGTCGAGCCGGATCTCCATGATCGTCCAGGGACTCTTGCAGTGGATGTCGATCATCCCCATCATGTGCACGCACTTGGATAATCCGGAGGAGGCTTGGTCCATACGATGTGGCTGACGGGCAAGATTGGTTTCACAGCAAGGGGAGGGGTGCCTGGCACGGCGAATCAAGGCGCGGGAGGTGCCAAGCGACGCGCTATCAGTCAATAGAACAGGTCAGGGGGGTGTTGGACGCTCGGTAAGACTCGCGACCGAAAGGGCTCGATCGTAGTGCTGCCGCAACGACATCAGCTTGGCTTTTTGAAGGTCCAAGCAAGGAACGAGAGAAAATGAACAGGGCCATGAAGGGGGCTGACTCGTTGATGGGGGCGTGTGCACCTGTCAATTTTCTGTTTCGCCAGCCGCGACCAGGTAGCAAGAGAGGTGGACATGGTAAGCATGGTAATCAATGGGGCTGTAGAGACGGCGGCAGAGAGAAAAAAGAGATGGATGGATGGAAGGCCATTGTGACGCCGGTGTGCGCCCGCACGTTGGCTTGGCATAGTCGAGCCGAGTTGTGCAGCAGGAACATGGCATGGCGTCATCGCAGCGTGTCTAGAGGGCCGTGTATGCAACTGAGGTGAAGATTGCGTGTGACAGGCTAATTACTGCTGTCTTGTTAGCGTGCAGCAGAGGGAATGTGAAGAATTGTGCATGGTCGAGAGAAGTCACACTCTCTGCCACATGCTTCTCGGTAGCAATTCGGGGCAAGCGAGACACTTGCAGAACATCTGGTCATAGCAGTGAGAGTAGGCAGCGTGATAAGCGTTGGGTTATGACCGGCCCGTTTGGGTGGGCGCAAGGTCCGATGCGGCTTGTTGAAACACAAACGGTACAAGGAACGACTACTGTGTTGACATGGCCCGACGAAGGCAGTATGTTCGCACCCAAGTCTCGAGGGGGTGCTCTGTGATCAACGACAGAAAGCGAACGTGCGGGCAGCGAATGTAGATGCTTGTTGTATATATGCCCCGAGGGCTATAATTGCTTTGGTTAAGAGCTTGCAGAGCAGCCATAATCCTGGTTAGCAGCAGTGTCACAAGAGAGCGCGCGTATGTTGCATTTGGCGCGCGTCTTTGGCGACGAACTGCAGGCTGCGCTCAACCATGAGGCTATCGCCGCCTACGAGCACCACCTGAAACTAAGGGTTTGGTTTGGTGGCGGAGGCGACTGGCCAGCATCCAGCCGAGGCCATGAATATGTGTCAGCTGCTGGGGAGGAAGAGAGTGTGTGAGAGGCAAAGACCAGCTGTGGCGGCTCTGGAAGCATGGCGCAGCGGTGCGTCCATGTGTAGGCGTAGGCGTAGGCGTGGGCGTGGGTGTGGGTGTGGCCATGTTCCTGACTAGATGATACGATAACACACCACACAAGCACCACCACCACCATCTCAGCGCGCAGGGGGCGACCAAGGCGGAAAGCGCACGTCTGGGGGAGAAGAGCGGACAGGGATAGCGCGTCGAGATACGGGTTGCTGTGTGCTGTGAGTGCACTAGTCGAACAGCTTTTGCTGCTGCTGCAGCATCTGCACCAGGGCCTGCTGGTCGTCATGAATCAGCAACAGTAGCATTGCCGTCATTGCCAGCCCCGCCTCCAGTGAAGCAACATGACCGTGTCAATGCCATTGACGTCGTCTGTTCCGCTGTGAGTACGTGTTTTTGGATGTCGCCGCTGCCTCTGTCTGCGTATCTCTCTGTGTCTCCTTTGTCCTGCCCAAGTCGCTCTCCACGGCGCCATGGAACTGCCAAAATGTGTTTCCAGGGAAAAGACGAGCTGCAAATGTGGCGCACAGACGGCGATCGAGAAGTTCGCACCCCACGGCGTGCTGGGCAGTTCAATCGTTGCTCAAAGGGGAGTGTGATGCATGTGCATGATTCACTCCAGGATGAGGGGCGAGGTCAGCTACGCAGCCTGTGCGCGCTAGGCCCGATGCGGACGTCACTTGATCCCTCGACCCAATGGGTGCGACTTGCGACTCCACCATACGAATCCATCCACCAAGCTCATCACACACCAAGCTTGTCCCCATCCTGCTTCCATCCGCCATGGGAGCTGCGGCTGATGCGCCCTCGCCCCAAGCTTCATGTCTACTCCTTATCAGGTTTAACGGCAGCTAGCGCGGCGGGCTGCGTATTGCATGGGCACCGCAAGAGATGGACACCACCAAGACCAGGCACACAACCAAGATACAGCGACAGTTGGCCATGTTGCTTGCCCTCGAAGAGCACACCAGCGCAGTAGTCGACACTGGACAGGGCCGGGAAGCAGACGCGACCGTGTGAAACATAGCGCACCGTCCCGGATCCGCGAGCTTTAGCCCAACCTGCGCCAGCCTTTTGCGCCGCGCTGGGCCACGGCGCCCTGGCCTCTGTTCCGGCTGCATCCTGCTCTGCTCTGCTCTTGGCCATCTCCGCACCAGTCTCTCTCTGTCTCCGTCTTTCTGGTTCTCTCTCCATGAGCATCCGACGTCGGGCCTGTTGCACGCCCGTCGGCGTCTCCGCTCTCCCTCGCTGTCACCCGCTTGACGCCCATGCCCAGTGCTTCCCTCGACGGCCCTTTTTGGGATGCGAGGGTTCGGTTGCAGTTGGGGCAAGCAGGACGCGAAACTCTGGCCGTCCGCCAGCGTGTTGGTCCTGCTTCACCAGCGGCCGCCGTCCAGGAACATGAAGCTTACGCTGCCCTAACGTCAGGCCCTGGCAGCTGCGGAGTCATGGCGCACTAGCTTAGTATGTATTGCCCATGGTGCGGTGGCCGGCCGTGGGCCATGGATGGGCAGTCAGCAGCAGTGGGCAGCTCGCCGGCCACCGGTCGCCGGTAGGCGGTAGGCGGTGGACTCAGCGTGCTGTTGTTGGTGCGCGTTGATCGCCTCATGGGCCAGAACCCACGAACTGGCGGACGGCCCAAGACGAGCCATCCCAGCAGGGCTGCTTCATGTCGAGTCTGTCCGTCCAGGGACTAGCTGCATTCTCACCAAGGGCGATCGCTACGCTACTCTGCCCATCAACTGTCGGCCAGCCTAACCGGGCTAAGCACACCCCCTCCTCCAAGCGGCCAGTCCTGTCGTATGCGTCTCATGGCTGCCGGGTACATGCCATTTCGTCTCCAAGCAGGCACGTTGTCACGTAGTGGCCTACGTGCTTCGTCCCAGTCGTGCATATGCTCTCACGCTTGACTTGCCCCATGCGCTAGACTCATTGCAAGGACTCGCCATTTCTCTCCGACCGCGTCCATCCCGGCTGTCATGAGTGAGATAGCGTGCTCTCGTTAGGAGCCATGTCCTAGTCTGCTGGCTGATTCCGCCGTTGCTGCTATTCCCTCTTCTCCCTATTATCGTCCTGGGGCCCTGCCAACCCTGAACATACTACTAGCTTCGCAATCCGCCGACGCATCAATATAACCCCCAAATATACATCGACACATTCCCTGGACCACCTACCGGTACCTCCTCTCGGCGACCTATATACCCCATATCGTTGTTTGCATTATTATTTTTTCTTTGCTACGCTTGTACGTGCGCCTCACCCTCTACATCTACCAGCCGGTGGCCTCGAGACCATCCAAACAAATTCCTGGCCATTCGTCCCGCCAGTCCTACTGCTTCTAAAATCGCAACGACCACTACGTCAACCCATAATCCCCTTTCGCCCTCACCGGAAACCCTCACGCCTTCTAGTCGGCATAAACACCCACTGCTACCTCAACGCACCTGCCCCACCTTTGCTTCCGCTCATCCCCAATCGTTTCCCTTTGGAGATACACAGCTTACCACTTTGCGCTCTCTACCTCTGCCAGTCGCGTACAAACACTCTCTATCCACCTTTCCCCCATCGCCGCTTGATACATGTAAGTTTGCTTCTGACGACTTACCTTCATTTTCCACGCTGATCTCTCACCTAATAGCTACTTTTGCAAGATATACACACCTCGGGCTTGCTTTTTTTTCCTGTGACGTTTGTCATCCCGCCTTTACTACCTTCACTTTGGCGCATTCTGATTGGAGACCCTCCCATGTGATTTCAGTCACGATAGACGCTTGAACTGCATCTTCGACCTACCTGGAATCACTAGCATTCTACCAAATCATCAACTACGCAACTCCCCAGTCGACCCCCATTTTTCCCCATGTTGCAGGGCATCCGGGCATCCACTTTGACGATGCCTTCCTTTGGACATGACATGTCCCTTGGTGGCGTGCCAAAGGTGGATGGATACAGCGACGCCGATTCATGGAATTGGCCACCACAACCCACAACACACCAATCGTCGTACCCGAGCATGTTTGACCCCACAATGTACGCGGGATTCACGCCTCAGATACAACAGCCAGCTCGCCAACTACCACGCCACCAGTCCATCGCCTCATCCCGTGTGGTTTCAACTGCAGCGAGCACACCACCTCCGCCGAGGCCTCAGGTAGCTGGCAGCATGGTCAAAGCACAACCAGCTTTCAAGCCCACATGGCATGGCTTCCTCGATACGACCAAGGATGCCATGACAGTAGTCGAAGCCGCACTTCAAGGTCGTCTCAGCCATATCAGTCGCAGACCCCATGACAAGGAGCGCGCGGAGATGCTTACATCCGGAACAGTTCTGGTGTATGAGGAAAACGCGTCGGGCATCAAGCGTTGGACTGACGCTGTTCATTGGTCACCAAGCCGCGTTATGAATAACTGTCTCATCTATCGACAACTCGTGCGAGCACTCAAGCCAGAGGAAAAGAAGTCGGCTCTAAATCCTTCGTGTGGCACCAAGAGGAAACGAAAAGAAGGCAATGGACCTGCGCGATCAAAGACGGGCGAGATACTCGAAAACTCCGAAGACGAATACGAGAACCCTTCGTTCGACCCTTCGCTATCAGGCGATGCAGACTCCAACAAGGTCTACGCCAACTTTGCTCAAAGCCTAACACCCGATCAGCAACGGCGATTCTGCGGCTCCCTCGTTGACAGCTACGAGTTCAAGGAAGGCGGCTTGATGAAGAAGACCATCTCTGTCAAGTACCAAGGCACGCACCACCATGTCATTTCCTATTACAGTCTCGAGGATGTTGTCAGCGGCAAGCTCAAGCGACCATTCCAAGACCCCAAGCTGGCCGACATCCAACCCAGGCCCGAACTGCTCAATGGCTGGAAAGTCAGCCTTGAAGACGAAGAGAGCAAGGACATGCCCCTCATAGCAGGATATCCGCACCATATGCAGCCAAGCCATGTTCAGCACCACGTGCTTGGAGCAGTGACTCAGGCACTTGGAGCGCAGGGAGTGATACAAACACACGCCCCGCTCCATCTCGCGGTTCCCGAATACTGGCATGGGTCCCAATACACATCGACCCACAACAGCCCACAACACTACGCCGCCTCCCAGCCCACAGGGCCTCAGTTCTCAAACCCACAACCCGCACATCAATATCCAGTTCAGCAGCCTTCTCCTCAAACCTATACACCTCAGCAGCATTATGCTCATCCTCCATCCCCTCAACCATATTCGTCACCGCACTCAGCAAGTCCGCAATACTCTACACAGGGCGCTCCGTCCTCGCACTACCAGTCGCAGTCTGCTCGCCACTACTCGTTCGATCATCCGTCGGCCGCGCCGCCCACTCCATACTCCCAACACGGGCCGACTTCGCAATATCAAGGGCCTCAGCCTACCTCATACCCTATGGCCCAGCCTGGAAACTTTGAACCCCAAGCTATGACGGCTCAGAGCTCTCCAGCATCGCAACAGCCAAGCCAGATCCCAGTTCCTCCGGCAGATCAAGGCAGAAGGGCCTCAGCTCCTATCGCCCTACAACCGCTTCCTCAATCCCAATACCCCGCGGCTCCTCATCCTCAATCCTACTACGTCACCGACCAAAAGTACACTCCAGAAGAGAAGTATAGTCCTAGCGCGCATCCTGGCTATTAGGCCTCGTTTCGAATACCACTTTGGACTCAATTTAGAGCGCCACGAGATAACATATTCCAATTTGCTACACTCTCTCATACGATATACCAAGCATACACGAAACATTCATGGTGGATGATTTGGATGCGATACCCCCCTTGGCGATATTTCCTTTGGCGAAGGCGGCACTATTTCTACTGGAGCATTTTTGGTCTTTGGCTCGCCCTGTATTCAATATCACTTTCTCTTTAGCAGATTGCATATATCATCTTGTTCGCGTGCGTCAGTCGCCCTTGTTCCTTGTAAGAGAACAGCGCTCTTTTGTATTAGAAAGCATTCCCGGGGTCATTCCACCACAAATTGACTGCTTCATCCGAGACGACTGGTTTTTGGCTATAGCGTTCTGATCCTTGCCCATGTGTATACCCTTTTCTCCTTTTTCTCCTACATGCACATGTACCTACATCACTTTATTCTTGTTCCTACTTTAACCATCACCACATACCCTTGTACAACTATACTCGTACGCATGGCACGTCCTTTTCTATCTTCTTCTCAGATACCTACCTCTTATAATGTCCTATTTCCTTTCTCCCTGGAATATGAGAGAGAGAGTATAGTGTTAGTAGTAAGGTCACTGCGAGCATATCTGCATACTCAACAGAAATCAAACAGACATAGCCAAAATTCTCTAGTCAAAAGAAAAGTTTCCTAAGAATTAACGTGCATCACTTCTTCCCCAATGCATTACTACTATCTATCTCTTTCTACCTACCTGCCTGCCTCAGACAGGCTAACCGTCCACCCATCCATCCATCCATCTACGCGCGTCCAACTGCACGTACACACCCGCCCACGCCTCCCTCCCGCCCTTCAGCCCAATATCCCTCGCCTGGTAAGGCTGAACCGCATGACCAACTAGGATCCGTACAAGGGTCAAGGGGGGGGGGATTGTCAGACTCCGATCTGGAGAGACACATATAGAGGAGCAAGGACGGCTTGTATTTCTAAACGGGCCGAAAGCACGTTCGCGGTTCGGCTGGGCTGGGTTGGGTTGGGTTGGGTTTTTATGCACTCTTCCCCACCCGCTGCCCGTCTGCGCTGAGAGAGTCGCTGTCGGTGTGTGTCTATGTGCTTACTTGCTGGTCTGTGTGGTGAGTGAGAAAGTGGGGGGCGTGCAGTGCGGGAAGGAGGAGAGAACCAGAGAGTGTGTGTGCCAAGGAAGAGCGCATTGTTCTCGGTGTCACCGATTGGGGCTGGATGCCTGGATCGGAGGTGAGATGGAAGGGTTGGATAGGGAGGGGAGGTCAGGTGATGTGGATTGATTTTTTCTTTTCTCTTGCTCTCTTCTCCTGGGCTCTCTGGGGAGATTCTCGGCGGGGTGAGAGAGGTTTGTGCGTGGGCGATTGCGGTGTGTGCACGGTGAGAAAAGCGCGTATGTACTAAGAGAGAGAGAGTGACGCGGGTCGGCAGTTGTATAGGTTGAGGTTTTGGAGAGGCAATTAAATGGATCGATATGCCGGTTGCGCGATATAGGTATAGGGCTGACTTTCCTCTCATCTTCGGATTGATGAATGTTGTGTTTAGCGCATAGGTGTATAGTTATGTTGATGAGGAGTCATGCACTGTACACGTGTATGATGTATATTGCAAAGGGGGTGATGCGAGTATCTCGGAATCATGTGAACGGATGGTTCCGTGTTTTTGTTCAAGTGACGGCTGTTTCCATTAAGTAGAGAACGTGATAGATGGTATGTTATACTTTGAGGTTAAGTGCATTGTAAATGGTAAGGTTTGAATAATTACCAAGACGCCTTTCTATGGTTTTCATCCTGCCTACCCCACGCGCAGGAAGAAAGCACAAACTCCAAAACTTATAGTCGCACTATGTATACTTACAAGAGCCTAACTTCACGTTCCCGTTCGTCTTCAAAACACAACTTCGCAATCATGCATGTAAAAGGCATCATGTGTCAAAAGTTTATAGACTCTTTGTTTCCATACATGTTCTCGTCGCATACTCTCCTACGGAAAACCTGTAGATTGCCCGGCCTACTGCTTACACGTCATGTGCCTTTCCATTAATCAATCTCACACTAACGCTGGTAAACACATCAAGTAAAAAAAGGAAGTGAAACCAGCCGCAACGCTAGGAAATGCGGGTGAGCAGTCGAAAAACAAAACAGCCTCATGCAGTTACGCTTGCGAGGTATGAAGCAAAGCAAACCACGGTTCCCGCTCTTTGGCAACAAACGTGGTAGGCGTGACGATACGAACCGTCCGCCGCACACCGATCCGTCGTGTACCAATCTCCGCCTACCACGGTTCCCTCTCACCTCATCTTATGTCATCCCGATCTTCTTCTCCGTGCCTCCTGGAACCCAGCATAACGAAATACGTGAGAGCAACGCGTCTAGTTGCGTTGCGATCGATGCACAACTCAACGCATTGATAGCGTGGTGTGCTCATGCCGCCGTACGTAACAACGTGCAAGATTCGGATCAAAGAAAAGGCCGAAGGAAACCCGAGGCGCCTGGAAACATCATCCCGAAGGTCGGTACGGCATTGTTGAGCGCATCCACAGGTATCCTTGCATGGTGGAACAAGAGCATGCGTGCGCATGCGGTGAGCCCTGTTTTCTGGTTTATGACGCTTAGAAACCAACAATTATGCCGTTTGTCGGCATGCTTAGAACTACCGAGCCTGATTTGTAGGGCGTTGGTAAGGCGGGGGTACTGGACTAGAGGTACGAATAGAGCAGGGAAGCTTGTGTTTGTGTTTCATTTCGTCATGGGGTTCGGCTAGATACGATATCGGGGGTATGTGTTTAAGCATAGAGATTGGGAAGCAGAGACTCCTGCATTTGGGATATCTGGCGGAAGAAATGACAGTGGGGTTTTGTCTTTTGCCGAAGACTTGTGAAACAAAAGGGTTGTGGAGAGACGCAAGAACATAATGTTGAACTTGTACTTAAGCATGCTGTTGGGATTTCCTTTCGAGTTATAGTCGCGGGATTGGGGGCTTCCAGCTCACCCCTTCTTGTTGGGTAACTCTATTAGAAAGGGACAAGCCATAAAACTCTATAAAAAAAGCAATCCCGGCTTGTAATGCTCATTCAGGTACTCATATTGGCCTTTTGTGCGTGTCCATTCACGATTTTATACTCTGTGATTAAGCCGCTGATACGAGATTATTGGGAGAAACGGGTGTGGTATTAACCTTTCTCTCGAATGGTCTCATTCATACTTAAAATACAATAAGAAGACGGATACCAATCATACAGTCTAGTTTATGAGCATTCTCTTCATTCCTTGGGGATAAAGAGTCAAGCATACTGGTTGAATGGTTTATGCAGAGCGGAACGAGAAAGTGGGAGAAAACTGATTCTTAGCTTGAAAGCATGGAACGAGAGTAGGACGTGGAACATGTGTCAAATGCAACGAAATTAGACAAGAAAGACGGACGTACGTCTAGATACAGGGTAGGTAGATGTGCACTAGGTGTGAGCAAATGTTCGCTTTAGAAGGTCGTTGAAGATGTCGAATTACCATTGGAGTAGGTGGAATGGCGCATGAATGGCTTCTGTATACCAAACCCTTCGTGGTGTTGAGGTGTGATGGCTGCTAAAAGCCGGAGTAGTAATTGAGTTGGAGTTGGCTGTGAAGATCCATGTTTGCAAAGGTGAGTTGTGCTAGTATGTACAAAAATTAGCAACGCGTAGCTTTCCGTAAGTAAGAAACCGTGTACGGGTGTATCGATTGTCGTTTCTGCCGCGGTCTATCTTCAATTGGAGACAAGTAATTAGTACAAAGGCTCGGAGGAAGGAGTACGATAGTAAGCAATCCCAAGTGGAAGTTATGGGGGTTTTTGGTACAACAGCTCGAGTGCAGAGCAAGTAATACGGTACGAAAAGGCTCTGTCTTTGCTATTGCAATGAGAACGTCTTGAGTAATGCAAGAGATGCAACTACTAAGTGTGAGCCCCTACCGCTCCCACCGCTTTCGAAGCTATCGATCGCTTACTACGATAGATATCAACTGCATACATAACTTTGCAGCAGAGCTTGAAAGCTGCGTGGAGTCAAGTGGGTTTTGGTGGCTTCAGTTGCGACTGGGGCGCATTAGCAGAGACTGAAACCGTGTCAGTGAAGCGCTGGCAGGATTAGCACAGCTGCCGACTATGATTCTGGATATAGAATATTTGAGACTAATTCACAGAGACGTGAGAAACATCACGGAGAAGTTTTGCTAATTAACTTGATACTGATCCGTGAATGTTGTAGTGCAGCTGATGGAATAGTTGTCCATGAGCCACTGAGGTCTGAAATGCGCACTGCTTGAACAACACCTCCCACTGCGTGACAAGATTCAACACGATTCTTTTCCTTTATAACAGAGCTAAAATATGTCAAGAGATGCAGAATGTGTCGGGACCATAGCCTGAACCCATCTGCTTTGTTCATGTTTTCTTTCTTGAAAAGAAAACTCTGAGCATATTGTATTCACGTTAACCCATTGATATGGTCATTGTGAGCACAATGCCGGGAGACCCAACTGCATGTACGACGTTACATTATTCCATCTCGGAGGCCAGATTGACGGCTCATCAAGCAGGATTGGCAAATGAGAGATTCAGTTTCTTGATAAACAGAAAATTTAGAGACGGCATAGGTGTAATATCTTCAAGGTTTCTATTACATGGATTCTTCGTATCGCTAGGATAAGTCACTAATTCCAAGTCAATAGCTGATTGGAAGGGCTCATTCACTTTAACCTAGCATTGCATTCCATAATTCAGTCCAAGCAATTTAACCAAACGCATCATCGCAAGAAGGTCAGGCCGACCGTCGACTTGTTCCACCTTTAACTGTGAGTCTTCCATGTTCATCCTGAGCGCAGCCAACAGTATCAAATTGATAAGAAACTCAACATCGCGAATATCCAATATCTCTTCATGCACCATCCGATTGCGGTTCAACCGGTATAAACTCCCATACAATTCCCTCAGATAGCATGTTCCCTGTCCGTCCAAGTTTTTGTATACCGTTTTCAGGATTGAGAACTATAGGGCGAAGGACCCACCAGTCCGCCATCTGCATGATGTAACCCCCCTGTGGCATTGGAGTAACGGTAAAATGCCTCCAACCATCATGCTGTTGCGCCGTACACTTTAGTCTCGCGTCCCATCCATGGCATATGAACTTGTTCGAACTACGACTTCGAAAACCAAACCAGCCATCGCTTTCTACACAATCCCAATGGATGCACCCATGATTGCCAATCGGAGCTAGGACTACGTTTTCGTCAAGTAGTGTCAACACTTTGTCGCTTGAAACTGCGCGGATGATGAAGGTAACACCATGTGAAGGGATCCGAGGACGCAAGTCTGGACCTGTAATCAAGTTTGCAGGCGTATTTTCGGTAGTTGCAGTGGGAGTATACATGGTCCAGTTATCTGAATCTGAAACGGACGCAGAATCAGATTGATGAGGGTTTAGCGATGCCATTCTCGATCCTTAAAGAGCTGTGCTAGTTTCGATCCTAAAAGGTAGAGCGAATGCGTTTGGCCTAAGCATAGAAAAGACAGTTAATCCTCTTGCTGGATAACAGCGTTCAGCTAGGTGTTTAGCTACTCACAAATGATGGCTGGCCTCTCTTAGTCGTTGTTGTCGTGGACAGCCTAGGTCGACGTTGACATTGTGCGGGGTAAAGAGATAACGAGCTGAGGTTTTGTTCGTGACAGCATTCCTGCGTCTTGGCCATCCTAACTGGCTTTCTGAACGGTCGCTTAGCGATGTTGCTCCCTATATCGACAAATCGCTATCGAGGCATAGCAGATTTAGATACGGTAACATGCTACTCATGATACAATATCTTGATATCTATATAGCCTGCTTAGCTTTGAGCAGGTTTCAAGCAGCGTACAGTCAGCATTTGCAACTTCACGGCTTCTGAGGTCCCCTTTTCGCTGATATGCTTCCCGCGGAAGCAACAATCATCACGTGTGAGATCTCATCATCCCATTCCTTGATGTCGTTGAATATTCTATAATTTGAACGAGAGGTAAAGACGAAGGTAGAATCCTCATATTTTAGGGATGGTGTTTTTGTAGTCGCATTATTCCTAAAAGGGATGTGTCGACGGATGCTTACTTCCTTGCTTGAAGACGGCAGTCTTGGGTTTGGAGATTTCGGTGCAAAATAGATGGCCCGAGAGTCCACCGTTGTCCCCTGATCTCCGCGACGACAACCCAAATCGGCCACAACACCCCCGATAGAACAACCACAAACATCCGGGACTTGGGAAAGCCAGAGTCACCGATAAAGGGGCAATCAGTATAGGGCGCAGTAACCTCAAAGCTTAGCAACACTACCAAGTCGGCTTTCCCATTGATCTAGCCCTAAACTATGTATCCAAAAGTAGTCATCGAAGACGTGGCACGTGCTAGGTCATCTCCCTGGAGAGAAGAATGTGCAGAGGCTTGTAGGACACTGTCACACGTCCAATCCCTTTCATGAAGGTATTGGGAATTCAGTTACTCTCTATCTGATCATCTGCGCGACCGTCCCCTTTCACAGCGCATATGCAGCTCCTCCCGTAGATTTGCCCCTCCCAAAATTGTTATACAATACGTGACACGCACAGCCATATCAATTGATTCAGTCTCTTTGCAGGTGTTGATAGTACGAGATGCGGGATGTGCCAGGGGAAGTGGATAGCACCAATGCTCACGTGGCCAGCCCTTCTCCACCGCTCGACGGCCAAATTGCCAATTTACGGGGAACACAATGACGTAAACTCAACTACCCTCGACGACGATCCATATCCATCTATGTGCCAGACTTGCGCTCTATATTGCTTTACATGTGGCCATGCACGCGTGCAATTTCTAAGTTAAGCTAGAGGGGTTTTCCTGTGTCACTTGACATCGCGATTACTTAGGAACAACGCGCCAGTCCCAGTCCCCACCGTCGCGCTTCAAAGCAGAGAAGGCAGCCAGCATAGGCCCCCCAGTAGCACTTCTTTTTCTAGACAGTAAATTACCGCCTGTGCTTATCTCCAATTTGGCCTTGACGGTCATCGCAGCAGTGTAAAGGCTGCTACGCAAATTTTCTCCCTTTCTTTTCTTTTCGACAAATAAAATTATGTGCATGGCCTCCTTCGTGGCCGTCAAGCATCACCACTATTCCACCTAACCCAGAACTAATTACCGACGCCGGACTGCTCTTACTGCACGCTGCTTTCCTGGCGCATTCTGTGCGTTGCTAAATCTGCGGGTACCACTTGTAACGTCGCGAACGCTCATTACCTCGATCCCGCGGCAATACATACCTACGGAAGACTACCTCGACACCAACACAACACAAGTCAACAAAGAAACCCGCCTACCTCCCTTTGCCAACCTTAAATACCCAAATTCACTCCTAACCAGAAATCCCCCACCCTCAAGCAAGAAAAAATGGCCATCGCACCACCCAGCACCACGCTCCCCCACCGCCAACCTACCCAGCACCTCACAGTCCCCACTAGATCCTCCACCACACCTTCCATTACCGCCTCGCCTCTCTTCAGCGCAGGCGCACATGAAATCGCCATGCTCCACGACATCCACAGCCTGCTCGACAAAATCTTCATCCGCAACCGGAACCAGCATCGCCGCAGCACGTGGTGGAAGGCGCTGCACGGGTTCCGCAAGCAGATGGCGCTATTGCTGGGCGAACTCGAGGCCACGACGCTGCGAGAGCAGGATCGGAGACAGAAAGTCGAGGCGAGGCTGAGGTATTGGGATGCTAGAGGTGACGTGCATGCTTGGTATTAGTATGTTCTTTCCCTCCCCCCTTAAGTTCTTTCTTTCTTTCTTTCTCTTTTGTTTTCTTTTAAAGGAAAAGGTTGTTGAATCTCTTGTTACTGGTGCTAATCTTCTTAATTATCAAAATAGTCAGTTCAGTCAGTTGGTGGCTGTGGGTCCTTTTTCCATGCTTGGCCTGGTCATGATGGCGTCGGTGGCCCGTGTTTGCCGCATCACGGGTATTACGGCGGTGTACGAGCAGATTGCTTCGGCAGATGTCAAGAGCATGCTGGATGCGAGTGATGAGCTGGCCTTGGCAGGACAATATAGCTCTATGCTTGATGGGGACGAGGAATGCGATGAAGGGGTCGTGGTTGCAAGAGAGGATGACGACGATGAATAGACGGACTAGTACTCTGCTTCTTTATGCGGAACAGGCAGTTTGAATTGATACCAAGTAGCCAGGCCTAGCTACCTTGACGGCGTTTTCATTCATCAATTTTTACACTTTGCAATACTGTAAACGCGTCTAGTCACTGTTACTTCATTTCATTTACGCGGCTCCCTCCAACCTATCTGATTCCAAATCTCGATCCCAAAGTTCCAAATCTATCCTTACCCTCCGTCTTCGGACTCTGCGCCGCAACCTGGGCGCCTTCCTGCACCTTCTCGAGTAAAATGGCACCTTTTATCTGGTCTACTTTGCTGTATTTCTTGTTCCTCTGTGCGATGTCGAAAAATTCTTCCGAGTTGTCTGTGCCCATGAGCGCTACCGTTTGTGTCAGCTCATCCAAGTTTTCCATGAGAATGGGATTGTTCAGCGAGCTGACGAATTGCGATAGAAAGGCTGTGTCAGCAGCCAGAGTCGCGACGGCAGCGGGAGAGATGCGTTTGATATGTTGCGCAAGGGGCAGATCGAGGATGGCAGTGGAGGCGTGGGATAGAGCGTCGAAGTAGATGAACTCCTTGATGTCCATGGGTAGGGCGAGGAGTACCGACGACATAATGTTCGAGAGATACCTAGTTAGCTCTAGCATGTACATCGACGGCTCCGTCTGCGGTTTGGTAGCCATCCAATCGTATTCAGCTGTCTCGATCAAATCGTCAATCTTGCTGTTGACAAGTTCGAAGACGCGGTTTGACGCGGTATTCTTGGCTTTTGCAAAGCGCTCCGTGGCGGCGAGGACAATAGGCCCAGTTGCAGAAGGCGAAGAGCGTGCTTCGAAAAGTAGGTCTTGGAGCTCTATGCATGCGTTTTCGAAGTGTTCGAGGTTGGTGAGGATCTGTACAATTTGGCCAGGGTACTGGCTGCTTAGGCGCTCAACAAGGCTTCCGCACACCTTCTCGCAGAGAAGCTCGTCCAGACTTGTCCGGAGCGTTTCGTCAATGACGCTGCTCTTCTGGAAGTAATCGTCGCTGAAGAGGTATATTTGATTCAGGAAGTTTCTGATATCAATGCAGCATAGAGGGTACATCTGTGAGAATGGCAAAACACACGGAAATGTGAGTTGTTCACTGTTCGTCGGAGGATTGTACCAGGATACTGAGACAACCTTATCGTACTCTTCCCGCGAGTTTATAGGCATGGGCATGTAGTCGTCTGTGTGTACGATTTCCAGGAAATCGTCGCTAAAACGCTGCTTGAGGAGAGCGGAGTATTTTGAGAAGAGAGTGAGTAACAGGTCGTTCATTGCGGACACCGAATAACCCCATTTCTAAAGGCTCGGGTTAATTTGAATCAAGCATGGGATGATTGGAGATACGAACCTCCATTGTGAGCATGAACAGTGCGATGCGACCCTTGATCTTGAGTAGCATCTCGTCATTGTCGACGGTATGAAGCTCCCCTGTGATGAGTTTGATTGCACTTTGGCACATTGAATCCCACAACTCGTCGACCTATTGTATGTGAGCCGCAGTCAAGAACAACAGAGCCAAAGGTTCCACTTACGTCAGCTTGTGATCGCAGATTCGTGGTGATTGTCATGGTCGCTTTCTCAATAATGGCGTATCCTGCGATACTTTCCAGTAAGCTGCTCAAGTCGCTGCATTCTTCATCAAGTAGGTCAAGCTTGTTAGGTATGATCAGGTCTTTCTGCGTCCGCCGATCTGCCGCATACTCGGCTCTGAACTGGTCGCTCTTGCCCAACGTCTCGTTGATGTGCATGGCTTCGAACAAACGCGAGAAGTCGGTCTCATTGCCCGCCTCTTCGTTGTTCAGAACATCAAATTCATCCGTCTCATCAGCGACAAGCTCGATGGCCGAGTTTAGCTTGAACTTTGCAAAGCGTGGATCCGTCTCGGCGCGCCATTGGTTGCGTTTTCTTCGCTGCTCGGTGTAGAAGAATGATACCTCGCCCAGGAACTGTGCAGACTCGCGGATTCGAAACAGCCACGTGCTCAAGTCGCTCTTGACTGCTTCTCTGATTTGCTCTTGGGTTTGTGGAATCGATTTCTCGATCAAGTTGGCAATTTTGAATCGACTAATCTCCTTCAAGTGAATCGTTTGCAGCTCGTCTAACGCCCTTAAAGCTGCATAATAATTCTTCTCTTTTAGCAGATCCTGGACCTGGTTGGCGATCCGCAGGACGTTCAAGCAGGCGTTGAGTGCTTGGCTAGCTTCGTTAATGTTTTGACGAACACCTCTGGAGTCGACCAGCGCTTTCTTGTGCTCTGCCAGCTTCTCAATGCTCTCTTGGATAGACTCGTTGAGTTGCAGGATTTCACCACTCATTTGCACGGTCTGGTCCCGTATCCTGAGGAGTGAATCGACGGATGTCACAAAGTCTTGGTGATTTGCGTTGCATATCCGCTCGATCTCACTCTCGCGATCATTGGCATATCGATCGAATGTGACTTGCAGTTGGTTGGAGTAACGGGGGTCCTTCATGATGGGTATCAGCTGATCAATGTAATCCGAGCCCACGGACGACTGGGATATCTGATATGATTAGCACGACGCTTTTGGCTGCAGTCCGTACGGCTGTTCTTTACTTGTTTGATCGCTGTCCACAAGTCATCGTCAGGGTCAATAGCTGATGGCATTGTGATGGTTGCCTAGGATAATGTGACGGCTTGTATCGCAGATAATTATCAGATAGCTAAATACTGAACCGCGACGATAGGGAGTATCTTCCCTCTCACTTTGATGCTGTTATGTGTTGTCGTTGATTGTCTACGGACTTGAAACGCGTACCTGGCAAGTCGGCGATGCGCCTGATGCAGCGCTAACGGCAATGCAGTATAGCCTGCTTGGCGGGACTCGGGCCCACTTCCCCCATGAAGTTGCTTGTGGTGCTCGAGAAATACATCATGTACAAGTACGATGGATCGCACAACAAACAGCCGAGAGACTCGCCTGGATCCTCCAATACTCTATCAGTATCATAAGCATATCACACCATGCGTACCCTGCGATTCAGCGTCTTGAGTCGAGTAATGGAACAAACCTTGAAGGTTCGGAAGGCCAAGTACTGATGAGCATGCAGCTTCACAATTATACAAAACAGCAACAACAGTGACGGTGCTACAGTCGCTCTCCTGTCATATAGTGGCAAGTCGACTAAGTTTTGTTGTCTTCGGAGCGTGTTTCGGGTTGCAATAGACAATCATCTCCAGTGCGACAGGCTGCGGACGCCCCACTTTCTGGAGCGATGACGGAGTAACCCCGCCGATTTCTTAGAACTCCGATCCGGAGTCAACGCCCAAGATATAACTTGTCCAAACTTTTTTTCTCTTGCTTGGCAACTTTTTTCAATCACACACCATGGAGGCCCTTACCAGTAGGTACTCAATGCCTGAATCATCAATGTAATGCTAATGACTTTTGCAGACAAGATCCAGAACGTTATGGGCACTGCCAGCGGGGCGTACAGCGGAAAGTATGTTGTATGAAGGCAGCGCTTGTGATTCAAATGGGCTGACAATGCGGCAGGACCGCCCTTCTGCTCGGCGCCGGTTTTGTGTAAGTCAAGAACTACACCTCAAAACTGCAATGGCTAACATGTCTAGCACACGACCAACCGTAGATGTTCTCGCAAAGTCTGGTGTCAAGGTCACAGTCGCATGCCGTACCTTGGAAAAGGCTCAGGCTTTGGCCAAGGGCATTCCCAACACCGATGCCATTAGCGTATGTCATTCAATGCTCACATTATCAGCTCGGCTGCTAACAATCGCTAGCTTGACGTAAACAACGCCGATGCCCTCGACGCTGAAGTCGCCAAGGTTGACGTTGTCATCTCCCTCATCCCCTACACATACCACGCCACCGTCATCAAGTCGGCAATCCGCAAGAAGAAGAATGTCGTCACAACATCCTACGTCTCTCCCGCCATGATGGAGCTCGACGCTCAGGCCAAGGAGGCCGGTATCACAGTCATGAACGAGATTGGTGTAGACCCAGGTGTTGACCATCTTTCGGCTGTCCTTACCATCGACGAGGTCCACAAGGCTGGCGGCAAGATTCTGTCCTTCAAGTCATACTGCGGTGGTCTGCCCGCCCCAGAGGCCTCAGACAATCCACTCGGCTACAAGTTTTCTTGGAGCTCCAGGGGTGTACTTCTTGCGCTAAGAAACCAGGCAGCTTTCTACCAAGACGGCAAGGTCAGGTCTGTCGAGGGCCCAGACCTCATGGCCGAGGCAAAGCCATACTTCATTTACCCAGGTTACGCTTTCGTCGCATACCCCAACCGTGACTCCACACCCTACAAGGAGCGCTACAACATCCCAGAAGCACAGACCATCATCCGTGGTACACTGAGGTACCAGGGTTTCCCAGAGTACATCAAGTGCCTCGTCGATATCGGCTTCCTGTCAGAAGACCCCAAGGATTTCCTCAAGGAGGGCGAGAAGAGCAGCTGGCGCGACGCTACAGCTAAGATTGTTGGCGCCACCAGCAGCAAAGACGAAGACATTATCTGGGCCATCTCTTCCCGAACAAAGTTTGCCAGCACAGAGGACAAGGAGCGTATCATCTCCGGTCTTCGCTGGATCGGTGTCATCTCCGACGAGGATATCATCCCTCGCGGTAACCCTCTGGACACGCTGTGCGCAACTCTGGAGAAGAAGATGCAATACGAGGAGGACGAGCGCGACATGGTCATGCTCCAGCACAGATTTGAGATTGAGAACAAGGATGGCAGCAAGGCGGTCCGTACCTGCACACTCGTCGACTACGGTGACCCCAAGGGCTACTCAGCCATGGCCAAGTTGGTCGGTGTGCCGTGTGCAGTCGCTGTCCAGCAGGTACTTGACGGTACGCTCAGCGAGAAGGGTATCCTAGCGCCTATGAGCCCAGAAATCTGCAAGCCGCTGATGAAGACACTGGAGGACCAGTACGGTGTGTACTTCAAGGAGAAGACCATCCCTATGTAAGGTTTTAGATGAATGTTCTGGAGCCGGGGATTTGATGAAAAGTGATACCGAATGACGAGGTAGACATAGATATCAAAGAAGAGCACATGAATGCATGACTTGCTTTCACGAATTTCCTTGCATTCCTCTGGGTATACATTGGTATCTCTGCTGTTGTAGCACGTTCATTCACTCTGCTCCTCTTCTCTCATCCCACCCTCACTCAATCCAATCCCGCAGACGGCGGCGCTCTTCCTCCAACCGCCTTTTTCGCACCTCCATTTCCGCCTCCCATGCCGCCGCCAAACATACTTCCAAGCATATCGAACATGGGGTTGCCCTGTCGTGGTATCTTGATTCCAAAGTACATTTCGCCAATCTGGTCCAGCGCTTCGCCCCAATTGACATCTTTCAAATCGCCCGCATAGTGGCTCTTTAGCTGACGCCACAGACTGGGATCTCCCCTCTCCACGCTCAGAAGCAGCAGTCCCAGGAAGTTCAACAGCGGCAGCGAGGGGTATACGCGGAAGTCGGATGATTTTGTGGAGACGGGTTGTGTGGGCGGGTTGGGCGCCTTCTCGAGGGCAGAGGTGAAGAGCAGGAAGAACTTGTTTGCGGCTCGGAGGTTACCGGTGACCAGGTAGGGCAGGACGCCGCGAGCACAGTAGAGGGGCGCTGTGTGTGGTGCGTCTGAAGTGTACCAGTTGTAGTTGAGGGACGCGAGGGTCGCGGCGCTGTCTTGGGTGCCGAGGAGGAGGTGTCGTTCTGCTTCATAGGGTTCAAGTTCTGTACATTGCACTCGGCATTAGCTCCAAAGCCTCAAATCTCACGTGAAGTCCATTGTTTTTCTCCTTTCTTGTGACGTTGCGGGTTGCGTTTGGTGCGCGACCATTGAACGAGAACTCACCCTCAGCATACAATCCCCCCGCAACATGATGTATCTCTGGATCGCCTGCAGGAAACTCTCCAAATCGCGAACTCCACATTACCATCTCGCCCACGAACTTCTTCTTTGTTGGCTCATCCTTTGGAAATGCCCGGAGAAGCGTTAGCAGCCGCCCTTTGCTTTCCGCGTCTACTTTGATTTCTCCCTTGTTGTACACGTCGAGCAGAAAGATGCAGAGGTCGCCGCCGGAGCCGCCCTGACCGGCTTGTAGCAGCGATTGTGCGCCTTGGTAGAGGATCGAGGTTGCGTTGGTCCAGTCGTTGGCTTTGGTGTAGCGTGAGGCGATTACGCGGAGCTGCTGGTGGGCTTCGTAGTACTGGCCTTCTGCGATTCTGAGGGGGAGTGTGGGGTCAGCTTGACTGTGCTTCAGCAGCGTTGGGGGCGTATTACTTTTCGCGTTGTCGCGCGAGCGTCTTTTCGATCTTAGAGGCCATCGTGGGCGGAGTTAGGGGTAGACGGTCGTGGCGAGGGGATGTCTGGGTCGCAGATGGAGGCTGTTGGGGCTGTTGGGTGGTTCACGAGCAATGACGCAGCGCTACGGGCGGTTGCTGGACCCCCACATCCGCCTCCGACTCGCTCGATTATCTGCACATCTGGTCGGCACAGCATGTGGTATCTCCGATAGAATGACATTGGTTTGCAATAGTTTTTGGAGAGCAATTAAGCTTGCGATTGTATGAAATATTCTTCAAGACAAGTTTTCTTCGCTCAGATAAAACCTCATAAAAGATCTATATACAGGTTTTGGGGGAGCTGACAGAAAGAAACCATTCAGTGCAATTAAGTTTTCGACTGGAGTCTTGCGGGACATAATGGAATGAGCTACGGCTCTCTGTCTCTAGGACTACCTAATCTCCACTCCCGCCTAGATGCGTGTTTATGGCTAATACGTCCAAGCACCGCTTAAAATATTTGAGATATGATTTCCTGAGAGCATCGTATAGACTAGCATGAAGATAGGCAGAGTGATCTTGATTATATATGTACAGCCTGCCTTTAGCACATATGACCTCTGATCCAAGCAGTGGCAAGTCCTAAGCTAACCTAGAACTGTTTAAGTGGGGATACCTAGAACGTCAGATTTTGCGATTAATTTTTTGCTTTCCTCGTGGAAACTTGTGCTTTCTCTTCCACTTGCTCCAATGCGACAACGGCCTTGTTGCTCGGTTTTCACTGCCACACCAGCGCTGGCAAAAAGTCAAAATGCCGGCCTCAAAGTCTGACGACACAACACCCACCACATGACGACGTCAACAAAAAAGGATTATATATCTTGAATGCGATGACCGGGACTCGAACCCGGAGCCCAGGCAAGCTCAATTAAGCATGGGAAGCCTGGATTTTACCCTTAAACCATCATCGCTATGAGTAAAACAAAAAATTGTTGAGATTTTCAAAATATAAACTTCATTACTAAAAAACCAAGATTAGGAGCGTCTTAGTAGTTAGAGAGGGAAGTCAATCAACACATTTGACCAGCTAGATAGCACGTTGTCTCAGCCGAGGGATGCTGAGAGCGGGGTTGTGGTATAAAAAGAGCGGGGCTGACACTTACGTCTGGCAAACCTCAAAATTCAATCACAGCATCTATAATCACTAGAAAAACACGGGAGTATAGCTGACATATTGTAAGCTGTCTTTGTAACACAGTCTCAAAACCCGCGTTATGCCCCCCAAAGCACATGCATAAATACTAAGATTGTAAGACTTTGCTACAGCACTTCGTTACAAATCGAAAGCACTGTTCTACAATCAAACACAGCCCACTTTCTACAATACAGCAGTACTTTGAACTACTAGAAACAAGTAGTTATCAAAATATAGGTTGGCGAATGACAAGAACCAGCACATTGGTGGCATTAGGAGGAAGCGAGCGCTTGTATAAACATATTGCTGATCTCTATAAACAGACAAGGATGCTTCAGCGTGATTAGTTCACTATAGTCTTGAGTAAGGTTGTTTCTCGTTTCTTCGTCAAAACGACCCTGTCATCACTAAGACTGGTATCATTCCTGTATCCCATGGCAACCTTCAACTGTGACTTCTACTAGTTTATTCCTATAGCTACAACACAGGAATTCATGTAGACATAGTTACAGAAACGCCCCTGTGCTGTTTGTTGCATCGCAGAATATTGATCATCATGATCAAGCAGCAGCACATATCAACGCATACATTCTATGGACACTCTTGTGCTTTGTTTCGCTGAAAGATTACTCATCTTATTGAATATTTATCTTAGGGCACGCTTTTCCTGTACGGACGGTGTGCAGTGTAGGTAAAAGGCTTGCTGTGGAGATTGCCGAACATCGTATCACATGTTATTAAAACGTGCCTAAACAACCGAGTCGTTCCATACACCTTTAGTTGTTGTGCTAATGGACCTGGATCTAGTATTTAATACTACTATTAGTGTCACAAACTATACATCAGTAGCCCAATAAACTTGGTGCTCTAAGCAAGCATTTAAGCTAACCGACTGTTTTGTTCAGCTCTGGTGGCGAGTCCATTCAATTACGATTCCCGTGCAGTCGCCACCAAATCCGTGCTAAGATGGTTGATTTGCTTTGGAAATGCACTAGAATGCACATATCGGTAGCTCGTTCGACCCCTAATATCCGGCTAGTGACTCCAGTATTTGAAATGGTGCTACTGAGAAGTTTGGTACACTATGTATCTTCCAGAAACACATGCAAAGTTTGGTACACTTATGTTTCCGGTTCTGCCGGTTGGTCCTCGACAATAATAGGGGACAGAAATATTTCGACGGCTGTTGGTAAGTTTGAGGCTGTTGAGTCAGGGTAGGATTTGGGATGAATAGGTTCAGTAGTGTGATTTGATTTAACTCCCAGTACCGTAGATCAGGGGCAACACTGGGGAGGAACTGTGTTGTGCCTATGCATGCTGGTGGTCGTAAATGGGTCAGCGAGAACATTAACCGCTGTGTTCTGTTCTGCCTGGAAGCTTGTTACGAGAAACCGAAGGAGCTTTTGATGACGAGGTTGCTATGCTGACACAACTTTTTGCGTGTAGTAATATAAGCCATTCTCGTGGTTCAGGAACAAGAACAAAGGGAATCGACATGCACATACTAAAAGTCTTCACGGACCTTGCTGAACAAAGATCTTTGACTGAAGGCATGATGTATAGTGATCACAAGGTATCATTTTGAAAACAGAGATAGCGCATAGGAGCCCAAAGCCCAAAGCATGCATTTGCATTTACTTGAATACATGGTATATATGTACATATAGAAGAAATCAATCGTGAGATCGTGTCGCAAGTGTCGTGTTCTCAACACCAGTCATAGAAAGAAGAAGAACGTGTAAGACATCACCCTAAAAGCGGATTTGTGCCGTTTCCCTGGCGTCCGCGCCCCAAAACCTGTAGAACACGCCTGTTCACCGAAAACTACGTCCGTAGAAGAAGCCCCGAAGGATAAAAAGTCACCTAAGAAGAAAAGTCCCTGGCGTGACGTCTGGTGTTGCCGGAAGCAGCAGATGCAACTCCGGGACCAGGAGCATCAGGGACAGTCTTCTGGGCCTGGTGCCAGTAAAGGTTCCACTTGAGGAGCTCATCGTTGGCGTTGTACAGCTCGGTACCTCTCTTTCCAGGAGGCATTTGGGCGCCGTCTTGACCGCCAGTAACCTTGATGTTGAAGGCCTGAGGCCAGAACTGGCGGTTCTTCACAGGACCATTGTTGTGAATGGAGACGACTTCAGTTCTGAGAACATAGCCTCCGTTGGGGATATCGGATGGGATCTTGACAGTCTGAGTGTTGCCATTGTCGTAGAAGATGGCGTCAGTGCCCCAGTAACCGGTTTGTTCTTGGGGCGAGCCAGAAGAGAAGCGGCCCTTACGGTAGTCAATCAAGGCAGCTTGGTGGATCTTGAAAAACTCGAGAGAGGTTTTGTCGACCTTGGCGCAATCACCATGGCAAGGGGCAAGGTAGGTTGCAGTCCAGCCGTGGTGAGAGCAGTCCCAGCCCTCTTCGCCATTGCCGCAGCTGCCCTTGTGGTGCCAGTAGAAAGTGACATCAGAGCCGGCAGGGACTGGAACCGTGTAGGGTGATGGAGAAGCGTCCTTATGGGCAATGATGTCGGGGCTAGAACGATAGTGAGCGTTCGTCCAAATTGTGAAGCATGACTATCCGAGCAGACTTACTGGTTGAGCTTGTCACCGGAGACAGGCTGGTATCCCCAACCCTGGTTGGTCCACCATGCAGGTGACTGGTTACCAGGGTCTTGCTTAGAGGCCTGGCGGTAACCTTCGTAGGTCTTGCCTCCAGCCTCAAACTTCTCGACGGAGGTGTGGCCAGAAACTGTGGAAACGATGGCCGCAACAAGAGCACCGGTCTGGAAGATCTTGGACATGGACATGACGGCGGTGGTGGTTGGCAAAAAAGGTCCGTTGAAAGGATTGGCGGTGATGTAGCGAAAGTGGTATGTAAAGAACGAAGAACAGTGAGCGTTTGATAGCACCTGGCTATGAAGGAGTGACTGGTCAAAGATTGACTGGAGAAGAACTGACTTGCTTGCTAGAGCGTGAAGAAAAAGCCGACGCTGAAGGGAACGTGAAGTCTTTATCTATGCTCTGAGCAAGGACTAAGATGATCCTACGCGAAGATCCAGGCTCTTCCTAGGCCACCCCTTCCCCCCGCACTTCCCGAAAAGCAAGAGAATGTTGACATTGTGGCTTCTGACGCCCGTCCCCACCGACGCCCCATTGCATGGGATGTGTGCCTGACGCTAATGTAGGGACAGCAGAACTAGAGAGGGGGCGTTGAACCACCTTCCCCAGTGGTCTCGTCAGGTATGTGTACTCTTTCGAATGACACAGTTTTCCCCTCGCAATGCTTCGTGCTAACGCTGTCATCCCCATTGCGCAGTTGCCAATATGTCGGCCCTCATTCTTGTTGGCTCAGATGGTTCGCCTTTTGTCCCTGAACTGCAAATCTACAGGTCTAGACAGTCCCCCAAGACTTTTCAGTGGAACCCGAAGGCCGAGATAAATCTCATCAAGCAGCAGGACGAATCAGGACGCAGTGACGTTGTATGCTCTTGGGGTTGAGATGACCAAGCGTGTTTTTCCCGTGGTCGGGCCGCTTTTCGGCTCGCGGTGTGGTGCCAACAGGGGTTGTGCGTGGCTCCCACTGCCGCACGCCTACCGCACAACGCCGTCGTTTCAGTGTCAGCCTCAAGCGAAAGGACTATCGATAAACAGCCTATAGACGTGTGTAAACCCTCTCCCGACATACAGATGGCGTCTGCAGAAAGTATGGTTCACTACTGCAAAGAGAAATCCCCACTGTTTGAGAAGACGCTGTGCTGGGTTTCAGGATTAAGGAGGCAGACGAACCCACTGAATGCGTAATATGAACACGAGGCGCGCGCTCTGTCAGATGTTTTTGATAAACTCCACATGGGTACGTATATACAACGGGCCAGACGCTCGAGACATCGCCCAAGAATCGGCGAATCCCACAAGACCATGCTTTCAACCAACCCGGCACAGCCATTTCGAGAAGCATGTCAGGTGTGTTAGCCTCCTGACCGACTGACACTTTGTGCTTCCACACTGCGAAGTCTTGTGCCTTCTCGCGAAACGTTTGGCATCGTCACATATGCTTTTTCATGAGCTGTACAACCATAAGCCCTTATTTGGGGAAGTACATGCAAGCAGCCTATGCATCTGAATCGATTTCTCGATCTCGAAGTAGCGGGTCAGAATATTTGATCGATAGCCTACGCAACGACAGTACCCTTAAAACAGATATTTCGTCTTATCATTACTGAGTTCATACTAAGATCGCCAAATGGAATATCTGAGCTTTTCTTTTGACGGATTGTAGAGTAGCTAACAGCGATCCCAACAACTCACTTCCAATAGTCACTACGCATGGCTCACTAAACGATGCTTGTTTAAACCCCTATCGTTATTATATCTTCTTCTGCAACCCTTCACAAAATTTGATTCAGGGTCTTTTTCTCGCCCTAACCGCGTATTCAATGTCGGAAATCGACATTGCAACACCATCGCGCAACCGTCTCCTGTACCAAGAGATTATTGTTGCATCCTTGGTGTCCACTGTCGGTATTCGGCTTCACTCGCATCGTATCCGCTCAATGCACATGCACACTCCAGCTCGGATACAATATTCCCTGTTCATATACGCGAACGCATTTGTTAGTTGACTAATAGAGGCATCAGGTTTACGCGCAAGGCCCTTCTGGGTACTTTGCCACTCAGCGCAGACGCCTCTCTCAAGCTTGGCATAGCGCATTGACATCAAGGGCCAGCACCACCAGATGGCTTTCGCACCGGAATGTACCCATTCTCGTTATTCATCATTCTCGTCTTTGTCTTTTTCGGATGTCTTGTCCGAGGCAGTTTCATTGTTAATGTGTTGACTGATTGGCTTTTCCTTTTTCCGCCCCAGACATGAGTCCACCCCTTGCTTGCATGACGCGTCGATCGTTCGTATTGCACTCGAACACAGTTTGCACGCGCAAAAGTTCTTTGCATGCTGCTTGTCGCAGTCCATTTAGTATTTCCATCAAGATGGTGGTTTTTGGATGCATGAGTATCACAGCTGGATTGTAAATATTCCACAGCTTGGTCAGTTGTGTGTGGGCGGCTAAACCCTTGCTTTCAGTTTCGACAGGTGCATATACGAACTCTCTGCCCAATCTCATCACGAGCCACCCCTGAGAGAGTTACATGATTCCCTTGCTTGCTCACAGTCCTATTCTCAGTCACCACTTTGGCATTACTGGATCCGTTTCGAATGTCCAGCCCAGTAACTTCTCGGTTCTGCAGTTGTGAAGAATCTTCGCATATTCCTTGGCTACGAGAAGATGATTCCCGAAAACGATGTCTTTTGCTCACATCGATGATGGTCATCTCAAGCTTGTGGTGCAGGGTTGGTATGGACACCAAGGTCAGCTGTGTCGTGGCTTTATTCAAGTCCATCATAGTTACAACTGAAGAATAGTGCGGGTGACGTTCAAACTCAATGATCCAGGACCAATCATATCCTCCCCGTTTTGGATCGGCAACTCACTAAACCAGTGCTTTACTAGTCAGCACATTCGTCGCTATGCGCGAAGGTAATGTCTTTGCGGTGCTCGATATGGAGAGTAACCAATGATACCTGTGAGCTCGAAGAGTGCAATGATTTTGCTTCAACTCCTGAGACAGTATCAGAATCTCGGTATACAATCTTTGCTGTAATGATTGTGAAGCCCCCCCCGCTAACCGCTTTGCTCTATTGAACCGAGCCACTTGATTTCTTAGCTGAATACTCAGGAGAACTGAAGAGATGTAATCCTTGATGTGAACGAATCGACTAGGAATCACTGCACGGCACAATTGATGAGCCAAACCAGGTTTCAGACGGCTGCAACCATCATGAATACTACAAATGTATATAGGAACATATTGTAGCCAATGTCATTCGTACCAGCCACTATCACAATGATGACGACTTGAAAATATGAATGCCTTGCTACAATTTGTACCCTTCGCGTCCAGAGAAAATATCCGTCCTCGCTAGGTTTCGAGTAAATTTCTTATAGATGACGAGAAGGTTTACAGACATTCTGATTTGCCATGTCGCTGGATGAATGGCCTTGAAGAGTGAATTCGCTCAGGAAGTACGCAAATACACTGACCGCTGTGCCTGTTGATCCTGGCATACAGGAATCAACTGCTATGCATGTAGCGGATTTGAGCACTCCTAGTGTTATCTGGACGACAATGACATGGCTACCTGAACTGCCATCGGAAATATACCATTATTCAGATATGCGTTGACTACGGGCTTTGTAATGGTGACGAAATGATTCCGCGGCAATACCTACATAGAAGTCACTCTCGCTATATGTAATTCGCTTAGCCTACATGTCAAGCGTAACCGCCCTTGATCTCACCTGACAACACTTTGTTTTGCAAAGTTTTCACTATTCAATGCATTTCTTCTGAATCCTTTTAGTCTAACCCAGCCTTTGAACTAGGCTGGCACTCATGCCCGGCACATCCTTTTATAGCATGTTGGTAGCACAAAGGGATGCGATTTCATGTCCCAGCCCACATATAAATACCTCGACGTCGAGCACACGGCATAACTAGCACTACATGACAGAAAATAAAATCACTCATAAAGAAAGGAGTCTAGATGCGGGCCAAACGTGACGTGTTGAGTATTGAAATATGCATATATCTTCGCAATGACGTTCTATGACGACCCTAACAAATGACAACCCCACCGCAACCCGCACCTACTTCATAAACTGTTTCTAATCATTTTGAAGATTCCGAATCATCTACCTTGACAATAACTTTTCAGTAATTTGAAAATCAATTCCTTTAATAAACTCAATCCAGACCTATCCCACAGACTCTTCATCAATCACCCAAGATGAGCGACAACGATGGTCCTGTCACCGCGTACCCCGCGACCTCCATCACGCCACAAAACCAAGAAGGTGGCCCAGGTCTCGACGCTAAAATGGAACAAAAAGCAGAATGGTCGCGTCTAGAATTCTGGGACGACAACCAGAAGCCATATCTCAAAGAGTACGAGGGCCGCGGCCTGCTTCAAGGCAAAGCTGCTTTGATCACTGGTGGAGATTCCGGCATTGGACGCGCAGTTGCCATTCTATTCGCAAGAGAAGGCGCAGACGTAAGCATTGTTTACTTGCCCGAGGAAGAGGAGGACGCACAGTATGTCAAGAAGAAGATTGAAGAGGCGGGCCGCAAGGCAAACCTGATGCAGTTTAACCTCCGGGAGCGAAAGAACTGCGAACAGGCTGTTGAGCAGCACATGAAGGTATTCGGAAAGTTGAACGTGCTCGTTAACAATGGTGAGTTTTGACACTTCAGATACCACCCGCATCATTATGGCGGCTAGTAGAAAGGCTTTGTGACATGGTTTTACATACTAACACTTGCCCAAAGCCGCAATGCAAGAAATGGCCAGCGACATCACCGAGATCGATCTCGACGTGACGGAAAAGACATTCCAGACAAACGTCATTTCCATGTTCGCCATGAGCAAGTATGCGCTCAAGCACATGAAGCGCGGCGATTGCATCGTCAACAGCACCTCAGTCGCCGCATACATGTCCAACCCAACGCTTCTCGACTATGCGTCTACAAAAGGCGCAATCGCCACCTTCACCCGTGGCCTAGCACAGCAACAGGCTTCAAAAGGCATCAGAGTTAACGCCGTTGCGCCTGGTATCATGTAAGTCCCTTCCCCCCTCTCAGAATGACTTTTTCTTCCCCACACGCAATTGCTAACACACGTATAGCTGGACACCGCTACAGCCCGCTACCAAGAACAACCCCGCTGACGCAATGGACTCGCTGGGTGTTGGTGCTTGTCCGCTGAATCGACCGGGTATGCCTGTTGAGATGGCGACATGCTATGTTCATCTCGCGTCGCCGCTGGGATCGTACTGCACGGGTGAAGTGCTGCATGGCTCGGGAGGCATTGAGATGCAGGGCTAAAGGGCAAATGAAAGAAGCGATAATGCGGGAAGATGGGGGAAAGAAGAAACGCAGTATAAATAAATGAGGTGATTCTTTTCTAATTTGCAATATTTACGACGAATGAAATGCAGAATTTTGAATCTAGTGTTCCACTCATGCACTGTTGAATTCTTTGGAATATAAGGATTCGGATATATGCCCCTCTCTATGATTGAGCGCAATGTCATACCGGCAGCTTGATACACAGATAACACACACATCAACAGAGCAAATTCTTGTAGCCGTGAAACACAAAAAAAGGGCAAGTGACTCATGTTTCCGCATCTCCATACGTTCAACTCTGCTTTCTCGTCTTTGAAAAACATATATTACAGGGTTTCGCAAATAGGTAAGTTGTCAGATAAACACACGCAGCTCACAACGTTGAGATGACACTATACGATGTCCCTCCCCCCCAAAAGGGCAACGGATCTTATGAAAAATAATAACCAAGGTTACACTCCTAGTAGACTACACAACCCACGGTGCCAAAACGCCAACTCATGCATTTGCTAGAACACGCTTCCAAACCACCATGCCGAAACACGCAGTATTTCTTGAGTTCCAATCATGAAGCTCACCCTTCAGCATAGAAAGCATAGTTAACCGCCCTTCTTCTGCTCCTGTTCCGCAACCTCAACATGCCGCGAGCGCGACTCTTCGTGCGCATCCGGCATATCCACGTCGGAGAAAGTAACCTTGCTCTGCAGTTTCTCGGCATCAAGATCCATAGCATCCTCGCTTCGTCCAATCGTCTCGCTACTAGCGCTGCTAAGTTGAGAAGCAGCGATTGTATCCGGGCTCGGCTGGACCAAGTCTCTAGCACCAGAAGCAGCGTTGTCCTCGTCGATTTCAGTGTTCGGAGTCAATGTAGCAGAACTCATGTTGGAATCGTTTCTAGCGCGACTTTTGAGCTCCTTGGCGGATACCTGACTCCAACCGTTGCTGTCTTCTGGAAAAGTATCGTCCTCCCAGTCTTCCCCAGGAGCTTTATCCCACCTTGCTGTTTCGGTATCCCAACCTGTCTGAGCGACATTGTCGTACTCATCGTAGCCTTCCCAGCCCGTTGCGTTCTTCTGTAATTCTTCCAGGAAGTTGAGATTGTCCCGCTTGACAAAGTCGAGGAGCGGCTTTGGCAGTGGCGTGGGCTCGACTGACATGGCTTCATCATTCGCGTATACGAGAAGTGCGGAGGCAGATTCTGTAGTTGCTCGCTCGATGACCTCTTGGAGCGACAGACGATCCCGTCTAATTATCGGGTTGGAGGACTCAGAATCATATTGCATTCGCCACCATTGCATTGCGCCTGGAACGTCGGATTTTATATCCGGGTGTCGTACATAGACTACGTCTCGGCGGGTGGCTACGCCCTGGAGGTGATATGGACAGTGCATAGCATCTTCTGGGGTCTGACCCTCTGGGAACTCAGCCTTTACCGGTTCCACAGCCTCTATCCCAACCTTTTCGACCGTGCCATCTGTAGCGTCTCCGGTATTGTCATCTGTGGTACCATCGTCTACGCGAGGCTTAAATCTGCCAGATATATCGACGATTGTGCTTTTCATGTGCTTTGCCTGGTTTTCAAGAGTCGCAAGCTTGTCCTCAATGCTTCTGTAGAGTTCTTGAAGCTGGGCCAAGACTACTGCGTCCTCGGGTGACCCCACTTCTTCTGGATGTTCGTATATCGCCATGCTGGTTTTCAGAAGCTGTAGTGATTCCACCTTTTTGGCACCTGCCTTCTTTGGAGTGTAATGTTTCAGTTTCTCCAACTGTGTCTGAATCACATTTAGTTGTTCTTCGTGGTGCTTGATATCGCTGTACATGCCATCTATGACATGCTTGTTCTTTTCGAGGTAGCGATCAATATAAAGGGTAGCTGGTACACGACATCCAAGATCTGATGCTTCTGTGTTTGAGGAGGTCAGTCGAACGATGAGAACATTGCTGGCATCGCGTATATGTGCGCTCCCTACAGCTGAAGAGAAGAGCGTGTCGTCGAGAACATCGTACAAGCTGAAATCGGGTCTAGACTGATCGCGTGTGACAGTGGTGTCGAGCGCAAAGCTTTCTTGTGTTGTGCCTGCGACATTGACAGTGGACCGAAGAAGACCGTTCAATTCGACATTTGGTACATGGCACTGCAATGCAAAGCCCCACATGACGAGAAATTTGAGCAAGTCATCGTCAGGATCCTCTACAGCCGACTGGTTTTCTGTCCAAGCCTCTGTCTGCAGTAAGGCATTCACTGATCCGTAGATTCTGTCGGTATTGTCAAGAAAAGCCATCAGCCGCTGCGCCTCGTGAATGATTTCCAACCCGTGAGCTTCTGAGCGTCCTATGTTGTCATCGAATATACGTCCAGTCTCGGTTGGGCTGCCCCTCCACCAGTCTTCGCCCACCCAGTAGTCTTTTTGTAGCATCCCAGGACATAGCAGCGCATTGCGAAAGAGTGGTATTGAATGGAGGATAGGAATGAGGCTAGACAGATAGTTGAAGTTGGACGAGGGCTTGAGGATAGCGGGTTGGCCTTCTTCGCGCTTTCGCTGGGTAGGAATCGGGTCGGCAATAATCTCGGTAGCGGTAGGTACCATAGCCCACTGGGAGGTGTCATAGTTGTCTCCGGTGGCTGGCCTGAAGTTGGAGTTGGAGCCAATGACTCCAGACTCTTGACTTTCTATACCTGCTTCTAGGTAAGTATGAGCAAGCCTGCGCGCACCGTGCTTGAGCTGATGTACTGACTTTGCATTGGCGTGTCGCCAGCTTGGGCTTGGTTAGACGCGATACTGGTTCGAGAAGGCGGGCGCGTGGGTGCTCTGCTATTGACATTGCTGTGGGGGTAATTATCGTGGCCTGGAGCATAGTCAATATTGAAAGCTGATACCAGTGCCTGTCAGCTTTGTTATTCCTCGGCATGTTGTAGAGCCAAATCGAACGTACTGGGAACGGTTGCATCATCCGCACCGTACATGGCCCCGCCAAAGGCACTCTCATCCCACTTGGCTTGCGAGTTACGCAGATGGACTTTCAGTGCAGAGATGCCCCCCTGGTCCATGCTGCTGAAGTATTTATCCATGGCAGCCTCGACACTGTTGCCATGATTCTGCAGAATGTAGTTAGACTATGCTCATAGCGCGTGGGTGGCTTGCCTGCGCGGGATGCCTTCCGTACCAAGAGCAGTTGTTTAGCCTCACTTCTGTCCAGTTGATCCGCACCGAAGCTAAGCAGGAGATCGATGTTGGCTTCTACATCTGCCCCCTCCATTGTGGCGGCGTTATGTTGTGTAGTCTGAGTTCAGAGACGCTGCTGGCGTGGAGTCGTGTGAAATGAGAGGCGTTTGGGGAGTGTACGGTAGGTAGCGGCGGACAAGTAGGCGCAAGCGCAAGCGAAGGACAATCGCCTCTTAGCAGTGAAGGGGTGTATGCGGTCTCGAGGTGTGCAGAGAAGGCGCTCTCGTAGGTGATTTGGCGGCGACCATGGTGGGGAGCTCAGGGCGTGAGCTTTGCGGAGGAGCCATGCGGAGCTTTCAAATCGCCAATTGCGGGCGGAGGAGCAGGGATGTTGATGCACTACCGGTCGTTATTGCGTCACGTATCGCATACACCATGGCCGCACGTCACTAACGCTGAATACCACACATGCGCGTCGAAATATCAACTTGTTTACTTTTGCAGGCTCATGAGTTTTTTTTTTAAAAACCGCCCATTGAGTCTCAACAACAGTGAATATGAAACAGTCTCTCTTTCATGTCATATCGACTACTCTTATCGCTTTTCGCCCCTCTATTGTACATGTATTTTACATGGTAGCCTTACAAGGCATGCAGTCATATCTCCGTATAGATTCCTAAGCTCCCTGCATAAATGAAGAACGCCACACCTGTGCAACTAGCATTGCTGCTATGATGGAGATGCTGGGACACCATCCAGTATCTCTTCTTTCTTTTCTTGATCAAGTGGCTCGTTTGGTCTCGTCTCCTGACTTGCCGTAGCATCTGAACCAGGCCCAAGCGGCCGGAACACTTGCACTCCTTTTTCTTCCATGAGCTGATCTTGCTCTATCCTCCATTGGCGTCCGCGGCGACTGAACCGCGAGATCAGGTCGCGGTAATGCTTGAGCTTCTTGTCCGTCTCCTGTTCGTCCAGACCAATAAGTTGGCGCCGCCGTTCTTTCAGGGCATTATACAACCTCCATCGGTTCTGTTCCGGAATTTCCTTGATATGGTATTCGACCTTCCATTCGTCCTGGTCGGTGAGGTTTTCAGGCCTTTCCACGTAACCTCCGTTCACCAAACTACGCACACTCAAAGTCCATCCCATTAACGGCGCTTCCGGAGTCGAAGTAGGGTTGGAAACGTGCTCTGTGGTTTCCGCGTTTTCCTTGCTTGCATCATCGGTCTTCTCTTCAGCGGTCTCTTCAGTGGTGTCTTCGGTAGTCTCCTCAGCAGTCTCCTCGGCAGCCTCGTCAGCAGCTTCCTTGGCACTCTCTTCAGAGGCGGCTTCGGAATCGTCCAATGATTCGTGGGACACACTGGCTTCAACACTTTCGCCTGTTGAAATACTGTTCTGGTCTTCACCCACCTGCTCGTCAATATCGTCCTGAATATCTTGCCAGGCTTCTTGAGTGCGTCGATCATCTTCTGGTATACCAACAACGTTACGTGCAAAATCTTCTTGAGCGGTTTCTCCAGCCTGTTGAATCTCGTCTGCCTGCTCCTCGGTCACGGGTTCAGCAAACACATACATGAAGGAGGTTTTGGCGTCGCGTGCCTCAAAATGCAGCCTCAAGGACTATGTCATGTCAGTAATAATGCATACGAAATCGCTCAGAGGGGCTTACTGTGTCGGGAAACTGAGCAGTAGCCTTGGCTAAGAGCTCATCGAGCAGTTTGATAGAAACCTTGAACTCGTGATCTCCCAGTGACGTATCATGCTGTCCGTGGAGAACAGCGTCCATGTCAGATAGGCTGAGATACTGGAAGCCAAAGATGCGCTCAATGTTGTGAAAGGCAATGAAGATACCGTCCATTCGTCCCATTCGAACCTGCAGCGAGTACTTTAGTAAAGTGGCGCGCGTCATGTCGTAGAACTCGCGCTCGAAAGACTCCCACTCGCCTAAGGCGTGTCGCAGTTGGTAGCCCGAGCCTTCTTCGAATTCCCTGTGGTTCATGCGGATTGAAACGACAGCCCTTGTCTTCAAATCGAAAACACCAGTCCCGGGGAGGCGGGGATCCATTGCGTCCAGCTGAGACCGCATCATAATGTTGCCTTGCTTCGAATAGTGATAGCAGCGACTGGAATTGTTTTCTATAGGCGCTTGCTCAGGGTTCGATCTGCGATATTTCTCAAATTCGCTGCGCTCAGTCGTGAGTAACTTCTCCAAAGAATGTCCAAGCCAACTCATGATGTTGGGTCTGTCATATGACTTGTCTGCATCAATCGCATAGACACCGTCTTTGTAACGTAGGAAGACAGCACTAGGGCCGAGCGTGATTCTTGAAAAATTTGGAGACGGGTCTGGAAATTGGCGTGAGAGCATGTCGTGGTTGAGTTTTCGGAAGTTGGAGAGGACAAAATGAAAGTGTTGCAGAATACCCGACATGCTGGACGTGGAGCCTGTAAACTTTGTGCCAATTTTCTTCGTCAAGGCGAGCAGCTCTTCATCTCTGGAGGAAGTTTTGTACTCGCTCAGCGCGTCAAAGTCAAACTCGTGGGCTGGCATAATCTTCTCCAGATAGGGATCGAAATTATACACCCTTGAGCGTGGGTCCTGCAGCCGGTACACGCCTGGATTGAAAAGCACACGATCAAGACCGTAAGACAGCATGGCCACGGGCGGCTTTTCCACGGGGATAGGCTCAAAATCGAGCTCGTCTGATTGAATCGAGCTTATATTCAGCTTCTCACGTTCCTCAGATTTCCGCTTCCGCCTCGACTCCTTCGGACCAAGGAGTGCATCTTTGAGGGATAGAGGGGTGCCGTCATCGTGCTCATCTGCCTCTGCATTCTGTTCTTTAAGAGCAGCTTTGGACTTCTTGTCGGCCTTTGAGGGCTTTGCGACTTTTTTGATGGCGGATCGCTTCAGCACAATAGCAGTGGCGCTGAAGGACCGGCATGGCAGCGGACGCGGCAGACTTTGGACAGCGCAGAAAAGGCATGCGGAATTCCTGTGCCGTGACGAGGCTCGCACTAGCTGGCGGCTCAGCATTGAAAGGTTTTTGTGAAGTGAAGAGCGACGGCGGCGATAGAGATGTGCAGTGGCCGGTGACGCTTCGGCGCTGTCAGAAATTCCACCGGCGTTTTGTTTTGTTAACGCCGGGCAAGGATTCCATGTGGTCCTGTCACGTGATGTGTACATACGAGCAAACGGCCAGGACGCGCGGAGCAGCCATCCAGAGAGACCCACCTACTCCGCCTTTGGGCCCATGTCTTGCACACAATAGACAGAGCCCTGTACTCCACCTCCCCCTTCTTCGCCTTCGCCTTCGCCTTCGGTGTGGCGCGTATTGCTTACGCCCTTTTTCGCGTCCCATGCGCGCTGGGTTGCCGGTCCCTCTCGTCCAGAGGTAGAGCGCCATCAGCAGCATCGTCGTCGTCCCAGAAACCGGCATGCCACTTGCGCCCACTCACGGTACATGAATAATGCGACGTCGTCATTGCTCCACGCCTGCGAACCCCATCCCACCAAAATACCTAGCCCGACGTCTGCACTACCATTGTCACCCCATCGCCGCTCCGCTGTTGTTGTTGTTGTGATCGTCTTCTTCTTTCGCGCATGCACCCGCGCTTGCATGCTCATTGGCCGCGCCTCGTAACCAAACTTCAACTCCGCTCTTCTGGCTCGCCTCCCACACGCCGACTCTGTCCAACACTGCTCCCGACGCGCTTCCATTGCTTCTTCGACCGAGGGGTAACCTCTGTATGCGACAGTCGCGCCGCTGAGCTCGTGCTGGGCTGTGCGCGCAAACCAGGAACCCCGGCATGTCAAAAGACAAACGGCGGAGCATCTTCGGTCGCAGCTCTCTCAACGTCCTTGGTTCTCAGAGCAGCAAAGACGAATCGCAACCCTCCAATCTGCTACGGAAACGGCGCACCGCCTCCTTCATCTCAAACCTCTCCGATGTGTCGCAATATGCAGAGCTGACCTCTACCGACGGCAGCGCGGGAGCCAGCTTCACCACCGCAGAGCCACCTGATTCAGCGCGATCGACCCTTTCCAGGAATCAGGCCAAGCGTGCCAGCTCTGTCTTTAGTTCCTTTCGAGGTTACAAACCTCCGGGCGACGACGACCCTGAACCGCTCTCGGCAACCTCGACACGAAACTCGACCATTTTTGGAGAATACTTGCTCGAGGATGTGCATCATGTTCAGGTCCTGCACCATGGCGAGGTTCAGACGAGCAGTTCCATGTTCAGAAAAAAGAAGGAATACTTGGTGCTGAGCGAGAAGCATCTGGTGCGCTTCAAAAGCCATTCCAAAGCGGTTGAGGCTTTCCCCGAATGCGCCTCAGTGCACTTGGCCCCGGGTGATGGGACCGAGTACCGTAGAGTTTCGTCGTCTCACCGCATGAGTACATACAGACACAGCCATAGCCCCTCCATCGGATCGGCACATGAACTTCAGTCCTTAGCCTCGGAATCGTCTGGTGATCGTCATCAAGGGATACCCCTGCGTCACATTGTTGCCGTCTACCATTTGGACGATGGGCGGCCGCATTTTGCCCTCGAGCTATACTACCTGGATGATGAGTCGAATAATGCCTCTTCAATGACTCTCCAATTCGGCGATCCCGAAGACATGTTCACATGGCTCAAGTGCATAAGACAAGCAGCCAATGCAGCCCGACTCAGTGATGCAAAGCCCATCTCTGCGCATAATTCTCATCTGGCTGCGCGTGTCGTAGAAGCAGAGCGTGACTATGTGCCTCCACACTACGCCATATACAAAATTGTTCTCCGACCCCAGGGAAAAACTACCGCCAGATCTTCATCCGATGACTTGACAAAGACCGCTGCCTCAGTGTGTTTTCTTGCAATTGGCGTGCATAAATTCCACATCATCCCGTTGTTCAAGCCGCCTTCACAACGATCTTCCAGTCCATCGCTAGCATCTCATAACACGCAGTTATCACATGGCATCCTAACACTGACTGAAATTCGCGTCAGCGAGACCGATGATACTTTTCAATTGACCTTCCGGTACGTGCTTGGATGCCTACAGCGAGAGCAATTCTAACAGCATGCAGAAAGCCCCTGGAAAAACCCAAGGTACTTCACCTGGCGTCGCTTGCCTCACGGGACATTGCCGTTCGCCTGCGATCTGTAGAAGCCGGTCTGAGACCCGAATGGGAAACACGCCCATTGGAGTTTCTGGTTCCTGAGGATGTGCACCAAGACGTCGTACGGCAGGAAAGCCCACACCCTGCAGACCCTGATTCTCTGGACCGGACTCTCATAGGCTATTGCATTGCTTACGATGTCCAGCCAGAGAACATTAGTTATCAGATCACGTATCCACCAGAAGACTCGCCACGATTCGAGCTCCTTCCACCTGTCGGCTTGCGGAGATCTCAGTATACCACACTTGAACTCCTTGCTGTTATGCGCGCCCTGAGATACAACGAAACTTTTGGTGGTATTTCGTTTAAAAATGTTCATTTGGACGTTCTGAATGGACTGAAAGACCCGAATGGTGCAGAACATCTTTGTCTCAAGACAAAACGCGGGACGTATGCGCGGTTAGACGTTGAAGAATTAGAGAGGTCTTGCTTGTTGGTGCAAGAAATCCGCGCATTAGCTCTGACAAATCGCAAGCTTCGGAGAATGGACTTCTCGTCCTGTATCACAAGGAAACCCAGCGAACATGGAGAGTCTAGAGGTAGTGCGAGAGACCAGGGCTGTGCTATCGTGGAAGCGCTGTTCCCACTGTGCAAATACCAAACAACAAACGTCGACTGGATAGCCCTCAACAGGATTCAACTTGGGGATACTGATTTGGATTATCTTGTCGCTGCAGGGGTTGAGCGGGCTTGCCATTTAAGGGGACTCGAATTGAGTGGGTGTGGTCTTACGGACCGCGCGCTATCTCTTGTCCTAGACGCATTGCGCGCGCAAGAGAATACGCTAGAGGCCATTGATCTATCGTCGAATCCTTTCCGCCTTTCACCAAGCATTTTTGACTCACAAATTGGCGTTTTCGGCTATCTCACACGGCTCAACCTATCGCATCTCGCACGGTCGTCTGGTGTTGAGTCTCTGATCTCCGTCGAGACATTTCAGGGTTGGAGGTTACAAGAGTTGATTCTGAGTGGAACTTCGCTCAATGCAGCTACGGTCGACGCGATTGCCGGGTATCTTTCCAACTACAAGCGGTCTTCGGCCCTTCGCGAGGTCAAGTTGGATCATTGCTTTCTTACTGGAAATGATATCGCATTCCTGTTGCATGCGATGACAGAACATCCGGGCAAAGCTCGTGAACTCCACCTTGATGTCAGCGAGAACAGAATCGAAGTAGACTTGGACAAGTTGACTAAGGCAATCGCCAGCGGCCATGCCCCGTCCAGCTTCACCCTCCGCTTGCTCGAGTTTGAAGAAGACGCCGACTTCCGGAAGATGATACTCGCTTTGGCCGCCAACAACACTATTCGACAGTTGGATATTTCACGTGCCTCTCTGCCATGCGACGCTTCGGAAGAGACATGCCAGGCGTTGGAGAAGATGTTCGCTGATAATAAAAGCCTTGAATGGCTTGATATTTCTGGCGAAGACTCTCGCCTCGAAACGACCAAACTAGGCGTTGGTATCAATAGGGCACTACGGGGACTTCAGCGCAACAAAACTCTGCGTGCTTTGTACATTAGGTGTAAGTCTGGTGGCCCCTGCGTGTTTATCAGCCCGAAGATTAATAAAATCAGATCAGAAGCTAGGTGTACAAGGCGCAAGTACTCTTGCGGATGTGCTCAAGGTCAACGATACCTTACAATACCTATACTGCGAGGATAACGGTATTGCTTTGACTGGCTTCACAGATCTTGTCAATGCGCTTCATCGAAACACCACAATCCTCCATCTTCCTAGTATGCAGGAGTCCCGCCAAATGGCACTAAAACAGACAGAAGACCAAGTAAAGTCAATGCGAGACGACTTCCCGACAGCTACCCAATCAAAGTCTGCCTCTGTTCGAAGTAGAATCGCAAGCCGAGTAGTTAGTAAGAGCGCGAAGGAGCCCAACTACCCAACGGGCTTGTCAGATCAGGACATCAAAGCTGCACTGGGACTGGTGGACGAGAGCTGGGCTAGGCAAGAGTATCGTCTGCAGCAGTACTTGATGCGCAATTACAATATTGCGCACGGTATACCCACAGCTATGGATGTTGATGAAGAAGATTTCGAAAGGCCAGATACGGCAAGCAGTTTAGGCAGGATCCTCGAAAAAGTGACACTTGAAAGCACTCCAACAGCAGAAAAGAATCTTCAACTTGGCAGTTTCCTTCCGGAAATCACCACCACGCCGATGGAAGACATCGACTACGACGTTACGCCTTTGGAGAAAGAGCTTGACATGTCTTTTGGCAACACGGCAGTCGGTTTTCCATTCCCAAACTAGTCGAGGAATCGACACCAATCAAACCTAAGCGTATTTTGGGCCTTTTCCTGGCTCTCTCTTGCCCACACGCACTCTAGTCTTCAGATTCTCACTTACAATTGCTTTCTTGACTTGTACATATAGAGCTTATCTTGCATATACCTCTACGAAGGAGGACATTCGGCGTTTTATCTTCTCACCACGTAATACCTGGGTTTTGGACTGCGGATCGTTTGACGATGGCGTCTTCTATTCTGGATAGTTAATCCTTTTTCTTTGAGTACATGCTTGTTCTAGGATAGAAATACTTTGCACGCTTTTTTGAGATACCATTTAGATTATTATAACAAGGATGAAGTTCTAGGCTCTTCTCAAACAAGGATACGTTTGGAAGTTTCATTATCGGTTATGTCTTGTGGCTAATGCATAGATTTATCATAGGAAATGCTATACCGCAGATTTGGAAGAAGTGAGGAGCTGGGGCACGATGGCGGCGCGTGGGGTCGACTGCTGAAAGCCCCGCTAAACAAGTCCCCGTGTCCGAGCTCCGACCGAAAATGTACGTTGACATCACCTCATTCGAATGGACTCAATTGAACTTCACTCACACGCTTAAACACTTGCCAACCAATTACGACAAGGAAACAATACAACACGTTCCTTAATCCCTTTTTTTGTGGTGATACGACAGGAAGATGGTGAGACAACATGGCAGTTTAGAGAGAGATGAAGAGACGAACCAGGCGGCTTGGGAGGCGGCACGTGGCGCGCTGGTTGGAGGTACAAAGGTATGAATACACTTGTGCATGTGTCAATTCAGCGATCTGTGTTTCCAACTGCTGTGTAATATGAAGTTGAGTCTAAGAAGAGGAGCAAGAAAAAGAGATGATGATGAATGAAAGAGCTAGCTGTGGGCGCAAGGTTGAGACACGACATGATGCGCAATGGAGTGATTATACGGCTCCTTTTCTTCGAACCTACAGAGTATCCACGAGGCATGCACAAGATACCAACTAACTTTGACATAATCAGTGGGGCGCTTTCTTCGCTGTAGCAGGCGGTGTTGCTTGGGCGGTTTCCCCTGTCTACCGCGGTCTGACCGTCCAATTCAAAACGTAAGCCCACCCACCCCCGTCGTTTTCAGAAAAAAGCTCCCGCTGTTTTTGATTTGCATACTAATATCTCAAATCCACGCACTAGATACATACAGATGTCTGGCATGATACTAGGCGGCATGCTCGAAGCAGACAAACGCATGGTGAATTATCAGCATCGGGTTAGACACCAAAAGAGGCTGGCGAGGGATATGGAGATCTGGAGGCGGTACGAGGATTCGTACGAGGAGAGGGGCACGCCGGGGGTTGGGGCGGAGAGCGATGTGCATGGGCCGGATGGGAAGGGAGCGTAGGCGTGGGTTTGAGAGGAGGGGAAGGGAAGAGGAGGGGATGAACAAGGAAAGGTAAAGTTGGTGTATTGTAAGATATTCGGCGCCTATCACCCATCCATGAAAGTCATCATTGGCTTTACGTGCTTTCTCCTAGGGATCTTTTTCTAGCTAGCTGCAAAGCGTCACTGCTAAATACGCTCTACGGTCGTTATGCCAGGAGGAAGTCATGCAGAAAGAATAGTTGATATATCCTGGTTCCAATCCACTGTGGTGTTCCTAAAAACCCTCGAGAACTTTCCATAGACAACATGAATGCCAAGTTGCGCCAAGCATGCACGTGACTTGGGCAAAAAAATTGAATCAAAAAATCATACAAAAACATACGACAGCGGGGATTCGCTAGTGGTCACCCACCTAACTACTAATCCGCCGATCTCAAGCTTGAGTACCGCTGAGCGAACGGGAAGCGCTAGTGTCTTGAGTCTATGGCCGTATGTACAAGTAAATCAAAATGTAGCATATATAAACCCCAGACAGAAAGAAAGTGTGCTAGGAGGACTTTGAGATTATGATACGAGCTGACACAGCTGTGCAAACCCCACGACATAGTCTTAGTGGCTACTGACAAAGTCTACTCAAAGCCCATACAACATAACAGCAGGCGCAACAAGTCTATCGCTGCGCAGTTCAACCTTGCCTGTTAGTACTAGAAGAGATGCAACGGCGTGGTGTGGAGTCGGTGGGCCAATGACGCGCTTCTGTCCAGGGTTGCACGGCTGACATAATGCCTCCTCCCCACCAAAGGCGCGCCGCTTCCTTCAAAAGCCACCTTGCGATTTCGCTTCGTTCTGTTCTTTAGGCAGCATTCCGCTGTTCCTCGCCCACGATACTTCACTGTCGCATCTATCCGTAGCTGTTACAGCTCCAAGCAACGATGGATGTCTTTTGGACGCTCCCACCGGTCTCTAGGTAAGCTCCTCTTCCTCCCTCGCCTCGCTCTAGGTGCTCCGCAGCTTGTACCTGGTTGCTCAAATGACGCGCATGAGCAATTACTGACAGTTTTCCTCCAGAACCATCACAGCTGCAGCCGTCGTTGTGTCGGCGCTGGGCTATGGCGGTGTCATCAGCCTTTATCATGTCATCTTCGCTCGCCACTATATCTTCACGACCAAGATGTTCCCGCAGATCTGGCGAGCCTTCACTGCGTTTCTAATCACGAAACCAAAGTTCGCCATTCTCCTTGATCCTTACTTTTTGTACCAATACGGCAGCTCCATTGAGCGCGAGTCCAGCCGTTTCTCGCAACCTGGCGACTTTTTTATGTATACCATGTTCGTCGGCAGCGTCATAGTCGTAAGTACCCTACTCGTAGCTATTCCACACGCCATTGCACAACCATGCGCATGTCCATATCGCATCGACACAGCTGTCTGCGACACAACGACTACGCTCTCCATCACCTCGACATATCTGCCCGCCCAGTCAAAAAATATTCTAGCTGAAGCGGTTCCTGGAATCGAGGAAGAATACCCTTGTACATCATGCAGTTCCGCCATACGATCCAATAGGGACTGTATGGTGTGCAGGCACGGTGGGATTGTCACATAACAATGCATTGCGGATCTTCTATTTCGCAAGGTCATTTGGGGCTCCCTACATACCTTTACTACTCACTGTGCTTTGAATCGCTTGATGTCCATGTACCGTTAAATGGGCCTGTGCTAACAGTCCATGTCAAGGCAACAGCAGGCGGTCTCTTGAATACGTACACATTCCTTCCCGCGCTGTCTCTCGCCTACGCATACACCTTTGCTCAGGACAGTCCTACGCGCTCCGTACAATTCTTCATAATCAACTTCGACGCCAAGTACCTGCCGTTTGCCATGTTGTTCCTTACCTTCATCATTGACGGTCCTGACGCAGCCGCGTCGCAGTTGACCGGTCTCATTGCCGCACATCTCTACGACTTCCTCACGAGGATCTGGCCTACGTTTGGGGGTGGAACAAACTACATTCGTACGCCTCAAATTGTGAAGACTTGGTTCAGCCCTACACCTGGCGGGGTTCAGAACAGGGGATACGGTCATGTTGTCGAGGGACGTGGAAGGGCCGCTGGTGCGCCTGGAAGTGGTGCACAGCCGAGCACGGGCAGGACTACAGGCGCGAACACGAGTTGGAGTGGGATGGGACCTGGTCGCAGGCTCGGAGGTTAGGCCCCGTTTGGCTGGAAATGCCATAGGCTTCATCACTCCTGGATGTTGCAAATTAGATGTTGGTTGAATTACCACACTGGCGTACTGAGATATTTTGTCCAAGATGGACACACAAATTCATCCACAAAAGGCAATACCACATGGGTAATCGAAAGACATGATGAATTAGTTTTACCAATTTGACGGTAATGTTTACTGCTCTAGATTCGTCCTAAAACCCTATTGTCCGACGAGCACCCTCTGGCTCTTCCTCGTCTCAGTCAAATAGTTCCTCTTTTCGCCCGTCACGAGCAACTGCACATGTCCTTTTGCAGTTGGTACATACTTGATATTTGCGCCCTGTTGAACAGCGAACGCCTTGGAGATAGGCTTGCTGTTCAAAATCCACTGCGCAGTTAGCTTGACACCCGGATCCCAGCGTCCAACGCTCGCAGTCACTTCTTGGCCTACACTGGCCTTGTGACAGTCAATGTTAGGATCCGCTTGGCGTTCGACCGCGGCCTTGCGACCACCGTACTTTACGACGTCTTCCCAGACGTTACCGCGGGTAGATGGGGCAGTACACTCAGCACAGAGCGGCGTAGGGCCATCAGGAGCGTGGTCCTTGACCCAACTTTCCACCAACTCGAGATAATCCCAAATCTCCCGGTCTTGGTAATTTCCCCCATGCGGCTTCTCAGGCAAGATAGTGATGTTTGCCCACCCAGCACCTCCAACGGCATCCGTACGCTTCTGGAACTCCATTACGCCCTCGTTGAGAAAATAGTCGTCCCAGGTACCGACGTAGACGAAGATGCGACCAGCTAGCGCAGCACCAAGATGACGGGATGAGTTGAAGTTGGTCACAACGTAGTTGCTAAGATCAAAAGGTTTCCAGTACGCAACGGCTTCGGGATAGATCTCGCCGGTCACCTTGTCCCATGGCTCAAGCGGATAATTGTTGTAGCCCTGTACGCCGAATACCGCGTTCCAAACGTCCCATTGATTGAAGGAGCGCGAGGCTGTGCCGAATGTCAGTTCCCAGTGGTTTTCCTGAGCAACGGTTGCCAGGATAACCTCGGTGCCATTCTCAAATGTTCGGATACTAGCAACGGAGCTGCCGTCTGCGCGTTGATAAGCGTTTGCGGCGCTGTACAGCTCGATGTCTTGGTGACGGTGGAAGTCGAGAGAATCGGGATACGAAGAGAAGCACACGCCAAAGAGATCAGGGCGATATATTACGTTGGCGATAGATTCCCATCCACCGGTCGACCCGCCGTCTTGGACGCGTGCATAGGGTGCGCGAATCGTGTGGAAGGTATTCTCAATGTACGGGATAAGCTCCTCATTGATGGCGTCACCGTAAGGGCCTAGGTTTGCTGTGTTAACAGCATACGAATCATCGTAATAGGGCGTCTCGTGACGAAACTGGACGGTAATGAACTGTGGTGCAGGCCGCTCAGGCGTACTGTTAGTGGCAGGGATGATACCCGCGTTCCAAGCCGACGTGAAGCTTTTGTTGCTGCCGTATCCATAGGCGCCTCGACCGTCACCCCAGTGCCCTTGATGATATATGACTGGAAAGCGCAGCTTGGTATTGTTCGCATTGTAAGTAGCTGGTAACAGTACATTGGCACCAACGTACATGTCACGGCCCCAGAACTTGCTCAACTTCTCACTGCGGATCTTGACGTGCTTCAAGAACTCTGTATCCTCATAGTTGCCTTGGTTGCACCCTCCAATCTCTTTCCCGCTAAAGTTTGCAACGGCCGTGATGTTGTTGAAGGTTAGCTCGAAAACTTGCGTGCCGCCGGATACATGGACGCTTGTAAGTGGCGTAACCAAGCTTCCGTATCCATTGACGTTGGGGGCACCGTCACCGCATGGAAAGCGGAGGCTGACTTTGGATCCATCGCTACGAGTCACCGTCTCGTATCTGGTAAGGAAAGCTTGCACACTATAGGTGCCCGGGTCGATGTCGTCCAGGCTGACATTTGGCCAGCCAAACACATCAGTCGCGGCACTGCTATTGCTACCGCCAGACATCGTGATTGCGTTATCGGATCCAAAGCCGTATACATTCTTCCCGAAAATCTTGTTGGGCGATGAAGTGACGTCGGTGTCTTCAAGAGGATTAGTCCCATTGGGCGCAAACATCAAAACAATGCGTCCATCGGTAGGGGTATCAAGGAGGCCTTCGGTAATGGAGAGTTTGATATGGAGGTTGGTGGAAGGCTTGGCTGGACGAGCCGATACGCCAACGGCGAGTGATGCAAGGAGGAGAGACCTCAACATGTTGTACGAGAAGACTGTTATCCAGTCTTGCTCGATGCAAGGAGAGCTTGAACATATGTTCCACCAAGCTTTTCGTGAGTAGATAAGCTTTTTGATTTCACGTGGAGATTCAGGCTACCTAGTAGAAGTGCTAGCCGAATGAAGAAGGCGAAAAGCTATTGTGGATCCTTCAGTGGGGATCAAGAGATAGCTATACGGGAATGAGGTCAAATACGTACGACGGGAGCAAAATCATCGCGCAACTGTTTCTGTATGAGTGGCCAGATAGAATACGGACTGCTTGCGATGCTACTTAGTGTAGTTCCAGCACAACGGTTTCTGGTACTCCCTTACTCCGGAACCGGTCCTATGCATGATACGACAGTTGCTAACTCGATTGAAAGCAAGGGTTCTTGGATTGTCGATAACCCGGAGTGGGTAGTGCCAGCTGGAGAAGCTAACTACATTAAGCCAGTGATAATATTTCCGTAGATAACGCTGGTGACGCCAGGAATACCAACGACGCCTTTGTACCGAGTATCATTCTTTCTAATCTAGTAGAATCAAATCAAACGGCATTCGTGTCAACATAAGCGCGAGGATGTTCTGCGTTCTTCAGCTTCTACCTAAATTTCTTGACGTCACGACTCTCAGGAATGACCACACTGGCGTACCGACATGCTTTGCCCAAGATGAACACACACGAATCCATCAACGATGAACCACATAACTATCAAACACAGCAAGCTGGGCGCAATAAGATGCTATCATGAGAAAAACAGCGTCATCGTCAAGCTCCTAGGCCTCCCTTTTGGAAGGATTTCCCAACGGTTCGCTCGGGCAGAGCTATGCCCAAAGCTTTCAGACAGTAGTAACAAGAGACTCAAAAACGGTGTTTTTGATGCCACAACTCCAGGAGCTTCCAGTATCCAGCCATGGGGCAGTGTCAAGTCCGATGCTGCAAACATCCCGCTTCCAACAGACAACCTACCCGAAGACGAAGCACAATCGGAAGACTGCTTGAACCTCTCGATACATTTACCCAAGAGCTGCATGAATGAGGATGGCGAGCTGCGTTCGGAGGCCAAACTACCCGTTCTTGTCTTTACTCATGGAGGGGCCAATTTCTTAGGTTCCGCACATCGACCATACTACAATCCTGAAAACCTCGTACGCCATGCCATACAACGCAGTACACCTATCATCTTTGTAGGCATCAACTACAGGCTTGGAGCACTTGGATTCTTCCACTCTAACCGTGCAGGGAGTCTGGTCCCAGAAAACAACGGCCTCCATGATCAGATTCTCGCCTTGGAATGGCTGCGCGCGAACATTGAAGACTTTGGCGGGGACGTTGACAACATCACTGCTATCGGGCAAAGCGCTGGAGGAGAAGCCATCTCCGTGCAGACCATGCACAGCCCGCTGTTCAAGCGCGCCATCATGTTCTCCGGGACGCCTGTCACAATGCCCGCCATGACTCCCGATGAGCATCACGACAATTTCCTCACACACGCCGCGAAGCTGAGTATCCGTGTCAAGGAGAGCGACGGAAGCGAAAGAGATGCCAAACTCATCGCAAAGGACATGATTCACGTTGACGTCTCACAAATCAGAGATTTGGCTTGGGTCGGCCTACCCTGCACGAAGAGCACGTATTTTCCTTGTGAGCGACCAAGCATGGAGCTGGCGAGAAAGGGCAAACTAGCTCCTCCGGCATGGCGCGACTGGGCAAAGCCCGTTGAAGCGCAGATCATCGGGTCTACCACGTATGATGGTGGGATATCCTACAACATGATGAGCAGAGATGAAAGCAGAAACAACCATGCCCAGGCCTTCGATCGCATCGCCAAAGACGTCCTGGGTCCTGAACATGGTACAGCATTGCTCGAAATCTATGGCATCAGCGACGCAGCCAACGATAGCGATGCTCTCCAACGCATCTGCCTCTTCGAAAGCGACATTGGCTTCTTCGCCGCCGCACTCAGCGTTGCGGAAGCGGATCTCATACGCAACACTTATTTCCACATCTTCGATCTGCCCAACCCTTTCCCAGGTCCGATACGCGAGCAAGGCATGTTTGCAACGCACACCTTTGACATTGCAACACTGCTTGGTGGCGCCCACGAGCAGGAGCTTCCAGTACATTATGCACCCGTGATTTCGCAGTGGCGCGATACGCTCCTCGACTTTATTGTTGACGGAACGCCGCCATGCAAGCGATACATTGGCAACGACCAAGGCGCACGAAACGGGCTAGTCGTAGACGAAAAAGGCGTTCGCGAAGTCGGTAGTGAAGCGTGGCTCGAGATTGATGGCGGGAGAAGGAAGCGGTTATTCGATTTGGCTCGCCGCATCGACGCCGACAGAGGCTGGGATATACTTTGGGTGGAGGTGTGTAGACGCTTTTTGATGAGTGGGAAGTGAAAGTTGGATGGTCTGCAAGTGACTTTGGGGTCATATGGGGTTAAGTAGTAGAATCGTGATGTTGTTAAGATGATTGAATGCACTTGTGATTGTTGCAACAACAGTCACTGTCATAGTGCTGCAACTGTCTCACGTTTCTCCTTATTGCTATTACATGAGGTGTGTGCAGAGGTCACACGATCTATATCAGTTCCTTGGGACAATTGCAAGAAACATGTAAATAGAGAGAACTACTTAGAAATAGCGGGATAGCAATACTGTCATGAGTGGCTAACGAATTGAGAGATCTGGTGTATCTGATTCTTCTTTGCGGTTGCTATTGCGTGAACGAGACAGAAGGTACTTGAGTCTCCTAACTGCTGGTTAATAAGTCATGCGTATAGGCTCGATTTTCGTGCTTACTGCTTTCAACACTTCGTAAGTATTGTTCGTTTCCAGGACCAGCTGGTCGGGCTTTACTCCATCTGTCCACTTCTTTTCCCATTCGACAGTTGCATGCGCTCCGTTCACCGGTGCGCTGTCTTTGGAATGTGTGGCATAGCCGTCATTTCTCTGTCCAGAACCAGCAGTATGGCCATTTGTTGCTGTGCCATTCGATTGCCATTGACCGCCAACCCTAGTACTAGGAGTGTCCGAAGCCCCACGCTCGTTGAACTTGCGCAGGATGATGTAGCCCACAAAGCCCCAGACGAAGACGAAAGTCGCCGAGCAGCTGGCAATGAAGACAGTTGGAACAACGAAGAGCAAGGCAAAGCCGACAACGGAGAAGGTGACAGTCAGAGAGACAAGGAGGCCGAGGAAGAGGCAGGTGGTCAGGGAAATGAGGAGGGTGGCGGCTGCAAAGGCAAGAAAGAGGACGAGAGGAAGACCGGTCAATGCGGCTTGGGTAGCAAGAAAGGCCTGTGAACATGAATCAGTACAAACTGTGGAGGAGACTGAGGAGACGGTACTGCTGCTTTGGGGTTCTGGCGGGCATAGTCGTGTGCCTGCTCAATCATGTGCTCACGACGTGTGCGTGGGAGGAGTTGATTTGTGGCAGTCTCAAGCTGGGCCTCGATACTCTTCGCAGCATGCTGTACTTGAAGGCCGACATTGTCCACCATGTTTCCAGCTTTCTGCATGACCGACGGCATCGTGAACGCAGAGAAACGGCTTGATCAGATTGAATTGGGACAAGAGCGGGATTCTTAGTGGGCAAAGAAGCAATGAATTGAGAGCGACGATGCCGTCACTCAGGAGAGGAAGAAGGATAGCAGTAAGGGAATATAGCAATCAAGATGAGAAATTGGTTGTAATCTGGCATGTCATTGTATTTGGGTCCAACTAATGTGCAGCCAATAATGGGTAAAGGCTGGGTCGTGGTTGGGAGGCGGAAGCGGAGAAAGAGGGCTAGAACGCGTGATTCGCGTGTACGTCATGACGATGCGCGCTAGTAGGGACCCCCTGTCGCTCGGCTACCCGTGTCTAGTCTCACCGCCCCGAAGTTCTGCCAATTCGAGATTGAACTTTTTGACATGTCGCGACACGCCCTCCCATACCGCGCCCGCACCACCGACATGAGCGACAAGAAGAGAAAGAGACAAGCCGAAAACGGCGAGCGCACCAAGAAGAAGGCCGTCGCTGTGCCGCAGGGCAATGTTCGCGTCGACATGGTGGAGAGCAAAGAAACGCTGGGCCCAGTGCTGGGTATGTCATGGCTTCTCCAAAGACAGGCGCATGCCTCTTCACGCTCCATGGCTATACCGACGCCGTCGCCAATGCTGTATGACCTTGTCCGCTGACTTTTTCAAGCTGTCACACCGGGTCTGAACATCCCCTCCAAGATTTCGTTCAATCCCTACAAGCGAACAAAGGTCCTTCCACAAGGCGAGAGCACCGAGCTGCTATTTCAATCTTCTGACCATCCTCGCCTCGACTACACCGCACAAGAAGAGCGCGATGGAAGCTCCGAGAGCCAGCTGCAAGACTACATCGGTGTCTATGATCCTGCGACTAGCAGGCTACAAATCGTCCCAGTCAAGCGAGTCGTCGTTCGAAGCACACTGCGAAGCGAAACCGAAGAAATGCGCCAGAAGCAGGCAGCCATCGATGCGCAGAACAACACTATCACGGCCAAGAGGGCTGCCCTCGCAGCCGAGTTCGGTTCCAAGAAGTCTAGAAAGGCTCTCGAAGACCGCACGCTCAACGCCATTAAGAGCGGCGCCGGAGCAAATGAGGTTGCCGAGAACGTTCTGCAGCAGATGTCATCTTCGACCAGCGTCATGCCGACCACACAAGACCTTGCAGCAGCTGTCGACAGCTCCAAACCACGACCCATTCCCAATCTCGCTGCTGAGTACCCCGGCGACGTTTACCCCATCAGCACTGTTGTTGGCAGCGAGTTGATGACCATGCTTGACGTAAAAGATTGGGTGCAAGCATCAGCGGCTGGTCAAGGTGTCTATGTCGCGAGCAAGTATGTCGCGAAGCGCATTGTCAAGCTTGCAAAGAACAAGCAAATTCAGAAACTGAAGGTCCTGCGCTTCATATTACTATGCATAAACTTCAACGCCGCCTTGATTGGTGGAGGTGGTTCGCGCCCAAAGAAAATACCCATCAAGGGCAAGTTGGAAGCAGCCATGGGTGAAGACGCGCCAGCAGGGTGTGTCTTGGCCATCCGACGGAAGTTTGCGCCAGAGGGGTGAGTTTCTTTTTCCTTTTGCATTTTGCTCTGTTCTTCGGCTTGTCAGAATTCGATGATTAACCTGTCCTAGGAGCTCCGAAATGCCTCGCTGGAACGTCGACAACCTCATGACCCATATCGCAGCTGCGGCTCTCATCGTTGATGACCAAGCAGTCGACGTTAACGACCTTCGCGAAGACCTCAAACTTGAAAACAAAGAGTAAGTCACTTCTACTGTTGAACAAATCTGCAGCACGCCCTAATATCACCAATAGAATCAAGCAATACTTTGCCGAACTGGGCTGCAAACTCACGGCCCCGACGCAGACGGATCTCACAAATATGAAGCTTACCAAGGCCGAGAGCGTCAACCACTTCATCGCCAAGCTAAAGTTGCCCCTGACGTTTCCGAAAGTTGGGGGTAGATTTAGGAGCAAGTAGCCTAATTTCAGCATTCTTGTCGCAATTGGGATTCATTTGGGTAGTCAAAAAGCGTGGGTTATGCTGTACTTTGTGGGATCAAGTAGGCTTAGCACTGCCGAACGTTCTGAAATGTCAAGATTGTTTCGATCCATCACGAAAAGCAATGGCACTCCCACTTGTGCATATGATTTCTGTGTTTGCTATGTATGACGCGTGACTTCTATCAATCGTTCCTTGTTTTGTTCACAGCATCTACCCAAGTTCTCCATATTGATTAGCACCTCCCTCCATCTCAGCGCGTTGAAGTAACCTTACACTAAAGCTATCACTACAGAATTGGTGTCATCTTTCCATTATTATCCTAGCGAGAGTGCAAGGTCGGACGTGTTTTACTCTCTCTGTCCGTCTCTCTGACTAGCGCTGAGGAACTACTCTGTATGTTTGCTTGACGATGCTGATAACAAATGAGTAAAGAGAACAAGTGTAAAATGCTTTGTTTTCATGGGTACAGCATGTGGTGGTAATGGACAAGATGCCTTGCCATGTGAATCTACGATAGGAAGGGGCGATTCCCTATAAAGGACAAAAAGCAGCAGAACAAGATACAAGGTATGAGTCCAAGAAAAAGCTGAAATTACAAGGAAAAACTGGCGCAAATTTCTGTAACTGTAAATACGCCATCGAGCTGCTGTTAGTTGGCAGAAGTTTAAGAGATATAGCATTGTTTAATCAGAGCATACTATCAGCAATAGCGAAGCGGAACTGTAATAGCAGTGAAGAAAGCAAGAAGGATAACAGCACAGAGGGGTAACCGCACATAAGTCTCCTAACGTCAGACTGACCTGATTCGTCAGGTAATGGTATCAGAGCAGTGTGATATGAACTTTTGTAACATCTGGTTGAGAGCCGAGACCAGGAACCCTGTGCCTTATAGCTAGTTTAACAATTGGAGATTGTATAAAACCTAGCTGCTGTCTTAAGTATAAAAGCAAATGGTTGTCTATTGTTTGGCGTTCGTCATCTGGAACTACAGCCTAGTCTATCAATGCCTAATAATCAATATCTCGAAGCCTACATCATGAAAACACAGAAACTTGAGCTCCTAATTTCCCGCACTAGTAAACGTGGTTCGCATCGTCTCATTCGCGGCCGGCTTCGGTGCCCCCCTTTCCGTCCTTTCCTCAGTTGAAGCCTATTATTTCATTTTTTTCATCTGTTTTTTGTCAGTATGTAGGACGGTTGCTAATAGGACATATAACTAAGAAAAGGGAGTAAGATATTCAATTAAATATAAGAAGCTATTAGATAAAGAAACCATATTTAGTCAAACTTAGTTCTCAATTGTTAAGAGTCTATCCGACTACTAAGGTCAACGACTTAAAGTACCTTAAGTATGCATGAAGCATGTTCAGGATAACACCACGCATCTTTGGAAGCTGCCCTGGGTACATACAAGGACAAAAGGTAGTACTAACAGATGTCTCGCAGTTCTCCTAAATGTTCTCATGTCTGATTGTCGTTTTGTGCCATATGCGTTATGCTGATCTTCCTTGCATATAAAATCTCTCACTTTTTTTTCCAGATGTTATGTCAAATGAATATGTACTAAGAACACTTATAACCCCATGCAGAAGCACTTGTATTGACTCTATCACTATTCTTAGAGTAGAGCAGTAAGACCAACGACCGGACCTAGGTAACAGATATTTTAATCTGGGGATCAGGGAATGTCATCATCAACGTGCATGAGTACCAAACCATTAAGCTTGTGGACTCTTTGGCTTCTAAATCGCTTCTTCTTTTGTTGTCGTGGGTTTGGTACATGTAAAAGTGACAGCATGGAACGTGCACTAGCAGATCATCCATGGACTCGAGAGCTCCACTTTCCACCTTCATTTAAATTTTCCACCATGTCATAGATGTTCCGGTATCCAGAAATACAAAGTGCCAATGATGGTAAGAGGAATTAGAATTGGGTCCATAGTATACGTGAATGTGGATTTCGCCATCGCCCTAGCACTGAACTCATGACACCACCACAACGCCATTCCAAACCATCCTCCCACAAATAAACAGCCCCTAGCATTAGCGATGTACACCAAAAGAAAATAAAGATTCAGCTAAATCCCGATCTACAGAGACGTTACTACATCATCAACTTTTCCCGCTGCGGACAATCGTTTCGAGTGCAGGTGTCGTCATGACATCACGATTGTCACTCATGCACATCACACACTCAACGCCCCGTCTTTTGGTGACGACAACGACCCGACCGGGTGTCATACTGCATATGTATTTAGTAAATATAAGTATTACCTTATAAGTACATCTACCTTGCTTCCACACACACATACAAACTATCATCTATCCATCCTTCCATCAACACATAAACCTATCTACAAATCCCCACCTCAAAAACAAAAATGCCTAAGTCCACTGGTCCCCTCCAAGAGCAACTTGGCATCGGCACTGCGAACCAATCCACACCCAGCACAACCTACCCCTCAGGCTCAAGCAACATGAGCGACGCCACCACCTCAGCAGCCGACAAGCTCGGTGCAAACAAGTCCACCAACGCTTTCCCCCAAGAGAACCCTAGCATACTCTCGTCCGCAGGCGCAATCGGCAAGAACTGTAAGTTTACATTATTTACCCTTTTTTCCTTCCTGTTCCATCTTTCCCTCCCTTCATCCTCAAACTCATCCTGCTAACACCAAAAACCACAGTCAACCCCGATGGCGCAATAGGCCAGATTGGCCAGACAATCGGTGGTCCATTTAGCAAAGACGGCATCATTGGCAGCCAGTTTGATGCGGGTAAGAATGGAATTGCAGGACATGTAGAGCGCGCGGTTGATGGACCGAGCAATCCTGCTGGAAGCTCAAAGTAAAAAAACAAACAAACAAATAAACATACATGGCACAAGGACGAGAAGGAAGCCTAAAGAGCTTGTGGGGCCACTGTGTTGAATAATTTTAATATACGCCAAGAGGCGAATGCATTGCATGAAAAACTATAAAATGATTCCGTACATGGTGTTTTTTTCAAGGTTACATTGTGAGACGAGTCACTTCCTCCTATTCCCTTCACAACAAAACCAGACTGAGTGCTGGTAGGCGCAGCCGATTGCGCGTTGTCCCAGCAAGTCGACTATTCTCAATTCACCACCATGTACTCCTAACTATCTACAAGACTCGAGGAACTTTATAGCACCGAGAACGATCGTGACACATTATCCTTCAACCATACAAATTCAGCTGTACCTACTACACTCACGACTCATGATATAACTAAGTCCTATTCCTCAGTGTCGTGCCGTTAGGAATTTTTTTACATAGATAGAAGCTAGAAGTTATAAAACAACCGTCGCGCTTATGTTAACTACTATGTAGAATGTCACTAGGTCTAATCTCAACAGATAAGGAAAAAGAATGAGACTCGGTACAATGGGCGTCGTCCAGCATTATCTATAAAAAAACCCCATTATCGCTGGCCTAATGTAGGTTTAGCTTCTCTAAGTCGCATGTACGCCAATGTTTTATATCGAACTCGCTGTTACTAAATGTCTCTTGGACACCCTTTCTCATAAAGGCGTTATTTTACTGTTTGCGCGTAATAGAACTAGTTCTCTTGAAGATACTGGCGTTATTTTATTAGGGATGGTATGTGGCTTTAGATGTGCTTGATGATAGTGGAACGGAAGTTAGCGTATTTATCCCATAGTTTTTCCATGCAAATCGAGCTTGCAGCAGTGTTTGATGTTTTGTATCTTACAACTGTATCTACGACGATTGGCTGTATCAATCACAATGTGACGGATATAGTTGTGCTAGACTAGTCCGTTATCAGACTTTCCCATTGAGCGAACTGAATATAGGCCATCTGTGCTGGGCTTTTTATAAGATTTACTTCTTGGAACACGGCATTCCAACGCATGGCATAGTAAAACTGGTGTCTTGACTTGAAGGGACGTTTCTTGTTCTTTGCTACGGCGCTATCCTATCCTCATACTAGACGTCTTTGTCTCCAGCTTTGTGCCTGTTCCTGCGCCGGGGGGAGATGGCGCCGCGGCCCTGAGGCTTGGAGTGAAGCTGTGTACATGATGATGTGGGGCACCGCCTAGGGTGCATATGCGCTCGGTCCCTCCTTAACCTTCATCTGAAGCTTGTATCGTCGTCCGTCTGTTGCTTCGCAGATTCAAGGTTCTGCAGCTTGCCGGGTAGTGGTACATAAAGACGTTGGTGTCTCATGTTCTAGAATACCTCGGTTCTTCGGAACGCCCGACGCTGCACCGTCCGGATGTTGGTCGGGACGACGGCACTCTCTCCACACGTAGTATCCCATTCATAAAACTGGCGCTGTTCTGTCCCTTGAAGCTCCTTGGCGTTCGTCGTCGTTGTTTCACACAGGCAACACGGCGGTTATAAAAGCCTCCAAGCCCCGCTCAAACAGCTCATTGGCAACTCCAATGCCGCCAGGGTGCTCTACAGGCGCAAGCGGGTTCTTAACCACATACTCGACATAGAGGTTTGCCCAAATCTGGTGCAGGTACTGGCGCAGGTTGATCACCTTTGTGTCGGTGAGCATGACGAACTTCATACGCGTCGGTGTCTCGTAGTAGTGGAGCTTGTACTCGCCGGTGCGGTAAGAGAGGAAAGTATCGTCGGCGCCCCCCAGCTTGGTGACAAAGTTGCGGAGCGAAAAGACCAGGCCAAAGACGAGCTTCTCGTCGTCCGAATGCGACATGCCCTTGCGGACGGCGGCCACGACGTCACCATTGCTTGCGATTGAGTTGCCAGACGGGGGGCGGGTCGCGGCTTTGGACGAGGATGAGGTTGGGCGAGCAGGAGTCCAGCGGCGTGAGTAGATGCATTCGGCTGCAGTTGTGCGGTCAGCAGCCTGCACGGCGGTCTCGTCATGGAGGGGGGCTGCGATCGTCGGGCTAAGATAACGACTTACTGTGCCGATCGAATATGTAGAAGCTGTACAGCACCATTGCGAAGGCGGACAGAAGGGGAGCGTGTCGTCAGGCAGCAGCAAGTGAGCAGGCGATATGTATGTGTGGGGTGTTGTTGGTGATATGGAGGCGGGCGATGCGGGCTCAGCAGCCGGATCCAATGGCGTCGAGATGCTACACCAGAGCTCTAGCGGACAGAGAGGGCGACAAGCAACGGCGTCGAGGGCTCGATAGTATCTGGACGAGTCGGATGGGATGCCGCCAAGGGAGCGGGCGGGTCTGGGCCTAAGGGCGTGGGTGGGGAGGGGAGTGGAGGATGGCTGTCGTGGACAGGCTGATGAGGCTGAAGGGAAGATGGCAGGAAGAGGAGAAAGAGCCCCTCTCTGCTGCATGTCCATCCCTCACTAGACAATCGGGGGCATGATAGCTAAACGTCCCGAGTTTCCCCATATTATTTCCCCCTACTACTTGCTAGCCCGCCAGCCCGCTCCCCCCAGTGTCAATCTTGTCACTCCGTACATAGTACGTGCGTACATACATACTTAGATACCGCCCGGGCCCTGGCCCTCGTTGTGTGTAGTCATGTCACACCCGCCCAGCCCGCTCAGCAAACGCCCTTCGGAATCCGACCTCGAGCTCTACTCGTCACAACCTTCTCTCGCAGTGCCTGCAATCTGCGACGCCGGGCGACCGCCGCCAGTCAAGTACATGTGCGTGTTGCCTGTCGAGATGCCCTGACTACCCCGCCGAGGTGCGCTGATGCCGTCAAAGGTCAACACCCGCGTACCAGAGCCCGTTACGACACCACACGCGTGCTGCCTCGTCGACAAGACGTGTAAAGGTGCGACTCCCTCCCCCCCAGGTCGAGTGCCATTTGGACGCCGCAGTCAGGGTCTGCCGAGCTGGCCTCCATCACGTCATAGGGCACACGCAAGGCGCCGGTGAAGCTGTTGGAAGTTATGACGGCTAGTCTTTGCAGCTCAATGGCTTGCAGCGTCGCATTCCAGAGACAAAATCATGTATCTTGTCGAGTCGGGAGGCTAACGGGCTGCAGGAAACGCTGAATGCGCGGTCCGAGTACAGCAACAGCGAAGATGACGGCAGCGCCCAACATCGCATCAACCAGTACCTGGTCAAGCAGGAGATTGGCCGCGGCTCATTTGGAGCAGTCCACCTTGCCGTAGACCAATATGGCCAAGAATATGTGAGGATACCAGTTCTCTAGACACCGCTGGCCATGGACAGAGGCGCATGCGCCTGACACAACGATGCGGGTAACCTGGGCGGTACGCACAGTGGCTTTCGCTGACCAAACACGGTGCAGGCTGTCAAAGAGTTCTCCAAGTCACGACTGCGCAAACGGGCACAGTCGAATCTCCTGCGCCGACCGGCCGCGAGCAAACGGATACGCGCGCTGCCCGCTGGCATAGGCTTCAATTCCCCGCTCCACCGCCACTCGGTAACAGAGGAGAACAATGCCTTTGAGCTGATCAAGGAAGAGATTGCCATTATGAAGAAGCTGCACCACCCCAACCTTGTCACATTGATCGAAGTGCTCGATGACCCTGAAGAAGACTCGCTCTACATGGTCATGGAAATGTGCAAAAAGGGCGTCGTCATGAAAGTGGGCCTCGAGGAGCGCGCCGACCCATACAGTGAAGAGCAATGCCGGTGTTGGTTCAGAGACATGATATTGGGTCTCGAGTACCGTACGTCTGGTCTGCCATGTGCCGCAATCTAGTGCTGACCGCCGCTAGTACACGCCCAGGGTATCATCCACCGAGACATCAAGCCTGACAACTGCCTGGTTACCGAGGAAGACGTTTTGAAGATTGTCGATTTTGGTGTTTCGGAAATGTTCGACAAGGAGGGAGAGATGAAGACGGCCAAGTCGGCTGGCTCACCTGCTTTTATGCCTCCAGAGCTTTGCGTGGCAAAGCACGGCCAGGTTTCAGGACGAGCTGCAGACATATGGTCAATGGGATGCACGCTATACTGTCTCCTCTTTGGACGGATACCTTTCGAAAAGCATGGCATGATTGAACTGTACCAGTCGATACGGATGGACCCAATAAAGTTCGACACCGAGTGTGGCGACGACGTCAAGGATTTGCTACTAAGACTTATGGAAAAAGACCCGAAGAAACGAATAACCATGGAGGAAATCAGGGTATGTGAGAACTGTCCATGGCCAGAACAGCAGCATTGACACGAACAGGAACACCCCTGGGTCACACGAAACGGAACGGACCCTTTGTTAGCAAAGTCTGAGAATGTCGCTGTCATCATTGAGCCACCTACAGACGAGGAGGTAAATGCTGCTATTACCGGCAACATGGGTCATCTTGTAACAGTGGTAGGTGCACGTCATCCCTATGCAGCATTCAGGCCATAGGAGCGATGCAACTCTTGCATCCCCAATATACTAACGGTTGAAAAGGTGCGTGCAGTAAAGCGCTTCAAACAGTTGTTGTTCAGACGACGGCCAGACCGCATAGAAAGCATACTGGGTAGCGCCTCGCGCATCGTTCAGCCCCCCTTATCCATGCGACCATCGGCGTTGCGCAAATCAAAATCACAGGACACGCATGATAGACGGCCAGTCGAGGGCGTGCTTTCAGCTGAGGGTGTGCACTACAACATCAAGATCGACGATAGGGGGCAGAGAATGCCGCATAACATGGACGACATGGCATATGCCAGACCTGGCCCTCGCACTGAGGCAGGAAAGCGCCCGAGCAAGGTTGCTGTAGTCAACAGTCCAACTAAGCAAACTTCGCCAGGCCTTACAGATAGCAATGCCACACGCGATAACTTGTCGATTCGACCCGGTCCGATGCATTCCACCTCAAGCCCAACAGGAATCGTCCCGTCAGCATCATCGCCAACGACGCCCATTGGTAAAGGACAGGCACACAACCCGTTGGAGGACACTCTCTTCCTCAACATTGGAACTGGCGAGAGCTTCCAACCGAAGCCGGAAGAAGGGTGTATAGTTTCTGAATCGCCGTCCAATGTCGACATCAACGTCTACGAGGCGGCTTACGAAGAAGAGGTGCAACGCATTATCGCACAGCGCCGTGACCAACACAACAATGCGAAGAGCCGCCCAACCCTGTACCTTACTCGACGCGTTGAGAATGTCAAGTCAATTCGTGATAGCGATGCCATTTTTGATGAAGGCCAAGATCTCCGACAGAACATCAAGGTCAGTCTCAAGAGCTTTGTTACCAAGACGAAGGAGGATATTGAGGCGCGGGGCGAGTTGCAAAAGCTGCAGGAGGGAAAGGAGGGAAAACTCAGCAGGACGATGCGCAACGTGAGAGAGGCCAAGAGACTTGTCGAAGAGGCGCGGGAACGGGTCAAGACGGAGGAGCGAGAGCGAGAAAGGGAGAGGAGTAGGAGTGCAACGCCTCTTCCTCGAAACAACAGCTCTGGCAATGCACTCAGTCGGAGTGGAACACCGGTACAGAGCTGAGCAGTAGTTATGAGATAGGCACACACTGGCGGAGAGTTGGTTGAAGATGGTACGGCATTTTGTATACATACAGTCATTATTTGCATCTGGGTGTGGGTTTGGAGAGCGCCACACAATCCATGAAAGTTGTTTCGGATTACAGCATGGATGGGCATAGCTGTGATAGTTGACACAGCCCCGAATACTTTTGCACGACGTTTTGTTTCTAAATGTAAGCACACCACCATGTCGCTGGAGTTCAAGTATGCCTTGCGATGAGCAGGGCTATCCCAGAGCAATGGCATTTGATGTTCCTGAGCTAACCTCAGTCGGCCTAGTGTACCCTACACAGCCTCAAGTATGTATGATGCGGAAGCTTGTCACTCATCTCATCAACCCACACACGATGCTTACTGTTGAACGCCCTTGTCCTCCTCTTGCAACCGCTTCCTGTCGATCCCACCAACATTCGTTCTACGTGCGTAGCATGTGACCAGTAAGCATTGCATCATTCTGCAGCACGAAATCGGTATGGCAGACTTGTATCTGTCTCTCCGGGCGTGCAATGGCCAATCAAGGATATTGGACTCGGGTGAGGCGTCCTGCACGACCCGCCGCGAGCGTCTCGCAGATGCTTAGTTTGCTTATCTTACTCATATGCCGCCTTTTCTTCTCCGCAAAGATGCTTACTGCTGCTATCTGCGTGCGAGTACAGCTCTCGTCTCCTTCAGCCCCGAGTTTGCTATGTGTCTCGCACTAAACTAATCTTTCCTTTATTGCACCCGCCGAAATCAGGTGTATCTGTGTGTTTAGAGCGTCGTGGATGCAGATATAAAAAGAGATGGAAGCTGGTGCGTGCAGCGACGGGAAGAAAGAGGACGTGTCCAGGGTGGCGTGCGAGTCTCTTACTTCGTCAGATGAGTTGGCACCGGCGGCGCAGGGCACGATGACTTGGGGTAATGATAGTATCAACGAGCAGGAAAAGAGACGAGATTGGCAAGCAGGTGCGAGATGGAGGATCAACTGGACGTGGAGTCTACAAGATGCATGGCTCCGCGTGTGCCATGGCACCAAGTGGGCGTTGGCAGCTTTCGTCACGCTTCCTATCTGGAAATGGACACCGTGGACGAGGAAGCATCTATTTGCGGCTTTCCTGGTTATCATAACAGCAATCACACCCATGTGTATCCTGGGAAATGCCACGTCTCCGTATGCGGACAGTGCTCCCTTTTCAGGCGTCTTCATGGATAAGGCCATAGGGTGTGGCAACTTGGGTGGCCAGCCTCAGAATTCCACCGTGACCGGTATCGAGAAGGTATTCACGCTGGACTACACGTTTGGCACTTTCTCTTTTGCGCAGGCCAAGTCCATCGATATCCTGTGGGATGTGGCGCTTGGACGAAGTCTGCAGTTGTTGGCTGGGTGGGCAGCATACATTGTGTTTTGCGACGCACTGCTGAAGGTCATTGAGCGGCACCCGACATCTTTTGCTGTTTTTCAGCGCATCGCGCTCGAAGGACCTAAGCTCGGTTCGCTTTGGACGTTGATGGTAGAACTATGGGCTGTGAAGAGTCGGCGGACGAAAGCATTGTTCTTCTACATGTTCTGGTCGACTGCCTACGTCCTCAGTGTACCCGTCGTACTCGGCGCTATGACGGGATACGATAGCACCAAGATTCCGTGGATCGACTTGGACGGCTCGAATAATCTTGTTCCACAATCTGCGTTACAACTGGCGTTGGTCATTCAGGGGACACTCAACGAGACGTGGAGCGAGGCGGCTTGTGCAGATTACGGGCTGATAGATAAGTACAATTGGGTTATACCACGTCGACATAAGGAGTGTAGGTACCACAGTCAATATTGATATGGTGACGAGCTAACAGAGGTTGTAAAGGCGATTGTAAGATGCCCAACGGAACAATCTACCCTGCTGGCGAACTTTACCGACACTATCCCGAATATCTATACTCGTATCTCCCCATAATGGCTTGTACGTGAATGCCTACCTGTCGTTTCCTCCCATGTCTTATCCATAGGCGCGCTCTCCTTCGTCCTACCTTCCAGTGTCCTGATCAAGTGGCCACAGGCACCTACAACTTTCCCAACAACACCCAAACATGGGAAGACTGGGATTTCCCAAATCAAACCACCCGCACTACTTACTCGTGTAACTCGGCCGTCTCGGTGACAGTAAAAGAAAAGACGTACAGCATGGAAGACGTGCAGAGGGCACGGGGACATTGCTACAATTCAGTCGGCTACAATGACACGTTTATTTCCGATCGATCGCGCTGTCTGCCCGACACGGCGAACCAAACGTACAAATGGGGCTTCGCGACGCTCCTCTCTGGCCTGTTTGTCTTTGTAACGACGGGCTGGGTACTAAGCATGTACATTTTGTGGCTAGATGCGCAGCACGGCAGCAGGTTGGTGCGCGAAGGCTACCGCATGACGCCTCTGCGCGCGGCTTTTGCCATGGCCAAGGCGGCGAGGCAGCGGACGGGGCTGAGTGAAAAAGAGCTTGTGCGGGCGGACACGAATGCGCTGGAGAGGGAGCTCTATGGCGGCAAGGGAAGCAAGAAGACCAAAGTCAATTACAGCCTTTTTGCACAGGACGCCGAGGAGGGTGAGGACGGGTGGCTTGGGGCGCCGCGGGGGGCGGAGGCGGCAGGGGGGTTGCTGCGTGAGGGTGGGTATGGAATGCACTCTGCGCGTGCTCTTAGCAACGAAGAGCTGCACATGCGGCGGCAGAGGGATATGCAGGAAGATGGGTTGAGCAGTAAGCCGCTGGTTGGGGACACAAGAGAGGGAAGTTGAGGAAGCTGGAATAGTATGTGTAAACTATTATGACTATTGTTCGTTTTCTAACGTGAAATACTAGAAGCGTGAAGGAACAAAAGTGTCACAAAAGAAGTCAGGATATCTGGTGTATCCGTTGTTTTAGACCAACATGTCTTTCATACATACACCTACGCTGGCACGGTCACTTATTACCCGGCTAGTCGGATCCGATGCGGAAACTTTCGCGTATGTAGGAACACACTGTATGTATGTACATAAAAGGCAACTGAGTAAGAGAGATCTACACGGATACTAGACTAAAAAAGGGGGGCGGTACCTCTTTCGCCCCTTAGTCGAGCAAGTTTAAAGGAAAAAAACCGGACCAATAGCGAGGTAGCGAGCTGCCACGAGTAGAAGCGGATTGGAGTTTGTGGGCTGTTTTGCTTATCTATTAATTTATTTGTTTATTCTTTTTTTTCTCTTGGTCTTGGTCTTGGTCTTGTATGGAAAACCTTGGTACGACGGGAACGGTTTGACGGACGGAAGTTAATTAGTGGAGCCTCCGGGTAACAAAAAGAAGAAAAAAATAAAAGAAAAAAAATAAGAGACGGAGAGAAAGAAGGGAAAAAAAGGATCTAGCCAGCCAGCCAGCCAGCCAGCCAGCCAGCGCCGGGCAAAAAGTGCTTACTTACCCGGGACCCGGAAAAAGAGTGGCACATGCAGAGACTACAGAATGGGGGAATTTTGGTTGGTCGTGCTCCATGTGAGTGGTCAGAGGGGGGTGAGCGCAAAAGACCAGTCGGGGGAGATTGCGACGAGGTGGAATATTGTCAGGCGAGCTTTGTTCCAACGAGTTGCCGAGGCTAACTAAAAATGATGGTTGGTAACCATGGCCCACGTCTGTAAAGAGTCTTAGGGTTACGTTTGAGAGTCTTTTTCTTCCTTTTTTTTTTCTTTTTTCCTTCTTTCGGCGTTTCCCGCCACTTGCTGACAAACCCAGCGTATGTATGGCCCGGCCACGTAGACGGTCGGTACCACACGCCCCAAGACAACGGTTCTTACCAAGGCGACGGGAAGCATTTTTTGAGGTCAGTGCATGGCTGCATGCAATGCAAGGCCCCTGTGGTAACAATGTCAAGCGCGGGCAACCCCGGGGCTGCGGTATTTGTGAGTGGCTGGATTGCATTACCAAGCGTCCTGTTTTTGTTGGCGCATATGTGTGGATGCGGGCGTATGTGTAGCGAAATGCGGTGTGCATCTAAACACCCTTGGGATGCGGGGAGGGGGAGGGCCTTTCAAGGTTGTACAGACCCCTCGCTTGGCTGGCGTGCTGCATGGTGGACCTTGTTTGGGTGCGGGTGAGAGGGTGAGAGGATGGCAGCGTGTATGTGTGTATGTAAGAAGAATGGTAATCGTGGTGGGATGACATGAGAGAGCGAATGAGTGGTAGTGGGTAGAGTCGAGGGTGGCTTCTTGCGGCCTAGTAGCCAAGTGAAATTGCTGGCACGTCATGGACAGACAGATCAGGGTCAAGTTGGCAACGTTCGGCTGACCCCGGGTCCATCATGGCTGGATGATTGTACTGTAGTGATGGTGGCATGCTTCCAGGGCGGACAGGCGGACAGGCGGGAAGCACAGTGGCGTCACTGTGCTTGGAGGAGGATGTGATACTCGGTGTCTGCAGCAAAGTGGCTGGCTCTCTATGGCTCTCGATGGCTCTCGATGGCTTTCCATGTCTCTCCATCTTCTTTCCCAACTGCAGGTACGTCAACCAGCAATACCACGGCAGCTGGACAGAGTTTTCCGCGGTCCATACGCGGTCCACAAAGTCCACAAAGTCCACAACTATGAGGTTATGCGGCCAGTTCCCGTGACTTTGCCGATGGCCCGCCTCTGGCTGCCGCTGCGTGAGATTCGCAGCGGTCAACTGGCATTTGCAACGACTGGCGTACATAATAATAAACAGGTCGAAAATCGCGCAAGCCAGGCCTCATCCAGAAAGCCGTACACACAACGGCAGGGCAGTGCACTCTTACCATGGGTTACCCCTCGCACAAAGTCAATATTTGATCCGCCAGTCGTCCTCAGGCACGCTTGCTCTTCTCTCCCAAGACTCGCCGAGCGCTCTGCTGCTTTTTCGTGCGCAAATCGCGGAACTGTCGGCCACGTCGTCGCCGTCGACATCATCTGCTCCTCGGCACTCTGCACAGCCACTCTTCTGTGGCTCCCTCCCTCCCTCCCTCCCCCAGCAACCTCGTGAGTGCGCAAGCCATTTCAAAGACACCCTCCAACCACTCGCACACCGACCGACTCCCGCTTGATAAGCGTCTTCTACGCCTGTCCATATATCTCCCTCTCTCTCTGTCCCGCGCTCTCGCTCTCGCCGCCCTGCCCGATTTTAGGAGCATACAGCCACCGTGTTGGTGCGGCTCCAGACCCCTCACGCGCGCCTTCCGAACCTCGTCTCCACCACCCAGCGTCGACGAAGATACGCCGTTTTGACCGCAGTTCAATAACTCACCCTGGGCTTCTTGCCCGCGAGACACCTGCGTCTCCGAACCACTGCCACCGATCGCCATCACCATCACCATCACCAGAGAGCTTGCACCAGCCCTGCCCTTTGCTTCCTAGCCGCGTCGCGCACCCACCGTCTACGCCAGACAAGAGGCACCATCATGGCGGCCCCAGCCAGCACCAACCCGCCCAGCACCGTGGCCAAATCCATGGGCTCTCCCTCAGCCTCGGCCTCGACTGCATCGTCGGTCCACTCGCAGCCGGATGCAAACCTGGCCCTCCCCCAGGCCGTTAGCCCTGTCGCCCCCACGAGCCACTCTGGCGCCAGCAGCGTGCAAGCCGCCGCCGAAGCGCTGCTGAAGCCCAAGAAGCCCACCATGACGTCGCGCCTCAGCAGCATGATGGGCATCAAAACCTCGGCCAACGCCGACAGGAACGGCGACGTCAGGGCCAGGAACGGCGACGTCAAGCTCACAAACGGCGCAACCGTCAACGGCCGTCCCCAGCCTGTGCGCCAGGGCTCCATCAACAGGAAAGACGGGGCCGCAGCGCCCTACAAGCGCTTCTGGCTCAACGAAGACGGCACCCACGAGCACCACCTCAAGGCTGCAAAGCGCCAGGAGAAGCTCTCAGACATGTTCCAGAACTTGATGCTAGGCAAGAAGAAGGGCGAAGTCCCCGAGGACCAGCCACTGAGCCTCATGTCCAACTGGGTCGATGTCATGCGCAACGAAAAGGAGAAGCTTGCCGAGCAGAAGAACGCCGTCAACGCCCTACCGCAGACGCTGGTCCAAAAGTACGGAAAGTGCCAGGAGGTTGTAGGACGTGGCGCCTTTGGCATTGTCCGTGTCGCACACAAGCAGGACCCCAAGGACTCGAAACGAGAGCAGCTGTATGCTGTCAAGGAGTTCAAGCAAAGACCTGGCGAGTCTGCCAAGCGCTACCAGAAGCGCCTCACTTCCGAGTTTTGCATATCCTCGTCCATGCAGCACCCCAATGTCATCACCACACTCGACCTGCTTCAGGACGAAAAGGGCACATATTGTGAAGTAATGGAATACTGTTCTGGTGGTGACCTGTATACTCTGGTTCTCGCAGCCGGCCAGCTCGAGGTTGTTGAAGCAGACTGTTTCTTCAAGCAGCTGATGCGTGGTGTAGAGTACATGCACGAGATGGGTGTCGCACATCGCGACCTCAAGCCCGAGAACCTGCTCTTGACAACCCATGGCTCGATCAAAATCACAGACTTTGGCAACGGCGAGTGCTTCCGTATGGCCTGGGAGAAGGAAGCGCACATGACCGCTGGTCTGTGTGGCTCGGCTCCTTATATTGCCCCTGAGGAGTATGTCGACAAGGAGTTTGATCCCCGTGCTGTCGACGTCTGGGCCTGTGGCATCATCTACATGGCCATGAGGACAGGCCGCCACCTGTGGCGTGTTGCTCAAAAGGGCGAGGACGAGTTTTTCGACCGCTATCTCGAAGACCGCAAGGAGGAAGAGGGCTACCGACCTATTGAAGTTCTGCGAAGAGTAAGCTAATAGAACCCACCCAATTTGCTTCAAGTGACAGCTGCTAATGTATGTCTAGCGGCAATGTCGCAACGTCATCTATTCGATCCTTGACCCTATTCCTGCTCGTCGCTTAACAGCGCACCAAGTCCTTGCTTCGGAGTGGGTTTCCGAGTCCAAAGTCTGCCGCGCAGGCGACGAAGGCTTCTGAACCAACTTCATTCAGGCTGGTCCTCCCTATTCTTAGCCTCTAGTCCCGGCTCGTTTTCAGCAACCCCCATCTTCAGCCATTTCCCCCCTGGATGTTTGCCTTCATTTCTTACTCGACTTGGATTTCTTCTTTCTTTTTCTTTGGACATACCCCTTTTACGCCTGATGCCATAGCATAGCGAGACCATTTGGGTATCGGCACTTCTTGCACTCTCGTATGGCGTTTTCTTTCGGCAACAACAAACGGCTCACCATAACGATACACATGAGTACTAGACGATGGCGTAAAGTGGCCAAGAGCGGCAGGCTGCCCTGGATGAGCCGGCAGCTGGTATTACTTTTCGTTTGTTGGTTGGTTGGCGGGATGGTTAGGGTAATAGACCTTCGCTCACTTGTAATCGGGTTAGGTCAACTGTTCACGGGTCACGTGCGGGAGAACAGTCTTGATGAGATGATGATATGAATAGCACGCAACCTTGTGTATGAGCGTGCCGCGTGCCACGCTACGAGTCTCTCGGATTGAGTATTTCCTTCTTTTTTTTTGGTTTTTGCCTGAGAAATGAGCTCAATACTGTGTATGACATGGTGATGTCCAAATGCTCTTGGGATCTATGAATAAAGCATAAAAATACACGAGCAGAGAATCGTGTATCTGATGAGTATGTTGCATGTGGTAGAACGAACTTCGCGATTTGTGCCGTGTGTGGTCAAGATAAGACTTCCTCCTCATCTCCCAATCTTGGCAACGTCATTGGCTCTAAGTAGTCGCTAGACATTGCGCTGAAGCGATATACTTAGGGAAGCGGTGAAACAGTCACACGTGTCATACAAACGCCTATTCACGCTTCAGTGCAATTCTACCAAGTCTGCGCGCCCCCATATTCCGAGCGGTAGACGCCCATGCGTCTCCAATACCGGACTGGCCACCTGCAACTACGCCTGGCCTCTATCTGCCACCTGGCACTGTAACCTGCTTCCGCAAGAGATGCACACAAGCGATGCTCCCGACTGGCGCTCCGCTCCGTAACTGGACTTTCCTTCTGCTGCTATGCAGCACGTCTGGCTCAGTATCCGCTGACACGGCGACGAATGAGACGGTGACGACTAAATCAAGCGCTACTGGTGCATATCCAGGTGCCACGACACACCACACGTCGCATGCCACTTCCTTGCCTTTGCCTTCACCCCCGCCCTCGCCCTCGCCCCTGTCCACGCGAAGATATACCGATAGCGAGAGCACCTCTCCGTACCGCACGATAAACTACATCACGCACACGTTACCGCAGCAATGTGCAAAGACAAGCTGGTCGGCACCGGGGGAAACTGCCATTGCAGACGGTACAGCCGTTGAGGGAGGCGCCTTGGCAAGTCTGCAGATTGTAATTCCTGGGATATGGGAGGACCCAGAGGGCATCACAAAGGAGGAGAGAAAGAAGGTCAATCCAGAAACATCTCCCCAGCCAGACGCGACTGGCTCGGCGCCAAGCGCAGCAAGCAGCGGTACAGAAGGCATACCGCCGGAGCTAGAACTCGAGGTAGACTCCCCTTTTGACAATGCCAACTTTTTGTCGTTTGAGGAGTGGAAAAAGAAGAATCTGGCCAAGGTAGGGCAGTCGCCCGAGAATGTCGGGCAGGGAAGGCCGGCAGCATCGAACCAAGCTCCTCGTCGCCGACCCGTCAACGTCAATGCCCTCGACTCGCTGGGCGATGAGGGCGAGATCTCCATCGATTTTAGCGGCTTCGGACGTCCAGAAGATGGGGGCGTAGCAAACGGTCTTCAGCAAGCGAAACATAATGCTGAAGCCACAAAAGCTGCAAATGGCGAGGGCAAAGCGGCTCCAGCTTCTTTTGCACTTAGCAAAGATGCTGGTAAGACCTGCAAGGAGCGGTTCAACTATGCCTCGTTTGACTGCGCCGCTACCGTCCTCAAGACTAACAAGCAGGCGAAAAGCTCGTCTTCCATCTTGGTCGAGAACAAAGACAGCTACATGCTGAACATATGTTCAGCCAACAACAAGTTTCTCATAGTCGAACTGTGCGATGACATTTTAGTCGATACTATTGTCCTCGCCAACTACGAGTTCTTTTCTTCCATGTTCCGGCACTTTAGGGTCAGCGTGTCAGACCGTTACCCTGTTAAGATGGAGAAATGGCGAACGCTAGGCACATTCGAAGCACGCAACTCCCGTGACATTCAACCTTTTCTCATCACCGAGCCTCAAATCTGGGCGAGATATCTTCGCGTTGAGTTTTTGACGCAATACGGAAACGAGTACTACTGCCCGCTTAGCTTACTGCGTGTGCATGGTACGACAATGCTGGAGCAATTTAGACAAGAGGAAGAGGAGGCGAGAGATGTTGATGATGAGGAGGACCTAGAGGCTGATGGTGTTGAAGTGAAGAAACCAGCTGCGGATAGCGGGCCGTTGCCTCCAGAGCAATTACCTATTGAAGCTTTGAAAGATGATGGCGCAAACTCCGCAGGGTCACAGATTATCGACACCGGCAATCCTGAGAGTAGGTCTGAATCCCATGTGGAATCAGGAACCACCAACCTGTCCTCTGAACTTCACGACTCATCTACAGTTGCAAACGAGCAGTCAGCTGGCCAAGCGACCGACACACCTCAGACTCAGCAGGCTTCGGAACAAAGCCTGAATCTATCGCCAACTACTACGGATAACTCGAGAGATTCAGATACTTCAGCTACTGGAGAAAGTAAGGTCCCTACTGCACCTTCAACAACCGACAAGGCCGAGGTCTCACCCCCTACTCACGGTTCCGTAACTGCTTCTCCGGTGACCAACTCGTCTCCTTCTCCGCCGCCAAACGACAATACCGCAACCTCCTCAGTCGAATCGGCAGCATCGGCGTCTCCGAGCAGTTCGTCGGCCAAAACTTCTGGTGATGGCACAGCCGTTCCTTCGCAAGCGCAGTCGCAAGGGCGGGGCTCAGCTACACAACCAAATGCTCCTACACCATCCACTCAAGAGTCATTTTTCAAGTCGATCCACAAACGCCTTCAGTATCTCGAGGCCAACAGCACTCTCTCATTGCAATACATCGAGGAGCAGTCTCGTGCGCTTCGCGACGCATTCATCAAAGTAGAGAAGCGACAACTGGCAAAGACGGAGAAATTCTTGGACCACCTCAACAGCACGGTAATGATAGAGCTTAAAAGCTTCCGGAATATGTACGACCAGCTGTGGCAGAGCACAGTCATTGAGCTGGAGAGTATGAAGGAACGGCAAAAGTCTGAGATGGGCGAGATTGGTACACGACTGAGTCTACTAGCAGACGAGCTTGTTTGGCAAAAGAGGATGGCTGTTGTGCAGTCTACGCTGTTGCTTTTGTGCCTTGGTTTGGTGCTCTTCGTACGGTCGGGCACCCTGGGATCCAGTGCAGATGTGCCGATTGTGCATCAGCTGGGCAGTAAGTATACCAGCTTTTTCGAGACTTCACCAACACGCAGCCCACAAAGTGCTTCGGGCATGGCAAGACGACGCAGCACACTGCGCAACATGTGGAGAAGCGACACCTCGGCTGGCCTCAGCGACCACCACAGCGATGGCCGACATGCCATGTCGGATGCCGAAACGGATGGTTTGCGAAGCCCCGTGCAGGACGAATGTCCAGACACTCCTACTGTTAGACGTGGAAGTAGTTCGTCGCCCAGAATCGACAGCAGAGACACTACGCCTATCCGCGATCGGGAAAGTATACCTCCAATGCAAACGCCCGAGGACCAAGCCGTGCGCATCCAAGTACTCGCGACGCAGTCTGGCCCGGCGACACCCAACGGAACCCGGGATAACAGGCCGTCGTGGGAAGAAGTCGATCGCGCAATGGACTTGCTGAAGGCGGAGGAACAGAACCAGTCCCCTCCTTCTCCGCGTTCGCATCATAGAGACCGCGGTGGCAAGAAGAAGAAGCGGAGTCCGCTGAGGAGGGCACAGAGTAACTATGACGGTGTGGGAGATGAGGCGCCGTCGGGAAACCAAGCTAGCAAAGGGGAGTTTAGGGAGTGAATGGCGTTTTTTTTTCAACCACATTTTCCTGATGGGATAGCGGGAAATGGCGTAGAATTTGGAACCGGTGCTTGTTTTTCTTTGTTTTCTGCTTGGAAGCGTTTTCTCCTCTTCCTCTGCTTCCCTTTCTTGCATGCAGCGAGCGTTTTATCTGTCTGTTTTTTTTCTTCTTTCTTATTCCTGCATGCACCAGCGTTCTTCATTATATTGTTGGAAAAAAGAACCCCAAAGGCTCTGGACTTCGTACTTATCATGTACAGGCGTAGAACTATACATGTACGTTGTGGTTGTATGCAATATATCAATACCCAAAAAAAAGCCCTTTCTTTTTCCTCTTGACACCGAAAAGCCCGCCTTCATTGCTTCCACGTCGTAGTCCACATATTCAGGGAGCCTTGGATCCCCCCCTTATTTTTAAATTTCCATCCAGCCCTAGCCATGTATATATCCCCACGGCATTTCGACCGCGTATCCTGCCTGCCCTCCCACCGACGCACCTCGCTCGAAAGGTAAACAACGACCCCGTTTCCTAAGCATACGCCCCCAATGTCCCCCAAAGTCCTCGGAACACAAACGTACTTTTCAGCTTCCATACCGCCGTCCACTCGGATGCATATCCCCACCACCGCCGCCGCCATTACTACCACGACGACTACCAGCAGCATCCCTCTGATCCTCTTTCCTGGCACCGTTCGGAAACATGTTGGCTACAGGCGCTACAGGCGCTACACCCCCCGCCGTCGGAGTCTTCTTCGCGCCGAGTAAAGAGGGGCCGAGATGGGGTCCTGGGGAGGATTTACTCTGCGTGTTGCTTGTGCGGCGCGAGGGGTCGGTGGAGGAGGGCTTGGGTGCGGGTTGTTTGGCTCCAGGAGGAGCAGGAGGAGGAGCAGGAGAAGGAGCAGAAGCAGGGGAAGGGGGAGGGGGAAGGTAGTTGCTATGGTTATGAGGGATGGGTTTCTGAGTGGGCTGGGTGTAGGCTGGGCGCGAGTCTGCGGTACGGAGATGTGGAGGGGGAAGAGGGGGAGGGTGTGGGGTTGTGCTTCGGCGTTTGAGGTGGTGAGAGGTGGGTGGAGATGTGGCAAAGGGAGGATTGCGGAGGGTGCTGCTGCTGCTGTGGGTTGCGTTGGAACTCAGACGTGGATCTTTGTGAGGGACTTGGTCTTCGTCCTCCTCAATTTCTCCTTCCTCTCTATCGTCAGGTTCGGCAGGTTGCGTGGGCTGTGGAGTAGCCAAAGGCAATGACTTATCAGGCTTCGCTTTGGGTGCAACCTCGGGAGTTTCCTTTCTTATGTCCTTTCTTTGTTGCAAGGCGGGATTGTTGGCAGTAGAGCTGTTAGTTCGATAAGTACTACCTCTGGCACTCTCACTGTTGGTAGAGACTTGCAAGGCAGAGCGATTTCTCCCGTCATCTCCGTGACTGTCTCCATTGCAGTCACCATCATGACTTCCATTCTCATCACTGCGCGAAGAACCGACAAAATCGTGCCTATACTTGGGAGTCTCTCGATCCACCCGTCTGCCGAAAGCCTCGTCAAAATCCTGGAGCACACCTTTCAGGTCAACGATCGCTCTGTGGAGTTCGGGAAAGTCGCTTCCACACGCCGAGTAGATGGAGACGACATTCCAAGACGCTGTCATCAAGTTGTCAAAGTTGGGAAAGGCCGTTTTCACGATGCTGTTGAACAGATCGACTTTGATGCTGCTTGGGATGGTATCGAACGCCCTGCTTTTTGCGTCTTCGGGGATGGTGTCAAGTTCTATGCGCCTGCGCTTGTTAGAAACATGTTGTCTGACTTCCTGGTTTGGTTCGCGCATTCCAGGCGTTTTCGCTATCACTTGTCAGCCCTGATGTCGCACGGAACAGTGTCATACTCACACGGCGAGACTGCGTGAACCAGCTCGGTCTTGGATGGGTTAAGCCTGGTGAGAGTCTAGAACAAGTCAGTAACCTGTTGGTACAATCAAAACTTGCATTTGGTTGTTTGATTTAGTTTTCAAGCCACAATCTACTAAGACAACATACCTCTCCTTCGTCAAATGATGTTGGTGTCTTGTGTGCCATGTTGTAAGCCGCCCGCCTAGCTTCGTTTATCTTGTTCATCCTGGAATGGATGGCTTGGAACTTGTCTCTGAACAAAGGCACCATACCCTTAGCAATGAAGCTATGGATAGGTAAAGAGTCTAGGACGTCATCGTCTTGCGGCAGCGGATCCTCAGCGCGCATCTGTATCTGGCCGGTCTCTACCACTAGGTAGACTCGATGGATGGCATTCCTCTCCTCCGGAAATAATACGTTACCAAGGTCAAACCGTGTGGCTTCTTCTTTGAGCGTGACCAAGGCGAGTTCAGGCTTGATCATGCCATTGATCTTTGTGTATGTTGGTGGCTCGTCATTGCTAACTCCTTCCAGAAATCCGTTTAGATGTTGCGGGTCGACGAAGCGCAGCTGATCTCGCAAGATGAGTGCACGTTTCTGGGGCTTATTGAGTGCGTTGAAGGTTGGGGCCTCGATGTTCATGGTGAGAGACTGCTGGAACCGTCTTGGAACTGTGGCCAGATTGTTTGCGACCACTGATGGCGACCAGACTATCCACAAACAAAATGCAAAAGGGGTTGAATGAGGTACTGATGAAAGTTGAATGAAAAGCTATGTTAACGAGAGAGAAGACTTAAACGGTCTGTTGGTGAGTATAAATACGCTGGGGGCAGCGCTCGAGCATCGCTCTCTCACTGTTGTGCTATCCACAACGTTCTCGACAGCCGTGGGAACGGGTTTCTCTCACTGACGACTGGGGACTCTGCTCATCGCTATCACATGATAAAGTAGTGTTTTAGGGATTGCAAGCGCAGAAGTCTCTGGATGAATCAAGGGTTTCGCCAATTTCGACAGACGCTGCAATCTAACGCACCATCCAGATAGTCGATCAAACAGCAGCATGTATTGATATGTGACTGTCATGATGGTTTCAAGAACATAAATATAGAATGACGGTAAGATTGATTAAGGAGATTGCGGCAATGCTCATGGCAGAATGCGAAGGTGGCAGTTGATGGGAGGTGAGATCTTAGAGAGGGAAGAAGCCATCAGCGCCTTGATCCAGTATAGTCCAAGAGCGCTTCCTAATTAGCAGTTAGACATGCATCACGGAATAGCATAGCAATGACGCCTAAGCACAAATCTCCCGAAATGGTTGACTGGTGATAAGATTACGACTCTATAATGACAGGCCTTCACTATAACCACCACTGTTGGGTGCAGCTGAGCTTGAAAATATCATAGCAGACGTCGCCTGCACCTCCAAAGCTTACAAGTACAAGCCTTCCGGCTCACCCTCAGTCTTCGTCTTGAGCACGCGCTCCCTGGCCGTCCTAAAGTCTTCCATGTTGACACGCATACGGCGCTCACGAAGGGCCATGAGTCCAGCTTCCGAGCAGATGGCCTTGACATCAGCACCTGAAAGGTCATCTTTCTGATTGATGAACTCGTCGAGATCGACGTCATCACTGAGCGACATCTTGGAGGTGTGGAGCGTGAAGATCTTCTTCTTGGTGGTTTCTGAACAATGGTCAGCACTGGCATGCTTTGAACGGGTGCTACAACTTACGGTCAGGGTTCTCAAAGAGAATCTTTCGGTCGATACGACCAGGACGGATCAGGGCGGGATCCAGTGTCTCGATCTTGTTGGTGGCCATGATGACCTTGACATCGCCACGGTCGTCAAATCCGTCCAGCTGGTTGAGGAGCTCCAGCATGGTTCTCTGAATTTCACGCTCACCTCCAGAAGTCGAGTCGTAACGCTTGGTACCAATGGCGTCGATCTCGTCGATGAAGACAATGGAAGGGGCGTTTTCAGCAGCTGTCTGGAACAGCTGTCGGACTAGTCTGGGACCGTCTCCGAGGTACTTTTGGATAAGCTCACTACCGACGATGCGCAGGAACGTCGCGCTGGTCTGGTTTGCGACGGCCTTGGCCAGCAGCGTCTTTCCGGTACCTGGTGCACCATAGAGGATGACACCCTTGGGTGGCTTGATGCCCATCTCCTCATACAACTCAGGATGTAGCAGCGGCAGCTCGACGGCCTCTCGTACTTCCTGAATCTGCGTCTCAAGACCACCAATGTCTGCATACGATTCGGTGGGTGCCTTGTCCAGCTTCATGACTGACACTGAAGGATCGGCGTCGTCTGTAAGCACACCGACAACCGAGACGGACTTGTGGTGCAGCAGGATGCTCGCTCCAGGCTCCAGCAGGTCCTTGTCGACGAAGGACATGATGGAAACATAGTACTCGGGGCCTGTTGCGCTCGACACAATGGCGTGGTCGTCGTCGATGAGCTCCTCCAGATTGCCAACGCCCATGGGACTGCCGCGCATGTCGTCGACGCGTGAGCGCTCATCCGCATTCCGATCCTCAGCGCCCTCTCCAGCGCTGGCCGCGGCAGGCGCATTTCCTTCCTTGACGGCCTTTGCCTTGCGGAGGCGTTCCTGGTTCTCGACGTACTCTTCTTCTAACAGCAGGTGGTCGTGGATACGCTGCATCCGGAGGTATCGTAGCTTGCATCGCGCAGTCGGGTAGACGGTCGGGAGCTTCGCGGCGGCACTGGGGCCCGCAGCCTTCTTCTTCTTCCTGCCGATGCGGGTTGTGGGTTGTGGCGGGGGCTCGTACTTTGGCTTGTCCTTCTACACGCGGCTGTCAGTGTCTACGGTGAGGCAACACATGGCGGACTCCCGAAAGCTGCCATGCTCAACACAACAAGCGGCACGCACCTTATCCTTCTTGTTCTTGTCGTCGCCCGGCGGCCCGCCGCCTCCTGCACTCGATTGTTGGTTACCCTGTACGTCTTTAGCATATCCTCGCTGCTGTTGCGGGAAAGAGGCAATGTTACCATGGCACTCGCTCAGACAGCCGAGAGTGTATCAAGCGTCTGCACAGATAGATGGGGCCGATTACAGAATTGCACAGCGCGTGTGGTGGTCGTGAGAGCGATGGGGGCAAGTGAGGCGGTGGTTGTTTGTAAGAGGTGTTGATGTGCTGATGGCGAAGCTCGTGGATGTCGGGGAATCGGGGTTAGCCCTGTGGCGTCACTGCACCTCGATACCGCTTGAAGCCTCACCTTTCCCAACCTCCATACAAGAACAGACACGTCAGGCCCGATCCGACAGGCGTGTGCTTTGGAATAAGCACACAAGGCTCACTTATACTGCTGCTCCTGTCCCCAGCCATCTGCGCAATTCCATAGACAAACACCATCCATCCAGCTGCAACCCCGCCGGCGAGCCACCTGAGGTTCCCCAAGCCCGTCACTCGGTACCTACCTGGCCATCGCCCTCGCTTTTACGGTACAGGTGGGTAGCCTCTTCAGTTGGTCTCTCTTTGTCCCAATAGACATCATTGCAGATTCTCTGGCCTTCCAACCGCGTGAACCATCCATTCCCCGCACCGGATCCTGTGCAGGAGCCTGGATCATCTTGTGGGCCTCAGGCTGACTCTCAGGTCTAGAAATACCTTGACTACACCCACCTGCTGCCTACTTCATCCAGCCTCGCCCAGCTCATTCCCCCTCTCCATATTTGCAATCATACAAAGCCCGTCAACCCACTGTCATGGCGTCCAACCGGAGCAGGCGCATCGCGAAGGAGATTGCCGACATTCACAACGACCAACACTCCAAGATCGTCGTCGAGCCGGCAGGGAACGGAGACGATCTCACACATTTGCGAGGCCAGTTCCTGGGGCCACCCGACACGCCATACGAAGGCGCCACCTACTTTGTCGACATCAAGATCCCGAGCGAGTATCCCTTCCGCCCGCCGGTCATGAAGTTTGACACCAAGATCTGGCACCCCAACGTCAGCTCACAGACGGTAAGCCGCCAACCTGCTGTGGTTCCTGGGGCTGCATATAGTGGGACGAGGCTAACAAAGATAGGGCGCCATCTGTCTAGACACGCTATCGTCCCAATGGTCACCAGTTCTGACCATCAAGTCCGCCCTGATCTCACTCCAGTCTCTCCTCAGCACACCCGAGCCAAAGGACCCACAAGACGCAGAAGTAGCCGGCATGCTGATCCGCAACCCTGCTGAGTTCGAGCACAAGGCCCGCGAATGGGCTGTCAAGTACGCTGGTGCACCACAGAAGGAAATCGCCGAAGGCAGTGGAGGTGCCACAGCAGCGTCAATCAAGAAGAAGGCGCAACAAGCGAAACAGAACGAAGAAAAATCAAAGCTTGCGGCGTACAGGGGCTACAACAAGGACTTAATAGACCGCTTCGTAGCAATGGGTTTCGATGTCGAGGTCGTCGTAGAAGCCTTTGAGTATGTGGGAATCGACCGAATGGGCGGCGAAGATTACGAATTGGAAGAAGCTTACATGGGCGACATTACGGCTCGTCTGTTTGGCGAAGCTTAGACTGTTCTCCATGTTTTCGCATCATTATTTATCGACATGTTCCAGGACAACGGCAAGGGCTCATCTGCCTGGTAAATGGTAAAACACCATGGCCAGCGTCTCCTCAACTGGTTACTGGCACGGCTAGAGCTGTCAAGGCTTCTAGACCATTGTGGCTTCTGCTACTGGGTATGGGACACAGGCGTTTTCCTTTTCCATCATGTTATCCAACTTTTTCATCAATCTCAAAGGCGTCATATCACTGGTTTTCGTGGCGAGGAGGCAGACAACGTCCCAAGGATAGGTGGATATCTCAATCAAACAATTTTCGTCAAACAGCTCGTAGTCCTGGCCGCCAGGCGTGCGTTATTACCATCAGCAGGTGTGAGTTCAACCACGTTTTGAATGCAAGCAGGGAAGACTGTTCAAGAATGGGTCAACCCGGTTCTCATGGACGAAACAACGTCAAAAGCAACGTTCTAATAGTTTCTGAAGGGTGTCTCTGGTATGTACATCATCCCTATCGTTATATACTCTGCGATAAAAACATTAACAAACAAAAAAGTCTTCCTGGTACGTCGTCACATGCGCAGAACCTGGAGCTCAGCTGGGCTTTGGTATATCTTCGCTGATGGAAACCGGAATGATGACGTGACCCTCCATTGTGTCGGGATCGACTGCTGACGGTTTCAGCGTGAGCGTAGCGTTACCCGCAAACACCTTGTTCAGCGATTGAACTACCTCTCTGACATAAAGGGCTGTTGTTTTGATAGTCAGCTTTCCAGTTCATCTTTTTCCTATTCGATGGCGTGATGGAAGCAGAAGAGCAACTTACTTTCATCTTCGTAGTAGTAAGTGAAGTGACCATTACAACTGACCTGGCCCTCCTTATCCGGCAGCGAAAACTTCTCGCAGTCGTGCGTAATGCCTTTGGGATCAGTCGCGTTTGTGAATCTGGCCGTGAGCGTGTCGGAAACACTGTCGTCTGTCTTCACCCGGTCTAACGTCACGTTCCACTTGCCCAGGCTGGACAGGTCATTGCCGGACTGCGGGATCGCGACGGCGCTGGCCGCTGCGGCGAGAGCAAGAAGAGAAAAGGACAGGGAGAGATGCATTCTAACGGGGCGTTTGGATGTGCAAAGGGCGAGATGTGTGTGTATGTATGTATGTATGTAAGCTACGGTGATACGCTTTTTGTCAAAAGATAAAAACCGAAACAAAGAAACACCACAGTAGCAGAAACATAAAGAAACATCCTGGCGCGAAGCACCCTTTATGACCGCGCTACCATGCGCTTTCGTATCCCCTGTTATGAAAGTACCAACAGCGGTCTTTCCTGTGTGTTTCAGCATCTCCCCGGCTTCTCCGCCCCGTTGATTGGCGCTATGCTGAGATTACCCCATTGGAGGGCGCTAATGCGCTGGGCCTTATGCCGCGTATGCGCTGCTCGCAATTGGCCAGTCAGCAGGGGGGGGGAGCAAGTACTGATTTTATAGTGTTAGTAGCTTCATACCCCGTGGCGCCCTCCCCTGTTGATTAGCTTGTGTAAGATTAAGTGGTGTTTCTCACAAATAAGGTTTTGTGGGGCGGACGGACGGATCCGGGATCTTTCTGGAAAATTCGTGGTGGCTAGCTAGTGTTTTGATTGGGTGGGATATGCGTGATCTGACTTCCCCAGAGTCTAGGAATAGTACGTAGTAATGCTGGGGACGTTGGACTGCCCGAGGAGGGAATTAGCGAAGCGTAGACTACGGCGATTGTGTGTGTTGGTGTCCTTGCTAAGCCGCGCAATAGTGGCTTTAGAGGTGGCGCGATCGTACCGACTCTGTCGAGAACGTGTAGGTACCACATAGCTTCTCTAGTTTGTTTAGATTGTGTTGTTTTATACCAGGATAGCGGTTGGTAATGTCCATAAAATGTGGATTAACACGTGCCAGAATTGTTATACATGTGGGAGTGCAAGGGCACCTTGGATCATGCTGCACAGAACACGGGCTGCGGGTTTCTGGGACCTGTTGAACTTTCTCTCTAGTACAGCACGTAGGCTTCAAGCAAGCTTTCTATTGCATTGATACCAGCACTTTCAATTAACCGCTTCAGCAGCTGAGGCCAATTTCTGCATCGAACTCGACGGCGCCCGACTGGCGACGCCACACCAGCAGAAAAACGAGATGGCCAAGAAGCGCCCAGAGCAGCTACAGGCATACATCAAGCGCGTACAGGAATACGCTGCCACCGAGATTGGCCAACTGCAGGCCGATGTGTAAGTAGGGGCGTAACAGGGCTGCTGAAGCCAAGCTGCTAGCCGTAGAAGCTGCAAATGGTTTCCTTGACGTTGCCGAAGATAGCCAGGCTACCCAAGAGAGCCAGAATGTCCGCAATCTATTTTGCCTTGTCGTCATTGTTGTTGTCGTCGTCGTCTTTATCAAGACCCATACTCTCTTGAGCTGTCGCACCGTATGGTTTCCTTGACGTCGTCAACGACACTTAGACCACCTACGGGTGCTAGAATATCCGCATCTGTCTATAAAGCAATCCCTAAGAACATGTTCCTTAATCTGAAACTCGTACTCTTGGTCGTCGCTAGCTATATAGGGCTTGCAGGTGGGGTACATGTCCTTTCAAGGTCATTCTCTTCGCATCTTACCTTCGCCTATGTACGCTAGATTAAAGGATGGCGTGTTGTTCTGTCAGTGGAGTGTTATTAGCCTGTAGAGTGGCACAGGGACATATTCGCTTAGCGCTTCGAGCCACCAACCTTAGCGATGATCACTACGGCTCGCAGGGGTAAATGGTTGCAGTGGGTCTCTACGAAGACTACACACCCTCGCCTAATTTCAGATAGCAAAGTCTGATCCAGTACCAAGTCGAAGCACCAATTGCAGCTGCGCAGTTAGTAGCTATTCTTACAAAACTCAGCGTTCTATGAAGTGATTCTGAATTCCTGCCCTGCTTTGGTTATTTATGTCACGGACGGAGGCCAAGCCAAAAGAAACGAGTAGTCAGAGCAGTATAGTACAATGATGCATGAGTGAAGTAGCCGGCAGGCTGAGCTGAGTACAGGATATCAGCCAAGGCTCTATACCAAATGGGGGTAAGGCTTGGCAATGCCATACCATAGGCTACCACCACACTTGTATACTACAACATAACCTAGTAGTCTAGCAGTCAGCCTTACCTAGTGAACATCTAGAAGTCTGCCTTGAACAACAAACATGCAGACGGCCTATCTTGTACAATGAAAAGCCAAGTGCGTAGGATCGCTGGCGTTGCATGTAGAATAAGCTCGTTGTAGTAATGATACTTCTGTCTACTACAGCTAATTGTGTCTAACACAGCTCACTGTAATTATTACGATGTATTGTGGGAGATGTAATGTGCTGTGGCAGATACAGTAGGTTGACTCCTGTGACACCGCCGTGACATCGCAGGTCCTTTTTTATTTCAGCCAAACTGAGCCATACCACTCTGTCTACTGTTCAAGCCATCTTGCTGCATCTCAACCTAATATTGCACACTTACATATTGAAGAAAAAACCATCTTGATATCTTTTGCAAAGTATCACGTGTTTGGGAGACTTCATGTCAGGTGACTTGATCCTTCATTTTGCGATACGCTACCTAAATCTACTTCCAGAACTCGCCCTTGCCACGCTTGCGGCCCTTGACATCCGCTTGCTTAACGACAAAAACACCTCGATCTATGGTGTTAATAACAACGAAGCCAGACTCAAAAGTGTAGGCCGACCATGTGCCGCCGCCCCACAGCGCATCACCCTGTCCGGGCTTGCTGTCATCTGGAGGGTAGACATCGAAGTAGGCGATTTCCTTGACCTTGGAGCCGTCTGGGTGGCGGGGAATGGACGAGACGTCGAGAATGCGGAGACCGGCTTGGTAATTGGACTGATAGCTCAACCCTGAGTAACAGTACTGATTGTGATCTACAGAGCGTACAGTCGTCTTGTACATGCCGCTGATGAATGGCTTTTCGAGGTTCTGGATGTCGACAATGTAGGTGACGGCAAAACCGTCCTTGGCGGGCGAGTCAACGGCAGTGCGGTTGGGATCGATCTGGCCCTCGTCGAGCTCATCATCCATGACAAGATGAGTCTGCCAGTAGGGGTCAATAACCCAGCCTTGATGGGTGTATGAAGCACCGACGTAAGGGGTGCGTGAGATGATGGCTCCAGCGTTGCCCATGCCCTTCTTGTTGGTGACATCGTAGATGGTCAGCGTGTCCTCGTTGTAACCATAGCAAATATCACGACCGTAGTAACGACGATCAGGGCCTCGATAGACCACGCACTGTAGGTCATGGCAATATCCGTCCTGGGCACTGCATCCCTCGACGTAAGGCTTGGTTGGGTCGTCTAGGTTGATATACATCGGTCCACCAGCACAGGTGTCGTTGCGGCCGGGACGACCACCAGAACCGCAAGCAACAGCGTAATTCTTCTCCTGGTTGGCGATAACGGTATGGGTGCGACCCTTGATGCCCTGGTTGATTTCGACCAGGGCAACATCCTTGACCTTGTCAAAGGTGTAAGGCTTCTTGGACGACAGCTTGAGCAGCTTCTTCATGTCGAAGACCTGAACATGATGGCCAACACCCTCGGATCCAATAATGAGGGAGTCGCCAACGACTTTCATCTCGCGCCAGATGACCGAGTCATTCTGGGCAGGAAGACGACCCAGATACTCGAGTTTACCCTCCTTGGTAACTTCAGAAAAGGATGCGCCATAGGTTTGGCCGATAGCAATCTGTACGACAGGTCAGCACAGTTGAGCATATACATGAAATCAAAAGTAGGAATGGTGGTCGTGGTGTCACGTGGGCAGCCGCAGGGTCCAGGGACCCGTACACTGTACACTTCTCGAACAACGAACATGGCGGATAACTCACATATTCTCGGCCGGACTTGCTAGTCCAGCCCCAGGAGCCTGAGCCTTCTCCGATTGCGTCTCCGAGTTCCTCGTGCGTTTTGAAATCGTACAAATCGATGTTTTTGCACTTGTATGTCTGGTCGGCATCCCCTTTAACCGCCTCAACACGTCCATTTTGGCACTTCAACACGTCCTTGTTGGCGCGCTTGCTGCTGAAGCCATTCCACTTCTTGCTCTCATAGTTACCAGCAGCACGTTCTTTGGCCCATGCAGCCTAGGCTTGTCAGTATTTCGTCGTCGTCTCATCGTACCATATGGGCTTTTTTAAACATACCTCCTTGCCGGACATCATGAGTTCCATGACCTCTCCCGAGGCATATTGCTGACGAGTAAAGCCGCTGGCTGCGACCAAGGGCAGCAAAGCCGTGGAAATTGTAGCCCACTTCATGATGAACACGACTGCAAATTGGCTTGGGCAGTTGGGAGTGAGGCATGAGATGGGAGCAAAGAGGCGCTCATTATATACCCTTCCCCTCTCGGTACTACTCTACGTACGAATGGACCGTAACCACTATACAGACCTTCCTATCGTAGACAGTCCGAAGATTAGTACGATGATCCAAGATGCGTGCAGAAGCAACAATAGTGGCTGCTGCATGCAATGGTATGTATGCAACCCAAGCCTTGGACCAGTCTTGGGAGTAAGATTTGCAGGCCAGATACCATGTGCGCCAAGAACCACTTCATCCTTGGCGAGCATTTCCACCCATGGCAGTGCATAGCTACCGGTGCTATCCCGCAGTGTGCCCCAGGGTATGCTGGCCAGCAAGGTGGCGGGACTATGCCCGATGCAGTACAGGCTCAAGTGCCTATAGTGCTACCAGCTGCATCGCAAGATAGCTAGCCTGATCAGGCAGCTGGTCTCAGCGCCAAGGCCAGCGGGATTGCACAGAGTAGTCCGAGGATGCTAACAGATGCAGTCAACGTCTTCAGAGGGCTAGAGGAGACGCAGGCCATTGCCAACCAGCGGGGTCTATCACCTTCCTAATCAACGAGACTGTGGCGAATACAGCGATGCTCCTCGGCGATGAGTGAGGAGAAAGCACTGACACGCGGGCGCCGGATAGCCTTATCGCAGAGGTAGGCAGGTCGTTTAGACAATCTCTATGCCCTAGGCTTGGCGTACGACTGGGGCGGGATGTGGAGGCAAGGCAAGATGAGGCATATGAGACCATAGACGAGCAAAAGTGACATTGTGCCTCAGAAGAGAGCGGGAGCAACGAGCGTCTTTGTAGGAGCCTCAGCTTGATCCAAGACACCACCATCAACGGTCAAACAAGCGCATATGGGGCTGTGTTTGAGCAGAATTGAGCTTGTTCTTGTGAATGCAGCTGCGGGCTTCAGGCTGATTGGCTCTCCGCGTGACAAGGTGCATTCTGTGTCCTAGCTAGTGATGTGCACCACAGCCATGGTACCTATTTACCTGGGAGTTGGGTAGATTTGATCTGCCAACCCAGTCGATCCAAAGCGGTCCTTCAAAGCTTAGAGAGCTTGTCGACGAAGGGGGAGTGTGACAATGCAGTTGGTGGAATCCGATATAGACAGTAGATTGGGACCGCCCGAGCCTCGGCAAAAACTGCTATCCCTGTAGAGTACGTTGCTTCACCACCCCAGACGTAGCGACAGGACGACCTCTACCAGCTCGACGCGACCATGAAACTCAGCGAAGACGACCTTTACCGTAGTTCAACGCAATACCGCAACTGGTCCTTCACTCGCGCCCAGCTTGCCGAGCAGCGTCTGAGGATCAACCTCCAGGCCACCGAGCGCGTCAAGGCGAACCTTGCGCGTGTGCGAGCACAGCGCGCCCAGGATGGAGTAGACAACGACGGTGCGGCCCCCAGCGCCGACAAGGAGAATGCGAGCGGGGCGAATACGCCGAACTCGGGCATGCAGACAGCGACCGAGGTGAATTGCCTGACTGCAGAAGAAGAGCTGAAGATTGTCGACGAGTTTTGCGAGCGCGCCATAGCCCTGGGAAACCACTACAGCTTCCCGTTGAACGTAGTCGTACGCAGTCACCCCATCAGCACCGTGATTTGATCATCATATTGACAGATTCTCCAGGCAACATGTATCCAATTCATGCGCCGCTTCTACCTCTACAACTCGCCCATGACCTACCACGTCAACACCATTCTACGCACCATCATGTTCATGGCCACCAAGATTGAGCTCTTCAACATTCACGTCTCACAGTACGCAGAAGGTGCCGGGCGCAATGTGACTGCTGAAGACGTCCTCGCACCCGAATACATCATCATGCAAGGACTGCGATACAACCTAGATGTGCGCCACCCCTTCCGTGCCCTCAAGGCCGGCCACATGGAGATGCTGGAAATGGCGCACGGAAAGTACCAGGGCCCCGCTCAGGACATGACACCCAAGGACGTGCATACAAAGATTCTCTCGCTGCCCTCAAAAACCGGTGGCACAGCCATCAAGATGCCAGAGAAGAAGGTTGAAGAGCGAATTCACGCCGCATACGGCACCGCAACAAACACACTCCGGACGATTGCCGTACTCACCGACGCCTACTTTCTCTACACACCATCTCAAATCTGGCTCTCAGCCCACCTCCTCGCCGACGAGCCCCTCACCCTATTCTATCTCTCCACCAAACTTCCCCAGTCACACCCCCAATACGCCAAACTCCTATCCACTCTGCGCTCCTGTGCTTCCCTCATCTCCAGCCACCGTCTTTACGTCAACAGCACGCTCCCTGCCGCCGAGCGAGACGCTCGCGAAGCCAAGCACAAGGCCGAGGTCAAAGCCCTTGTGCAAAAGTTGAAAAACTGCCGTGACCCCGACAAAGTTGATCTTGTCAAGTTGAACCAGGCCCAGAAGAGAGACGCCGTCCAGGGCGATGCGCTGGAGGAAAGCAAAGCCAAGAGGAGGAAGCTGGCAAGAGAGGGCTATGAAAAGGAGTCAGATGCTTTTTGGGGGCCTGAATTAGTCAAGGCTGAGAAGTAGGAGTAGGCGGGTTGTCCTTGCTCTTTTAGGGCGCATGTTTGCAATGTAATACTAGGGGGTGGGAGCATCATCTAGTCCAATCAGCATATTTAGGTTGGTGGCGTTTATCAGGAAACAAAAGGTTAGTAATGATACCATGACGCGAAGCTCATCCTCGAATGAGTGCTGGCGTTGGCTGAAGTTGGATTTGTAAAAGATACTGTTTTCTTCTTTGCCCATTTCTAGAAAGAATGAGCCGGTGAAATTTTGTCTGAGTTGGCAGTGCAGCAGTAGTCCCTAGGAGCGCTACCACTTTCATTGTCTATTCCCCGTTGTTGCGGTTGCGTTGGTCCTGAAAAAGCCGTTCAAAGTAATTGCCAGCTCAAAACCAAGCAAAACATCAGCTCGATAAACGCCCTGCGCTTGCTTACATCACCATAGGCCTGAGAAGTTACTAAAAGGATATCCGATACTGAACGCTAGAATCGCTTGGAAAGTGCAGCGGAGAATAATGCAGCATCTGAGATCTCAGCAGTACAATGCATCTACATACCAAAAAGGTAACCTTCCCAAATAGGCAAGTATAGAAAATGTAACCGTGGATTACTGCAGTAAATCTACATTCTCCATTCCACATTTTGCATTTACATTCTTGCAATGCCAATCCGCCACGCATCACACTCACCAAGACCCCTCATCTTCATCTCCACGCTCCCCCGCGTATTACATCTCTGCGTCTTCTCTTCCACACAAAAGCAATATCAATCGCAACACTCCGTAAATCCCAAAAGCAACATTACATTTTCCAATCCACACTTTCTCATCCTTTCCCATGTCGTCATACATGCAAACAAACAAACAAACAAATTCGGCACACCTACTCACTTAGTCCACACACACACACACGCCCACCAGTCTTATCTCCCTTATTTTCTCTCATTTTCCACCTTGCGCAAGCCCTTATCAGCAAAAACCCACATTCAACCCACATGCCATTGCATCCACACACTCTCGTCCACCAATCAGTTCTTCCCTCTAAATCCAACATACCAGAACTGGTAGTTTTCAACCTCAAGGCATTGAATCTAGCGGGCTTCCGCTCGTTCCCCGGCTGATCCCTCGATTGTTTTTCTCTTCGTTTCTTGCTTCTTCCTTGCGGCCCGCCGTTGACGTAGGTGAACAAGTCTGGTATGTGTGTACCGTGTTCCCTGTTTTTTTCCTTTCGGGTCCTTGCTTCCGCCTCGTGAAACCTCACTACCCGGTTTTTTCTTTCTCTCTCTCTTTCTTATTTGGTATCCAATCACAGGATTCTTAGTCATAGTATCTTTCGTCAAAAAAACAATACAATTCCGGATATGTAAGGATGAGCTTTTGAATCTTTACATCTGTGCTGTACTACCTTCATACATGCAGCTAGCTAGTTGAAAAACCTAAACACCACCATCCCCAAACGCCAGTCATGCAATCGTAAGTTGAGCATCCCGTAGAGAAACCAGCTTAGTCAACGTACTCGGATCTCACCTTCTTCGCTCTCCTCTTGTTCGCTTTGAAATGCTTCTTGCTGTTCATCTTCATTTCTGAAGGATCAACGTCCTGCTCCAGCGCTGCCATCGTCTTGGCTTTCCTGCCGCTCAGCTCTTTGCCCTGTTCGCTGTACTTGTAGTGGAATGGCTGGCTGACCTTGGCCATTCCTTGGCCTGGACCGAAGAAACGCTTGTCCATGCGCTGCGTCTTTTCACCTTGAATAGGTACACCACCGTCAAAATCGTCGTCCATCAGCGATCCCTCCGCTTGAGAGGCGCCTGCGAGAGACATGCCATCGGCTACGTTGGCAAGAGGGTGGTGGCGGCGCTTGGCAGGTAGGTGATTGGCATCGTAGAGTTCGCGATTGAAATGCTTCTCGTCAATCGGGGGCTCTGTCGGAGGTGGGTGACAGAACAGAATCTTGCCCTTGACATAGTCCTTTAGGATGTATCGCGCTGCTCGCGACTCGTCGGGTTGACCCAGACCCTGAGTGGAGAAGCCTCGAGCAATAGCATAGGCACGCAATAACTCTTCAGAGGTTGGAACACCAGTACCGCCCTCCTCAAGAGGACGAGGATGCATCTTCATTCCGTAGAGCGCTTCAAGGAATCGCTGCGGAATACGTCTGGCAACGAGGCCTGCAGGGCCAGTGTATTCTCGCAGTTGGTCAATTGGTAGGACACCTGCACACACAAGCTCGGCCTTGGTCGTCGCAAAGTTGGGGAACACAAGACCAGGGCAATCGCACAGGACCACCCTGTCGCTGAGATGGATAGTCTGGAAGTGCTTCGTTTTTCCAGGTGTTGCAGACACAGACACCTTTTTCGCGCCGATTAAAGCGTTGATTGTAGACGACTTTCCAACGTTGGGATAACCGACGAGACCAATCGATGTCTTGCGAGGCTCGCCGCCTGGGCCAGTGTCGATGTCTGGTGCGTGCTGTAGGAACAGTGCTTCGAGGTCTTCTGTTGTGAGTATCCGCGTCCGCTCGTCACCATCTGCTTCGGCGCTGCTCTGACCGGGAACGTCGACGGTCTCTTCATCCACCCACTTTTCCTTCTCCTCTTGCTTGTCTTGCAGGTCAATCTTCTCAGCCTCCTTTGCAAGCGTATCATCTTCCGAGCCAACATCCTCCTCACCATCCTCCTCGTCCGAGTAGTCGTCTGAATCGCCTGAATCGTCGCTTGGCTCTGCTAGTCCACGAGCCTCATTCATCTCCTTGGCCAGTTCAGCTGAAAAGAACTTGTAGTTGATACCAGCTTCGGTAAAGTAGTTGGCCCATATGGTTCGCTGCTCCAGCGTCATCATGTCTGCCTTGTTGACCAACAGCAAATTGTTCTTTTTTGGGTCCACCTCCTTGACATAGTCCTCCAAATCCTCGGATCGGAACATGAGCGGGTTTCGGGCGTCCACAATCTGGACTACGAGATCGGATCGTTCAATGACACGCCACAACTGCCTCCAGACCTCAAGATTGCGCTCAAAGGGCGTCATGAGCAGGTCGTTGTTCTCTTGCAGCTCCGCCAAGCCTCTTCGCCACTGCAGCAGCGCTGCCCTCTCCAATTCATCCAACTCTTGTGGTGTGGTTTGCGCATCCCACTTTGGTCGCCTCGGTACAGTCAACCTGTTCCTGTTCTCCTTGTGCTTCCGAGCGACGTTGCGCTCCTCGGCCGCTGACAGGAGATATGGGTTCTTCTGGTCCTTGTGTATGATCTTGACGTTGTTCATCTTTTCGGCCGTGAAGTCGGTACCAGCCAGTTCGGCGGTCGAAAGAAAGTCGTCAAGAGCGCCTTGTTCGGTGACGGAGCGCATCTTTACCCATGCGGCCTCCTTCTTCTCATTGGTAATGTACTGCAGGAAGTTAGCATGGTGTTGGTGACAAACTATGAGCCCTCTGGACGACGGTTCTACTCTTCGCAGGGTCGCGACAAGACTCTGACATAGGCTTCACATACTTTTTCGCCATTTTGGCCCGTCCGCTCGATTCCCTGGTTAAAGTTGCCCCTTCGCATGTCGGCGCCTTTGCCCTTGCTGAACCGGTCGTTCATCAGGCTGTTGCCCAGCCCGACGCTCTTCTTGGACTTTGCGAGCACCATGATTGCTGATAACTCCAATAATGTGTGATTGTGGTGATTTTGTCCCAGAAGAGGGGTTGTGAGTCGGAGAAGAAAGTTGCGAACCAAAGTTGCCCCACGTCATTCACTGGTTCCACTCGCCTAAATTATTTTTTGAGCGCCCAGCGCCAAAGACCCTTTCGTTTGTAAGCGCGATTCCCCAGACTTCCACAGCCAACAGTTGCCACTTCAAGACACACACCTCAAGTCACACCAAAGTTTGCAAAATGCCTCGCCGAAAGTTCATGTAAGCACGCAAATTGTGCTTGTTGCGATACCCCGCTGACCCCGCGACAGCGATAAGAAGACGGCGACCAATTTCCGCCTCGTCCACCGCGCCCAAAATGACCCGCGCATCCACGATGAAGACGCCCCGCAGATGGTCTTTGCCGAGACCGTTGCGCCAAACCAGCGCGAAGTATCAGAGCCTGCAAGAAGTTCGCGAGGGTCACAATACTCGGCCGCGACAGGGCGGAGCAAGGTCAAGTCGAGGCGTGATCTAGAGAGCGAGTATGGGTCCAAAGTACGGAACAACGAGGGTGAAGCGGCCAACTATGGTATCTTCTACGATGACACCGAGTACGACTACATGCAGCATATGCGCGACTTGGGCACTGGCGGAGGCGATGCATACTTTGTCGAGGCCAAGCCTGAGAAGAAGGGAAAGCAGAAGATGGACTTGGCTGACATGCTGCGAGATGCCTCGCTGAACGATAGCAGAAGCCAGGCGGATATGAGTGTGAGTAGCAACATCAGCAGCGTGAGCGATTTGTTTGGCGAGGACATGGCGCCCTCGGAGTTTGTACGGAAAACAACATACCAGGACCAGCAGAACATCCCAGACGCCATTGCAGGTTTCCAGCCTGATATGGATCCTAGGCTACGGGAAGTGCTCGAGGCGCTCGAAGACGAAGCATACGTCGACGATGAGGAGGATGTTTTCAACGAACTAGCGAAAGACGGCTACGAAGTCGACCAAAGAGAATGGGATGCCAGTGTCGACTTTGATGAAGACGACAGAGACCCAATGGATCGTTTCCTCGATGAAGAAGACGCTGGCTGGGAAACCGACGACACAATCAAAGCATCGTCCAAACCCAAAGCGAAGAAGCCATCCGACGACCCAACAGACCCTTCATCCCTTCCTGCGCCAGACGCAGCGCCTGCACCTGCAGATGCAGACGACATGGCGTACCTGAAGGAATTCAAGAAATTTAAAGAAGACGTTAAAGCCGCCAAGCCCAACAAGCCCGCCGCACCCACAGACACGCAATCTTTCATCACGGGCGCCTCAGCCCTAACATCCGGCGGCCGCAAGAAGAAGCGCAAAGGCGCCCTAACATCGACCTCGGGCTACTCCATGTCATCCTCCGCCCTGCACCGAACCGAAGGCCTCACCCTCCTCGACCAGCGCTTCGACAAGATCGAAGAAGAATACGCCGACGACACGGCCTTCGACTTCCCCGACGACGCCTCCATGGTCTCAGGCATGAGCAAAGTCAGCGGCATCACAGGCATCAGCCAGTGGTCGACCACGAGCAGCCAGGCGCCGCCTCTCCTCCGCTCCGACTTTGACAGCATCATGGACGACTTCCTGGGCAGCCACCATACGCAGGGCAAGCGCAGGGTCAAGAGGGGAAAGCAGCAGAGCGGTATCGAGCAGCTGGAGGAGGTGAGGAAGGGCCTCGGCGCCCCGATTGTCAAGCCCAAGGATCATTTTAGCGTGCTCAAGGCTTGAGGAGTGTGCTGGGGTAAAAAAAATGATGAACGAGTTTGTTTTTGGTTTGTTTGCATGGAATGGCGTTTCTGGATGGGGGAGGGATATAAATGGGAAATGATGGATTCTTTTTGGGTAAGGGGAGCATAGGGTTTATATACGTATATACCACCCATGTTGAAATGAGACTTTTACGAACCAGACAGGGACATGCGTCTTTCTTTGAACAGTTTCTACCTCTGGAGTCAAGTGGAAGTCGTAGAGATGAACATGCACTAACAGTTTTTTTCAGAGACAAAAGTGCCCGTACTGCATTGATTCATTCATTGATTCGTTCATTCATCGAAGTCATGATATATACACCTATTTCTGTTCACCGACGCACATCACATGGCATCTTGCCATTTCTCACACCCACACCCACACTACACTTCCCATCCTCCCATCTAAGCCTTTGGCTCAACACTGATGCCCGTAGCACGGTTCTGGAGCGCCTTCTTGCTCACCAGCCTGAATCCACCCAGCAGCATGAGAGCCGCGAGCGAACCCAGGACAACAGCCAGCGTGACGAATGCGCCGATGACGCCTCCAACCGCCGGGGACATGGCGTCGCTGCCAGCGTGCTGTGTGGAAGCAGCATTGTTCTTGGGTGCAAACGCAGCACACGCATCCGCCGTGTTGCCGCACTTGCCGCACCACTCCTGTGTCGAGCTAACAGCAAACTGGCTCATCTTGTCCTTGAATTCGTTCCATGAGAGGGCATTGGCGTTGCCGCCAAAGAGTGGGTAGACAGTTGGCTCACTCGCGTTGCTTGCAGTTCCGTTGTGGAACAGGAAGCGCACCTGCAGGTCCTTTTCTGCGGGGAACGTGTTACCCACGTCGGCAGTGGTGAAGAGCTCAAAGGACATGGAGCTAGCATAGTCGACCATGCCGGTGAAGTTGACACTGGCGTGGGGCAGGTCGGCGAGACCGAAAAAGGACATGAAGGTGGCGTAGGCGCCGAATTGGACGCCGAGTTTCTTGGAGCCAGAGGTGCTGATGATGTTGTTCATGTACGAGAGGACTTCGCCTGCAAGCTGCATGCCTGCTATGGCGCGAATGTTGTCGCTGGCATTGTAGGCAAGGCCCCATTCATGAGCGTTGGCAAGCGCGCTGAGCTGGTCCAGAGTGGAGTTGGTAAGGACATCAGAGTTGGGGATGCTGGAGTCGTGAATCTCGGCTACATGGAGGGTGTCATAGACTTGGGGTATTGTTAGCATGTATAGCAAATCAACGAGGACAGGAAGATGACATACCGACATAGGCGTTCTTGAAAGTCACCTGATCGTCACTGATGACGCCGTTGATAGAAGGCACGAGGGACTTGTAAAAGTCGGCGGTGCTTGAAGCAAGATCCTTGTATTCCTTGCTCTCAAAGTACGAGTTTGAACTCGCCTTTGCGTTTTGACAGCTGGAAGCGTCCTGGAGCCAGCCCGAGTCCTCTGAGCCAGCACCCGTCTGGATGGTGTTGACGGGAATGAGCTGGTATCCGTCCATGGGAGCCTGGACGTTCTGGCCATTGGCAAGAGTCGAGACTGTCTGGACAGGCGGGTACAGGCCCTGGAGGAAACCCATGGCCGAGTTCTGGAGCACATTGTCGACGGGCGCCTGGACTTGAAGCTGGGACAGCTTGACTTGGTCCTCGTTGATGCCGCGAATCTTGGAGTCACCAGACATGTAGCGTGAGCGGTAGTACTGGCCCGAGGTGTAGACCTGCTCGTAGCCAAGCGTGGTCAGGTTGGTGGGAGCAAGAGCCTTTGGTGTGCGGTCGCCATGGCGGTGGAAGACATAGGCTCCCAGGACAGTCTCAGCAGCCTCGGCACCAGCCAGCATGGAGAGGGCAGAGATAGCAACGACAGACTTCATGATGGGCAATTGGAGGTTTATCAAGAAATGAAGCTGTACGAGAAAACAGACCAAGCGATTGAACCCAGAGCAAAGTGGCGAGCCTCGTGGGAAGAGGTGGGATGCGGAAACAATCACGGCGGATATGTCGACGCCCTTATACCATGGTCTTGCCAAACACGCCCCGCTAAGGAAACATGAGGTAAGCTCCGGAGACTCTCGATATCAGTAGCTATCGACGCGTCCAATCCAAACCACGACTGCCCACAACGGGGCGGGGCCACTTGCCCAACGTGCAGGCATTGCATGGGATTGTGGGAGGTTAGAGAGGGGCATGCAAGTGGGGTTTGGACCTGGGGCGTGACAAGCTTTTCCGCGCGAATCCATGTTTAACTAGAGAAAGCGACGGCCCAGATAGGGAATGAATGCATCGAGAGTGGGCTGATTACTGTCAAGTGGTAAGGATGACGAAGTTGCATGCTTCACTCATCGCTTCCGTATAAGATTTCGCAAACTCCACCTATCGGCACATCCATGACAGCGTCTGTGCCGATGCTCCACAGACTCTTCCAATCCACTTCGCTTGATGCATCGAATTGGTACCCAGACAAGGAACCTCTGCGGCTCGGGGGTGCACTCGCTCTGCTGCCGTTTTCCTTGTTCTTTTCCTTTTCCTGTAGCTTTTCTGCCAGCAACCTCGCGTCGCGCACTATCTGCCCAGTCGCCGTGTCCACTGCCGCAATTTGGGCGCATTCATCGACGAGGTTCTCGCAGCTGCTCAGCGGCAGCGTGAGGTAGCGCGTGTTGTAGCTCGCGAGCGCAACGTAGATGTAGATGACCAGCACCACGAGCCAGCACGGCACGGCGAGCGCCCACCACCGGTTAGGGTAGTAGTGTATGCCCATCTGGTGTAACATCGGCGCCGGCACGTAGGCCCAGAGGATGTACATGAGGAAGGCGGCAGAGCTGCCCAGATACAGCGCGAAGCCGTAGTATTCGTACGTCGGCACCTTTGGCGATGCTCGTGGCACTGTCGGCGCATGCCGTGCCGAGTTGGCCAGGTTGGACGTGGGCGTGCTGGTGCCATTGCTGTGCGAGCCAGCCCTGGTGGACGTGTCTACATCGGATGAGTCTGGCGTCGTGGGTCTCGACGTCGGTCGGCTGAACGCAGGGCGGAGCAGCGAGGTGAGCGAAGGCGATGGTGGGAGAGGGTTGGGCGGTCGATTGTAAAAGGGCGGAAACAGGGCAGTGCCTGTATGTGCATGTTGGGGAAGATGCGTGTACGACTTGGATGTGTAGAGGCCTCGAGACACGGGCGCATGCTCTTCCTCGTCGTCCGTAGACTCGCCGTCCATGCCCTCTACCACAAACGCTTCCTCGTCTTCGTCGTCGTAGTCATAGTCATCCTGATAGTCTTCTGTAGACGCCGTTTCAGAGAGAGCATTGTTGGAGACGGGCGATAGCGGACCTGGCCCAGGGCGGGCAGCGGACTGTAGAGGGGATGCAACCTTGTATTGTTGCTGGTCCTCTTGGTCAAACGTCCGCAGGGTCGGCAGATTGGGCGTTGACTTGGAGTAGAGGCCTGGGGAAATAGCGCTCCCCCTGCTGTGAGACGACATGTGGTTGAATCGTCGTCTGTCGCAATGGGAGTCGCATACACATTTACGTGCTTAAGCCTCAGAAGCACGCGTTCGGCGCTAACCTCGGAACCGTTCCGATGCCTAGACTCATTCCGAGCTTCACGTCATTGCACGTCCGGCTCAACACACTCACACACATGTGTATATATCGCTAATACTTTTATTCTCCAAACATGACAGGAAATTATCTACAGCTTGCTAGCCTCTCCGCTCGTCCGGTTGAGATACAGCGGGTCTCGGGGCTCAATGCCGTACTTCCGGCAAAGCTCCTCGCCCTTCTTCCTCTGCGCCTCAATCCTCTGCTTGTGAGCCAGGCCCTTCTTGTTCTCATTCCTGCCGAGCTGTAGGAGATGGACCTCGTCTGGGCCGTCGACAATGCGCATCGTCCTGCCCGACGCCCACATCTGCGCCAGCGGCGTATCTTGGCTGACACCAGCGCCGCCGTACGCTTGCATGGCCCAGTCAATGACCTTGAGGTTGACCTCTGGTACAAGAACCTTGACCTCGGCAATTTCCTTGAGCGCGCCCTTGGCGTTTGTCTCGTCGATCTGGATGGCAGCGTTGCACACGGCAAGACGGGCAGCGTCAATCTCGACTCGTGATCGAGCCACACGCTCCAGCATGATGCCGTGCTTGTTGAGGAGCTGGCCAAAAGGCTTCTTGCGCTCATCGTTGATGCGCGCCAAGAACCACTCCAACGCCTTCTCGGCAGAGCCGATGCTCCTCATTGCGTGGTGGATACGTCCAGGGCCCAGGCGGCCTTGAATAATCTCAAATCCACGGCCCTCGCCGAGCACCATGTTGCTGGCAGGCACGCGCACGTTCTCAAATGTAACGTGTCCGTGGCCATGGGGCGCATCGTCGAAACCCATGACGGAAAGCATACGGTGAACAGTAACACCGGGTGTGTCGTTGGGAACAAGAACGACCGACTGTTGCTTGTACTTGTCCGCGTTGTTGGGATCCGTCTTTCCAAGAACGATCAAGATCTTGCAGCGAGGGTCGCCAATGCCTGACGACCACCATTTCTGGGACAATGTTAGTCATGTCAATTGGAACACGTGGAACAGACAACACCAACCTGGCCATTCAGCACATAGTGGTCGCCATCGCGCTTGATGCTCATCTCGATGTTGGTGGCGTCACTCGATGCCACCTGAGGCTCCGTCATCAAGAAGGCCGATCGGATCTTGCCCTGCAGCAGCGGGTCGAGCCACTTTCTCTTCTGTGCCTCAGTGCCGTACTTGGCAATGACCTCCATGTTGCCAGTGTCGGGGGCCGAGCAGTTGACCGCCTCGGAAGCAGTTCGGCTCTTGCCCAGGTACTCAGCCATGAGTCCGTACTCGAGATTGCTGAAGCCAGCGCCCTCCTTGAAATGCGCCTTGGGCAGGAACATGTTCCACAGTCCCAACTCTTGTGCCCTCTTCTTGAGGTCTTCGATAATCGACGGGTGCGAGGAAAAGCGCTCTTGTACAGTCTGGCCGAGCTGGCGTACGTATACAGCATCAGCTGGGATACATTCTTCCTCGACAAACTTCTCTACCTATACGCGAGGTAAGTATACATTTGTTATTTCCTTCTCTCAAGCTGCTTACGATGTCGAGCGTCTTCGCAGCTCTTTCGCTAACGAATGGCCGAGCAATGGCGGGAATGCGCTTTGATGCTGGGATATGGCCATTCTGGCTATTGCTCAGCAAATCAAAGGCTCGGTCGTACGGTACAGACATGGTTGCGGGTGTAATGGACAAGCTGGAATCCTGGGACAACAAGGGAGGGGAATCCGGGGTACTTGAACAAGTCGTGTGGAGATAAAGCACTGGCGGCTATGAAGAGCGCAGTTACGCTACTCCGCGACCAAAGTTGCCGAGGTAAGTAGGCTGCAGATCGACTCCGCTTTGATGCAAGCCCACTCAACGTCTCACACCACGAACATGCAATGAAACCTGAGGCGGATTGGCCCTAAACCGAGGCTGCTGCTATAGGGTATGTAGTTCCGTGTTGGTAAAACAATCATAGCTACCACGCTGACGTAACGCGCCAAAGTCACGCGTTCCATGCCTTGCGGGAACTAATCAAAATTCCCCAGCTTAGAATCTCACTATCACAAGCTCCGACCCCTGCCGCGAACAATGTCACCACATGCTGTGCTGCCTCGCGAGCTGATTGACACCATTACCACATCACTCATCTCCTTGCATGATCATGATCCTGCCTACCAATAGACTTGTCTCCGCCTCCTCACTCGTCACCACAAGACCCTGATCGAGCAGCATTTCCATGACTTCTGGGTGCCTAAGCTTTCCTTCTCCATACCCGTTGATGACCGTCATTTCAGCAATTATATCAATTTTGAAGCTCTCAAAGAGAATAGCGCCGATCTTGAAAGCGAGGATGAAGATGGCAATCCCGAATTTGTAGCCTTCGAGGCAAATCGTGACGCTGGTGATGTGATAATGTCTCTCGGCAGCAGTGTAGGTATATGGCTCGACAAAGTTACAGAAGCGGAGCGTTATCCACCGTATCACGGCACAAGCGAAAAACTCGGATGAAAGCGCTGTTCAGCTGGCTTTTCCGCGAAGAAGTGTTGATGCGAAGCTTCCGTGACAAGCTACTCAAAGACTTCATGCCGACCAGAGGGGCGGTAACGAGCTTGGAAGAAAGGAATGGGCGTGGCTACGTCGGTGAGCGCTACTACCAAGACATGTATGCGCGCGAGGCGGAAATGCAAGGAAAAGAAGAATCCAGCGAGGAGACGCTAGAAGAGTACTTGAGGAGGACATCTTTGGACCCAAGTATGTTCTGGGATTGGTGAGGAAGAGCGAATGTATGATTGCGAATTCTTCAAACAGAATTCATCGTTAGATCATGCGATCCATGTTCATAAGATGATGCTTGGCATCAAAACAGACAAAACGCTTTCGCGCAGCAAAAATGGACGTTCAAGCTATAAGAACCGAGCGAGAAGCTCAGTCTCTCTGAGCCACTGTTACAAGACCAGCCCCTTATCTCGTATAACTCGCACAGCAAGTATCCAGTACACTGCCACAATACAACCTCTTAAATCCTCCTCTCCCCAACCATATCCTCAATCTCCCCCTGCGTAAACCACCGCGCCAACCCCTTCTCATCCACACACTCGCTCCACGCCCCACACGCCTTGTACTGACAACTATAAAACGCCTGCCGCCGCCCCCACTTGTCCTGCTTGTTCATAGCGACAAGCCGCATGGGCTGCCCCGGCGCACAGTCGCACGCCTCGCTGGCGTCGAGGCCGCGCGTGTCGGCGAAGCCGTTCCAGGCGGAGCACGCGGTGCATTTGCGGTAGGGGCGCGCGTGGTTGAGGTTGTGGGCGCGAGTGGTGGCGAGGGTGTTGGGGGAGTTGCATTTGGGGCAGTGGAGGCCGGGGGTGGACTTGGGGGCGTTGGGGGCGGTGGGAGTGATTGTGATGGTGGTGGATTTGGTGAGGGTGGGAGGGGTTAGGGGAGGGAGAGGTTTGGGAGAGGTGCTGGGGGGAGGACAGGGAGAGATGTTGGTGGTGGTGGGAGCAGGGCGAAGGCTGATGGTCAAGGGAGGATGAGAGTTCGTGGTCGTGATTGTGGTTGTGGTCGTGGGAGCAGGACGAGGATTAGTAGCGGCAAGGCGGTCGAAGATGGTGGTTGTTGGAGCCGGGATTGTATTGAGTGCTACCGGTGCTGCTATTGTCGTTTCTGTCGTTGCTTTCGTCGTCGTTATCATAGCAGAGGACGAAGAAGAAGAAGAAGTCACCGCAACATCCTCTTCAACCTTCACACATGGCTTTGGAGCGGGAAAAGCAGACGGCTGCACCGCCTTCGAAGATTCTGCTTCCGCGTCTTTCTTGTCTTTCACATGCTGGACTACTGGCTCCTCTTTCTTCTCGTACGAACTTGCTGCAGGTGATGTCTGTAGCACAGTCTTCAGCTCTTGCGCACTGCCCTTGTCAGTGTCTGATCCAAGTGGCAAGTCTTCCGTCGAGAATCTTGTTCCTTTGTCGCGGCGCTGGCGCAGCGGTTTGATGACTCGGGGTGTAGCTTCGCTCTCTTCTTCTTTCTGGATTTCTGGGGTAGAAGTGGAAGGACTTGCGTCGATGGGGGCAGCGGAAACTATCGTCTGCACTTTGGACAGGGAGTTTACAGAGGAACGTGGTGGAGGCGTAGGCTCTTGGGCTGGCTTTGCAGATTCAACGACTTGTTCTTTCGTCGATATGTCCGCAGTCTCGTTGGCCGACGGACCATATGGCACTGTGGCAATCGTTAGTTGAACGAGGCTAGGGTGTAGGGGGGGAAAATCTACCATACGAATACTCAACCGATGATTCTTTATATCGTTTGGGACGCCCCAAGCAGCAGGCAAAGATTAAACTGGATACACCCATTTTTATCGCTCAAGTCTTGTTCTGATGCTTCACTCAGGTGTAACACGTTTCTTCATGCAAGGGGCATCTGGATATGCAACTACCCCAACCAACACATGATAAATTTCCGAACAGCCCGTACTTAAGTACCTACTCTCCCCTCGTAGCCTTGTTCCAAGCTTAGGAACGCACTCTAAAAAGAACCCAAGGTACCAGGTCAAGCAGCCGAATCAATGCACCTGCATATCTCATCCGCCAGGCCTTTACACAGCCCCTCAAGAACATCATAACCATAGGTTAAGCGAGGGCAAGTCAATACTCCATATCATTCAGGCCGCCCCAGTGAATTAAGGCGTGGGTAAGGCTGGAATAGTTAAACTACAAACGGCTTGTGGACGGGCATAGCCGCCCAGGGCTTTGGTTCTCCTTCCAAGGGTAAGCGAAGAGGTTGGCTTGGCACTGCAGCCTTCTCGAGTCGCGTGGCATGATATCCTTCGACGGCTCAGAAGGCTATCAAGTATAATTGGGGCTGAATCTTGAGAGCTGGTCCCCTAGTGGTAATGCAGCCGTTTTCGGGATTGTGGAGGTGGGTTTTTGCGAGGCATTCTCTGTTCACCCTAGCCAAGGTGACGACGTGACTTCACTTGCATTGTTTCGGCGACATATCGGGGAGATTTGGGGGGCTAGGAAGATGATAGCGTGGCTTGATGGATGATTCGGATAGGAGTGAAGATGTGATTGGGGACTGTGGCTGGGCACCTTTTCCGGCTTGATTGCCTGTCGCGCCGTTATGAGACATGCCAACTCTTTGGCCTTTCCCTTCAGTCTTCTCAGCTGTATGGGAAGGTAAAGATTACAGTGTTGAGATCATCTTCATCTTGCGTCGTTGATGGGTCTGACTTCAGACAGACAGGCTGTAGCTGCGTAGCAAAAATATACTGTAGTTGAATTCCTCTCAACGCACATTGCCCAAGCGCCGAAGCCTGAGCATGAACGAACAAATTATCACTGTGCAGGCAGCCATGTATGGCCAGGCTAGCGAGAAGGCTGATCACGAACGGCGAAGTGGGTTCGAAAACGTAAGTGAAGCGCCTAAGAGGCCATGAAGTAGGTCTTCTGGATAAGGAAGACAAAGTCAGCATGATAATACTCTTCACGTACGATTTGAGCGGCTAGAATCAGACAAGACAAAGGAATAGGAGAGACGCGTCATCAGGGTTGGATTGACAAGTGCCATGTTCATGTCTCTTGGGGCCCTATTATTGCGTCCCACAGATAGAGAATAAATTAGGCTGTTGACCGGAGACTCGGTTCAGCAAAACGTCGAGAATGCTAATTAATATGAAAATGTAGGAATGTAGCCCTATAAAGCAAAGTCAACAGGAGGGCAAGGCTGAGCGAGTAACGTCAATCATGCCTTGCCAGTATCAGTCGCAAGAAATAGTTACTGAATGTGATGCACGTTGTGGACGAAGCCGACATGTCGTCAGTCTTGCGGCAAACGTTTAGCTTGGAATGGAAACATGGCGGACTAAAACCGGAGTTCAATCATTTGCCCAAAGCTATGAATCAGCATTGTGTTGCCAACCCCGAAAAGAGTTTCGGAGCTTAGATTCATGGGCGTGCTGGTTGTGATGCCATTATAGAAGGCCCTTACTAGCACCGCGACATTTTCCGGTGCTATGGTGAAAGAATACTTGGTCTATTTGGTGCTGCGAACATTGAGTCACAGAAACATCAAGCGTGACACTATAATGTTCTTGCATCTTCTGAACCAACTCAGGATGCGGAAAGATTGCTTGTTGAGGTGCGGACCTTGAAAGGTGTCGTGGGGGCTCAAGGCAAGTTTGCTTGTGCAACTGTTCCCATTCCAGCGCGCAGACTAGGATCACGTAGACACAACATGGAGTACAGGGGCTCAGGAGACGAAACTGTTGAGGGCCGGGCTGATGGATATTGGCATTGAAGTCAAAAGAGGCGGAAAGCGACATGGCTCATAGCCAACAATGGGATACGCAATATAGAAGACAGGCTGCTATCCAGCTGCAGTGCAGGACATGCATGCACACAACCGCTGCTCGCATGTCGAGACATGACTGCAATAACGCGTTTCTGTACTTGTCATTGCTCTGGACAAACGCATGAGTATGGCGTGATGAGCCGTCAGGATGCAACCATGGCCTTTGAACGTATCGTGATGGTCAGACATGGCTGTGAAGAGTGTGGCCGATGTCGGTAACCAAACAAAGGCCGTGGTGCAACAAGGTATAGTTGAACCCGTTGCCTTGGTCTAAACTGCATATGCAAAACCGGTGCTGGGCGATGGCGTGCCTTGAGGTTGCGAAATTGCCTTGCGCTCGACTGCATCATGGGCTCGTTCCCAATCCTCGTCAAGTCAAGTTATAGGTGTAACGTGGGTGGTCGCTCTACAAGGCTGAGTTGCAGATGTTCATGTTGCCCCAGGTTTGACGGGAGTACAGATCGACCCCTTGTGGTGAGGTGGCATCTAAGTTTAGTGAGCGAATAAAGGCATTGAGAATGCTTGAGTCGGCCTCAGCGGTACTGATTCGTGGATAGAATAGTAGCCCGCAGCGGTGCCTGAGACGGAGCGGACAAGGCTGGTGGCACCGAGTATGTAGTCGTGTACCCGTACGGCGCTCTGATTGAGCTCAACAACGGTACTTCTTCTCAGCTATCGGCGATGGTGGGCAACACTCATGAGCAATGTGCAAGCACTACGTGCAAAAATGAAAAAGAAGAGTGGCAGTACAACCAACATGGACATGTAAGATTGGCAGAGGCAGTGGGTCTCGTTATTACTTCTGCCGGTTCCGATGTCGCGTGAAGGGTATGGTTGTGTTATGGAAAGACTCGTTGTTCACATGACGGGAGCCAATGGAATGGATGGTAAAAGGCGCGCTAGAGGATGCAGCTTGGCTGTTAGCGTACCCACACAACATGCGCCCATATGCGAGAAAAAAAAACTGTAGAGCAGTTGTTGTTTCAGCCGCGCTAGGTGTACTGTACAATTGAGCACTGCAGTTGTACGGAGAAGTTGGTCGGCTGTGGCCCGAGTGGAGGTAAGAGGAGCCGGTCTGGAGGCGCAATTTGCACGTGCCTTGCAGCAGCTGCAGCCAGCATCATGGGGCGAGGGGGGAGCCCGAGCGTCATGAATCGGTACATATGTATGTATGTAGTATGTATGTAGCATGTACATAACGACATCGGGTGCTGCATGTGTCGCCCGTTTGAGTATCAAGGAGCACAGAAAGAGCGAGAGGGTCGGCGTGTAACCCGCACCGAGCAGTGGTTCTCAGGCCCAGTGGTGGGCCGTCGACATGGGTGCACAGCGGTGTCTCGCTGAGGTTGAGGCGGAGTAGGACTTGGCTCTGAGCAGAGGAGGATGGATATGCAGCAACAGGAGACGCCATGGCTCTGGGATGCCCGGACGTTCGGCTGTAGACGAAGAGGGGCGCCAGGACCAGGGCGCGAGGAGAACATCAGGTGGCCAGCAAGTGGAGCTGCAGACCACGAGGGCGGCGCCGGGGCCTCAGCGACCACGACCATGACGAAGCCGGAGAACAGGCGGCGGCGGCGGCGAGCGGGCGGGCATCCATGGCTATGAGGCGATTGGCGATGCACGACGATGCGATGTGATGTCGTCGAGCTGTTGGCGCCGGCGTTGGACATGGTTGGGAGAAGGCGAATTGGGCATGGGGGAGGCGGATAGCGTCTAAAGCGTGCCCCCCTTCGGAGCGTCATGTGTGGCTGTGAGGGCCAGTGAAGTTTGAGATTTTTTCTTCTTGCATTTAATTATTTATTTTTGTTGATTTTGTCTGACGGACGGGGCGGTAGTGCAGGCGAAGGAGAAGAGGCGACGACTGGCTGCTGGCTGCTGGCTCATGTTGAGGGACCCCCTCGCTAAAGCCGAGCTGGGGGGCCCTGGATAGGATGGGATAGGATGGGATAGGATAGGGTTTTCCCCTCGCCGGCTCGCGGTAGGCCGTGGTAACGGTCGTGTCTGAAAAAAGCGCAGGCAGGATACTCACCAACGGGCGGCAGCAAGCTATGGTTGGGCCGTTGTCGAGTGCGGCGAGTGCCCTAGCTGCCTAGCTGCCATGGACGCGGCCAGCGCACACATGGATTCGAGTGCGTCTCAGCCGCGCGCCGGCGAGCCAGTGGGTTGCAGCGTATTACCGTACATAGTCCATAGTGCGGGCGGCATGACGGCGAGCTGGGAAGAAATCTGATGCCTCACGTGCAGCACGGCGTCGGCAGCTGCAGACGCAATGGTCATGTTGAACCAGCATCGTCAGCATCGTCATTATCACCATCATGGACAGAGAGAAGGCGTATCCGCCCGCCAGCACTTGGCCACCACCACTACAATACACGCCCCAGACCATACCAGTCTGCGCTGTCTTGTGTTGTGCCAAATAGTACCAAGAACAAAAAAAGAAGCCGCGACCGACCGCTGGCTGACGTCTGTTTCAAGAACGACCGACGCGCATGCTCCTTTTGTGCTGTGTGTGTGTGCTGTGTTATGTGTGTGTGTGCCTGCCTGCTGCTCCTGCCTGCTCCTGTCTGCTCCTGCCTCTGCTCCTCTCGTGTCCCTGCCTCTACTTCAGCTGCAGCTTCTCGTACCTCCCGCTCTCCTGCTTCTTGCTTCTGCTTCTCCTGCTTCTCCTTCCCCTTCTACTCCCCCTCGCCTTCTCCCTCGCCTTCTCCTTCTTTTCTTCTTCTTCTGCTTCTGCTACTTGTGTCTCTGCCCTACTCTGCACATAGCAGCCTCGTCTACGGACTCCTCCCCACCCGTCCCTTTCTCCTCTGCAAATCCCGCCTCGCTCCTGCAGGTCCATATTTCCTGCACCCAGACCTTGCTCACTACTGTATGGTTCCCTTGAGCCCAGCCGCTCTACTACTGGCCTGCGCGCTGACAAGTACGTGAATTACAGGCCTTCTGATCACGTTGGCACCCAATTTCGCACTAGCAGTGCCCCGCCCTTAATCCCCAGCACTGCCGTCACTCAACCCCATCGTCGCCTTTCCTCGCTCTTTCACAAGCTGCATATCCTCGCCTTCAATTCTCCCTCTGCTCCCTCTCCACAGTCCCTCCCCTCTCCTGCTGCTCACCTTGTCTGAGCATCGTTGCTTCGGCCACCACCTGCGCCTGCCTTGTCCACTAGCTCCGTCAGCCACACCAGCGTCACCTGGTACTGCACAGACGGCACGCGGGACCACGCCCTCTTGACACTCGACCTCGCGCCTACACGCAATCTCAAACGCTGCCACCACTACCTCCACCCACCTCTCCTCCACCACCACCATCCCCTCTCTCATCCACTACGGCTCTCCCCCACCATCCTCGGAAACCCTGCCACACCCTGCTCAGCTACAGCCCGCCCCACTCCCGATAGCAATCCGCGCAGCGCTTGCGGACCCCCTCCCCTACGCATAACACCAAACAATGAGCCAGAACCGGCCATCGGCCTTTTCCTCACTAAGAATGGGTGGTAAGTCTTGCCCATGCCTCCGCTTCGTCCAATTGCCCTCCCCTCCTATACTCACTTCCCCCTGCAGAAGTTATCCGCGAAAAGGTCCAGGACGGCCTGACCGGCGACTACAAGGATCTCGCATACACGCAGTGTAAGATCGTCGGCAACGGCTCCTTTGGTGTAGTCTTCCAGACGAAGCTATCGCCCAGTGGTGAAGATGCAGCCATCAAGCGCGTTCTCCAGGACAAGCGCTTCAAGGTGTGTTTTTGCGCGGCCGCCCCTTGCCTCCCCACGTGCGCATCTCATCGCTGACCTCAACAGAACCGTGAACTCCAGATTATGCGCATTGTCCGACACCCCAACATTGTCGAGCTCAAGGCCTTCTTCTACAACAATGGCGAGCGGGTACGTGTCTGCAGGCAAAATGCGCGTCTGTACCTCTCGTGTAGCTAACCGTTCCAGCCACAGAAGGACGAGGTCTACCTCAATCTCGTGCTCGAGTTCGTTCCCGAGACTGTCTACCGCGCATCGCGCTACTTCAACAAGATGAAGTCGGTCATGCCCATTCTCGAAGTCAAGCTCTACATCTATCAGCTGTTCCGCTCGCTCGCCTACATTCATTCCCAGGGCATCTGCCACAGGGACATCAAGCCCCAGAACTTGCTGCTCGACCCCTCCACTGGTGTGCTCAAGTTGTGCGATTTCGGAAGCGCCAAGATCCTGGTCGAGAATGAGCCCAACGTGTCGTACATTTGCTCCAGGTACTACCGTGCCCCTGAATTGATTTTCGGAGCCACAAACTACACCACCAAGATTGGTATGTACATTTTCTTGGTCGTGTGACAGGCGTGTGTGCTAATTATGTGCGTCTAGACGTCTGGTCTACAGGTTGCGTCATGGCTGAGTTGATGCTCGGACAGCCACTTTTCCCAGGCGAGTCGGGCATTGACCAGCTTGTAGAGATCATCAAGGTCCTGGGAACGCCTACTCGCGACCAGATCCGCACCATGAACCCCAACTACATGGAGCACAAGTTCCCGCAAATCAAGCCTCATCCGTTCAGTAAGGTACGTCAGGGTTTTCGCCCCCCCTCTCCTCCCCTCCCTCCCCCTTGCACATGTGCCACATTTACTCACACCATGCCTCAGGTCTTCCGCAAGGCTGACCCCAATGCCATCGATTTGATCTCCAAGTTGCTCGAATACACTCCTACACAGCGTCTCTCGGCTATCGATGCCATGGTCCACCCCTTCTTTGACGAGCTGAGGGATCCCAACACACGCCTACCCGACTCACGTCACCCCAATGGGGCCACTCGTGATCTGCCAGAGCTGTACAACTTCACTCATCATGGTGAGTCTAGCTTTCCCCCCTTGGCCCTCTTGTGTCACATCGCAGTAGCTAATCTACGCAGAACTCTCCATCGCTCCTCACCTCAACAGCCAGCTCATACCACCGCACCACCGCGCGACACTGGCTGCACGTGGCCTTGACTTCGAATCGCCCAACTTCAAGCCATTAACCAAGGACCAGATGATGGCCAGGCTAGATTAAGGCCTGCCTACTATCATTCGAAACGATACTATATTTTCATGCGGCGACTTTTGATCCTCTCCGCTCCTGAGCACAAAGCTATTCCGTCCGGAGAGATGCAAAAAGGAGTCTCAAATGGGCATCGGTTTTATCAGGTGTATACTAGGAGGAGCGCACCCTTTTTATGCTTTAAACTGCGCGCGTCTGAAATGATACCGACATTCACGTTTACAAAGAATGACCTGGCTTGCTTTTCTCTCGAGGCTACTGGCCTTTCCGTTCACACGAAGTAATGGTGGGTCGGCACTGCAGATCATAATGCTCAGTTGCCTTTGGACATGATGAATAGGCGCAAAAGGGTTGCACAAGCAAAGGAATGGGGAGCTGGCAAAATTTGGGGTGTACTGAGTATGGAAAGCTGAGGAAGGGTCTCGCTCATCCGATTTCCGGCGCTTCTGCATGGCTTCACGATGCGTCACCTGCGTTGCATGCGGGTGTTTTCTTCTTTCTTTGTTATTCAAGATCTATTCAATGGGCTGCACGCCAGGCGATGAGGCTCATTTTCGCAATTTGGACGGTTTTATTCTGACCCGTCGAAACGGCAATCCTATGTGGAAAAATGGCCTTGCGCTGGGAGCATATTGGACTGGCAATTTCGGCACCGGCACCGGAATACAACTAGAGCAAAGGATCGCGCGTCTCCGGTGTAGAGAATGCTTACATGACAACGGTTACCCTGCTGTTTTACCCATCCGCCTTTGCGTGTACTCCCTCCATGAATACGAGCCCCTTGACATCTCTTCCTTTGTGGATTTGTTCTAGTTAATCGTGATGCGTGCTGACCAGATGTGATGTGGGACTTTGAATTGCCCAAAGAAGTGATGCTTATCTTCCAAATCTGCTTGTGAAGGAGCTGGCTGGCGGTTGCTTGCCTTTACCTTGGCCCCAATTCTTTCACCTTGTTCAAATAATGCCTGATCAGTGCAGTGAGAGGAGATGCGAGTATTCTGTCCAGCTACGCCTATTGGATATATAGGTGAGGATATATATAAGTATCTTGATCTCATATCGCCCTCAGCGTAGACACAGTTAAATACAACAGTCATCCTCGGCCGACGGTATAAACACTGCGCAAACTTGGCCAGGCTCTGAAAATGGATATGGAACACGCATCATCGCCCAGGAACAAGGTATCTACAGAGTTAAGTGCAGACTTTCACCAGCAACCAGTCGTCGGCAGTTCCACCATTGACGTCGAAGATGCATGGGCGGGGCGCCAAGACAAGAGCTCGAACGGCACTAACCCGTTTCAATCCCAAGTTCTCCAAGAAGCTCCAGAGCGGCTTCCGTGCAGTAACCTCGACAATCCGCTTTCGCGACTCATCCACAAACATCGCACCAGAGCTGCCAGACACCGCGACCGCACTCCTGGTTACTGGCACGGCGATTTCTACCCTCTACGAAACCCCAGGCACTACGACCGCGACGACGACGCACGCGCTACCTGTAGTTCGAGGGAGTCGCGACACAGGGAAGACTCACCAGGGACATTGAAGCAAAAGGCCCAATCAGAGTTCGTCGCAGCCATGGCAGACATCGATTTCAAGGAGGAGCGCGACGATAGGCGCGAGGACCGACGTGATGATAGACGTGATCGCGGTGGTTATCGAGGGAACAACAAGCGCCGCCGTGACGGTAAGTTTGCACTCCACGCAGCTGGTAAACTTGGAGGATTGGTATGCGTAGGCGCGCTAGACCTATGATACTGCATATATTTGCACTGTTCATCTGATTGTACCCCGGAGCGAGCTGCTCGGCTCAGCGCAGTGCGCTTCATCATTTTCACATGACAGTACTGACAATGACCGCGTAGATGATAATGACAACTACTACCGCGGTGACGACCGTCGCGGACCCCAGCGACGCCGCAACGACGATGGGCCCCGCCGCCGATATGAAGAGCCGCCATTTCCAAAGCTGCGGAGATTGCTTCTCAACATTGCCAGTTCCACCAAGCTACCGCAAGACGAGGCGATTGAAATCGCAAAGTACTTTGGAGAGCATTTTGACGACGAGCGTCTCCGCTCAGACTTTTTCGATGTCCTAGTGCAGCTGTAAGCATGCCCATGTCTTGTGTCTGCAATCTCACTGACACACTGTAGTATCATTGAGCAACCCTTTAAAATCCCATTTGTCGCGGCCGTTGCCTACTACGCCAACGATGTCAAGCCAGAAATCACAACTGAAGCCATGAAGCGCGTTTCAGACAGAGCACAGGAGGCGCTCAACGCTGGAGAGTGGAAGGAATTCAAGTTACTTTTGAGGTTCTTCGCCTGTCTGCAATCGCTCTACGAAGACGACGGCGTCTTTACCTTCCTTGGCCAGCTGTTTGACACGGTCGTAGATCTGCAGAGCGCCAACGAGAACGATGTAGGCAGTCTCGAAAACATGACCCTTTCCAGTACTAACATGATCAGGTCGTCGGTATCGAGCTCGTCAAGATCATCCTTCTTACCATCCCTTACGCACTTGTTGCTGGAGGAGAACGCTTCCATGAACAGGCGCGGCAGCTGTTGAAGAACACCGGTATTGTGGCGAGCAACATGGTTCCTATCGAGAGCCTTATCCACTCCTATGTTGGCGACTTCGAGTCGAAGCCGGTCACCTACAATAGCGTCATTGGCCTCCTTCAGACGCAGCTTTCAGCCGAAGCGGAATCTGGATTCGAGCTTAAATGCATTCCACGCATTGACCCCGAAGCTCTGCGTATTATGAATGCCAAGGAAGAAGATGCCCTGCCAACCGCTCCTCAAACGCATACTTTCCCCACGTTCACCATCCCATCTCCCGTTAATCCCGGACCTCGACCTGTCTTTCCCGAGGCCTATTTCTCACTCTTCGCCGACCAGGAAGTTGACACTGTGCCCAAGACAACCGATATTGCGTCCTCGCTTGTACGCGACGCTATCGTGGACACCATCAATCAACTCGACTTCAACCGTGAAATGGTTGCCAAGTTTCTCGTCGATGTGGACTGCTACTGGTCTGTCGATATATTCGCCAAGCGTGGCTCGCCCTTTGACAAGTTCCGGGAGCTGGTCGGCGACAAGATTCAGTACAAGTCCGAAGACATGATTATCGATGCCATCTTCTCGCAACTGTTCAAGTTACCTAGTGCTGAACACAAGCTTGTTTACTACCACTCGCTTATTACTCAATGCTGCAAAGTTGCCCCCGCGGCTATTGCGCCATCACTTGGAAGAGCTATCCGTACAGTGTACAAGAATTTGCCTATGATGGACCTTGAGCTAGGATACCGATTCTTGGACTGGTTCTCCCATCATCTCAGCAACTTTGAGTTCCGATGGAGATGGACTGAATGGTACGTCCAGAATAACGTGTGGGGAGGGGGAGGTTTGCTAACAACATCGCAGGCTTGAGGACTTGGAGCTTTCGAACCTGCACCCGAAAAAGGCGTTCATTCTCGCTACGTTGGACAAGGAGATTAGGCTGTCATTCGCGAAGCGCATTCGTTCGACTCTGCCAGAGCCAATGCACTCTCTGATTCCCGAACGTCTCGATGCTGACAACAGTCCCGATTTCAAATATGACAATCCGGGTATGTACCTACTATGCGTGAATGTGAACGTGAACGTGACTAATGTTGCCTATAGAAACCCCCTATGCTGCTGAAGGTCAGACATTGCTTAACCAGCTGAGGAAGAAGGCTACACCAGAAGAGGTGCAAGTCACAATTGACAGCATCCACGAGAAGGCTCTTGCACAAGGCGTCGCCGAAGTTCTCGTACCTTCAACTGATGCCTTCGTTACCGCCATCTGCCGCCTAGGCGCCAAGTCCCTGTCCCATGTTCTATCTTGCATTGAGCGAGGCAAGGACCGTCTTCTGGAAATTTCACAAAACGAGACTGCACGCCGTCAGATTGTAGCAAGCGTGGTTGAGTACTGGAAGGACCAGCCCGGTGTCGCTGTCCGCATCATTGACATCCTCCTCAACTACACCATTCTTGCGCCTATGACGGTTGTGCAATGGGTGTTTGGCAGCCACATGGGTGCTGGCGAGGCTTTGACTGAAAGCTGGGTTTTTGAGATGGTGTCCAACACGGTCGCCAAGGTCACTAACCGCAACCGACAGATCGCGTCTGCCCGCCTTCAGAAGGGCCTCCCACAAGAACAGATTGAGATGGTGGAAGCGACGCTAGCCAAGGACAGGGACAATGCCCGAGAGCTGTTCAAGTACATTGAGGACGCTACGCGCGGCGTTGCGGAGGGTTCTGCCGACACGATGATTGAGAAGTCTTCCAGCGGCGCATTGACAGAAGAGGAGGTCGAGCTGATCAAGGCGTGGGGCAAGCGCTGGCATACCGTCTTCATCCGCAAAGCTCAAGTTGAAGAGTCGGTCGTCGGTGAAGAGGCTGTCGAGGCGAGGATCAAGCTTCTTGCTGCTGAGCCCGACCCTGTTCCTGAGAGCATGGAGGAGGACGGCAATGGTGTCGCTGAGGCGACTAACGGTGAGGTGCAGATGTAACTTGCGCAGGGCGATGAAGATCAGAGTACGATATTGGCGATCAGCAAAAGTATGCGGGTAACAGCATCTACATTCATAAACGGCGTATCGGGATAATCTACATGGGCCAGCACGTGACGGCGCGTAGTGCGCGAACTATGCGGAAACAGGATATATTCTGCCAAACATTGTGTATTATAGTTCCAAGTTTGAATCCATCTGAACAGTACCTATGCGTCTCTTGTTGTCTCTTGTTGTCTCCTGAGCTCGAAAACCTTAGTATCTAACCCGGGAGTCGGCAGTTGGCCGAGGCGCTGTCGGAGCAGGAACAAGGCCATCCGTACCTTAGACTAGAATCCTCTAGCGTAAAGAGTATAATGCCTTTTCTTTCTGTCAGCACTAGCCACGACATGGACATGGGCGCGAGATTGGTGCAAAGCATTGTCAATGGTGGTTGGATGCACGGTGACGGCTAGCGCTCAACATATGGCGCATCTGGAGCTTGGACCGCAGCATCGTCATGTCATGTGAAAGGATCCCCGAGAACCTTGCGAGGCGTCGCGGCATACGGCGGTACCAAAGGAATGCAGTCTACCGCAAATATTCGGGCCGGAAACACCATGTCACCTTGTATCTCATGTCCATGTCACGTCGTATAACACTTGAACGCAATCCCTCCCCTCTCTACATAGCATAGCACGCGGCCTGCGACCCACGGCCGGCTGTACGCTCGGCTGGTCCATCGCAATCCGCGTTCTCCTGCTTTGGGCAGCATCCGACTCTACCAGCGCCATGCATATACCCCCCAGCTACGTCACTGCTGGCTCAGCGACACCCGTACCAACATACGCATCGAGCATAATACCGTTTAATGGCTTGTCATGGTTTTCGAAAGAGACGGGCGAAGGTGGTGGTGGTGGCGGCGGCATCAGATACCCGGAGAACTGGAGCAGTCTTATTGGCATCATTACTGCGATAATAGGAAATGTGCTTATATCGTTCGCGCTCAACATGCAGCGGTATGCGCACATTCGGTTGGACAGAGAGTGGCAGGCGAAGGAGCGCCAGCGGAAGAAGAGGAATGCCTCCAGTCTGAGTTTAAACAGACTGAATGAAGAGGGTGCAAAGTTTGGCGATAGAGGGAAACACCAACACGGCAACGATACGCCCGAGCAGAGACACGCGCCCGATGCGAATATCTTCGAGGCGACCGAGTCGGATCCGCTGATATCGCAACCACCATCCCATACAAGACCTGGTGCTGAGAGGGAAGACAGCGCGGGATCGACACCGGATGAGGAAGTTTACAAGCAAAAATCTTATCTCAAGTCGCCCTACTGGTGGCTGGGCATAATCCTCATGACTGTTGGAGAGGCTGGCAACTTTCTTGCGTACGGATTTGCTCCTGCATCCATTGTTTCGCCGCTTGGTGTCGTCGCGCTCATCTCAAACTGCATCATTGCGCCACTTATGCTCAAGGAGCCGTTTCGCAAGCGGGATGCGATGGGCGTCATCATTGCAGTTGGCGGTGCTGTGACGGTCGTGCTTTCAGCGAATGATAACAATCCGAAATTGGGCCCCGGCGAGATCTGGGACCTGATTAGACGATGGGAGTTTGAGACCTATCTCGGCATCACCATCGGTGTGATTGTCCTGTTGATGATTGCCAGTAACCGCTATGGAGAGAAGAATATACTGATTGATTTGGGACTTGTCGGGTTGTTTGGTATGCTGTTTTGGTCATTTATCTGGCAGCCATGGTCGACTGACTCTGCTTCTAGGTGGATACACGGCACTCTCTACGAAAGGCGTCGCATCGCTACTTTCGTATACACTGTGGCGCGCCATCACCTTTCCCGTATTCTATCTTCTGGTTGCTATTCTCATTAGTACTGCAGTCATGCAGATCAAGTATGTCAACCGTGCGCTCCAGCGCTTCGATGCCACCCAGGTGATTCCTGTCCAGTTCGTTCTTTTCACATTGTCGGTTATCGGGGGGTCTGCGGTGCTTTATCGTGACTTTGAAAGGACTTCGGCGGAAGATGCAGGAAAGTTTGTAGGCGGTTGCGCCTTGACCTTCTTTGGCGTTTGGTTGATCACAAGCGGACGACCTTCACAACACCACGAGGAAGATGACCATGAGCGTGAGCCAGAACATGCAATGTACCTGGCAGGCGAACGGTATACCGACGATGTAGATGAAACAGGGGATGAGGTTACCAGGAGTACGCGACGCTCGTCGACATCACGTCCGCTTTCACCGCCCATCAATATCAACTCTCGCTATCGCGACGATGATTCTCGCCCATCGACACCAACAATCAGAGTTATCCCTAACCCAATGACGCCGCAGAACCCTGTTCGCGCAGCCTCTGCCGACATCATATCATCCCTAGTCGCAAATCCATGGACGCAACCCAACGAACCTGAAGCTCGCACGCCGCCGCTGAACCGCCACACTTCAACACCCGTACTACCATCTGAAGTCGCACCCGCCCCTATGGCGTCTGCTTCAGACCCGGAACTCGGGCTCCCATGGACACCAACGCGCGGCAAGTCACAAACCGAGATACCAACCACACCCGGCTCCCAGCTGCGTCGCCTGCGAACCGTAGATCGCGCCCCATCCGCGCGAAACAGCATCGCGGTCCCGCTTCTAGCCAGCCCGCTCAGCACCAGCCTAAGCACCATGGTGCAAGACCTCAAGCGCGGAGGCAGCGTGCGCTACCGCGAGCCCGACGACTCTATCCGCAGACGCGGGAGCGTCCTCGGTCTCGGCGCCACACGCGACGGCGAAGACGACATGATGGGCACCGGCGAGCCGCTGAGCAGGCGGCAGACCAGAGACAGCCAGGGCGGTGGGCTGTTGGACGGCCCAGTCACGCCTTCTACTGCTGCTGCGGCAAATGCCAAGACAGGCAGAGGCAGGAGTCTTAGCGGGACGCTGAATGAGCTCTGGAGGGGGATTAGTGGACGGAGTAGCAGAGAGGATATCCGAGGGAGTGATGTCATGGAGGGAGGGAGCAGGTGGCGGGATGAGGGTCAGTGAGTGAGTGAGAGGATTAGAATAGAAAATGGATTTCTTGTTGTTGTTTTTTTCTCCTCTCTTTCTTCTTCTCCGGTTGGGGGAGAGCAGGTGTTGATAGAGTGCTTGTACCGTTTAGATGTGGTGATGCTTATGATTCTGGAAAGAAAAAAAGTTGAGTCTGGGAATGAGAGTTTGAGAAGAATGCAGTGTGTGGTTTGATTCTCCTTCTCCTTCTTCTCCTTCTTCTGCACGCACATCCTCGCTGCAAACCGTATCTGCTTAACTCGACTTATGCTCGAACAACCTCCCCCTAGTTGCTAAGTCTGTGCCATACCACTCACGTATAAAGCACATTCCGTTAACAAGCCTTTTTCAGATTCCTAGTAAGATGTTTCCCGTCCATCCAGCCATTCCCGTACCGTTACACACACACACACACACACACACACACACACACACAGCGCACGCGCACGTCCACCAAAACAGAGTACGCTTTCATAAACCTGCAGACACATCAGAACTAGCTGCCATGACGAAGACACAGCACTGCTTATTCCTCGCTAGCAAAGAGACCCAGATCGTATAAGCGCGACGACGCATCCGAACAAGCTACTCTGTTCCCAACGTCGTTTGGGAAACGATACCATCCCCGTCTGTTCTCCTCGTGACTAAAACCGGATATTTATCCTGCTATCGTGTACGCTGTCTACAGCGGAAGAAGTAGCAGACACAGCGCTGGGGTTGTTGTAGCGGATGAACGGATGGGTTTGTATCGTTGCGGGGGGAGAAAAGATACTGGTTTATGCTGAGGGTCGAGGTTGTACTGGTGGTTTTGTGCGTGGTAGCGGAGAGGAGTGTAGGTTCTGGTTATGTGTGTTGCGGGGGTTTGTTGGGCTGGGTAATGCGAGGGGGTAGTGGTTCTGCTATGTGTTTGATAACAAGATGCGATCTTTGAAGCGCCTTTCGATACTGATAATTCGATTTGTGATGTTCTCGAGGCAATGGTGTCTTGTATAACATTGCCCAAAGAAAGCAGGAAAATCTCGGTTTACGGCATATTTGACTGGATAATCTTCCCTGAGCTCGCCATGTCAAGTATCAAACGCACAAGCTGTTGATATTTAACAAACCAGCTATCTGTTTTAGTATAAAGGAGTGCTTTTCTTCTTGCACAAACAACAAAGCGACTTCACGACGTAGATCCGGTATCGCTTTTGTCACAAGTACATGGCTCCATGGTAGGGTCAGTGTGATTGAGCAGATGACAAAGACTAATCTGAAATTCTATGGCGAGATGATGATTTCTGAGTTAAGCCACAAGAAACACACAGTAAAAATAATGCAGTGGTATTGCAAATTTAGTAAAACCGGTGGTGCACAGAATTTACTATTAAGTTCTATCATTCGTCTATATATCCGAAATCATAACAAGGCGCGCAATAAACGCTAGCTAGCAACCCATATCCCCTAGTACTTTTGTCGAACCATGATCCTCACGCACTCCTAAGGACCCATAATCTCAGGATCGTACTCTGTATTCTTAACTACAAGAGCCTGGTATTTCTGGACATCGGCACCGGTAATCACGGTATCCGGTGTCTTCCAACCCAGGGCAACGGGAAAGCGTTCCTTTTCTAGTAATGGTTAGTCCAGATCTAAAGAAATGCATAGCTCGAGGAGAGAAAAACACTCACCAAAGAGATACTCGACCTGGTCCCGCTTTGCAGTGTTGGTCTTCCGGTCGCCAATTACAATCATGTACACTGCGGTCTCCAGGTGGCTGAAGCCAACGACTTGCTCGGCGATGGAGAACTTTGTGTTGTACTTGAGCGAGTCGAGCATGCGGGCAAGGCGGGCGTTGGCAGCCATTTTGAAGGTGATGTCTGGCGCAGTCCAGAAAGAGCGGGTTCGCTCGTAGATGGTGCGGTTGAAGGTGGTTGAGTCGCCGCTTAGGGCGTTGTCCGCACGGCTGGACGACGTTAGTCACGAGATGACATGGTTGGTGTTGATAGGGTGATGGGAGGAACGGGAAGTTTTTCAGTCGAAACTTACCTCAAGCTGCCGTCGTGCTCGAGAACGTTGTGCTTGCTCAGGGTATCCAGTCCCCAGGTCGAACCTCCCGGGTTGGAAGTGAGGGCAGCGTTGTGGAGCAACACGCTGACGTCCTCGCTGATGTTCATGGCCGTCTTGAGCGCGTACTTGACATTTTCGAGCGTGAAGTTGCGGCCGTTATGCGGCAGGTAGTTGTGATTGGCCAGCGTGTTAAGCCCAGGACAAGGACCCCGAGCTGGAGAGGTTAGTACGGGATATAGAAAGCTGAGTTTGAGCGGTTTGGCTTACCGTCGCTGTTTACAGCTGGGTGCCAGTTCTCCATGGAACCTTGAGCGCTGACAAGGCCAACAGCCGCGAGGGCAACAAAGGGCACAGAAGAAACACGCATCTTGTGGACTAAGAAGAAGCTATGGAAAAGTCAAAGTAGAGGGCTACAGGAGTAAGCTGCGTGGGATAGAGTCAGCTTCAAGTGTCTCCACGAGTCTCTTATACATAGTGAGCGCTACGGTCAAAAGACCAACGCCACCGCAGATTACTCTCCATGCGCACCAGGCCACCTTGAGCCAAGAGAGGAAAGAAATAAGTTCCATGGCTTAGCGCACATTCGGATGTATTCAAAATGCTCTTCACAAGCCATTCTCTCACCCGGTGCCACCGGTGTTGGGGTCATCTATAGAGACGTGCCTCCACGCGCCACCACCGGTCCGTACACGAGGTCACGGCCAGTCCCAGATCCCCTGGAATTTAACTTTCGGCAAACAGACGAGTGGTTCGAATTCGTTGGGGGAGGAGAACCCCAGATTAGTTCGCAGCCGCTCCCCTGTTTTCGTAGCGGCCGGGGCCTAGTATGTAAAAAAGCGTCTTAACTCGGGCCGCGCGACATAACGTCAAAAGTAGGCTGACTCGCATGCCTCCGACAGGGATTAACCTAGCTGTTCTTCGCCCATGCTGACTTTGCATGTCTACGATCGGTCTCACGCATGACTGTATTACCTATCCTCGTGCCCTGTGCTGTGAACACAGGCCTGCTGACCAAGCTTTAGGCAGAAATACGCGAACCACGACCCTCGGAGGCTCAGCAGGCTCTGCGACGCCACAGGGCGCTGCTGAAAGAAAGTTGTATGTACGTACATACATAGGAGTATGTGTGTGTGTGTGTGTGTGTGTGTGTGTGTGTTGGAGCTAACTCAGGGATCGGAGATTGCACCAAGCTAAACCAAGTTGAGATGATCGTATCTAAACTGCTTGATATCGAGTAAACCCGTCACGGCAGCAACTCCAGTAATTCTTAGCTGGGTACTTGGAAATTTATTCTTAGATTTGTTCTGACCAACCAGAATTCTACCTGACCCTGACCCCTTTAATCGCACCGCTCCAGACTACATCCCTTCCCTGGTGCCCTGGACTGCTATTATGTCGTGCACTCCGACGGCAGGATCCGCTCGGTCGAGGTACCCTCGTCCGGGTCCGGGGATCATGCTCTATAAACATGCATTCCGCACGCCATGGTTGAAACGTCAATTGAGCCGAACTCTAGTCGCGTCACTATGCAACTTTGTGAGTGTACCAGAGCCAGCAAGGATGAAGTCGTACTGGGAAAGTGGCCAGTAAGGCCAAGTGAGTGAAAGCATTGACAGACACTATGCATTGCAAGAAATGTTTGTTGAGTTTGTAAATTGGCATACTGGACACTTATGCTCATCGTGTTTCCCTACTAAATCGTGACAGAGGTCTTCGGCTAGATTTCAATACCAACTCGTACCACAAGGCGTGAGTAACGCGGTGCTGGCCCGTCTAGCGTGGTGGAAGTGCGGCGCAAGCTACGTAGGTGCATTGTTTGAAGTACAGTACAGGAACACAAACTCTGCCAATGAAGATGCAGCCAAAAGTGAGCGTTACATCGCCAAGGGTTGGCATTGGTCTGTCGATGCCATGGATTAGAAGGCTAGGCGTGTCTACCCACAGCGCCAGCCGGGGGTGTGATAAAGTGGTAGACTTTCACCGACGGCGGGAGCTAGCGCATAAGTAGTGCTGCGTAATCTTCCGCAGGACCGCCGACAGCTGGCATTTCTCAAGCCTTGGCCCGATTCTGAGCATCATCCATGGAACAAAAGGGCATAAATCTTTCTCAACGACCGAGGATCGGCCTCATCGAAGAACTTCAGCAACTTCTTTCTTGCCCTTGTGTTCGGCAATCTGTTTCGCCGTAGAACCTTTGGAGGCCCCGCCAGTCGTGCGCGCACCCTTGCGAGCGCCGTTGGCTAACAGAAATTTGACAGTGTCGACATGGCCCATCTCCGCAGCTAGATGAAACGCTGTCCAGCCATTCTTGAGGGTGGACTCGTTCACGTCTTGTCCCTTGTTTTTGAGAACTTCGAGCACTTTTACATGACCCTTTGCAGCGGCCAGCAAGAATGCTGTTGCGTTTTTCGAATCCTGCACCGAGAGCAGCTTGTGGTCCCATTCGAGAAGAAGTTTTACGGCCCCGACTCGATTATTCAAAGCGGCAATGTGGAGAGGGGTACGTCCGTCGGAATTCTTAACGTGTATATTAATACCCGGCACTGAACGCAAGGTCCTCAGGATCTTTGTATCGCCGTGCTCTGCAGCAAGATGTGCCGCGGTCCAGCTACGCGGTGTAAGCGCATTAATAGGACATTCTTTGCTTGACACAAGTTCGTCAATCCTGGCGTACAGCTTGTCCGCCACGGCCCAGTGCAGAGCATTGCGTGGCCCAGGGCCGTTTGACACCTTCGTCTCTGGTTTTAATGCCGGTTCAAGTGTCAGGCGCCAGGCCAACTCAGCACAGCATCGTTCACACGTCTGGTAGCGCTTGTTGAGTTCTTCGAGTTGCTCGCCCCAATTGTACAGCTTCATTGCGTTTTTGATCCATTTCTTCGCTCCTGAGTCGTCACACTGGAAGTTTGCTAGCTGCGCCGATGCGAACATGATCGTCTTGAACAAACCAATGTACACCACGCGCAGCTTTTGCTTGAGTCTTCGCATGTCTTCGTCGTCTTCGGGCCTTACTCTAGTACGTTCATGACTTTTCGCAGTAAGAACGTAGTAGTCGGAGACGCCTTCTGCCAAATCCAACATGGCATCTTTTTCGGATGTGTAGATTTCTTCCATCTAGAGAGAATGTTGGTATCACTATGGCTGTTCTCAAAGACAAGAGCAATTCAACATACTGAGAAAACCATGAACAAGGCGGCGACAGGGATAGCCACATAGGGACCACCAACCGCCGCACCGGCTCCGAACAGTTCCTTGATTACCAGCATATTGTGCGATACCTTGCTAAATCTTTCCGGACGCTTTTTCGATTCCATTTTACTTCCCTGCTTATCAATAAAAGACAGCAGCACTCTGTGTCCTTGGTCGGTTTTGAGATCCAGGTCCGGTTGGTTGAGCCGCTTCCTCAGCTTGGCTTTGACCTTTTGCATATGTTCTTTTTCCCCATTATCAGCATAGAGTGCTTTGTAAGCCTCCCTCCAGAGATTCGGTTCTTTGTTTCCTGGCTTCTTCGACTTTCCCATTGTGTTTGTTGCGCTGATGAAGGCTTCGATGAATGATGACAGGAAAGAGGAAGCTGAGAGAAAAAGGCGTTATTCATGCTGATTCGAACAAGCACCGGCTCGTGGATGCCTACACAGCACAGCCGCCTGGTACGCTCGATATGCTGACGGCAGTTCGCGAGCGCATCTGATGGCTGCACAGCCCCACTCGAAATTGCGGCTGAAGCGGGCTTAGCCGTGAACCAACTGGGGTCAGCGACATTCACCAATACAGCAAGATGATCTAGTTTGCTGACAAATTGCTAGTACGACACTCGTGCATGTTGCTTTGAAAGAGACTGTAGTGAGTTTAGTAAGTATACGGAGGCGTATTGGCGGTGGCTGCTTAGCCTCAGGCATGGATATAAAGCCACAAGCACAGCCTCTCTTTAGGCATCCTCTTGTAGGGTCTTATCACCCACCAACTATATCAAACTTATCGCCGATGCAATGACTCCGCAAGACTCGCTGTACACAGAAAAGGGTATCTGGAGAGCAGGTGAAGGAGACTGTTATGTCATTGTGGCGCAACCGCGTGTTGCAAGTTCAGGTTTCTTTGCGCGACCTTCAGAAGTGCTTGTGATTGCTCCGCCTTAAGGGTGTTCCTAGACAGCAGTCCATTCCCTGCCTGCTTGACATTCTAGACAACTTTTTCATGCAAAAACCGCAATATTATCGCATCGTTACAAAATTAGCCGTGCGGCGGCAGCGATAGATTTTGCATTAAGCTTTGCCTAGGATCTACACAGTTCATCTCCAAAGGGACGCCGCTGTGTTGCACAGATAACAAGGAATAGAAGCACTTCAGAACCAAAGCCCAAAACAAACCAGGAGAGAAACAACTTGCAAAAAGCTATCGTATTTGTGAGTCATTTTCTGCCGCTATAAAAATCGAAACCCCGTTCTGTCTCAAAGCCTTAACCCATTCCTTAACTTAAAAGCTCGTTATTCAGTGGTCGACGTAAATGACCAAGATACACCAACGTATGCAGACGCCCGTCGACGAAGGGGGAGCACTTAGATGACTTGATCACCGAGTCCTACGAAGGTGAAGTCCTCCTCTTCCTCTGCAGGTTCAGTCTTTACCTTGTTTTGGGGAACATACAGCTCTTCAATGTCATCGTCCTCGGGCTGAGATTCTGCGTATGAGGTCTTGCGGGATTTGCGCTTTCCACGGGCTGCCGTAGGCGATAGTAGATGTTCTTTGTTATCGACTAAGCCTTCCGGACCATCATTATCTCCTTCAGATAGCTCCCTTTTTTTGCAAGGTGTCGTGTTCTTGCTACGGAAGCGCGGTGTCTTTGGCGTCGTGACGGTTTTGACGACTGCTCCAGTGTTGGGTCTAGCTGGACTCCCACTTGCACAGCCGCTCTTGCGGATGTTGGCCAAACGGTGAGAGACAGCTTTAGGAGTGCAATCTTGTTGATTGTGTTAGAACAGTGCATCGAAGATAGACAGATTACTGAAGGCAGCAAATAGCCATGCTAAAACTGCCAATAGCATTGAACACGTGTGATGGGGAATGTAGGGAAGTTCACTTACCGCCACCAATCTCCCGTGCAAGGTAGTCAAGAAGAGGACTGGAAGACTTGATGTCATGGAATTTGAAGATGCCTCTGAGAATCTGAATGCGGTGTCAGCATGCGTTTCGGACCACATCGAAATTTGTTCTTGGCAAGATGTACTCACGATTTGATCTTTGTCGGGTGTCCAGTTGACCATCTTGACTGTTGTAGGGAGTACTGATCTATTTTGTGAGTCAGGATCTGTACAGCGGTGGAATGAAGATTACTTACCTTCTGCTGCAGTGGGTCTTGGATGCTTACAGCGAATCTTGGAGTGCTTTGAAGTCAGGCTGATCGAAGGCGGCGTCAGACTGTTGACAGTGGGAGAAGGAAGTGAGAATGAAACAAAGCGATGTAGGCAGGAGGAGGAAGACTTATATCTTGCTAGCGCAGACGGGGTTGTTAAGAAGAGGGTTAAAGTGAAGGTGAGAGATGGGCAACTTCATGGCAAACTTAATGACGTATGTCGCAAGCAAAATGACAAGAGCCTGCGGGGGGTGAGGAGTGAGAGTAAATCCCTAGGGTAGTGAACACGAGACATTTGGGGACTCGTAAAGAATGTAATCATCTAAAACGACAGTGCAGTTATGTTGCATTTAGGAAGGTCATTAACATCTTTCAAAGTCGCATTTTCCGTGATATTTCGTAGTATCTCTGGTGTGGTGATACATAAAGAGCAAGACATATTGGTGGCTTTTGAACCATATCTTCTACCATCATAATCCCAAGCAATCACCACTAACATTACTGAGTCTATAGCGACTAGTCTTTTTTATAGATGGGACAGACCTTGGCGCATAAGATCTTACGCTAGAGACATGGTGGAGCAAGAATCGAATTGATTAAGTAGACTATGCACTGAAAGTGATGAACGTGTTGTGCAGCGATAGCAGTCGCGTGACCAGTTCGGGTGTTCCCAGACATCGCTTTACATACCCTCTCGCTCTGACCGGGTCAAGAACAACATGTTCTATATTACTACTCTAGCAACATCGTTTGACTTCTCGGCATCCCCCAAACTATCTTTCCGGTCCTCTTTCCTGTCTCCCACAACCGCGACACTTCCTCGTGCATTCAGTGTCGGCACAGTACCCCTCTTCTCTTTCTGCCACATACTCCACGTCTCCAACAGTGCGTCCTCATTAAGATGATTTGCGATGCACAGATAGAGCTCTTTTGGTATGGGGTATGACTTCTCTAGAGACTGTTCCTGCCTCTCTCGTTCCTCATCCGTCATGCATGCCCTCTCCTGCAAGTCTTTTGCCTCGCGAACAAAGTATTCCGCCCAGCAGAGCTCATACTTAAAGACCTCCTCGCGTCACCAGGGCCTACGTTTCTTGGTCCTGAACTCAGTTCCGACGGGTGAGTCGTTGGCTTCGGTTTGATAGTCTTCCAAAACCCATCTGCAGATACCGACGAGAGAGGTGTCAGCAGGCTCTTGCTTTGCGCGCAGCAGCCAGATCTTGCGGAGACGCCGAACTGTGTTTTCGTACGCGATTTGGGGCATTAGACCGCAGGGAGGAAGTACGTTGCTGAACAGTGGAGGCACTAAGTGAGCCGTGTGTTGTCAGTAGTTTATGAAACGACTGCTATGAGATCTCAAGAAGTGCAGTGTGGACGTACTGTATGGTAGTAAAGTGGACACCTCTTCCAGGGATATCTGGTGGTCATCATGTGGCCTATTTTCTTTGTAAGATGCAAGTCTCGTGCTATCTTCAATCAGGACTTCAAACCAGCCTGGATTGTCTTTGCCATATTGTCAGCCTCTGCACGCTATTCTCATCCTCAGACGGGTTTGATATACCCTGCATAGTTGGCGATGACGCAGTGGCGACGGTGGGGCTGCACCCCAGTAACGAAGGTGTCCAAGACATGCTCAGCGATGGTCTTTGAAGGATAATTCTGTCGTGTTAGAATATTGAGAATGCTGAGGCGCTGGGCCGGGAGATACTGTGTTGTGGAAGAGAGGGAAGTGGATGTTGAGACCAACTAGCAATCGTTTGCACCTGCCTGACCAAACGTGCAGCCGCAAGCATCCGAAGTCAGTGCGTAGGTGAGACGAGAAATGGACGTAAAGAGAAAATGTGGTTTAACTCGCGGTACAAACATTCTCTCTGATAGCTTGCCGAGCCCTCAACCGATATATGATTCTATGACTGTAGAGCACCCTAACTTCACACTGCAACCACTACAAAGCCTTGCCCATAAACTTTCTCTTTGTGTAGCTTAGCCACCACTTGCTGGGAGTGTTGGTCTCATCTGCATACACCCTGTTCAATAACCGTGTTGCCAGCTCCTGGCGCATCTGCATGATGTACTGTCGTAGCACTTCGGCCGAGTTCCTGTCTTGGGGCGCTTCAAAAGCCTGGTTCAGGGGGAATCCTGCATCGCCAGGGATTGCGAAGTTGGTGTCGAGTGCGGAGTTCATGACGGCCTGTTTCGCAAAGTTAGCCTCACTGTCGTCTTCTTCCAAAGAACCAAACTGCCAAATACCTTCTCAGCCTCTCTCCGGGTCATGCTTGGCTTGATCTTGCCTAGTACGTCGCTCACGTAGAGAATGCCATAGATGAGCACGCGGTCTGCTGGGCCCTTGATCTCGAAGTTGCGAAAAAATGTGTTGGCACGGAACAGGGCCAGGACCTCGTCTAGAGGGTCGTAGGAGTCGTGCGAGGCATCGATGGTAAGCTCGGTGACATCTGCGGGCAGGACAGGCAATTGGACGGCAGGTCCGCGAGTGCGTGTACGAAGAGGGAGGAGTGCAAAGTTGCCTGTTGCAGCAGTCAATCAGTATGCACTCATTCAAGGCGGACTACGTAGCCCTACCTATCAATTGCTGGTTGGGCTCATCGAGGAAGACGGAGTGGTAGGCCTGGTGGGGGGGTCAGTTGTCATGTTCCTTGGAGATGATTGCTCGATAGAAGTAAGCTTTTGGCAGTACTTGGAGACTTACAGGCATCTTGGAATGTGCTTGCCCGCAGATTGCTGTACTTGAGTCGTGTGTTTGGAGCTCGGCGGAGGTGACGGCGTAGCTCCGCTGGCCGGCGGCTGAGGTGTGCTCATAGGGCTGATGTGATGGGGCGGGGGTGACTAAGCCGCCGCCCATTAACGCGTCTCTGCGCGCGGCGCGTCTACCATAACTTTGTTAGTAGCAACTTCTGAGTTGCACTATCCTTGCCTTCACCGCTCTGATTCGGCCCAAAATTCACCAAAAAAACCCAGAATCGCACTCAAGTCGAGCCCTCACCATGTCGGACATTGAAGATGAAATGGACGTGGATGCACCCGCCGTCGACAACTCCATTAGCTTTGGCGGAGATTCGAAAAAGGGCAAGCGGAGCGCTGCCAATCTGCCTGTAGAAGCTGAAGACACATTACCATGGTAGGTGTCAGAATGCACCACGGCTGGACAATTGTTAAAGCTTGCATAGGGTAGAGAAGTACAGACCATCCTCTCTGGACGACGTAGAAGGGCACAAAGATATTATAGCGACAATCAACAAATTCGTCGACTCGAATGTAAGGTCTTTGCTCTGCACGGAGACTCGGTGCTGACATCGGTAGCGATTACCGCATCTTCTCCTCTATGGGCCCCCAGGAACCGGAAAGACTTCGACTGTCCTAGCACTCGCACGGCGCATATACGGAAACAAGAACATGCGGCAGATGGTGCTCGAGCTGAATGCATCAGACGACAGAGGCATTGAGGTGGTCAGAGAGCAGATCAAAACGTTCAGTAGCACCAAGCAGATCTTCTCCGCCGCGCCCAAGGCAGGAGATTCTTCCTTGGCGACGTTCAAACTCATTGTCCTTGACGAAGCGGATGCCATGACTGCCACGGCCCAAATGGCACTGAGGCGAATCATGGAGAAGTACACGGCAAACACCCGTTTCTGCATTATTGCAAACTACACACACAAACTCTCGCCTGCTCTGCTCTCGCGTTGTACGAGGTTTCGATTTTCGCCGCTCAAGGACCAAGATATCAGACACCTGGTTGACAAGGTGATTGAGGAGGAGAAGGTCAATATCACGCAAGATGCAACTGCTTCACTTGTCACACTGAGCAAGGGAGATATGCGACGAGCGCTTAACGTGCTACAGGCTTGCCACGCCTCCAGCACGCCGCTCCAGCCACCAGGCAAGCCTGCAGTGGATCCGAGCTCGATTGTGCGTGATCAAATCACTCAAACCACCATCTACGATTGCATAGCAGCCCCGCATCCTTCAGACATCAAGTACATCATCGAAACACTGCTTTCCAAGAATGACATGACAGAATGTCTGCGAACCATAAACAATCTCAAGACATTGAAGGGCCTGGCTCTCGCAGATATCCTGACGGCGGTAAGCGAAGAGCTGGTCACAAACGACGTTCCACCGCAAGTCATGGTGACGTGGATGTCGGGCCTGGCGGATATCGAGTATAGATTAAGCGGAGGTGGTAGTGAAGCGATCCAAACTGGTGCAGCGATTGGTGTTGTGAGGACAGGGGTGGAGCTTCTGGAGAACGGCAAGAGGTGATGCTCGCAAGCCCAAGGGAATGCTCGTCTTTATACTAAGCAAGAGTGACGAATTGCTCAAAATGATACCATTTGATTGTCGCAATGGCAGCGCGCCCAACGGAATCCCGCACTCGTAGCATCCCAGTCGTGAACGGACCATAAGCTGGTGGGGCATGTGTGTATCAAAACACGGAGGCTTGCCACAGTGATAGGGCGACAGCCGCGTTTTGCACTAAGTAACCACGCTAGTCAGCCTTCACGCGACCCCAACGCGCGCCTTCCTACTGACGTCGCTTAGGTATACCCCAAACACCACCACATCAACAAACAACAACATTGTACCTCCTCCCCCCCTGGTATTCGACTTCATCTGAACATATTTTGGTTGCTTGGACTGGCATCCGACCAGTTACCGTTTTGGTTTCAACACTATTCCCCAACATCTTAACATGCCTGTCAATGTAGGTAATCTTGAGAACAAGATAGAGACTGAGACTAAAGAAGAGCAGAAAGGAAAAGGTCCTACAAGAAGGCGACTGAGCACGCGTCGCAGTTTCGACCCCATAGCTCTCTCAGTAGCTAAGGAGACTGCCACACTGCAGGAGCGACGATTTATGAGTGGCAAAACCAAACGACCAACCAGATGGCGAGGACCAGTAGGCCGTGGCATCCCGTTTTCAGTCTGAGCTGCAGAATTGACAATTGCGCGCAGAAGAATGCTGATGCCTCTCTGAAAACATGGGTGAAACACACAGCGCCCGCTGTACAGTCGCAGACAGTGATGCGATCAACACACAAACAGACACAGAAACCCGAGAACCATCCCCCAAAGTCACAGAATGTTGAGCTGAGGTTCTCGTTCTCAGCGGCACCTGATGAACCCCCAAGCCGGAGAGGTCGCGAGGAAACATTTACCCGAAGCTTCTCTGGACTTTCCATGACTGGCAGCGCAAACCGATCCGTCTCTGCAGATCCGTCCCACACCAAAGCATCTCCAGCACAGGAACCGCGTCGACATTCAGAGTCCATCTCTCAAGCGCCCCAGCTAGCAAAGCCAAAGAAGAAACGAGAAGGTTACGGTTTCAGCTACTCGGAAACCTTCATGTGCGACTCAGACGACTATCCAGACACGGAATGCGAGTGGGAGCCAGACGACCATGATTCACCGAAACCGGATACCGGCTACTCTGCGCATCGTAACTCCTACTTGAACTGGGAAAGACCAGAGCCAATCTCGCGTCCCACGTCCAGAGACTCGACCACTACCATCGAAGACAACTCTTTCAACGACCTCGTGGTTCTGCGTGATGTTGGATCCTTTCATCTGGCGCGCCCCCAGCGCATCTTGCCCTGCACACCCGCCACACGGGAAGATACGCTCCGCCTCAAACTCCGAGCTAAAACGCTCATTGCACGATTCGAGGAATCCAGCGAAATCCAAGCACAGCTTTTAACTCGCATGGAACGCATGATGTACGCTGAGCAGCAACGAGAAAACGGACCAGGCGAGGCCAACTCCATGGCCAAGTGCGCACTGAGGTTACGTGATTTCCTTGTCAAAGTAAAGGAAGAAAGAGTCGAGACCGGTGAACATCACACGATTGTTGAGCATGAGATTGAGTGGGTGGAGTGGTTGGTTGAAGCTAGTAAGACGGGAGTTATGCATGTGAGGAGTGCGGGATGCACATGCCGTCCTGATTGGGATCCGGAGTGAGAAGCCGGGGACACTGAAGAACGTATTACACGAGAAGCTCCGAAACGATGACAGGACTCCTGGGGCGCTAGCGAATCCGATGCTACACCGCAGCGGTATGTCAAGACAGCGGTGGCGTGAAGCTTTCCACATCAAAACGCGATGGCCAGCCCCGTAAGAGCATCTGGATAGTGTCGCCCTCTTCCCGTTTTAACGCACTGGGAACGATACATCCGACAAACAAAGAGCACGCCAGAAGAGGAAAGGAAGAAGACGAGCCCAGCCTCTTCCCGATGGTAACACCGAGCAAAGAGAGACCGAATCCGAGACCTATGATGGAAACCAGAAATCCATCTTACACCCCTACAGTCAAGCAGGGCTCGCTCATCTGCCACCAAAGCCACAGCAAGCACTTGCAACGAATCATACATGTCAAAGAAGAAGAAAAATCAATCAATCAATTTCATCGTATCCATAGACGCCCACCGCTCTGCATTGCTCCCCTTGTATCCTGATAATACTGAGGTATCAAACAACTTCCAAAGCAACAACCATGAGAAGAAGCCGAAAGAAACAGGAAAGGCAAAAAATAAGATGAGAATAGTGCTCTGTATATCATCAAGCAAGGTGAGCCAAGGCCGCTATAAAACACTGCCGCTGACAGGGGAACCGAGAGAATTAAGCTTCAGAGAACAAGTCTTTGTTCAAGAGAGGAAGAGTCAACGCCTAAAAATGCTTATCAACACACATAACGCAAAAAAACAAGACACCTTTCTTGCCATGCGTTTGCCCCATTCTGTATGTGTATGGCGCCTAGAAAACAATGTCAAAAAAAAAAACAGGGGGCTCCAATCTTTGTTTATGCTCCTCTTCGGTTGCTCGTCATCCTCATACTTGGCTCTCGCTTCCCAACGGATGCATGGATGCAAGGACATGCTCCAATTCACTCGCGTACAAATAATCTCCTACTAGCAGAGCAGGAGGTGCAACAACGAAGCCCTAAAAATACTTCATCATCGCCTCCTGTAAATATCAGATACGTCTCTCTCCCTACCAGCGCCATCCCTTCCCCTGTTATTAGCACTACTGCTATTTGTGTTATTACCGTCTCTGCGTTCCGGGCTCCTCGAGCGCGTTCGCCCATCCCGTCTCTCATGGGCAAAGTTGCCTCGGTTGCCGCCGCGATGGTCGCGGTCCCGATCGCGATATGCGCGATTACGATCAGATCGGTCGTCGGGGTATCCTTCACGCGAGTTGACCGAGTCGCGGGAGCCGCGGCGAGGACGCTCGTCTGGCTCGCGCGAGCGACGGGGTCCGTCAGCACCGTAGCTAGGTATGTATGTATCACCTGGTGGGACAGGGCCTCTGCGACGGTCTGCGCCGTCGGGACCATAGCGGGGGACGGGTGGAAGAGGGTGTCGGCCGTCCGCGGGTGGGGCGGGAAGACCATTGTGGCCGCGATCGCCGCTACCCCAGTTTGGTCGTCGGTCGCCTGGCGGGGGTGGTGGAGGAGGTCGGTGTTCGTATCCACGCCGGTCATAGCCGCCGCCTCTCATACCGCGTTCGACGCCAGGAGGCCCTCGATCTTGTGGACCGCCATATCTTCGATCGCCGTTCTGCCATGATTGTGGTGGTGGACCTTGGCCTGCCCACTCTCCGTTTGGCCCTCCGCCAACGGTGCCGCCTTGTGGCGCTGGAGGAAGCGCTTGTCTCTGGCCGCGTGCGTTGCGTCGATCTAGCTCGTGCGAGTCGGCAAAGTGAGGAATATCTTCTTCCCGCATGGGTAATGGCTCTTCTCGAAAGTAGGGATGGTCGATAGCATCAATGGCATTGATGCGTTTCCGCCAATCAAGTTTCATGAGATCTTTGATAAGCGAGAGCCCAAGAGGCGACAATTCACGGAATCGTTGTGCGATGTTGCCCGTGCTCTGTGGGAATGAGCGAATAGGCTCTGCTCCTGGCAGCTCGTTCCAGCCCGGCATGCTCGTATCATTCGGGGAGCCAACCAATTCGAAGATTATTTGCGCCTGGTGTATGTCGCTCTGACCGGTGAGGATGGGCTTGCGCTTGAACATCTCACCAAAAACACAGCCTGCGCCCCACATGTCGATGGCCGGTGTATATCTGCGGAGCTGCAGGAGCAACTCTGGTGGTCGGTACCACCTAGTGACAACCAGTGAAGTGTATTCACGTTTTGCCTCACCGTTACCCTTGCCCCTTCGTGGTACTGGTTCGTCGTAGTGTCGGGCGAGACCAAAATCGGCGATCTGTAGTCGTCCGCGGTTGTTGATTAGGAGGTTGGCTGCTTTCATGTCTCGGTGTAATATGTGGTTGTCATGAAGATACGCTAGACCCTTGAACAACTGCAGCATGTAACACTTGATCTGCGGTGGTTTAAATTGTACCTCAGGGTTATCGAGCAGACCTGAGAGATCATGGTCCATGTATGGCGTAACCATGTACAGTATCGCACGTTTCCTGCCCTCGGTCTTGGGCCGTTCTACCGCCATTTCTTCTAGTTTCAGCACGTTGTCGTGCGACAGCATCTTGAGGAGCTTGATTTCTCGCAGCGCCGTAATGGGAAAGCCGTCTTTTTCGTTGTGCATCAGGATCTTCTTGAGCGCAAAGACGTGGCCGGTCGATCGTTGACGCGCTTTGTGGACTTCACCAAAAGTGCCCTCTCCCAGCTTCTGCATCATTTCGTACTCGCCGATCTTGCAGCATCCTTTGAACTGGCGATGAAGTGTGCGCGACGGCGGAGCACCCGCCGGAGTCGCCATCCCGGCGGTTGTGTTGGCGATACTTGGTGCTCGAGGGCTCAGAGGTATGTTTCCTACTCCAAGGCTAAGTGGGTCGCGGCGCAAACGTATGCAAGAAGGGCCAGCGCGATCTATCGTGTTGAATCGATATGACAAGGGATGCTTGATCGCGATGATGGGCGCTTGCACGGGGCGGAGGGCTCAAAGCAAAAGCTGCCGTGTAAAGAGGACGATGGCGGTCGGGATTGTCGCGAGTGAAGGAGCAGAAGCCGCGATTGACGGGTTGATAGCACGATCTTGGCGCTGGGTGCTAGCGTAGTCTGCGATCGACCTTAATCACACCTCACCCACCAAAAGCGTCGCAGAGCCATTGCACCCCGGATACCGCAGGTAAGCACAGTACGACACCATTGCAAGCTAGCATCAGTGCTGAGTGCTCTCCAGGCTCAGCTCACACAATGCAACCCACACGATCCCGCATGGGCCCGCCCAAATATGCGCCGCACCCGAACCACCCTATCCACATCCACCCAGTCCGTCCGCTATACCGATTCATGGCAACTGGCCTCGGCGCGTCAATGTGGTTCTTTGTACGTTCAGGTTTCTACGCGAGCAAGGCAGATGCTGACAGGGGTAGTTGATGTACCGCGCGAAGCAGGACGGCCCCGCCCTTCTGGGCTGGAAGCACCCATGGGATCATTGAACGATGGACACTGCGAGCGTCGGACATGGAAAGGACATAGCAGAAACAACAAAAGGACAGAACCAATTGCATGTACGCTGGGGTACTGGATATAGACACCAGGGCTAATGGCTGCAACATCCCGTGCGGACAACGCCAAGAACTTCGTATCAATACAATAACTAGAGCTATCGCGCCAGATGTAATATTGTCATGATCTTCTTCATACAACTTGATTGAGTTCATCATAATGTTGAGAGCTTGATTTCCGAGTATTACGCAGAGTACATGTATCGCACGACAGTTGGTTGTTCTTGTGTTGAACGACATTCCCACAAGCCGTCAGCAACTTATGCGCCAGGCTTCTCAAAGAGGTAGTGGCTTACACCCCAAGTATCACCGCCATCCCACCTAAACAGCTCCGAGCAAGCCAGATAGAAGACCTGCCACCTATTCCACCAAGTCAACGCGCCCTCCTCTCCATACGTCTCCACCAGTCCCTTCCAGATACTCTCTTTGTTTTTCAACATGGTCACCAGCCAGTCTTCACAAGTCTTGGAGTAATGCATGCCGGACACCCACCACTGGTTCTTGACTCTCAAGTCATCTTGAAAGTACAGTAGCAAGTCGGCCGAAGGCATCGTACCACCAGTGAAGAAATGCTCCGTCATCCATCCCTCCTCGAAATCGTACGGCGTCGTGCAGTGCGCGAAGATGTGAACAAAGAGCTTGCCACCAGGCTTCAGCGCAGAACTGACTTTGCGCAGCAGACGCTGGTAGTTCTTCATGTGCTCAAAGAGCTCAATGGAAATGACGCGATCGTATGCTTCGGGCTCGAATTCATAGTCTACCACATCGCCTGTAATGATGGTCAAGTTGTTGAGTCCTTTTGACTTTGCAACGCTGTCAATGTACTCCTTTTGAGTTCTCGAGTTGGAGAAGCCGGTGATTTTGGAGTTGGGGAAGATCTCCGCCATGTAGAGCGATGCTGAGCCCCACCCACATCTAGTCCTTGTCAGCCCATCTCGTCGTATTGTACACGTCGGCTTGTTCGGCTTCAGAATGCACGTGACTTCCTTGCACCCAAATGCAGCAAAAACATATGAAAAGAAAGCTTGGAAACTTACCCCAAATCCAAGATACTCATTCCGTCCTTCAACTCGGCCCTCTCCACATACAATCGCATCATGGCAATCTCCGCCTGCGCAAGCGTCTCCCCACCCTTTTCATACAGACAAGACGAATACTTCATGCGCGGGCCCAGCATGCCTTTTAGAACACTTGTACCCACTTCATAATGCTGCTCGTTCGCCGTCGCAGTTGCAATCGCAATGGGCCGTTCCCGCAGAAGCTTAACATAGTTCATTTTGGTCTTGTAGCCTTCTTCTAGGGACGTGGTAGCTATCGACTGCAGGCGGTCGGCTAGTTGGCGCCGGATTCCTACGCGGATCACTGCGTGCGGGAGATAGCCATTGTCCAGGAGAGGGTTAATGACTGCATCTGAGTTGACGAGATCTGGCAACAAGTCAGTCGGGGTATCTGCATACGGTTCAAACAGCCATGTGTGTACTTGATATGTAGTTCATGGTGGGGTTGGTTAAGTACTATGAGCGCTTGAACGCAGTTGGGGGGAAACTATGGATTGAAGAAAGAAAAACAAAAGGTTATGTTGTTCGGACACGTGAAGCTATCGTGTACCTTCATGTTTGGTCATTCGATGTGAAACGGGTTTCATAGTGCGCCTAATGTGGCTTAGCTGCGTGCATGATGACGTTGACGATTAGATGAAACTGGCCGTTCAGCATAGTAAGCACGTTGAAGATGGCCAACAACAGAGGTTTTGGTTGCCTTTTGAGGATTGTGAGGTACATCTAACTTGGTTGTATCTGCTAAGATACTAATTGGCCAATCAAGAGTTGTATGCTGCAACAAGCGGGATGAGCGCATTAAGCGGCCAATGATCTTGCAGGGGTAATTACAGGGTATTGGGCCCAGTGGGGAGGCATATAATCAGGAGGGTGGCAAGGCGGGTGGCCACTGCATATGAGCATTCTATTTGACCACTTGATCGAGATTCGATCGTCTTGTGGCACGTATAGCAGGACCGGCCTTTCGGGCTAGCCATGCGAAGATATCCTTGAACAACTCACTACGTGAGAGATTTGTATTTGAGGTATTAGTTGATTAAGTTTTTGCCTCGTCCCTAGGATGCCAAGCATGGATGCCAGTGCATCCCTCAAGCTACTGGTATTCTCTTGCACGGGCGCTGTCTTAATGACTATACTGCAGCAGTCTCGATAAATTCCGGTTGATCGTTTTGCAGGGCGGCAATCCTGTCCAGTTTGGCCCTTCTCCGGAGGTGTTCCTTGTAAAGCAGGAAGCTAGTGATGCAAAGGAGTATCGCGCCGACTACAGCTCCGACACTGATACCAGCTTTGGCGCTGGTGCTGAGGCTTGGCTTTGCCACATTCGCTGTCCCTGAAAGTCCAGATGAACTTGTTGGTGTTACGGGAGCGAGTATACTCCTACTTGGGGGCGTTGCCGTCGGGAACTGCATTGTTTCTGTTGCCGTCGGCGTGAAGTCAATCTTCAGTCTTTCCGCAAGTACAGACGCATAAGCGGGGTTGAAGTTCGAAAGGTCAGAGGCTTGCCAATACATGATGAGCGGATCCATTCTCATAGTTCCTCGGGTGAGTACGGTGGTGTTGTCCAGCGCTTCGACATCTCGTATCATGAAGGTGGCAAGGCTTCCATCTGCTTCAGTGACTGTCATGGTACTTGTAAAGGGTCTGTATTCCGTAACGGAGGTGCTGAAAGACGAAGTACAGCCATCAAAAGGACCATATAGGGACATGTCGCTAGGATTGAAGTCAGAATCTCCTGGTATTCCTCAGCGAATCCGAACTCTTGACGCAAACGCTTTGGCAAAAGGAGAGTTTTTGACGTACTTTCTACAACAAACGGCCGCCCACAAGCGGTCATCACCCTGTGGATATGCAGAAGTTCTGAACTCCACCACTTTGACTATACGATAGCCGCTGATACATGTACCCGGGCTGTATATTAAATTAGTGTCCGGATGACACGACCAGGCTAATTGGTTATATATAAAATTCGTGTTGCCGACATCATCGGGTATCCAGTGATCAGTACATGACGGAGGGTAGGTGAAAGGAGTTGTGAGTGGAAGCAGGCTGGAATCGATGCCAAGAGGAACTCCTGAGCGCAGTGTTGTAATGGTGAGTTCAGCATCTGTCGCAAACGCCATTAGACCGAGAAAGGGGAAGGAGGCCCGGAATGGCTGATGTTGCTGTTGGTGAAAAAGACGGAATGCAGACCGATTGCACTGGACACGGCTGGCGAGCTACATATAAGATGCGTTTGATTGCCAGCGCGTAAGTATGGCAGACGTGGTATTCCATGTAGGATTGCCAATCCATGGCATGTTATGTTAGCATCTCCTGCATGGTGGCTTTGAGAGTGGCTCTTGATTCGCAAAGTCGACCGTGCCGCAAATGCGCATAGGGCAAGGCTCATGAACTCATTTGCGGTCGTGTCCTTGATGAAACTGTGCCGCATTCGCGGTCACATTGGGATGCGTTTAGGTATACTCGTTGGACTTTGCGGATATTAGGAAACAGACCGCACCTCGAGGTATCGGTGTCGAGAAGTAGCAGGTGTGGTGACGGGGATGGAGTAACAAACGCTTGGCGGTGTGACTGTGGAGGAAGGTGCGTTGGGTATGGCTGCACCTATCGCTTTCCGTCACATTTTGGTTCTTGTCACGGAAACAAGCTCTCCTTGCACATCCAAGACTTGGCGACGCATTGAAAGCCGACCTGTTTGTGTGAATGAATCCATCTATTCATTCCTGCCGACACAGGATATAATGCATCTGGGGTTTGCTGCGCGCAGAACTAGGTAAGTTGAAGCTGCTGGGTCCCGTTGGATGCTGTCACGCTTCGCAATACGCATCAGGTATTTCATGTTTAACATACTGTAGCATCACTGACGGGAATATAGGAGCGGCACTCACCCAGTGACGTGGGAACCTGGGTCGTTGGCGCTGCAATAGACAACGCCCATGCTTGGCTTACAACGAACGAAGCGGCTATCTCTGATGAAACAAGCCTTGGTGTCACGACGCTCGCACCAGACTGGCGAATAGGAACACGTTCTTCGTTGGTGCAGGAAACGGGAGCTGGCGTCAAGTTGCAGCATTGAAGACAAGCAAATGCTCTGCAGCCCGTGATGCAGCTCTCGTCTTTCCAACTGCCGAGGGCGTGGATGAACGCTGGGCAGACGAGCAGGCATGTATACATTGGCAAGAAACGTTAGTAAGTAAGCATCAGCGTATATCATCGTGACTAACTGCAGCTATAATGTACCATTCAGGCTCATCAGGCTGTATCTACAAGTTATTATTAGTTGCTTAGGTGAGTCCTACATTAGATCCTACAATGCTAATGTTGTATAGGCTAGAAGACAGTCTTTTCAGGTTTAGATTATCAACTACACATGCAGGCACCGACCCATGCCGACAGATTTTTGTTTTGCCGGCGCGGCGTGGGTAAGCATGCGGTCCGGAGGATTCGTTAGGGTGGTATGGCGTCTGCGCACCCTAGCACGCCTGCTGCCGATTGCGGGCGCGAACTTTTGACTCAGGGCTCCTCCGCCCGCTAAAAGCGCTCAAGAATTCGCCCACACTTCACAAACCCCATACTTCGCACACCACACGTCATCCACCTACCAACACGAACTTCTGCCCATAGCGTCTTCGCTATCTACACTTCCACACATAAATTCTGCACAGCCAATTGACCAGAGTCCAACTCCTCACGCCTCCACTCCAAAATGTCAGCATACACAAACGGTCACACACACGAGTCGGAGCGGATAGCTCACACAGAAGAGAAGCACCTTCCCGGAGGATGGGTGGTTCTCAAGTTCGGTGGTACAAGTGTCGGAAAGTTTCCGGAGAATATAGCGGACATTGTCAAGTACGATTCCAGTCTGACTGCAGAGGATGAGCGCAAAGTACTAACTATTCGTAGAACTGGTCTCGAGACAAACCGTGCCGCTATAGTCTGCTCCGCGCGCAGCAGCAACACCAAAGTCGAGGGCACCACCAATCGTCTCCTTCGCGCTGCCCGAGCTGCTGAGAGACCCAACCACCGGGCGTATGACGAAATCGTCGAAGCCATCCGCGCCGACCACATCCAGGCAGGCAAGGATATCCTGAAGAACCCGGAAATCCTGGCTTCTTACACGGAAGAGGTCAACGCCGAGTGCGAGGGTTTGATCAAGATCTTGGAGTCGGCGCAACATTTGGAGGAGGTCACCAACCACACCGAGGACAAGATCATCAGCAAGGGCGAGAAGCTGAGCTGTCGCTACATGGCCGCGATATTGAACGACCGTGGTACGCCTGCCCAGTTCGTCGACCTCAGCGACGTGATCAAGCCCAATGCGCCTATCAAAGGCGGATTGCAGGAAAAGTTCTACAAGGACTTGGCTGCCGACTTCGCCAAACAGGTCGAAGCATGTGGAGACAAAGTCCCGGTCATCACGGGCTATTTTGGAAATGTGCCCGGTGGCCTCCTGACTTCAATTGGACGTGGATACACTGATCTATGCGCTGCTTTGGTTGCCGTCGGCACAAAGGCCAAGGAGCTCCAGGTCTGGAAGGAGGTGGATGGCATCTTCACCGCAGACCCGCGCAAGGTTCCCACGGCTGCACTGCTCTCTACGGTCACCCCTGCAGAGGCCGCCGAGTTGACATTCTACGGATCGGAGGTCATCCACCCCTTCACCATGGAACAGGTCATTCGCGCCCGCATTCCTATTCGCATCAAGAACGTCATGAACCCGCGCAATGCCGGAACCGTCATCTTTCCTGACAACCTGGGAGATATTGACAGCCGCGCGCCTTTGAAGGAGTCGGGACTCTTCCGCACTCGTTCTTCGAGTGTCCTCACTCAACTCGAGGGTCCAAAGCGACCGACTGCCGTGACCATCAAGCACAATATTGTTGTACTCAATGTGCACAGCAACAAGCGCACCCGTGCCCATGGTTTCTTGATGAACATATTTAACATTCTTGACAGCTGGCGCCTCTCCGTTGACCTCATCTCCTCATCCGAGGTCCATGTCTCCATGGCCTTGCACTCCGAGTCGGCTCTTCTTAGCGGTGGAGGCGAAGACGACTACAAGATCCAGTCCAAGGACCTCCAAGGTGCTGTCAACGATCTGAATGTCCTTGGAACTATCGATATTGTGCCTGACATGGCTATTGTGAGTTTGGTTGGTAAGCAGTTGAAGAACATGATTGGTATCTCTGGCAAGTTCTTCAGTGTGTTGGGAGAGAACAACATCAACATTGAAATGATCTCACAAGGTATGTCACAATCTGTTTAGTCTGTTCAAGGATTTTCAATCGCTAATTTAACGCAGGCGCCAGCGAGATCAACATCTCTTGCGTTATTGAGGAGCGTGAAGCCGACCGCGCCCTTAACGTTGTACATACAAATCTCTTCACTTTCTTAGAATAGGTCTCGCATTTGCATTAGTGGAGTTAGATACCACTCGGACGAGGCTTTCTGTCTAATTTTATAGTCGTGTCACTTGTCTCACTTGCACACGGCCCTCTCTCTCACTGTCTCTCTTCATCTCGAGTTGCGTGTTTGCGAGTTCGCACATTGTTCAAGCCTAACATGATGCGCAAACGCCCAACAGTGGTTACACACTGTCGAATTCGTGTCATATATACTGCTCACCAGTTAGGTTTCACTTTCACACCTAACCTTGGCAGCTGCAAAGTTAAGACTTGTTCCCTAGGTCGCTCACCAAGAGAACAACCACAAACCACGAGAATTCCTGAAAACCACTTTCCCAGCATCGTCAAGATGACTTGTCAAGATCTGACCGCAAGTCCGGTGGATGAGGAGACAGAGGAAGCGATATCCCCCCTTACAGGCAAGAAAATGAGGAAACACGAAAAATGGGGATTGAGGGGGCTTGCCAACGAGCAGCATGCCGAGTTCTGGGAGCAAGCTATATATTGGTGCAGAGAGCGGTTCTCAGAAGCCAAGTGGAGGGAAGTTGTGTGTCGGATAGAGCGAGCCGCAAAAGAAGACAATGTCATTATGTTTGGGTGGCATCCACCGCTACAGCCTATACACGTAGCCACCACACATACAGGACGCCGGCTACTGCTCCGAAGCTCTTCGTCACTCACTTCACCCACGGGCCCACACCCATTGCGTCCGCCGCACCTCCCCCGTATTGCTACCTCGTCACCCACGACTGCACGGCCACGATGGGACATTGTAACGCCCGGTCCTCCAACTCCGCTATCTGCTACATCAGGTCTGGTCAAGAATGCTTTTGCTGAAGGGGGTGTCTGGGCTTCGCTCTCGCCCAAGACACCCGCGAGTGTGGCCTCTTTTTCGTCGACGCCAATAACCGCCGTACCGGTCGGACTCTGCGCACCAGATACACCTCGAGACCTTGAAGCCAAAGCTGCACACGATGTTGTCCGCAGGAAAGTTAAGAAGATGGCTCTCCAGCTCTGCGCCAGCCGACTTTCGCTTCGCCGCTCATCTGACGGCGAACACGATGTCATCCACCCGTCGATGGTGAAGCCTAAAGACGAGCTGCTTGCCTTAGAAATCACTCTAGGCTCGTTCCACCTCGACCTCTCTCAGCATCTGGACATCTCACTCCCTACTAAAATTGACCAGTTCGCCGACGAGGAAGCAGCATGTCTCCGCCAATACAGCATCCAATCAGCCGAGAAACTGGAGGATGTAGATTCCTGGCTGCGGATTGACGAGAACACAGGCGAGATGACAACCATCCTAGAAGCGCAGCGTGATCTCTTGCGCATGAGCCGCGATCGCCGTAAGAACAAGGACGTTCGTTCCAAGGAGCAAGCATTGCAATGGGCGTGGGCGGTGAAGATTCTCAGTGATACAGAGTACATCGTTGACAGCCGGGCTGATACCGAGAGTACAGACAGCGATGAAGATCAAGGCTACGACTACGACAATTTCGTGCGCAGTCTACGTAGTGCAAGCTGCAGTACTCTGGGAGAAGAAGGCGCAGAAAGAGTGGTATTCACTGAATGCTCTCCCCACGATACTGAGGTCCGAATAACAGGCGACGACATCGAACAGGACACGCAAAAGCAGCAGCAACAGCAAACCCGCAACCCTCCATTCCAGCCCAGCAGCGGTCCCATGAAGCGCCCGTTTCCCTCCTCGATTTTTCCCTTGAGAGCTCACGACCTTTTTACCTCCCCTGCACCATCCACACTAAAAACCCACACTCCCGCACATCGCAGAACCCTCTCCATCAACACTTCCTCCCAGCCATCTTCCCAGCTCACCCCCGAACTAAGCCCGGAGGAGCGCTTCTTCCGCCACCAAGGCCCCAGCATGCACGACCTAGACTACTGGGCCGACGAGCTAAAAATGATGGAGCGAAAGCGCACCGAAATGAAACTCGACGGCACACTGCATCCCGCACTGCGCCATGAAGCCACAACAAGCGATGTCGCGTTTCCACCAAGAGGAAGAAGGGCAACCAGAGGCGGAAAGAGAGATAGCAACGCAAGCAGCACGAGTACAGCCTCATGGCGATGTGAAACCGCTTCTCTGATTGAAGACACCGAGGACACGGGGAGCGGCACTCTGTTGCATGAGTATTTCGACGCTGGCAACCGAGATGAGGAAGACGAAGCGATGACACCGCGTTTGGACAGGTACAATGCTCGTGCTTCACTTCGGCTTGAGCCGCCTCGTCGTCCGCCACATGGACCGCATGGGTACCAGCGAGATAGCTGGTCTTTACCGGGTACAGCAGGGCTAGAACACCAGATGGAGTGCTGTCGAGCAGGTCGTGTCGTTAGTCTTGACCGGCGTGTGTCGATACCGAGCAAGGAGGACCAAGAGGAGTGGGCGAGGGAACTGGAGAGGATGGAGGAAAGGGAGAAGATGAGGCAGATTGAACGGTACATGTAGGGTGCAGGGATGTGCAAGAGGTGCGAAAAAGGTGGAGAGGAGGATGCCGATATGATGCGATGAACATGAAAGAGCTTGTTGGCTTGTCAGCTCTGAACAGAGCACAGAGAGCCATAAAATCCTCATGTATATGTAGCGAGACTTGATGTAGATTTAGATTTCTGCATGGGATCGAGTAACAAGATGATTGCTATGAAGCAATAAAGAAATAAAGGTACTGGTGACTAGAGATACATATACTAGTACAAATCCATCTCTGGTCCTTTCTTCTTCGCAACTCGATCCCTTTTGCATACAAGGTCCTCACTCGACGCTATATATTGGGGAAAACCAGAGAAACCGGGTATAATGATAGTCCACCATCCAAAACGCCAGATTTACCAACGAGTATACACCTCACTAACTGACACTGCATCGATTGCAAAGCGCACCCGGCAGATCGCTAAAAACGCCCATAAAACCATGTCAGCATATCCATAAAATACGAAGACTATTTCAAAAGCAGAATCTTGCGTAGTCTACATGACGACGCACTTGTCTCTTTCTTCATTTCCATTAGGACCCGGCGCGCCGCTGGCACCCGCACTTTGCCTCCTTCCAGGCCGACCGGGAATCGTATTTGGAGAAGCCATTGGGCGTCCAGGATGGCGGCGACCTCCCACGGTGGAGCCTGGAGGCAGTGGAGGACCACCATTCGTACTTTGGTATGCGCTGCCATGCTGGGGTATCGGCGCTGAAGGACTAGCGGGATGGCCTGCTGGTGGATTATACCGTGGTGCCGAGGATGCTTCTTCGTATGTTGGAGGCGGAGCAGGTTCGGCAGTAGGACGGTGCCCAGTGATGTTGTTGTTGCGGCGTGGGGGTATGACTGGAGCTTGTTCGGGTCGAGATGGAGGACGGTTGCCACCAGGTTGTGGGGTTTGGTTATTCCGTGCACGCTGCTCAGTCTCACGTCTTTGGCGATCCTCTTCTTCTTCTTGCAGCTGCAGTGCTAGTGCGAGATCATGATCTTCTTGCTCAGCCCTACTGAGGCCGGTGGGTGAAGTAGTCTCCGCATCCTCTGCATTAGCTCCCGCAATACCCGACTGTTGTTGGTTTCCTCGACGACCTTGCACCGTGGTCCATCCTTGAGTATCATGCGTGTCGAGTAGATCCCCGGCCTGCTGATCTTGGATTCCTGTGGCCGAGTTGCTGTTGTCGACCGAGCGGAAGTCGCCCGAGAAAAGCTGACTTCCCTGTCCGTTAACGTCAGTGAGCGACTCCCACACGATCTCGTCATGAGATGCGTAGCCCTGATCGGTAACAAGAGTCACAAGCTGGCCATTGCGTGGATTTTTGCATAGCGTGGAGAAGTGGTCATTTCTGAAGAGAATGGCAACTTGACCAAGCTGAAGGTTGTCCCGAACAACCTTGAGGCCATAGTCAGTAAGCTGTGTCGGCCATCTCATCAGAAATTCCTTGATGGCGTGAATATCCGTAAACATCTGTTGCTCCTCTTCATTCAAGGAGTCACCTGAATTCAGCTTTGTGTTCAGCTCCTCTTCCTGGAACTGAACTAACTGCGATGCTTCATAAGAAGGAGCTACACGGTTGAAGGCGGCAAAGGCATCCGTGCCAGCCTCTGGCAACCATCCGTGCATCAAGGGAATATTAAAGGTCCGATATAGCTTCATATCCCGTGTGTTCTCAAACGCCCCAGCTCGGTTCGTAAGCGTAGCGTCATTGGCCGCAAAGTTTGGGTCTGGGACAAACATGGGGTTGACGTTGAGGCCAGTATGCAATGCAAGAAGGAACTTGTACAGCTCGCTCACATCTGGTAGTTCCTGGGCTGCATAACCTCGTCGCCCAGACATGAGTTCTTCAAATACAGCATCTAGCAACAATCCTAGGCTGATTGTTTCGCGAGTGCGCAAGGTTTCTACTAACGCAGTGTCCATGTTTGCCGGAGTGGAGAGAACGAGCGCATTGACAAGAGCGAGCAATGGGCAGGGGCCATTCAGGTTTTGCGTAAGGATGGGCGAGACGCGCATGTCCTTGATGCTGTCATCGAGCCAGCGAACATGCTTGATCTGGTAGTGTTCTTTCCTTTGTTGGTTCATTGCAGTGTCAGGCGACTCTAGCGCAGGCGGAACGGCAGAGCCTACACCAGTGTCGATGGGTCTCGGAGGCATAACAGGCGCATTCTCCTCGTTGGACCTCCTCGGTGGCAACGCTGGCGGATTTCCTTCAGAGTTTGGTGGCGTCTGCTCAGGAGTATACTGCGGCTGCGGCGACGTCTGTCCTACGGTAGGGACGTTCTCTGAAACATTTGAGGCGGGTGCTGCTTTCCAGCTCGCATCAATCTCATCAGGGATACTTCCTGGAATAGTCCAAGGAGTGTTAGGAGTATGCTTGTTGCCAGGTGCAGACTCCCACGGGTTCATGTCGATCAAAGTAGTGTTATGCTCAGATTGCTGGGTTGGCGAATTTACTGAGATGGCAGGTGCGTCATGCATGGAAGTAGGAGGGTGTGTAGACGAGGTATGATCATCCAGACCGAGGTTGCGCATCTCGTGGGATGGCGTACTTGGGGTCTGATATGTGGGCAGCTCAACTGGCGCATCATACTTGTGCGCATTGCCCACCGCATCCCCCCAGATAGCCTCGCTGCTTTCTCCGCCTAGGTTGCTCTGCCCGGTTGTTTGCATCTTCAGGTATGGGTTGTTTGTCTGAAGCGGGATGGAACTGTTTGATTGCTCCGATACATAGCTTCTAGCGCCGTACGATGCCGGACTGCCGCCAGTAGGCATAGGCGATATGTTTTCCATTGATCTTTTGATGGGCACACCGGCTGGCGGACCTGCTCTTAAAGTATCTGGGAGGCCGTCGGTAATATGGGTCGTCTTGGGCACTGGTGGTATCTTGCCCCCAGCTGGTTTCAAGGCAGCGGGCATCTGGGGCGGATCGACCTCCTCAAAATCGTCGTCCGACTGGTTCCACTCATCCTCGCTGAGGTCTGAATCATCATCATGTCCATATTTTGGCGGCTCGTTATCTGCTGATGTCTTTATAGCGAAAGCTGGTGACTTGCTTGTGCTTGGCGGATGTATCACATTGTCTGGAGTTGAGGGAAGTATGGGGGCATACTCTTCGGAGGGTGTTGTTGGATACGGCGGGTTCGCTTTGGAGAGTGGTGCTGGCACGAGGCCGTCGTGCTCGTCAGGTTTCCGAAGCACCATGCTCGGCGACGTAGGACCTGGAAGATGGTGGTGCGATTCGGCGGAGCTCTTAAGCAGCCGTTGCGCGCTGGTGGGAGCTTGATGCCAGGAGTTGGAAGGGAGGTATGAGGGGACGAGAGATGAGAAAGCAGTACGTGGCGGTCAGCAGTCAATATAGGCGAGATACCAGACACGACGTGCATACGCGGCCTCGATGTTGGACTATGGAAGTCGTGAACCAAGCGGAGGCGATGACGTGAAGCAGTGGCTGAAGCACCCGAGTGTGGCTGTGCTGGGATTGTGGCTAATTCGGACTTAATCCCTGCAGCAAATCCGCTAGTTCCAGAACTTCTTCTTTGCGCGCGTCGCAGCCACTAAAGTGCGGAATCAAAGTCACCCCTCCCGAACATAGTCGCGTATGGAATAGTCTTGTCGCTTTGCGGTGATAAGCTTGTTCCGCCATGCATTCTTATATTCGCCCCAACACGCATGTGGCGCTGCGGCTCCCGTCGGGCCTCTTCAAGATAGTCGAGACCACTCCGAATACGTACGTCGCATAGCTGGAGTGAGCCCTCCGAGTGCATAGACTTGTGAAAATCCCCTACTGATCCGACACAGCAACATTAACCTTGGGAAATTCGGTACCTTCAACTCGAACCTCATCCTCGGACGACCATACTACCTCACCTACGAGCTCCTCGACAAGGACGATGGCAAGTCTAAGACTGAACTGCGCGTCGTGCCTGCCTCTGAACTCCACGCCGAAGCGCTAGGCAGCGAACATGCGCCCAATGGTGACGCTAGCGACGACAACGCCGAGAGTGGCGCGGGCTTCGACATCGTGGGCGAAGACGGGCAACTCATAATGCGCAACAATCGCTTGACCATTGACGACGCTTCACGCCAGGCATTGTCCATGGCCGAGATCGAGGAGCTGAAGAAAGCGGGCGCAGGGTCTGGCAAAGAAATCATTGCCAAGATCATGGCCTCTCACAATGCTATTGACGAAAAGACAAGCTTCTCCCTTGCAAAGTACACGCTGCGAAAGTCAAAGAAATACATGAAGCGCTTTACCGCCTTGCCTATGGATGTTGGTCTGCTCACTGAGTATGTTCTGGAGAAGGAGGCATACAAGATCATGGAGCTGAGGGAAGACCTGCTGGGCTTAATCAACAGCTGGGCCAACGTTCACTCTGGAGAAACAAACCAGATCATTCTTGGCGAAGATGGTGTCAGCCAGATAGGAGGAGGGCGGTGGCTCGTTGTAGATGATACTGGGGGTTTGCTCACAGCAGCACTTGCCGAGAAAATGGGCATCTTGTATCCTGACGACGAGAATGACGAGTCCGACTCCGAAGATGACGTTGCAGCTCCTAAAGAAGCTGTAAACGGGACTGTGACAACAACGGATTCGCCAGTATCAAAGGATGCCGACACTGCTATGCCTGACGTTGATGCTGAGACTGCCACCACATCAAATCCCACGAGCGCTACTGACCCTTCGACAACTGCAGCCCCTTCAAATCCTCCTCCAAGGCCAAGGAAGCCGCCGCGGCCACATATCCCCCAAATGTCTGCGCGGACCAACACCCTTACAGTCTTGCATCCCAACAATCAACCCAACCTCTCGTATCTCAAGTACTTTGGCTACGATTACGGCGCACCTGTTGTTTCACATCCTCTGTACAAGCACCTAAAATCGCTGTCTTGGCTCTCATTGCTCCATCCTGAAGATGACCCATCTTATGATGAACCAGAGGTCATCGCCGAGGATGTCCTTGCAACAATGAAGTCAACAAAGCGAGGTACATACTACAAGAAGCGAAGACGATGGGAACGCGTGAAGAATGTTGTCGACGAGACGCGGCGAGGAGGGTTCGACGGCTTGGTAGTCGCAACAGCTATGGATGCAAAGACTGTGCTAAAAGAGCTGGTTCCTCTCGTCCGCGGTGGAGGAAGAGTAGTCGTTTACAACCCTAATGTTGAGCCTCTAGTTGAACTTTGCGACTACTACTCCAAAGAGCGAAGGGCAGCCTACATAGCACGGGAGTTTGGACCTGCGCCGCAGACCAATGGCCACAAGGTCAAGCTTGAGGATGATACCGAGACGAATGGCAGCACAACAGAGGGTGGCAACGAAGAGGACGATTTCCCGCTTAACCCTACTTTGCTTCTTGCCCCGTCGCTCCAGACTGCACGTGCAAGACAATGGCAAGTTCTCCCCGGACGGACACACCCTATGATGACTAGCAAGGGTGGTGCCGAGGGGTATTTGTTCACGGCCACCCGCGTTCTGCCGATTGAAGGTAGGGTCGAGGCGCGCGGCCACCATGGAAAGAAGAAAAGGAAGACTGGGGAGAACGAGCAGGTCACTGTCGAGGCTTAGGCATCCCAGAAATGATATGAATGCAACAGGACGAATGTATGTGGTCTATTTAGTTCGATCTATGGAATCTGGCAATGAGAAATTTGTCTGATAGGCTTTTTACAACGATCAAAAGGAATTGCGGCTTCCATGTGAAATTGTTTTCCCCTTCTCGCATGTTAATTTGGCGTCCTTTTTTTTCTCTGGCGTGATTTGGACATTGTGATGGAACTCTCAACTTTTCGGTGGCTGTCTTGCTTCACTCTCATAATGATCTGTGGCCAGAATAATCAGATTATGTGCTCTACTTATCGAGAGCGAACACAGCACAAGAGACGTTGCGCATGGCCTGCTTCTTCTACCCAAACCACCACATAATCCGTCGTCTGTTTGAGAACTCGACCGTACTAGATCTTCATTGGGATTACGAATGCTCCTAACAGCCATTGCTGCGTGAGTGTCCTTCCTTGAATTTCTCCTGAGTCACAGACTGCAGGTTCACCCAGAAGGGCGTTGCCATAGTGAAGTGCCCCACATGACACAATACCCTAGCAAAATGGAGAGTGAGAGTGAATTCGCCATGTCACGTTACCGGCCACTGTTTGTGTACAATGCTCACGATATATGCCCCCACCCCCCGCGCCCTTTGTTCAACTTGTCTACCACTACAAAGTATAACTTGGTTCTACCTGACCTCAATTCGCCTCTATTGGTATATCAGTTACATCGTCTTCCACAGTATATCGGCTCCATTCTCCCCAATTATATCAACCAACCATCCAACCATCCACAGTCTTCTCCATAACAGACGCAATGTCCCAAGTCATCAAATTGATCAAGACCGCTGTTTATGACAGTGTCGCAATATTCACCAACGACACGTCTCGCCGTCGAAATTCCAAAGCCAATCAGAGGGATATTCGAAGTCTTCAACAACTATCAAACGGGCAACATGTCGAGGGCAATGGAGCGAAAACCACCTATCTGGGGAAGGCTTCCAGCGGCAAAGCGATTATTAAACGCTGCTCTGCGTTCGAATATAGTCAGGTACGTTTCCTAGAAGGACGACTGAGCGCGATGTATTACTGACCAAAACTGCAAATAGATTGTTTCACGTATCAGCGCGGCAACGAACAAGACGTGGCGAAGTCAAACACACACCATCAAGTACGCAGACTCGATGTCTGACACAACGACATTCACGTCTTCCAGCAACACCAGCAGCGAACGTGCATCGAGTCCTGAGACAGACGATACGTCCTCTTGGGGAAGTGAAGATGAAAACCAGCAAAGATACCTGGCTCAGCTATTAAAGGAAAAGGAAAAAAAGTGTGATGTGCTCGAATTCAAAGCTGCTAGTCTTGAACAGCAACTATCCAGCAAGCTCGCAGCTTTCCAAGCTCTCGAGCAGAAGTACCTCGAGCAGCGTCAGCAACGGCTCAGGGACAAAGCCGTTGTTGATCAAGCGTACGAAGAGGTTCTTTCGCTGGAGACTTGCTGCGAAGAAATCAAAGATGCTCACCAGATTTCAGAGGAAATCTTGCAGATCAAGGTTGAACAGCATCAAAGAGAGATCGAAGACAAAGATTGCGAGTTGGCGAAGCTCATCGGCGATCATCACTCCACTCTCACAGCCATTCGCAAGGCCCACGCTACCGAACTCGAGTCGACAGTCCAAAAGGCCGCAAAGGAGCGACGTGAGACGGAGGCCACCCACCTCACAGCTATGCGAGCGCTTATTGAAGCAAGCAAGACGAATCGCTACTCACGGGAAAAGACCAAGCAGTCTATGGAGGCTGAGATGGAGCAGATGGACCGTGACTTCCGCGACACCCTACAAGCCAACGAGGACGAAATCACACGCTTGACAGATTGCAAGTATCGTCTCGAGGCCGAGAACCGACTACTGACCGGTATGTTGGACAATATTTCAGGGAATGAAATGCGTGAACATGCTCAAGACGTGTTCGAGGAGGTACGACGCACACGAATCGAGCTGGAGCAGACGCGCACGGATTTGAAGATTTCCAATGAAAAGGTTGAAAACATCCTTGAGGCAATGCAGCAGCAACGCGACCACTGGGAGGCCCATGGAAACAAAGAGAAAGAGGCTCAGGCGCAAGTTTATGACCTCCAGAAACAGGTCGTTGAACTTCAAGAGAGGTTAGACATTCGCAATGACTTGCTTCGCGCTGCAGATCGTGTCGGGAGTGATTTGACCACTACGCATATGGATACTGTTTCTACGATCGCCTTCAAGAACCAGGAGCTACAGGAAGAACTTCGAGTCGCCCGAGAAGAGAATGCAAAGCTTCAGGCGAAAGTCAACAAAGTCGACGATGAGAATTTCGATGTCTGCTTGAAACTCGATACGACGGAGGAAGACCTGCACAAGGCGCGAAGTAGCCTCAGGATGCTTCAGGACAAGCAAAATCTCCTCGACAAAGAACGTGAGTTTCTCATCAACACTTTCAACGACCATCGATCTCTTGCACCAGAAGACAAAGTACTTCTTCAACAGCACTTGCGCGAGACAACGGACTGCAACGAGGACTTGCGAGAACGCAATGATCAGCTCACCAGGGAACTTTCTGACCTTGATAGCTATGCTCGCACAGTTGAGGACAAGTGTGAAGATGCTGTCCGTAAGGCAGAGAAGGAGGCGGCGTATTGGGAGAGCCTTTACTGGAATGAGGCAGTCCCAAAAGTCGAGACACTGCTCAAAGAGATCCACGAACTCAATCAAGAACTGGGAAGGGACAACGTTCATGTTCAAGACCGCTTAGAGCGCAATGTCGTTGTCGCCGACAGAAACGCACTACGATACGCCTGTGCCGCGACGCTGCGCGGCGTCGATTCCAATCTCATCCCCGCAGAGTACTATGAACCAGGTTTCAGGCCTGGATGGATCCCCGCAACCCACGACGCTCTCCGCATCCTGCGACCTCTGGGCTGGGTTCCGGTTGCAGAGTTGGATAAGGTGTGGCTAGCGCCCATGTACAAGCCGTTCACTGAACAGGATGCGGCCTACCGATTGAAGGCTCAGCAGCAGACGGCGCGGAATTTGCACCGCGCAGAGATGAACGCTCGTCTTCTACCAGGTATGTTTTGTCTTTGTTCGTGTCATGATACTCGTGCTAATGGCGATACAGAGATCCCCTTCGATAACACGAATCCGCTTCCACTACCAGTCCACAGCAAACACCGCGCATCACACATCACCCACGAAGAGCTCGATGCACCGGCATACCAGTCCTCATGGCTCAAGAAGCGGCCTGACTTGACGCAGGAAGTCTACGACGGCATGGACACTATTCTGAAGCTGGATGTACTGAGCATGATTGGCGTACTGTAGGTAGAGATTGAGCAAGGCGATCGGATCAGAGGCACAAATTTCCGGTCTTCCCAGCAGGAATGGCCCGGCACACTTCAATCTCAGCAAGACAGACATGCATATACAGGTGGGAAAGGCGCATTGGTGCTGGTGACTCGAGAGGGGATGAGGTGGCATTTGAGTTGTGGAGCCCTGGTTCACGCTAGGTCAGATCCCCCAAGGCTGCGCCGGGTGATCCTTGCATGTTGTGCATATTCCTCCGTCTGACAGGCGGACATCACAGCATCATCTTTTGCTATTGTTCTTGTTGGAATAACAGCCAAATCTGCTTCTACTGTTACTGGTTACTCCCCCTTTTACTTTTCCGTTGTTGGATGTGCGACGGATATAACTTTGTTCTGCAGACTGGAAACACTGTGCTATTATGAATTGGTATCAAATACATCACGGATGTCCTATCACTTGCATCTCACTCAGGTAGGTACACATAAGATCCGAGCTGGGGCGACCGTTCGCCTTTGGCTGTGACATCATCGCACGACTTCACTCACCAAACAGCTGGTGAAGCGGTGTGAGAAGCGCCTCGGTAATAGTACGAGTTCATGTATCACTGCAATCTCAAACAATCTGCCTGTTTGCTAAATATTTTTTGGTCGTATTTCTAATATAGATAGTGCAGACTCGTCCAGCTTGCGAGAGCTGTGTCTCGCCCATATCAATTGCACTACCTGGTGAGAGACAGCCCAAAGCCATTTTGATCCCACAAGATTGTGCGGCGCGTTTGTACGAAGTCTTATACATCTCTAACATTGTCCACAAGAGCTTCATGCAAATGTCTAAATCTACTGTCGCCAAACTGTCTACTTCACTCCGTTTGCAGCCTTACTCCACAAGCCAGCCACACCACCAACAATTCCTGGGCCAGAACGTCGGTCCACTGCACTATACTTGCCGGTCGATATTTTTTGGCACCAATTTTCCTGTTTTGCGCCCACAAAGAGCCAGTCAAAATCGGCAGCGCCAAAAGTGAAAGCGACTTGAAACCCTGTTTTTCTGCCCCAGCCCTCTGCGCTGCGCATCTCGACCCCCCAAATCTAGACAAGACGCTACTATCTTGAGGAGGCTGGACCAATAGCCTGTCGCCACCCATCGTACATTGCCTAGTTGGGAAGTTGAAGTATCCACACTCCCGCGCTCATCGCAAAAGATGAAGACGAAGGTGAGGTTCTCAACGTGGTTTATGCCCACGAGCTACTAACCAGCCCCTCATCGCTTAGAAGACGCCCAGCCTCTGTCGCACAGAGAAGCTTTTTGGAGTATCGAATTTGGGTTCCACTTCTTCGCTACAACTCATTCAGTACCGCATTCCCACCATTCATTACAACGTCACTTCCAAAATTCCTATATCTACACACCTCCATTCGTACGTCAAGCAATATGCTCTCGCAGAATGATTTCGAGCCCCTGAGCGACGACATGGAGCAGGCATCATCCAGCTTTACCGAGGATAACTTCTTCGACTTTAACAGTGCCTCCAGCGACGGCGCCCCGCCTTCTGTCAAGTCTTATGAGGAATTGTCGTCTAGCTTCATCGAGGACACATCCTTCCTTGGTCTAGAGCATGTGCAGGCCTACTCCAGCCAGGAAAGCTCGTTCGACTCGTTTGTATCTGATGACACTTTCGGCAGCCTTCACAGTGACATGTCGGTCTGGCCATCCGAGACTCTCAACGAAGAGCCCGGTGACATTCAGCGCGAATGGCCGTCTTCGCCTCCCACTCAGACTCAGGACATCCTCATGGAGGATCCGAGTCCAGCCGTCTCGCCTGTCACACACTGTGCGGAACCGCCTCGGGGATCCCCATCAGCGCAGCCAATAGGTCCGATAGAGGCTTTCTGGCGACCAGTGATGGGCTTCAGTCCACCCAAACAACCACTTCCCCGCCCGGTCAAAGAACAGCCCAAGAGTACGAAGATCACCAAGACGAAGAAAAAGCCTGCAGCAGGCAAACGCGGAGCACCCGCAGCAGCAGCAAGCAAACGCTCCCTCAAGGATTTATACAACACAACCTGGGAGACGCTTACATATGAAGAAAAGGGGCGTCTCCTCCTTCCACTTCTCCAAGGAATCGACCCCAACACCGGCAAAAAGATCACTAAAGCGGGCACCTTGCTTCCGCCCCCGGGATACGAAGTTGTCAGACCCGACGCGTCGACCAAACACATTCAGACTGGCAGCCCAGATGCAAACGCCCCATGCAGCCGGCTTCCTCCCTCGTCCAACACCACCGACTACGCCACCATCGGCGCAGGCTACGCTCCATTGACGCATAACAAGCCGACGTCCTCGAACAACACCACCGATCTCGACGCCATCAAGGCCTTCAACCAGCGCTGCACGAGCAGCACAGACGCAACACTGTGCGACAGCTTCAAGAGTCTCGAAACCGGGCGTGCGATTGACGGGCCTGACAACGCTGACATCGAGACGGACAGGTTTGTCAGTGGAGGTCTCGGCGGTCCCTGTGGAAACGGCGTCATCGGGGACGTAGTCCAGATGCCTGTCCCGCCGTCGGTGTATGGGTGTGCTCGTCAGCAGGAGGCGCTGGAGCGCAATGCCATGTTGCTTGCGCGGGGACGGCGTCGCTAGGTAAAAAGTGACCGGGTAGCATAGTATCACATGGGGGGGTGATTAGCGTACGGGGGAGGGACATGGGCTACATGATATGGGGATTGGGATACCTCTTTGATCAAGCTAATTGAAGTAATTCGCCAAATTTTTGGCTGCTTTCTAATTTGGCTACTTCAAATAGCGTGAAATATGCTGTCTTGCATCGACTCACAACTTCTCCTTTGCCAGCTTTGCATACATGGCTGCTTCGAACTTGCGCTGCAAGCCGCAAACTAGGGAATCACCGGGCGGCACAACCTGGCCCGCGTAAATACCACAAAGCCCTGTCTTACGATCAATCCACCAGATGAGATTTGGATAGCCGCCCCATACCATTGTGCCTGCTTTTTTGCCATCAGCGCTATCGGCCATTTGGAGGACGCCACCAAGACCATGGTCTTTCGGTATGTCTACTGGCAGACCGCCCAGCGCGTTGCTAGTCTGTGACGAGAAACGGTCAGCTTTGACTCATATTTGACGAGGAAGAGAAAGAGAAAACGGCGGCAAATTTACATACCGACTGGTCCTTGAGAATAGCATTCAACGTGGCCTTGCTCGCCTCACTGAGCTGGGGCTTGAATAGCTCTTCAAGCGAGGCCTTGGACAGTATGTTGCCCTCGCCCTCGATATCGCAGTCCAACAGGGCCTTCAACACCTTGATATACTCTTGCGCGCAGGTAAAGCTACCCTGGCCACCAAGACAATCGGCAATCTCGTTGCCCTGACCATCTAGATACATCGAAGGCGACGTCGAGTGCTTGCACTTGCCAGACTCCGGGTCGCGCTCCGCCATATCCGCCATCCGGGCCTTGAGATCCGGGCGGATAGAGAGGAAAAATGTCACGTCGGTGATGCCCAGGGGCTCCCACAGATTCTTCTTCATGTACTCCTCCAGTGTCTGGTTGGTTGCGCGCTCGATGAGCAAGCCCGCATAGTCTAGCGAGGGTCCGTATGACCAGCCCTCACCAGGCTCGTACATGAGCGGGCAATCGAAGCGCTGGAGCAGTTTTCCGTTGCCGTTTGGCGTGCGCTTGTGGTACTTGAGCCACGCTTGGGCCTTGGGGTGCATGACGTCGTAGGTAAGGCCACTCGAGTGCGTCAAGAGCTTTCGCAGCGTAATGGGCTGCTGGTGCTTCTCTTCAATGGGCTCGCCCGCATCGGTGAAGCCTTTGAGTACCTGGAAGGATTCCAGTTCTGGGATGAGCTTGTAGACTGGCTCGTCTAGTTGGAGAACCCCGCGCTCGACAAGCTGCATGGCGCACACCGAAGTCATGAGCTTGGTGCAGGATGCCACCCACATGATGGTGTCGAGCTGCATGGACTTTGCATTTTCAGCATTCATCGATGTCTTGCCAAAAGCTTTTGCGTATTTCAAAGATCCTATTTGTTTGAATTAGAGAGGAACGTCGCGCTGCGGGTAAAGGTTCTGAGCGACTATACCATCGCGATTTGTCGCCGCCAGGGCACAGCCAGGAATATCCCCCGCGTCAATTGCATCATCGATAGCTTTCTCGAAGTCCGCCATTGTTTTGAAGGCAGTGGCAGATGGTTGGTGTACTGAGAGCAGGCTTTCTGGGGTATGCTAACGATATTGGTGGATTGATCAGAATTGGGAATCAGTTAGGAGAAACAATTGTAGCTAGAGCTCTGCAAGGTCTCGGAACGCTTCCAATGCAGGCTGCAGGCAAGTAATGTGATGTGAGTTCTTGACGGCTGCTTTATGCTTATTACAAAAGGTCGGAAGCGCTGAGTGGGACCTAGGTAACAGTGCCTCGGCCCAATCTTGCGGGGCCTCGGACGAACGTAGAGATAATTATATCAGTTAGGCACCTCAGCTAATACTAAACTGCAATAGCTGTGTCTTTAGCCGCACTATTTTAACCTGCCGTGTAAGCAGTAGGCCTTAATTGCAGCCTTGGCTGCAGACTAAAACTGCCCCCAAGGACTTCTCGTGCACCAAACGCGATCTAATTAGCTCCAAGAACCTCTGATCTTACTTTTCCAACCTATGCCAAGATTTCAGGAATCTTCTTCTCTGGTTAGCGCAAGGTTACGTGATGAACACTAGGATCTTCTACAGTATAGTTAACAAAGGGGGGTCAAGGGTGTTTTCCTTTGAATTAAAGAGAAGGAGAGAAATTAGAGGTAGCAGCCCAAGTAGCTAGCAGTTAGGGGAAGCCAGTATAACTATGTAGAACAGCAGCTGGGAATAATTGAACACGGGCTCACACCTATGGTTGCATAACCCCTCCGATTGTCAATGGAACGCTGAGTAATACCTACTTTATGCGAACCCTATGGAAATCTTGATCGTAGTCATGACTTGAATAACAATACATCTTCAAAGCACGCTCATCAAGGACACTCGACTTGCTCGTCTATCACCTCAACACCCTCGGACGTTCTGAATGCCCAAAGCATAACCATGTGATCGCCCCGAAGGCCGTGAAGTTTGATATCGTTCTTGTAGCTATCCTCGTCCCGTATGACGTCGGCCATACCTGCTATTTGTACCCACGGATGTTCAGGCTCGGCGTCGGGGAACTGATCAAAGTGTGTTATCCATGGACCGGCATCGAACTGTTCAGCAGCACTTGTCAACACACGATAGTCAAGGATTGTGAGATTATTCTTGAAACTCAAGTCTGGAATTCATCAGTATCATGAAGTACACTAGGTGCGTAAGTACTTACTACCAATAGGACAGTCGTATTGGTGGCTGTCATCATTTCCACAGCCCATGCATGGTACATTGGCCAATTGCCCCAGGTCGCTGGACTGCCACGAATTCGGCATCTGGGAGTTGATATCCGATGCTGCTGTGGTCATGTGATTGCTGGCACTTCTATTTCTTTCTCTAGACACGATTGGTGTGGGGACGTGGTGCAGAGATGGGGCTGCAAGATTGGAAAAGACGATGTATTCGAGGCAGCTGACGGCTGTCCGTAACCGAATCCTGGGAAAGCACCAGGAATTCCGTGAATGTTATTAAAAGGCGGCCTTGGTAGTGTTGCCGCTGAACCTGGGAAAAGACCCGCATCATTCATCTGAGCTGCAACGGGTTCTGGTTCCAACGATGTAGCAGTCGGTGACGAAGAGTATGGTCGTGTGTCTGCCGAGTTGAGATGTCCAGGTGTTGCAATATGACTGAATAACGAGTGCGGAGGTATGGGCTGTTGTAAAGGCGCCGCCATAGCACTAGAATGATTGTATGGTAATGGGGTTCTTGTTGCCGAAGTCGGCAGCGTTGGCTGCGCTTCCTGTGGGGGGTTGGGTCTGACAGGTCGATGACGTGATGGCGCACGGGGTACGTATTGGAGATGCCTTGTATGCGGTATTCTTGATACGTCTGGGCCCGGAATTACAGGCAACAGGCTTACCTGGTTTACCTGGGCTATCACATGGAAAGGCCTCAAGGTAGGAGTGGACAATTGCGATTGGTACATCCCTTCCCAGTACGACTTCAGGCGCCTGTCTGGGCTGATAGGGTATATTGGCACTTGGCCTCGCGATGACACTGGCAGACCCAGGAGCTGACGTATTTCGTAGATAATCCGTAGGTGTTGCGACACCGTGCCGGCTATAACTCCCTTCAAGTTGGGATCATCTCTCCCTTTTATCCAGAGAAGCGTAATGTCATCGAATTCCTCGCAATCCTGACCGTTGTCCACGGCAACCAGCAACTCGTCGGGCTCGGCGAAGCCGCAAGTAGTCGCCTTTTGATTATCATGTTCGGACCTGTACCTCCAATATCCTCGCTTTAGACGCGATGAATTGAGGTGACGGACAAGATTGCTGAAGTTTCCATCTTGTTGTTGGGCGATTCCGCGGTATGCGGTATGATAGTCTGTGGGAGTTGAGGGATCCATGGGGCTGGCTGGCTAGTGGCAGTTGCAGACAAGAGGCGAGTGAGCGGTAACCAAAGTGTTGTGGATAGAAATGTTGGGATCGCTCAGAATCCAGATAGACGCAGCCTTGATCGCATCCAAGGAAAGTGCTTCCTACTGTACACAGTAAGTTTCTATGCCTGGGCGGCAGATGGCTGTGAGGAGGTGCGGTCAGGTTCATAAGACGGTAGGAACACCCAAGGCGTGCTGCAAGCGCAGGTGAGTTGCTTATCGGCGGTGAAAGAGAAACGCCAGTCCTCGGTAATTCTCACAGTATAAGCACTACCACCGTTTGCATCATGATGATAGATTGTTGCAGAGGACGGCAGGAAAATAGAAAGCGCGGTGCCACGCCCATGTTCATCGGAAGGGTGCAAGATGACAGCCAGTGACACTGTTGCCTTGGACCACATACCCACTTTATATAAGAGGAATGTGTAATGGATCTTTTTAGTCGGGTTTTCATATACGTCATGGGTTCAATACACGGTTCCACGTTTGCCCAACTGTGCTTGGCGACCTCACTCTTACACCTGATGCTCACACTGTCCATTTTTCGAACCATTTCAGAATAATCCGTGTCGCCTCGGCTTCCTCGCACGTCAACAAGTCGTCTGTATCACCGTTGGGGAAAGAGCTGGGCCAATCGTGCGCAATGTTGCTGTAGTTGTAGTGGACAAGCACGTCGTCCCAGTTGTGCTTGGTCACCTTCCTTTCCCCGCTACAGAGATGCGTCGTCTTGTTGGCCGCCGCATCGTAGCCGTTGCGCCGGGCCCAGCCATTCACATACGCAACAATATCCGAGCTATTCGCATTACCGCGGGTGTTGATTCCACCTTTGTAAGGCATCGTCGTGTCGCGGTAGCCATGCAACTCCATGAGGGGCACCGGCTTCCGACTGGGATTGCAGACGGGCGGTTGTTGATCTGCACCGAGGTAAAAAGCACCAGATACCGGAGCAAAGGCTGCAATGCGACTCGTTGCCTCGACGTCGCACGCCAGAATGCCAGTGAAGCCGCCGCCGTTCGACTTTCCGGTTGCATACACGCGCGACGTGTCGATACAGTATGCTGATTCGAGGTGATCCAGCAGCTCCACGGTAAACGTCACGTCGTCGATGGACTCGGGCGCATCGGGATCGCCTTGAAACTGCTGGGTCCCCTTTTTGTTCTGCCACGCGTTCAGCACTACGCCATGTTGGTTCCTCCTTCTTGTCATTACATACCGGGACGCCCTCGGGATATACGGTAATGCCCTTGAATCCATAGCTCGCGTTAGAGAATTGGCTTAGAGCTTCCTGGTACTTTGCATCCTTGCCCCGGCCATGGAAAGACAATATGAGCGGGAGCGGAGTCTCTTCAATGTAGGATGAGGACACGTGTAGGCGATATCCGCGCGGCGTGATGCCACTTTTGCTGTTGATAGTCAGGTTCACAGATTGGCCAGGATAGACGCCTTCGGGCACTGGCTTGTGGCATCCACTGCTGCGGCCTGCAGCGACCACGGTAACAAGCGCCGACAGTATTGGTAGCAACATCCTCATGAAATCCTATAGATCTAGAAGGCTGCAGACCATGCCTTTGAGCGTCCATATGTATTTGGATATTTAGGCGTGCCGTAATGTCATGTTAAACTTGGATTGCTTACGCCATGATTGCGGCTTGCCTTATTCGGCCTACTGTAGGTGGTCAGTGCGTGCAACAGGTCAGCCAATGCAACACCCCACCAAAATCAGCTACCTACAAAAATGAGGCTGTAGAGCGCCACGCAAAAGCTATTATCGCGAGATTTTTTAGTGGAGTACTCTCAAGGATATGTATTTCAATACTATCTACTCATATTTTCTAGGTAGCCTAACGCTGCGGCCGCGGGTGGTGGTTTTAGTAGGAGGCTTGGCGCGCGGAGGGTCACCACCACCACCACTTTGGCTGCCTGCAACACGGCAACGCTTTGTTGTTTTTAAATTTTAACTTGATGAGGCTTTTCGCTTAGATATATTCTGCTTATCCTAAAGTTTTTTTGTAGTTATAGTAGCGCGATCCTATGTTTTTTGAGCCCTTGCGGCGGCTAGTTGCGCAGCCCTCGCCTCGCGTTCCTTCACCCTTGCCTCCTTTGCAAGTTCACGCGCCGCCTTTGCCTTTACTGCTATTTTTTTCTTATAGGCAGTAGCAGCAGCCTTCACCTCCCTCCTCTCTTTTTTTTAAAGTTTTTCTGCCTCTTCTTCCTGTTATTTTACTGCGTTACGTACCCTAGCCTCTCTTACTAACCTAGGACTCTATATTACAGCTAAACTGTAATATTCTTTGTGCTGCTGTAGATCTAGAACCTTATTAGGCTTTTTTAGCTGTTTTTTAGTAGTAATTTTAGTATATAATTTATTATTTTTATAGTAGAGAAGCTTATTTTAGATCTATAGTAAGTAGAGGGCGCGACTTAACTATTTTACTTTAACTTTTAATATATCTAACTCTACAGCGTTAAGTAAATTTAATAGCTGCCTTTAAGTATATCTATTACTCTCTTCTCTAATTTCTAAGTTGTTATTATATTATAGTATTAAGGTTTTAAACTATTTAAGTATAATATTAAAATTACGCGGATAGACTCTAGTGTTATAAGTAACAGGACTACTCTTTGTATAAGAGGGCGAAGAATGCTTAGCGCCCTAGGAGTTAAAGAGATAGGACCTACTTAGGTCAGGTCAGCATGTATAAGACCAGCGCGGGGCGCTAGGGTCACGTAATTAACATCTCGCTAAAAGAAGGCATCTCTAGATGCTAGGTCCTCTCTAGATATTAGGTCCTCTTAGAATACTAGTAATATTAGAGATATTATAGGCTTAGCTAGAGAATAGAACTAGAAGTAATAAGGATATAAGAATAGATAGATTTTATTATTCTACTCTTATTATAGTTAACTTAAATTATACTTTCTTATAAGTTATTACTTAATAAGATTAATACTTTATTATTCTATTTTAGAATTAATTATTTCTATATTAGTTATGCTTATATAACTCTTTTCTATAGAATTACTAAGTAATTATATAGACTACTACTTTTAGCTACTTTACCTTAACCTAGACTAAGAATAGAGAAGTATAGTTAAACCCTATATAATACTTTAACTACTCCTAGATTTAGTAAAACGTATTAACTAATAGTTACCTAATTAAGATTTAGGATATTACACTTACACTCTTAAGGTAGTACTAGCGGACTAGTCTAAGGTCTAGGGCTAGAGCCCTACTTAGCACTTAATAATAAGATACTAACCTAGAGTAATAAAAAGGTAGATAATAACGTATATAACTTATAAGAGTTATAAAATCTTAGGTAATAAGCTACGCTTTAGGTATAGTAGATAGTTATTATATAAAATATAATTAATTAGCTTTTAATAATTAATTAGCTTTTTAGTTATTATATAAAATATAATTAATTAGCTTTTAAGCTAGCTAATAGCTATACTAAATAAAAAGAAAGTTATAAAGAAAAAACCTAAGATAGTAGTACCTAAGAAGTATAATAGAAACTATAGTAAATTTAAAATATTCTTTACTAATATTAATTTATACTATAAATATAATAATATACTTAATAATATAGAGAAGGTTTTTATAGTATATACTTATATAAAAAGTAAGGTAGCTAGTTAGATATAGCCTTATATTAAGAATTACTTATCTAATATTACTAATAAAGAAATAAAGAATAAAACTAGAACTCTATTTACTAGCTAGACTAACTTTAAGAAAGAAATAGAATATATCTTTAGAGAAGTTAATATAAAGAACTAAGTAGAGAAAGTAATTATATATCTAAAGTAGACTAAGTTAGTATTAGTGTATATAGCTAAGTTTAAGCAACTATAGGCTAAGATTAATTAAGATAACGTAGCACTTTAAATAGTATTTAAAAATAGTCTAAAGAAAAATATAAAAGATAGACTAGTATATTATAATAAGCTAAAGAACTTATACTTATTAATTAAGCTAGCTATATATATTAATAATCGCCTATAGGAATAAGCCTAGTAGAAAGGATAATTACTATTTATAACTATAAATATAAAATATTACTAATAATAAATAGATTATAATAGAGATCATTCTCAACGAACTGGCGTGCGGGTTGTCTTTTCCGATTCGCTTGCTTCTCGTGGTGGGCTTGAGCTAAACAGATCTCGGCACGTAGGTGTTCGTGGACCGCGTTCATCTTCTGGGCCAGTCCCTCAGCATCCCGAGCTGCAATCTGGCTAGCGACGGGGGTGGGCTCCATGCCTAATCGGGGGTGAAATCCATAGTTAGCGAAGAAGGGCGTAGTCCTAGTGCTCTCGTTCAGCGCGTTGTTTGCTGCAAATTCCGCCAGGGGCAGCCAGTAGGCCCAGTCGTCCTGCAGGTAGGACACGTGGGCTCGCAGGTATTGTTCCAGGAACGAGTTCGCTCTCTCAGTCTGGCCATCGGTCTCCGGGTGGTAAGCGGTGGATAGTAGGGACTGAATCCCTAGGCGCTTGGTCAAGTGGCTCCAGAATTGCGACACAAACTGTGGTCCTCGATCTGATATAATTGTCCTCGGCAATCCATGTAGCTTCCATACATGCCTAGTAAATAGGCGCGATACCTCCTCTGCGTCGCAAGTTCCATTACAGGCGATGAAGTGTCTCATCTTTGTCAGCCGGTCTACAACGACAAGGATAGCGTCGAAGCCTTGGCTCTCAGGTAAGTGCGTAATAAAATCCATTGACAGGTCTTGCCAGGCTCGCTCGGGTATTGGTAGGGGTTTCAGTACACCCTGTTTTGTCCCTCGCGATGCTGTTGCTCTCCGGCAGGTGTGACAGTTACGGACCCATTGTTCCACAAAGTCCAACATACCTGGCCAATAGTAGTCTCGTGAGAGCATCTCGTACGTACGGGCTCTACCCATGTGTCCAGCCACAGGGCTCTCGTGGTACATTCTCAGTAGTTCAGCATGTAGTTCAGGGCAGTCAGGAATATATAGGCGGTTTCGGAAGTAGAGCAAGCCTCCTTGTTCTCTACACTCAGACAGGGTAATCCTCTTATGGCGGCTGGCCTTGGTTCTCACGGCCTCTAGGATTGATGACAACTCGGGATCGTTCTGGTAGTTGTCATGGACTAGGTTATGGATTGCTGGGGGGAGTAGCAGTTTGGGTTCCTCTGGTATTAGAGTTCGCGTGCTAGGGCTGGTTGGCGTAGTTTCTTCTGTTGTCTCTGGTCGGATCTGGGACCGAGAACGGGTGATCAGGGATAGCTGAAGCATGCTGTCGTCCGCGAACCGAACCTTCTTCCGGCTCTCTATGGGCGTGGAGTCAGGGGGGGGGCTTGGAGAAGTTTCTCCAGTACCCCCCTGGTCAGCAGGGGAAGCGGGAGGTTCCTGGCCGGAGTAGTGTAGCAGAGCGGGGTCGATATTCTCCTTCTTCAGTACTACCTGGCTTTGATGTTGGAGGCGTTCATCCCCCTCCTTAGGCAGGTCCTCTGACCTCCTGGTCAGTGCATCAGGTTTCGCGCCTAGTTTTCCCGGGCGGTATGTGATCTTGAAGTTGAACCGAGAGAGGAACTCCGCCCAACGCGCTTGGCGTCTATTAAGCAGCTTAGTTGTCGTGAAGTACTCCAGATTGCGGTGGTCTGTAATTACTTGGATCGGGGAGCCAGTGCCCTCTAGTTCTGGGCGCCATTCTTCGAAGCATCGGATAATGGCTAGTAGTTCCTTGTCGTAAATCTCGTAGTTGCACTCGGTAACTGAGTGTTTCTTTGAGAAGAATGCTACTGGCCGCAAGACTCCATCTTCTCCTCGCTGAGACAGTACTCCCGCAGATACGTAGTCCGACGCGTCAGTCTCCAGGACTACTTCTTTCTCCCAGTCGAACGGTGCCAAGACTGGGGCCTGTGTGAACGCTAGCTTTAGCTGATCAAAAGCTCTTTGGCAGGCAGGGCTCCAGGCAAACTTGACTCCTTTACCCGTTAAGGACACCATTGGGGCGATGATTTTTGAAAAGTCGCGGATAAACCGGCGGTAGAAGTTGCTAAATCCAATGAATGCTTGTACATCCGTCAGGCATGCTGGCACTGGCCAATTCTGGATCGTCTTAACCTTCCCTGGGTCCATTCGGATTCCATTTCTACCCACAATGACTCCTAGGAACGTAGTTTCTTCTCTAAAAAACTCGCACTTCTTGATCTGGGCGTATAGACCAGCCTCTCGTAGGGCTGTCAGGACTTTCCTCAAGTGGGACTCGTGCTCGCTTCTCGTGCGGCTATACACTAGTATGTCATCTAGGTATGCAGTACAGAACACATCTAAGTGCTCGCGTAGGGTGTCGTTGATGAATCTCTGGAACGTCGCTGGGGCCCCAGTTAGCCCAAATGGCATCACTAGAGTCTCGTACAGTCCGAACCTCGTTCGGAACGCGGTAAGGTATTCCTGGCCCTTCTTGATGCGGACGTTATTGAAAGCAGAGACGATGTCGATCTTTGAGAAGTATTTCATCCCCTTTAGGTTATTCAAGCTCTCTTTAACCAAGGGTAAGGGATATCGGTCCTTGACTGAGATATTGTTAAGACCGCGGTAATCTACACAAAAGCGGAGGCCTCCGCCAGGTTTCTTAACAAATAGGACGGGCGAGGCTGCGGGGGAGGAGCTAGGCCGGATGAACCCTTTGCGTAGGTTCTCTTCCAGCCACTCCTTCAGAGCTTGCAGTTCTTCTCGGGACATGGGGTAAAGAGGGCCGAACGGAGGCGTCTTCCCTTCTAACAGGCGGATGTCGTGGTCATATGAGCGGTGGGGGGGAAGCTTCTCTGCCTCCTTAGGCGAAAAAACGTCAAGAAAATCCCAAAGTTCTTTAGGGAGTTGGGGTTGGAGGCCCTCTGGGTCGGGGAGTTCGGGCGAGGACAGGAGCCGGTCAATCTGTTCGATCGTTATTTCAAACATCTGGTAGTTCCTCCTAGCGTACGCAGCGCACGCTCTTAAGGATACTTTTGCAATGTCCAGGTGTTGCAGTTCCTCTGGGCGGTCAGGCAGGCGGGATGGGCGGTCTTTTTCGGGCAGGTCGTGCAGGGCGCGGACTCGCGTTGGCCGCTGAGGGGTGTTACAGTGACGTCTGCAGTAGTCACTATCAAATGTAAAGGTGTGGCTAGCAAAGGCTACTCGAGGGTCGTGAAGTTTCAACCAGGGCATCCCTAAAATCACAGGATAATGGGCCAGCTGTGTGGCGAATAGGCGGATCGTTTCCTGATGGTCTCCAACCGTCATCTGGGTTTCAGTGTAGTGGGTGATATCGCCTATCTCGGCTTCCCGCCCGTCGAATACTTCCAGTCGGATGGGATTCTTTAATCCTATCAGGGGCATCTTTCGGCTCCTAGCCCAGTCTAGGTCGACAAAGGCTTTCCCTTCAGCTCCGGTATCAGTCATGGCGTAGGTGGGAATGGCTCCTCCTCCTACCTTCAGGGTAACAGGTAGTATCATTAAGCTAGATCGCAGTTCAGATTCCTCGTGTACGGACAATCCTTTAACAGACGCGGCTGAGATGCGGATCACGCCGCGACGCTCTAAATTGCGCAACTCAAGAGCCTGGACGCGACTTAGTTCAGGCTCACTCCGTTTACCGACTGGTTAAAGCTACCAGTTGGGCTGGTGTAACTGCGGGCGGGGGGCGAGTGTGGAGGTGTAGTCCGGCGTCCTCTCGGAGGGGTAGGGGTTCGCTGGCGGGTTAGAGTGCTGGATCGGGCTTGCATAGTCTGGCGGGTGTCAGGGTGCGGGCAATCTCTCACAAGGTGGCTTGATGAGCCGCAGCGGAAGCATTCGTGACGTTCTCGTCTTCCACTAGGGCGTGGGATTCGTTGCGTGCTTAGATCCATAGGCTCTCCTCTAGGAAGGGGTGGCGACGCTACCTCTTCCCTTCTCCTGGGAGCGGGGTTGTAGGCAGGGACAGCTGAGCTCTGTTCCTTTGTTGTCTGGGCGTAGGTCCGGGGCGGTGGGGGTGGCGGGTTCTCGTACAGTCGGCGGCGGTTCTCCAGGCTCTGCAGGAACTGAGCGAATGGCAGGTACTGGCGGTTAGGGGGCTCATGGTGGAGGAGCATCGCCCGGAGTTCCCGGTTGATAGCCTGTTCTAGCATAGTTGGCAGTGACTCCTCTGGCATCTCTCCTTCTAGGGCTAGGCGTTGAAATTCCGCGAAGAAGGTGCTAAACTCTCGGTTAGCCTGACGGAGGCGGTAGAGTTCGTTACGGGCGTTGTTAACCCGGTTAGGGTCCCCAAAGGCTCGTTCCAGGATGTCTAGGATGTTATGGTAGTCAGGTAGCTGGCATACGCCGTCTCGTATGTAGGGCAGGATCTGGGAGTAGGGCTGTCCAGCCAGCCTACTAGTAACATACGCGCAACGGCTCTGGGGAGTCGGGAATCGGTCCAGGTTAACAGTCAATTTCTCCTTGATCTGGGATACAAAGCGGCGGAGGTCCCTTCTTTCACCATCAAACTTTTCAGGGTCTGGTAGTCGTTCGGAAGCTCGAGAAGAGGCGGGAGGTGTGGCAATAATAAGCGGAGACGTTCGCGGTGTAGGATCTGCCGGGTTCTCAGCAGGCAAGGTAGGGTCACCTGGGGTCTTAGGGCTAGGGACCGTTGGGGCAGCAAGAGCTAGGGCTTTCTCTTTCTCGATCTCTGCTTTAGTGCAGCGCTCGTCCTTCTCCCGAAGCTGTTCCTTCTGATATTCAATTACAGCAAGGTGTCTCTGAATTTGCACCTCTGCTTGGCGCAATTCCTCCTTCTTCTCGTCAGTTAGGAAGATAACCTGTTGCTTAAGGGCATCAGTCTTTAGTGCAGCTTGGTTAGCTTCCTCTGCTGCCTTTGCAACGGCGGCGTCCGCTCCCTCTAGATAGCGGCAGGACTCTTGGATATAGTTTAGCCACTGGGGTAGGCAGTTTTGGAACTGATCACCCTGTAGGTCTTCAACCGTATCAGGCAGGTAAGGTGGGCGGGGGATAGGCATGGTAGGTAGCCGGTATGCCTATAGGTAGGAGCTACGTAATGTCACGGTAGCAGGCAGGCGGATAGGGGAATAGGCACAGGCACGGATTCTATTGCTACAGACTCTCAGACAGGGCTCCCTCGCTACAGCTAGCAAAGGGTTGTTTGATAAGACGTAGCTCGAAGAGCTACACAGGAACAGGTGTTGCGGAGGTTTTGCAGACTTAGGACGCTTGGGCCAGGCCCAGCTCCTTTCTGCAGCCAATCAGGTGCGCGTGCGCTGGCCACCTCGGCCAGCGCCGTGACAGATATAGTTATAACTAGAAAGGTATAGAAAAAGACTAGGAATAAGTAAATCTAAGGAAAAGGCTATAATAGCCTTTCTAAAGAAGAATACTAAAAGTATTATAATAGTAAAGTATACTTTAGATATAGTAAAGTAAGATACTTCTATAGAGATTACCTAAAGAATAAAATAAGTAAATAAGCACTAGTATAAATTAAAATAATCTAACTATAAGCGCTATACTAGTAACTAGAACTCTTATTAAATAAAGATATTAGTAATATAGAAATATATAAAAAAGCTTAATAATAGGATTATAAAATAATCTTAAAACCTATTTAAGTAAATAAAGTAATAAAATAGGAACTACCTAAGCTTATAGACTAGATAGTTAATAGAGCTAAAATATAGTAATAGTTAACTAGAGAATAGTACTAGATATATAGAGATACTATATATTAGGCTAATAAATGCGTAAGAAGAGATAACTCTATAGTTATTATAAGTTCTAACATAGCTATAATAGTATAATAAGCATTTTAAGAGTAACCTTACTTTATAAATCTAATAAAAAAAGTATATAAACTAGTAGAGAATTATAACTAGAAGAAAGCTAAATATAAAGAGCTTTACTAAGTTAATTACTAATAACTACTATATACATACTATAAAAATACTAAAAAATAGAGCTAGATTAATAAAGATAACTACTACTATATATATCTATAGATAGATAAATATCTAGTAAATAATTACTATATTTATAAACTAGAAAAAGAGGAAGCTTATAAGAGGCTTCTATAGATATATTATAAAAAAGGATACCCTTTTTACTAATAATAATTCTAGAATACTTACTAGGTAGAAAATATCTACTATAGTACCCTATTATTAAAAATCTATAAGGTAATAAACTACTTAATTTATAAGATAAAGAAGCTAAAACTAAGAAAAAGAATTATAAAGTAGGAAATACCTTATTAAAATATCTATTAGAGCTTCTATTATAAAGATTATTATACTAATTATAGTAACGCTAAGTATAGCGTAGAGTATTTTCTCTAGAAAAGAAAAAAGTTATAGAAAGGATAACTTTCTAGACTAAAAAACTAGAATACTACTAAGAATAAGGTTATACTAGTAAAAGTAGTCTTAAAATAACCCTTAGAAAAGTATAAGACACTAATAGTTAGAATCTATAGTTAAGAATAACTATATATATATAAAGATATAAGTTAGTAGTAATTATAGATAGTAGTACTACCTAAATAATAATATCTTCTAAAATAGTAGAGAAGTATAGTATACTTTATAGAATTAAGAAGAAACTAATACTAGTAGTACTAGCTAATAAAAAGCCTATAGAATATAGTAATAGTATAATAAAGATAGAAACTAAGTTAGCGTAAGTAAAACTAGTAGATATAGAATACCTTATAAATATTAATATTATAAATTTTAAAAATCTTAATATATTAATTAGTTATAATTAGCTAGTAGCCTATAACCTTACTATTAATTAGTAAAAGAAGATAATACTTAGCTAAGAATCTACGCGTAAGATTACTAGAGTATAATATAAGACACGCCTAATAAATTAGAGCTTAACTTAGTTAGAGAGATTTAGTAAAATCTTACTATATAAGATTATAAAAATCTATATAAAGAACTCTTAGAGTATAGAAGTTATTTAAATAAGATAAGTCGCGCCTATAAAGAATAAACCTTTACTATAGTTAGTAATTCTAATAAAATATAATATAAATAAGTTTAGAGAACTATTTAAGAAAATAAAAGTAACTAAGTTAGTAGAATACTAGAAGTAAGATTATAAAATCTACTTAGAAAAAAGTGCTAAGCTTATCCTAAAACTAATATACCTAATTATACCTAAGTATAATATTAAGTTATAAGCGTATATTAAGAAAAATATAAAGAAAGGATTTATCTAAAGAAGTAGTAGCTTAATAGCCTCTCTAATACTATTTATATAAAAGAAGAATAGTAAATAGTAATACTATATAGACTTTAGATAACTAAATAGTATTACTTAGAAGAACTAATATCCCTTACTACTAATATTAGAGCTTATAGATTAACTCTAGAGAGCTAAGTAGTTTATAAAATTTAACGTTTAGAAAAAATTTTACTATATTTAAATAGTAAAAAAATATAAGTAGAAGATAGCTTTTAAAATAAAATATAGACTATATAAGTATATAGTTATACTAATAGGCCTAATAAATACGCCTATAACTTTTTAGTTAGTTATTAATAAAGCACTCTATAAATATCTTAGAATCTTTATTATAGTATACTTAGATAATATACTAGTATACTTTAAAAGAACGCTAAAAAAGTATATTAAATATATTAAGAAAGTATTATAAAAGCTTAAAGATTATAAGCTATACCTTTAACTAAAAAAATACAAATTCTACTAGAAAGAAATAAAATTTCTAGAATTTATAATTTTAAAAAATAGTATTAAGATAGATTTAAAGAAAGTCTAGACTATATAAGAATAGCTAAACCCTAAAATAGTTAAGAATATATAATCCTTTTTAGAATTTATAAACTTCTACTAAAAGTTTATTAGAAATTACTTTTAAATTATAATCTCTCTAATAAAGATAACTAAAAAAGAAGTTAAGTTTAATTAGACTTAAGAATACTAAAATACTTTTAAAGACCTTAAGTAAATATTTTTAAAAGCGCTAGTACTTAAGATATATAACCTATAAAAGAAGATAAGAGTTAAGACTAACGTGTCTAACTATACTCTTAAAGCTATACTATTATAGTAGGGCCTAGATAAAAAATAGAGACTAGTATTCTACTATTCTAGAAAGTTCTTAGGAGTAGAACTTAACTATAACGTTTATAATAAAGAACTACTTAAAGTAGTTAATACTTTTAAATAATAGAAAGTATATCTATTAAAACTTCTAGATTAGATTAAAGTATATACTAATTATTAGAACTTAATAAGTTTTATAATAACTAAGAAACTTAACTAATAATAAGTTTAATAAGCTAAGTAGCTAGCTTAGTTTAACTTTAAGATTACTTATAGAGTAGGATTACTTAATAAAGTAGTAAATACCTTAAGCTAATAATCTAATCTATAAGAAGAAGGTTACTAAGAACTATATAACGTAGTACTTAAGAAGATACCTAATAGTAGTTTTAAATATAACTAACTAGAATTAGTTAGAGTAAGAAAAGTAGTTAACTAAGTAATAACTTTATAATAATAATAGTAGTAGAAGGCTGCTAGTTAGTTATTTAAGCCTAATATAAAAGGCTCTAATAAACTATTATAAAATAAAAAAAAGTACTAAGATATAATCTATAAAGAATAGATATATATAACTCTATATATAAGATTAAGTCTTATTAAGAAACTATATAAGTTTTAAGAATATAGATATATAGAGATTAAAAAAATAGTTAAATAACTAGCTAAAGTATTTATAATACTACGCTTATAAGCGTAGGTATAGAATATTTTAAGTAACTATTTAGTATATTATTAGAATAAGCCTAAGAGATATAAGCTCTATAGACTACTATAACTCTTATAGCCGCTATAGAGACTATAGACTAATATTATAATAAACTTTATAGTAAAGCTTCTAAAGTTATTAAAACTAAAATTAGCTTAACTTTATAATATAATCTTAGTAATTATAGATTAATTAACTAAGGTAGTAAAGTTTATACTTATAGAAGAGACTATTACTATAAAAGAATACGCGTATAAAGTTACTAAAGTACTAGTGTTAGAGTATAAGATACTTAAGAAATTTATTACTAATAGAAATAAGCTATTTATATTAAAATACTAGATAACTTTTTTAGTATAGTTAGGTATTAAAAAGAAGCTTTTAATAAGCTTTTACTTAGAAACTAATAGTTAAATAGAAAAGATAAATTAAACCTTAAAATAGTATCTATAAATATACGCTAATAAGTTATAAAATAACTAGGTTAAACTTCTACTAACTATATAATTAGCCTATAATAGTATAAAGTTAGTAATAATAAAGTAGTTACTATATTACGCAAATTATAAATATAAGCTAGTTACTTATTAAAATTTAAAGAATATTAAAAGTATTATAGTAAAGGTAGATAATAAAGCACGCCTTATATAAGAACTATATAATAAATTAAGTAAGAATATAGCTTATAAGAACTTTATAATATCTAAAGTAGTAAATAAGTAAAGAATTAAAAGACTAACTTTTAAGAAAGAGGATAAAGTTTTCCTATTAAGATAAAACCTAAAAACTAAGTAACTAAGTAAAAAACTAGATAATCTTTAAATAGGACTATTTAAAATTCTAAAGAAGGTAAGACTAGTAAACTATAAATTATAACTACTACTAGGTATACGCATTTACTTTATCTTTTATAAGAAACTACTAAAACTAGTACCTTTAGATACTAAGCTAGTTATAGATATAGAGCTTAAGAATAATAAGTATATAGTTAAGGAAATTAAGAACTTATAGAAAATTAAGAGTTAGTAGAAGTACTTAGTTAAGTAAAAAAAATAGCTAAAGAGCTATAATACTTAGGAACCTAAAAGAAACCTAACTAACTATAAGTTACTAGTACGTAAGTACTATTAAAAATACCTAAAGAAGAAAGGACTAAGTCCTTAAAGAGAAGAAAGTAATTAGAAAAAAGATTAAAAGAATTAGCCTATAACTAGCCTAGATTAGCTAATAGTTTAAATAGTAATAGTTTAATAATAGAAAGGCCTTGTTACGAACCTAAGAAGAGGGAATTCGCAGAAGTTAAGGAAAGAAGCCTCAAACCC